>CM053031.1:253050974-253650974 GCA_028564925.1 Lithobates sylvaticus | reverse complement strand
GCTAGCAAAGGGCCACATCTGGCTCTCAGGCTGCAGTTTGGAGACCCCTGCCCTAAAGGACTAAGCACCTCCTGCACTAATATGTGCTTACTCCAGACTCTTACTCCAGATCTGTAGTTTCCTGGATGTTCTGAAATAAAGCCACTCTTGCCCAGCTCTGTAAGGCTGCCACCTGGTCCTCTGTTCATATCTTTTCCAACTTCTAACAGGTGAACATCCAGTTTTCTATGGATACAGCTTTTGACCGCAAGGTTCTTCCAGCAGCACTCTTAGTTGTGGGGCCCGTTGGCACAGTTCTGTTTGCCTTTTTGTTGTCCACCCTTCTTATTCATTGCTTGGCGATGTCCCAGGGTCTATGAATATCAAGCCTGTGTCCTGTGCTGTACTCCAAAATTTGGAACTTAAAGGTAAGTTAATACTCCTTTTTATTTTTACTATAACCCGAGACTAAGTACATTCACACACAGTTTCTGGTGCGGTTTGATTTTAAAATAAAAAAAATGAATCCTGCTTGACGAATCAGTGCATAAACATACGACACCAAAGCCAAAACTGCCCATGGGACCTTTATTGAATGGCAATGCAGCCAATAATGCACATACAAGTGCTTCCAACAATTGGCAGCAATGGAATTAAGGTCCATCACACCATCCTGTACCATTATCATTCACAAATACAGAAAATACTTCCATTTACTGTCTCAGCTGTAAAAAGTGTGTGCTTATGGGGGTCATTAGGACTGAACACAGTTCTTTTATTCCATAATAGAGATTCTTTTTTTTTTTCTTGGATGCATGTTAGGGGATGACAGCTGCTATATAAATTTACACATATACCAAAAAATTTGAAATAATATAACGAAAAAAAAAAACAAAGTTTCTGTTTTATTTTTTTCAGACGTTATCAATACAGCATCACAGTCACAAATAAAATGCAAGAATAATGAAGTGTAAAAGCACAGCACTGCAGGGAAAGCACCAAGATGCATAGCTGTCACATAACGGATATACAGTACGTATCTTTTCCATAACTTAATCATAAAAATATATATATATATATATATATATATATGATATATATGTATCAATCATGTAGACCTTTAATGAATAGTTTTTTTTTATTTATTTTTTTTAAATCTTGCTGCCATCACATTAAATACATTTCATTTTTAACACTATGTAATTTATTTTATATTTCATAAAATCATATATTTCTGAACAGATTTTGGAAAATAGTCGCTCGCTCCAGCAGTGTTATGTGAATGTGGTACCACCCGTGGCTGCAACGCTACAACACTATAGGACGAGAGTCTGTGACATTCCAATGTACTTTTCACTGACAAAAGCATTCTCAGAAACTGGCAAGCTTAACACTCAGTCCCTGCCCACCCCCTCCGCCCCCCACCCCCACCCCCCCACAATTCTCAGTCTACAAGACGAATAAGCACACGCTGAAAGCTGTAGGGATGAGTGGATTTAGGACTTTTCCCCCTCAGTGACGATTTGGGGCACTGCAGTAAGATGTTGCCATTCTGGTGAAATGCATTGGGGTTAATGATGAATTGGGCTTTAAATATTTCCTGAGGATTAGGGAAGCTTATTTTAACTACCCTAGACCTGTTCTGTGCCAAAAACTGCCCCTTTCGGCTACTTTACACTTGCTTCAAAACAAGGATTATATCAATTATATTTTAATTTGGTGTTGTGACTTTTTAAGCTCATCATAAAGTTTTTCTAATACTTCATCTTGAATTATGCTCCCGAATTCTTTTCCTGCAAATTGAGTTTGTGGGTTTAGGGCTTTTATGGCAGATACATTAGGCGAATGGGACCATCTTTGGTGGATTCAAGAAGGCCAAGTCTCAGAGTTTGTATCTAATTGCAGCTGAACAACTACTCAACCTTTCACAGCAACTCATTAGGAGGATGTGAGATCAAACAGGAAGAGGTGGAGCCAAGACCCAGCCCATCCCTTTCTTGAATGCTTACTTGATGCCTTGAATGTCACTCGTGGCGTTTTAGAAGTTGAAGAATAGTGCTAGCTATCTATTGGTCAGTGACCTGGAGCAAGATTGTCAAGGGGTCCTTACATACATATGGTTTTAAGTCAATAACTTTTTAGGTAGTGACAGAAGGTATTAAGTTGATAGCCGCAATCCATGTCGGTGTTTTACTGATCTGAAACTCTTCAGAGGGTCTCCATATACAGTATGTGGCAATTAGAAGAACCTCACATTACTATATAGGTTCAATAGATAAGGATTTTCCAGGAACAGCCAGGCCTCCTTGGAGCCATGTCATAAGCCCCATACACACGGTAGGTTTTTTTTGATGGATTCTGTCCTATCTGACAATGTTGTCGGAAAATCAGACCGTGTGTAGGCACCATCGGACAGTTTCCATCAGATTGTCTGACGGACAAAGTCCTATCTCCTGCTGGATAGATTTTTTGACAACAAAGTCCGATCACACCAAATCCGATCGTGTGGAGCGAATTCCGACCGGACAAAGTGCTACGCATGCTCAGATCACATTACAAGACCAAAGCTATTGGCTACTAGCCTCTACGTAGTCCCGTCGTACGCAACAAACGTCACCACGTTCAGAATGATCGGATTTCCCGACAACTTTGTCCGACCGTGTGTACGCAAAACCAACATCAGACAAAGTATGATGGACATGGTCTGACGGACCTGGTCCTCGGATAATCCGCGCGTGTGTATGGGGCTATAGATGTGACAACTGGGAATTAATCATTAATTGAAATGTGGTAAATCAAATACCATCCACTGTAATTAAAGTGGTTGTAAACGCTTACAAACCACTTTGGCCTACAGGTAAGCCTAGATTAAGGCTTACCTGTAGGTCCAATAAATATCTCCTAAACCTACACGGTTTAGGAGATATTTACAAAAAGACAGGCACCGCTGTTTACGGCGCATGCGCCGTGGACAGTGGCGCGCAGGCGCACTGAGCAAGCCGCAGATCATGGCGATATGCCACTCGTGGCGGCTCCCGTGCGCATGCACGGGGGTGACGTCATCGCGGCTCCGGCGAATCACAGTGCCAGAGCAGCGAGACCCAAAAGTCACTCCGGGATAGATGTCGGCGGAGGAGGATGTGGACGAGGGTTCGGGGGCTTCGTTCTCAGGTAAGTTATTCATAATGAGCTAGTATGCTATGCATACTAGCTCATTATGCCTTTCAGGTTCCATTTAGAAAAAAAAAAATCTGAGGCTTTACTTCCTCTTTAAATGTTGTCTTCTTCAACATTGCAACATGCCTGGAGATTCATAAATTGTTTAGTTCAGTAATATTCTGGAAGTATAGAAAAAAATAAAACAGCGCCATGATAACAATAATATATCTTATGCGAAAATATGCAAAATATTATATATTAATACATTAAGTGAAAAAGTGTTCAAAAATGTATGTATGTATATATATATAATATATATATATTTATAAATATGTATATGTATATATATATATATATATAGTACTTGTGTCACACTCAAGTGTATAAAGGCTTCATCTCAATCCACAATGTGTCCACCATGAAGTGCAATATATCTTCCCACCCCTCGGTTTCACCACAGTGAAGCAAGTCACATATAGAATGGACTCCCACCAGATATCAAGACCCGTAGATGTTAGTGGGTCATATCAAGCATATTACAATGAGCACACGGCCACCAGATGTCTTTCTCCTTACCTCAGGTCTGTTCTCTAAGCTTCCATTAATGTTCTGGATTGCTCCAAACATATAGGAAAAAGCAAAAAGCAAAGCCTATATTGCAGTAATCAATTAAAAAAACACCTTAACAAATTGTTTAAATGTTACATGAACAGACAGTGAAATTGGTTTAAACAAATATGGCAGATGCCCAACTTCTGGTACAGCATCTGATGTCACTGCCTCGACGCGTTTCATCACATGACCATGGACAAAATCCATGTGATGAAACAGGTCAAGGAAGTGACGTCAGACACTGTGCAGTGACCTCCTGCACTGCATCTGACATCACGTCCTCAACACGTTTCTTCACAAGGACAGAGTCCATGTGACCAAAAAGCGGCAAGGAAGTGGGGCATCCGCCATATTTGTTTATACCAAGTTCACTGTTAAAGCGGTTGCACCCCATACTCATGTAAACACATTTTAACATTAATAACTTTTTTTTTTTGTATTACTTAAACTATGGGCTTGGCTTCTTGCGTTCTCCTATGAAATGTTTGGCATGCTCAAGGATATTGATGGAAGTCTAAAGAGCGAACCTCAGGGAAGAAAAGAGACACCTGATGGCCATGTGCTTATTGCAATATGCTTGATATGACACATTGACATCTAAGGGTCTTGGTATATGGTGAGGGTCCATGTTATGTGTGGTTTGCTACACGGTGGTAAAACTTGGAGGTGGGTAGATATATATTGCAATTTATTCTGGACACATTGTGGATTCAGCTGAAACTTTTGTCCACTTGAGTGTGAGCACATGGACTATATAAATAAAAAAAATTTAGAACACTTTTTCACTTTATGTAATTATATAAGTTTTATGTGTATAATATTTCACATAAGGTATATTATTGTTATCATAGCTCTGGCTTTGGTTTATATATATATATATATATATATATATATATTTATTTATCTGTCCAAGGGGATAGGTTTACTCCAGTTGCTGGGGGTTTTATATATATATATATATATATATATATATATATATATATATATATATATTACACAAAGGGAGTGTTTGGGCTATATTTTTTTTCCTGAGCGCTGTTTGTTAAATTTTATTCAAATATTCTGGAAATGCCCCTGAATCCTCCTGTGTTCAGAAAACATCAACATAAAAATTAGATACTCAGCATGTAAGCTAGATATTTCCTAGACACAGACACACTAAAAACAAGTTTTTGTTGGTTAAAAAAAATTGACTAATGCATAGTAAAAACACAAATCACAGGGGGACAAATGTTCTTAAAAGCAGCGGATTCCTAAAGGGCAAACAGTAAACTGTACTCATGGCAATGCAAGCCATCTTTTAAGTCAAGCAAAGTCGAACTGGCGTTTTTGGACCTCTCACTTCTTTGTGGCTCTCAAAGGTTCATGAGTTTTAAACAAAGGCTCCAGCTGTTTCCCGCTTGCTAAAAGGAAGCATTTCCTTGCTTCATTCTGAAGGTTAACACTTAGGAAATGTCTTTAGGCCCTTTCTCTGGGTTAAAAATATTGCAAGGTGCAATTGTTACTATAGGTTAGGATTAGTATTTTGCTAGAATTAGGAAGGTATGGGCTTCAAAGGGCATATTAAACATTATTTCACTCTATTTAGCCCATTGTTCTATTTGAGTTTGACATGCCTTTATCAGGTACCATGTGATACCAAATTACAGCTTCAGCATTGCACATAAAGTCCTCAGCACACGGTTACCGCCATCTTAAGTGTAATATGCCATTGTTTAGGTCTGGAGGAGCACTAAATTGTGGGTTGTGGGAAGGGGTATTCTTAGTAATTCCCATGCTAAGGAGTGGGCTTTATCTGGGCACTCAAGCGGAACTCTGGAGGCTTTATGTACAACTATATGTGAAGGTATAATCTAACACTTTATGGTAATGACTGGCAGTTTATTTATTTGCTTGCATTTCCCTGATTATAAGTTTAAACCTGCACTGGCCTAGGGACTTGGAAGCAGACATATATGTTTATGTCCTCTAGAATCCCAGAAGCCCCTCTCCACATTCTTTCATCCAACCCTCTGCCTCAACTCTGTGCAGTGTGCTTCTTACTGGTCAGGGAGGAATGGAGCAATGTGCTACTCCTCCTTACTGGTCAGGGAGGAATGGAGCATTTGTGCTACTCCTCCTTACTGGTCAGGGAGGAATGGAGCAATGTGCTACTCCTCCTTACTGGTCAGGGAGGAATGGCGCAATTGGCTACTCCTCCTTACTGGTCAGGGAGGAATGACACAACGTGCTACTCCTCCTTACTGCTCAGGGAGGAATGTTGCAATGTGCTACTCCTCCTTACTGGTCAGGGAGGAAGGGAGCAATGTTCTACTCCTCCTTACTGGTCAGGGAGGAATGGAGCAATGTGCTACTCCTCCTTACTGGTCAGGGAGGAATGGAGCAATGTGCTACTCCTCCTTACTGGTCAGGGAGGAATGGCGCAATTGGCTACTCCTCCTTTCTGGTCAGGGAGGAATGTTGCAATGTGCTACTCCTCCTTACTGCTCAGGGAGGAATGGCACAAAGTGCTATGCCTCCTTACTGCTCAGGGAGGAATGGCGCAATGTGCTACTTCTCCTTACTGCTCAGGGAGGAATGGCACAAAGTGCTATGCCTCCTTACTGCTCAGGGAGGAATGGTGCAACGTGCTACTCCTTACTGCTCAGGGAGGAATGGCACAAAGTGCTATGCCTCCTTACTGGTCAGGAAGGAATGGTGCAATGTGCTACTCCTCCTTACTGGTCAGGGAGGAATGGCGCAATGTGTTACTCCTCCTTATTGGTCAGGGAGGAATGGAGCAATGTGCTACTTTTCCTTACTGGTCAGGGAGGAATGGAGCAATGTGCTACTCCTCCTTACTGGTCAGGAAGGAATGGCGCAATGTGCTACTCCTCCTTACTGCTCAGGAAGGAATGGCGCAACGTGCTACTCCTCCTTACTGGTCAGGGAGGAATGGCGCAACGTGCTACTCCTCCTTACTGCTCAGGAAGGAATGGCGCAACGTTCTACTCCTCCTTACTGGTCAGAGAGGAATGGCGCAATGTGCTACTCCTCCTTACTGGTCAGGGAGGAATGGCGCAATGTGCTACACCTCCTTACTGGTCAGGGAGGAATGGTGCACTGCAAAGTAAAGCAGAGCTCCAACCGTCAACATCAAATCTGCAGAATAAGGAGGACTCAAACAAAGACATGTGAAGACTCTTGGTGCCTGTTTGGAGTCCTAGATGTACGGAATTTATACCCTATAGTCATTACAGGTTTACTTTAAGAAAATGATACTCTGAATTTGGGAGCTAGGAATGGTGTTATTAATGATCTGACCAGCACAGCATAGGGGGAACTGATAGCTGTCCTGTTTCAGGGAATGTGAGATGACCTCAATGAGAGCAGCACATCTATACTTGTGTGGAGTGTTTTCTCACTGTGCATAGAACCTTCCCTCTATAGCTGTTTACCTGATGTCACTGACCTATAGAAACAGAAATGCACACATTGCGTTACAGTTTTTGAAAAAGGAATACTTCACATCCATGATTATCCTGCAGGAGGATAGTGCCTCTGGCATCTGTCTTCTTCCCTATAATTCCATGACTCTAACCTAGAATTGCTATTGTGCAATGGCTACTCCATTCTGCATCACAAAACAGGAGAAGCCCCCTTCCCCTAACCATGTACAGGGCATTTTGGTTTACAAATGACTTTGGTGATGCCAGATGACTCTCCGCCCAATTCCAGAAGAGGCCTGTATATTTACACTTGGCACAGCTCTTGATGATGTTTTTTCAGTTGGAGTCGTTCCAAGACTCTGCCTTCTTAAATACTCTACAAAGCCCAAATTGCCACCCAGTACACATCATCTGCCCCTCGATCCTTCCAAATATTAATTGTGTGGAGGCAAGGCACAGCCTTTACAACTCAAAGAAAACATAAATAAATAATAAAAAAATGTAAAAATAACAATATAAAAAAAAAAAAACAGCAGAAAGGCCCTTAAAAGTCTGGAATTTGTGCTATTTCAGTTTCCCTATAGGCTGGGTAAATTCATGTCAATCAGTCTCTTTGTGACTTTCACATATCAAAAAAATAAATAAAGGGATCCAATTATTAGCTATTTTTTTCTTCTCCCTGTCAGTCATTTTCAGGATTTCTACTACTAAATGTTACTTTCTGTGCTTTCAGTATAGTCTTCAGTTCATCAGGAAGTTTGGAGATTTAGGTAGGACCTTTGTTACCATTGGACAAGATCCCAGTTGTTCTATCACGCTCCGGCCAATTGTTCCATTGAATGGTGGTTTGAAAATGGAAGAGCCATGGGGAACCAACTGTACTTAGAATTCCAACATCACTTTGTTTCCAAGGTAATACATTTGGCATTAGCTTATATTTTCCAATGGTAATGGAATACACTTCTTTCATTTCCCAGCAATAATGGAATGCACTTGTTCATTTTGAAAAGAGAATTATGTTCTTTCTTGAATGACCTTGAAGTCAACTAATAGGGAAAACAAAGTACATTTTGTAAGGCGGTGCCAATAGGGAACAGTAAGTGCTTACTAGGGGACTTTAAGTGTTTCCCCTAAATATTTAACACTTGATCCAGAGTGACCTCCAGGTTCATATAGAAAAGGTGAAAAGGTTTCTGGTTAACAAAAGACATTGTTAAAATGTGGGCATATTCCTCTCTGCTAGGGAACAGAAGACAGCTTAGAATATTTTTAGAAAGTTCATGAGATGAGTTTTGCATGCTCCACTATTTGGCTCACCGGGGAAAGGGTACTTTAATGTTTAGGTAATAAAGTTTTGTTTAATCTAGTTTGGTGGGGAAGCTTGAAGATCCCTAGAGTGTTGGCCACCAGCTGACAACATGGCCCAAGACTGTATAACCAGCTCCTGACAAATTCCATGGCACCTTACAATGCAAAAACTCACCGCAACTGCAGAAATCTGTGGCTTCTAAAATATAGGCAGCGCAGAGTAGGGTCATTTGACAGCCACTTAAAGTTTCTTGATGAGGTGAGTTCATATCCCTTTCGTACATTGATTAATAACAGCAATTGCAACAAGACGAAAAAACAAGAATTACAAAATGGGAAGGATTCACCATAGGTTGGCGGTGTGAAATTGAAGTAGATGGCAGGATGCGTGCTGTTTCACTGCTGGACAGTATCCATTCTCTCATAGTGCTTTGCAGTATACCTAGTCATCCATCAACAGACTGCGGTCATCTCAATCCAGGTTGTGACCGGGATCTGCTCTGCAAGTGCATTCTGGAACTGATCCTGATGCTGGAACGGCTGAGCCCAGTGGCTGGTGCCACCTCTTGGTTGGCCTCCTTCCATGCTGCCCCGAATAAGCACAATCCTGAGGTATTCAACATTGCTTGTTTGTGCTAAGGTTAGGCATATGTTGCGGGGCGGTCAGGGGAACCGGACTCCGAAGGGTCCTAGGAGAAGGTGGATGGTCTGTACAGGAACCAGCAACGTGGGAAGAGGCAAGAAGCAGTCTGTGGGACCTTGCCTTGAGGAGACCACCACACGCACAAACACTGCAATTTCACTCCAGCATGGCATCCAGCTGGTCTGCAAGGTCATCAAACATGCTGCCAATGTCATCCAGAATACTGACTGTGCTCTTCTCCTCCAAGGAACTGGTCACACAGGGGAAAGAATAAACAAGCACAAGGTTATACTTTAAACAATGACAGAGAAGTATATAAAGAAATAAACTGATTGGCTGAACTGTGTCCACAGGCATCACACGCAGCAATTAGTTGTACTTATAAATAAAGTTTGATTCTTACAAGGTCATTTACAATGTGTTACATACAAGAGGCGATTCAGTTCGCAGTTGCAGCGCTATACAAGTCTTTCATTCATTCATTCATTCAGAAATGGCAGATGCTGTGACTGATGTTATAAACTGTGGCTAGAAGCATGCAAAGTAAATTTTCTGACAATGCAAGTACAACCCCAATGCCACAAAAAATTACGACCCTGTGTAAAATCTACATTAAAAAGAGAATGCAATGATTTGCAGATATCATAAACCCATATTTTATTCACAATAGAACATAGAAAACATAATAAAATGCTTAAACTGAGAAAATGTACCATTTAAGAAAAAAAATAAAAATAAGGCCATTTTGAAATTGATGTCAGCAACATGTCTCAAAAAAGTTGGCACAGGGATATGTTTACCACGGTGTAGCATCCCTTCTTCTTTTAACAACATTCTGTAAATGTCTGGGAATGGAGACCAATTACTGGAGTTTTGGAAAAGAAATGTTGTGCCATCCTTGCCTAATATGATTCTACTTGCTGAACAGTCCTGGGTCTTCTTTGTCATATTTTTTAAAGGTCTGGACTGCAGTATGGCCAGTTAAGTACCTTGACTCCTCTACTACAAAGCCATGCTGTTGTCATAGATGCAGTATGTGGTTTAGTATTCTGCTGAAATATACAGGCCCTTCCCTAAAAAAGATGTCATATGGATTGAAGCATATGCTGCTCTAAAACCTGGATATATTTTTCAGCATTGATGGTGATTTCCAGATGTGCAAGCTGACTATTCCATACACACTAATGCATCCCCATACCATGAGAGATGCAGGCTTTTGAACTAAGCGCTTATAACAAGCCGGAAACGTCCCTCTCCTCTTTAGCCTGGAGGATGTGATGCCCATGGTTGCCAAAAAGAATGTCAAATTTTGATTTGTCTGTACACAGAACAGTTTTCCACTTTGCAACAGACCATTTTAAGTGAGCTTTGACACAGAGAAGGCAGTGTTTCTGGATCATGTATAGATATGCCTTCTTCTTTGCATGATAGAACTCTACCTTGCATTTTTGGATGGCACAGCGAACTGTGTTCGCAGACAGAGTATTCCTGAGCACATGCAGTGATGTCCAACACAAAGCCCAGGTTTACACTGACTGCGGGTTAGAAATTGTGCAAGTTCACTCTCAAGATTTCAGTCCGACTTCAGGAGCGATTTCAGATTTGGGTTTCCTACACAGATGTCTATTGAAATCGCCCCCAAAGTTGCAAAAAAGTAGTACAGGAACTACTTTTGGGAATCGGTGCGGCACCGCAAAGTCGGCGTCACACCGATTCAGACCGAGATATTGCCGGCAATAGCCGCCGATGTGAACGTGGGCTAAATCATGCCTATTTTTAATGCATCTACGGGCCCAAAGGTCACAGGCATCCAATATTGCATTTTGACCTTGTCCCTTGCATACAGAGATTTCTCCAGATTCTTGGAATCTTTTGATGATCTTATGTACTGTAGATGATGAGGGACTTTATTCTAAAATTCTTCAAAACTTTTTAGACGCAGCTATTCACAGATAGGTAAACCTCTGCCCATCTTTACTTCTGAGACAGTCTGGGGGTTATTTACGAAAGGCAAATTCACTTTGCACTGCAAGTGCACTTGAAAGTGCAGTCGCTCTAAATCTAAGGGGTAGATCTGAAATGAGTGGAAGCTCTGCTGATTTTATCATCCAATCGTGTGCAAGCTAAAATGCTGTTTTTTATTTTCCTTGCATGTCCCCCTCGGATCTACAGCGACTTTACTTCCAAGTGCGCTTGCAGTGCACTTGCAGTGCAAAGTATTATTATTATTATTACCCCCCCCTAATAAAGGTTTAACCCCTTGATTGCCCCCCAGGTAACCCTTTCACCCCCCTTTTGCCAGTGTCACTAAGCGATCGTTTTTCTGATCGCTGTATTAGTGTCACTGCTGTCGCTAGGTAACCATTTTTTTTTTTTAGGTAACCGCCATGTTTATATAGGTTCATAAATAGTTTTATAGGTCAGGTACCCCCATATTACAACCTAAATAAAGGTTTTAACCCCTTGATTGCCCCTAGAGTTAACCCTTTCACCAGTGATCACTGTATACTGTCACTGGTGACGCTGGTTAGCCAGGTATTTCGTTATTTAGGTTCCCCGTCAGGTTTTTATATAGCGTCAGGTACCCCCATATATTACCTAATAAAGGTTTTAACCCCCTGATTGCCCCTAGTTAACCCTTTCACCCCCTTTTGCCAGTGTCACTAAGCGATCGTTTTTTCTGATCGCTGCATTAGTGTCGCTAGGTAACCATTTTTTTTTTTTTAGGTAACCTCCATGTTTATATAGGTTCATAAATAGGTTTATAGGTCAGGTACCCCCATATTACAACCTAAATAAAGGTTTTAACCCCCTGATTGCCCCTAGAGTTAACCCTTTCACCAGTGATCACTGTATAACTGTCACTGGTGACGCTGGTTAGCCAGTTAGTTATTTCGTTATTTAGGTTCCCCGTCAGGTTTTTATATAGCGTCAGGTACCCCCATATATTACCTAATAAAGGTTTAACCCCCCTGATTGCCCCTAGTTAACCCTTTCACCCCCTTTTGCCAGTGTCACTAAGCGATCGTTTTTCTGATCGCTGCATTAGTGTCGCTAGGTAACCAGTTTTTTTTTGTATTACTGTTACGGGTGACGCTGGTTAGTTAGCTTGTTTTTTTATACTGTCAGGGCACCCGCCATTTATTACCCAATAACGGTTTAACCCCCTGATCGCCCGGCGGGTGATATCAATTAGGTTTTAGGGTCAAATAAGGTCTGCGTCGCCCCAGGTTAGTGCCAGTACCGCAAACACCCACGCACAAAGCATACACCTCCCTTAGTGGCACAGTATCTGAACAGATCAATATCTGATCTGATCAGATCTATACTAGCGTCCCAGCAGTTTAGGGTTCCAAAAAAAAAACGCATTGTTAGCGGGATCAGCCCAGATACCTGCTAGCACCTGCGTTTTCCCCCTCCGCCCAGCCCAGCCCACCCAAGTGCAGTATCGATCGATCACTGTCACTTACAAAACACTAAGCACACATAACTGCAGCGTTCGCAGAGTCAGGCCTGATCCCTGCGATCGCTAACAGTTTTTTTGTGGTAGCGTTTTGATTCAGTCGCTTCAGTCAGGAGCTTTTTTACCTGTGAATCTCAAAAAAATAAAAAAATAAAAAATAGTTGTCGTTTTATTGTTCTCTCTCTCACTCTATTCTCTCTCTATTGTTGCTCTTTTTTTACTCCATTCTATTCTGCAATGTTTTATTATGTTTTATCATGTTTTATCATGCTTGCTTTTCAGGTATGTAATTTTGTTTACTGTGTTTTAGTGTTAAGCATTTTTTTGTTTTCAGGTGCGCCATTCAGTTGCAACGCGGATTTATTTATCTTGACAGCAACAGCGTTTGCTCCCACGATACATAAAGACGCGACTCCAACACTGTAGGAGGTGATTTCACCACCACAGTTAAAAAAAAGAGCATATATGCCGAAGCATGGGGGCAGCAGGGGGGGGAGGAGCGATTGGCTCCTAATGCCACGTACATACGGTCGAAATTCCGACCGTGTGTACACGGCATAACTTTTGCGGGAGGATGCCCCCATGCATCGGCATATATAAATGGTGCATGTATGCCCATCATTAGAAGTGGGTGGATGAAGGGAGGTATTCTAATGGTGGGCATACTCACCAATCAATCTCTCTTTTTTTTCGTTCAGCCAAGAGGCTGCATGAAAAAAAAAAAGATTACAATATATGTCCAGTATGTTTCTGGACTTTGAATGGTTATACCAGAATGATGCCTGCAGGTTTAGGTATCATCTTGGTATCATTCTTTTCAGCCAGTGATCGGCTTTCATGTAAAAGCAATTCTAGCGGGTAATTAGCCTCTAGACTGCTTTTACAAGCAGTGGGAGGGAATGTCCCCCCTCCCGGATATAAACCGCGCCATTGGGAAATTGGGAAAGCATTTTATCACACCAATCTTGGTGTGGTCAGATGCTTTGAGGGCAGAGGAAAGATCTAGGGTCTAATAGACCCCAATTTTTTCAAAAAAAGAGTACCTGTCACTGCCTATTGCTATCATAGGGGATATTTACATTCCCTGAGATAACAATAAAAATCATAACAAAGAAAAAAAATGGAAGGAACAGTTTAAAAATAAAATAAAAAAGCTAAATAAATAAAAAAAAAACCAAAAAAAAAAAAAAAAAGCACCCCTGCCCCCCCTTCTCTTGCGCAAAGGCGTACACAAGCGTTGGTCTGGCGTCATATGTAAACAGCAATTGCACCATGCATGTGAGGTATCACCGCGAAGGTCAGATCGAGGGCAGTAATTTTAGCAGTAGACCTCCTCCGTGAATCTAATGTGGTATCATGTAAAGGCTTTTAAAGGCTTTTAAAAATGTATGTAGTTTGTCGCCACTGCGTGTTTGTGCGCAATTTTAAAGCATGTCGTGTTTGGTATCCATGTACTCGGCCTAAGATCATATTTTTTATTTCATCAAAAATTTGAGCAATATAGTGTGTTTTAGTGCATTAAAATAAAAAAAAGTGTATTTTTTCCACAAAAAATGCGTTTGAAAAATCGCTGCGCAAATACTGTGTGGAAAAAAAAATGCAACACCCACCATTTTAATCTGTAGGGCCTTTGCTTTAACATTATATATAGTGTTTGGGGGTTCAACGTAATTTTCTTGCAAAAAAAAAATATGTTTTCATGTAAACAAAAAGTGTCAGAAAGGGCTTTGTCTACAAGTGGTTAGAAGAGTGGGTGACGTGTGACATAGGCTTCTAAATGTTGTGCATAAAATGCCAGGACAGTTCAAACCCCCCCCAAATGACCCCATTTTGGAAAGTAGACACCCCAAGCTATTTGATGAGAGCAATGTTGAGCCCATTAAATATTTTTTTTTTTTGTCCCAAGAGATTGAATAATGAAAAAAAAAAAATATATATATTTTTTTTACAAAAAGTTGTCACTAAATGATATATTGCTCAAACATGTCATGGGCATATGTAGAAATACACCCCAAAATACATTCTGTTGCTTCTCCTGAGTACGGGGATACCACATGTGTGGGACTTTTTGGGAGCCTAGCTGCGTACGGAACCCCAAAAACCAAGCACCGCCTTCAGGCTTTCTAAGGGTGTAATTTTTTTATTTCACTTCTCACTGCCAATCACAGTTTCGGAGGCCATGGAATGCCCAGATGGCATAAAACCCCCCAAAATGACCCCATTTTGGAAAGTAGACACCCCAAGCTATTTGCTGAGAGGTATTGTGAGTATTTTGCAGATGTCGCTTTTTGTCACAAAGTTTTGAAAATTGAAAAAAGAAAAAAAAATTTTTTTTTTCTTTACTTTCTTCATTTTCAAAAACAAATGAGAGCTGTAAAATACTCACCATGCCTCTCAACAAATAGCTTGGGGTGTCTACTTTCCAAAATGGGGTCATTTGGGGGGGTTTTGTGCTATTTTGGCATTTTATGGCCTTCGAAACTGTGATAGGTAGTGAGGAGTGAAATCAAAAATTTGCACCCTTAGAAATCCTGAAGGCGGTGCTTGGGTTTCGGGGCCCCGTACGCGGCTAGGCTCCCAAAAAGTCCCACACATGTGGTATCCCCATACTCAGGAGAAGCAGCAAAATGTATTTTGGGGTGCAATTCCACATATAACTATGGCATGTGTGAGCAATATATCATTTAGTGACAACTTTTTGAAAAAAAAAAAAAATCTTTTTTATTTTTGTCTTTATTCAATCACTTGGGACTAAAAAAAAAAATATTCAATGGGCTCAACATGCCTCTCAGCAAATAGCTTGGGGTGTCTACTTTCCAAAATGGGGTCATTTGGGGGGGTTTTGTACTTCTCTGCCATTTTAGCACCTCAAGAAATGAAATAGGCAGTCATAAATTAAAAGCGGTGTAAATTCCAGAAAATGTACTCTAGTTTGTAGACGCTATAACTTTTGCGCAAACCAATAAATATACGCTTATTGGCATTTTTTTTACTAAAGACATGTGGCTGAATACATTTTGGCCCAAATGTTTGACTAAAATTGAGTTTATTAGATTTTTTTTATAACAAAAAGTAGAAAATCTCTTTTTTTTTCAAAATTTTCGCTCTTTTTCCGTTTATATCGCAAAAAATAAAAATCACAGAGGCAATCAAATACCATCAAAAGAAAGCTCTATTTGTGGGAAGAAAAGGACGCAAATTTCGTTTGGTTACAAAATTGCATGACCGCGCAATTACCAGTTAAAGTAGTGCAGTGCGAAATTGAAAAAAGACCTCTGGTCCTTTGGCTGCCAAATGGTCCGGGGCTGAAGTGGTTAATACCACTTACTTTGCCAGCATTTTGTTGCCCTGTCTCAATGTTTTTGAGACATGTTGCTGCCATCAACTTCAAAATTACCCTATTTTTTTTTTTTCATTTTCTCAGTTTAAACATTTGATATACCGGTATTTTCTTATTTCTTTTGTGAATAAAATATGGGTTTAAAAGGTTTTTCAAATTATTGCATTCTTTTTTCTATGTAGATTTTTCCACGGCGTCCCAACTTTTTTGGCATTGCGGTTGTACACGCTGCTTTAAATGATTCAGTTTAACCTTTAACCACTGTGTATGTGGTTTAACCCCCCACTATTGTGTTTTAAACACCCACTTAAACAAACTACTTATGAAGACTAAAGGGAGCTGCCTAGATCAACCAGTCAGATACTGTTATCTTTCTAAGTGAACCTGTCACTTTGCTACCTCAAACTCTCTTAACATCCTGACACTTCTGCTTTACAGGAAGAGAATACAAGTAGTTAATAAACAAAAACACATTAAACAAAAACACATTATTATTAAGACATAACATTGCACTACTCATAGGCGTGCGCACAGGGTGTGCCGGGTGTGCCCGGGCACACCCTAATCACCCTGTGCGGTGCCCATTCACCCTGCTTCCTGTCCCCCCCCTGCAGTGCTGCCAATTTCCCTGCTCAACTTTCAGGAACAGGGAAGGAGCTGGTAAATATTTCATTACTGGCCCCTTCCTTTTCTGAAGAAAACAGTGACTGATCTGTACTGATCACTCCTGTCTTCATTCTTAACTGTAACTATGTTTACTGCAGGCTGTAGAGAAAGGGACTGGAGAATTTCTGTCTTCAGTTTGTTTCTCTGTCTCAAAAGAGAGACATCAGGGGTCTGTTTAGACCCTTGATATTTCACCAAGGCCCCATAACAGGGCTCCTAAAAAATAAAAATTATATTGTAAAAACAATGAAAAAAACTAAAATTGTAAAAAATAATAAAAGCATAATACATATATAAAAACTACTGACACAGTCCACTGCCCTACTGACACCAATCTTTGCTCTACTGACACCACCCACTGCTCTGCTGATATACACACACTTGTGTTTGTGCTCTGGGGTGCACACCCTAATGCAATAGGCTGCGCACACCACTGGCACTACTGTAAAAATTTAAGAGTGGCAATTCAGATTACAACATACACCTACCGGTGACAGGATAACTTTAAACTGACTGGCTTTAGGAAACATAACTAAGGCCCCTTTCACACATGCGGACCGTATGTCCGTTTTTCATCCATCTGTTTTTGGATGAAAAACAGACATACATGTATCCCTATGGGATAGCGGGTGTCAGCGGATGAGCATCCGCTGACACCCGCTATCGTCTGCCTCCACTATTGTCCGATTCTGCAGACGGAGGAAAACCCTATTTTTCCATCCGTCTGCAGAGCGGATCGGATGAACACGGACAAGCGGTCCGTGTTCATCAGATCCCCATAGGGGAGAGCGGAGATCTGACAGGGCGGTCCCTGCACAGTGTGCAGGGACCGCCCTGTCATCTGCCGGCTCAGCGGGGATCGCTCAGTGGATCTTCACGGGGTGGATCAATACGGATCCGTCCCGTGTGAAAGGGGCCTAACACAATGGGAAGGGATAACTATGTATCCTCTAGGCCTAAAAAAAATACTTCTTTAAAGTAGTAATCAAATATGTAATTTTAGCACAATGCCTGCCTGCAATAGGTTATTATAACTAGAAAAATAGGATATCTAATCTAGAAAACTACATAGTAGTGCAGGTCTGGAGTTTGGGCTAGGCTTCATAGGCCATCAGCAAAGGTGTAGGGACCTCCAGGACACCATATAGCAGGCCTGCCTGTTTATGGAAAAATGGTCCCTGGTGGCCATTTATCAGCCTTATACGTAGTTTGACCTACCTTGCCCAGTAGACATTAATAATACCAGTATCCTTGTTAAAGCAAGGCCTGCTCATGCTAATATGTTTGTTAAAGCAAGGCCTGCAGGTTGACACTTACTCTTTCTGTGAATCTTCCTGTTTGATCTTCTCCTCCACAGCTTGCAGTGCTGCAGCCAGTGACGCACTGGTCTCCTCCATCTTCTGCTGTGCGGCCTCGTTACTCCCTCCCTCTAAGGAAGAGCTGGTGATGGACAGCCTCGGGGGCTTGACGGGAACCTGTAGAGGGTGACCCGGAGTCAGGGGCTTAGCGGGGCTGGAGCACAGGGATGGGGGAGTGCTGGAAGGTTTGATGTGGTTTGGTTGCTTGACAGGAGAAGGGGCTGGAGTTGAGCTGGCACTAGAGGACTGAATGATGGCATGAGGTTTGGCGGGTTTGGGGGCTATTGGGGGAGGAGCAGGTTTGGGGGAGACAGGAGGAGGTGTCCCCATTACCTTCTTTACTTCTGAAATAGAAAAGAGAAAATCATTGTTAAATTATATTTACTTTTTTTTTTTTTTACATTTTTAAATGCATTCTATCAATAAACTTTATTTTTTAAAACCAAACAGCAAGCATATGTCTTTTCCTGTATTACAGATCAACAGAATACATAGATATACAAGTAAAAAAAATAATTAAAACAATTTGCATAAAAACAAAACTACAGCCATCTGAAATTGTCCAAAATGTCTTAGTATGCTGACGCCTTAAGATTTCCCTTCACTGGAAGTCAAAGCCCAACCCCTGAAAAACAAGCCCCACACCATAATCCCCCCTCCACCAAATGATTTGGACCAGTGCACAAAGCAAGGTCCATAAAGACATGGATGAGCGAGTTTGGGGTGGAGGAACTTGACTGGCCTGCACAGAGTTCTGACCTCAACCCGATAGAACGCCATTGGGATGAATTAGAGCGGAGACTGTGAGCCAGGCCTCCTCTCCAACATGAGTGCCTGACCTCACAAATGCGCTCCTGGAAGAATGGTCAAACATTCCCATAGACACTCCTAAACCTTGTGGACGGCCTTCCCAGAAGAGTTGAAGCGCTTAGAGCTGCAAAGGGTGGACCATCTCAATATTGAAGCCAAATTCATGTGCGTGTGCAGGCAGGCATCCCAATACTTTTGACAATATAGTGTATGTATAATTTGTTTCTTTGGGGTCACAATTGTGGTTACGTTACACTTTCTTTTTTAAGTTTAAAAATATCTCATACGATTGTGCCATCAATGGTTTACATTTTCTTAAAAAAAAAAAAAACAGCATGTTGGATTAGGCACTTTCAATTGTGGCACGAAAATCGCAGCTGGCACACTAATGATGTGAAAAATGAACGATTTGACGATCAATGCAAATTTTGTTAATTTTTAGACTCGTCTATAGCCTGCTTTAGATCCACAGCAGATTTTCAGTTGAGAAGTCATCTTGTGTGCAGTCAAAGACACAGCAAACGGATTCCAGACATTAGTGAAAAAGTGACAGATGTAATCAGATTAGTTGCTACAGACAACATACACGCGTTCCTCACCTTGATTTTACAAATCTTCTCACAGGTTTTCCTTGTCTGGATGAGCATGAGCTAGCACATGGCTGAAATAATCCAATTATTAGTCTTCTGGGCTATCAGGTTTAGAGGATTACTATCGGGAAGCCAAGTATATTTTCACACATAATTCTAATATTCCTGACACTTTGTGTGATCTTCTCTCTATTCTATGACAAGATATGGAGGGAGTCTATGTAGGGTGACCACATTTCCAAGCGGCCATTCAGGGGCACCCCCCCCCCCCCGCGCCTGCCCAAAAAAGATGGTTTCTGATACTTTTTTTTAATAAAAAAAAAAAAAAAAAGCAAACAGTGGTAACCAGTTTAGACAGGTGGTATGCAATGTGCACCTGCAGTAGCATAACGGAGGGGGCAGCAGAACAGAGGAAAACTGGAGGGGGACAGCAGCAGAACGGAGGGGGACACGGAGGAAAACTGGAGGGGGATACGGAGGAAAACTGGAGGGGGACAGTAGCAGAATGGAGGGGGACAGCAGAACGGAGGGGGACAGTAGCAGAACAGAGGGGGACACAGAGGAAAACTGGAGGGGGGCAGCAGAATGGAGGGGGACAGTAGCAGAACAGAGAGGGACACGCAGGAAAACTGGAGGGGGACAGCAGCAGAATGGAGGGGGAGTAGGGGATAGCAGAACGGAGGGGGAGTGGGGGACAGCAGCAGAAGGGAGGGGGAGTGGGGGACAGCAGAACGGAGGGGGAGTGGCGGACAGCAGCAGAATGGAGGGGGACAGCAGCAGAACGGAGGGGGACAGACAGCAGCAGAACAGAGGGGGAGTAGGGGACACAGCAGCAGAACGGAGGGGGAGTGGGGGACAGCAGCAGAACAGAGGAGGAGTGGGGGACAGCAGCAGAACGGAGGGGGAGTGGGGGACAGCAGCAGAACGGAGGGGGAGTGGGGGACACAGCAGCAGAACGGAGGGGGACAGACAGCAGCAGAACCGAGGGGGAGCATGCTCACTCTAACTAACAAAGTGTGTGTAACACACTAACCTGGAAGTTTGTCAATGACTCTGGCGGGCGCCAAACTCGCGGCGGACCTCGTGGGTGGGAGGACTCGGAGGCACAGCTCAGGGGGAGAGAAGCTGAACTGGAGAAGTCTGGCAGCTCAGGCTGCACTGCTGGCAATGTGCTGCAGCGGCTGCGGGAGTAGTCGGCGGCGGCCCCGGGACTGTCTGGCACTGAGTGGGCAGTGGGCACAGGCTGGATCCTTACCAGCAGTAAGTGTGGCTCTGTCTGGTGTGGTGTCTGTGGCTGGCTGCTCTATCTCGGAGGCGCTGCTCAGCTGTAGCCTGTAGGTGCACTGCCCACTGACTCCTGCCAGTGCCCACGTGTCAGCCAACTTCATGAGACTGGTTACTAGACGCGGAGTGGCCCTAGCCTAGCAACCAGTTACTCAGTTAGGCATATGATGTGTGTTACAGTGTGCATGTTTATAAGGATGGCGGACTGGCGGTGTGTTTTTTTTTTTTTCATTCCGGGACACTGTATAAGGGACAATCCCGGGCACATGGGCACGCTAAGTCTATGGCACGGCAGATTACAAAGCCAACATAAATGGGGTAAATACCTACATGGTGGGTGAAAAAAGTAACTGTGTAAAAGGCCTGGTGACCAGAAACCAGCCATCGGAGCAACATACAGGATTCCACAGTTATTCTGTCCTGAAAATATGCTAGGTTCTCATGTTAATCCTCTGGCTTCAATGAGTCAATGGCCTAGAACAAAATACTGATCAGAAACCATAACTTTGCAGGGTGCTTGTTTGAGGTCAGTGGCTCAAAAAGAAAACACTAGCAGCATGCTGAGCATCATAAACCTTAGCTCCCTGTTTAGATCTGGGATCCAATTTTCAGCACCAACTTTCTCTGTATCTATGGCATGTCATGTGATCGAATTCCCGAGAGCCACAAAGGAGGCTGAATGTGGAAGATGTGTCCCAATAAACCATGTCCTTTAAAAACACCCACCTTTCATCATGCCCACCATTCAATGAGTCACCATGGCATACCTTGCCTGGTATGCTTTTGCTAACCCATAGAAATCTCTTATTGGCATAAAAACGGCTAGTTGGTTGCATTTGTTCTGTAAATGTTCCCAGTCCTTCCCCTCACCCTTGCCAGGCAACTGGTATTTTCAGAGGATGGTTAGCATCTTCCAACAAGTTTTCTTTAAAGGGAATCTACATTATTTGACAGTTTTTGATAGTCACGTGAACTTGATCATCTTAAAGCAAACCTATTGATTTAATCACTATCTCCACTACAAACTTACCTATGCTTTTCTCCCCCACACCTGGAGCAGAGGAATATACCTGGTATTTAGAGATATAAAGGGCATGTGACTTATTCCACATTACACTAGGCCAATCCTCACGGTTACACAAGTCCTAAGCTCTGTGTGAGCAGCAACCTGTAGTCTATACAATGCCTTTTTCTTTGCTCCTGATGGCTTAACAAGGCCACATTAGAATGAATGAAATGTAAATATATGCTTCTGGGGAGGGGAGAAAATTAAGTTAACCTGTTGCTTTTCTCAGCATGCAGGCAAAGCACAAGTTCATTTTAATGTGTATAACCCTGTCAATGTGATTTATTATCAATACATAATCCTCTGATGAAGTCCCACCCTGGGGACGTAACACGTAAGGTGGGACCTGCCCTTGTGATGTCATCATGCCATGCAGAACCTATTTATGCTGATACTTTCACTGAGGGGCTCCTATAAGGCAAACATTATGGATTATCTGAAAGTTTTCAGAGTCACTGGAGTCTGGCTAGGTGGGATTGATCCTGGGTTGTGAGAGAAAGTTCTTCATCAGGCTTATTTTGGCTTCCTATGATTAAGAGGTCTGTTCGGGTGAGCATATAATACGTGTTGGAGGTGGTGTTGTGGGAACAGGTTACATATCATCTCGGTATAGATTAAGTACCTGCACAGAAGCTGTTTTTTCACTGGAGGTATTTGAAATTGTCACAAAAAAGTATACGTGGACTGTATATGGACTTGCACTAATGGATATGAAGTTTGTTGTTTCATATGTCACATACAGCGCCTTGAAAAAGTATTCATACCCCTTGAAATTTTCCACATTTTGTCATGTTGCAACCAAAAAGGTAAATGTATTTTATTGGGATTTTATGTGATAGACCAACACAAAGTGGCACATAATTGTGAAGTGGAAGGAAAATGATAAATGGTTTTCAATTTTTTTTTTACAAATAAATATGTGAAAAGTGTGGAGGGCATTTGTATTCAGCCCCCCTGAGCCAATACTTTGTAGAACCGCCTTTCACTGCAATTACAGCTTCAAGTCTTTTTGGGGATGTCTCTACCAGCTTTGCACATCTAAAGGGTGAGGTTTTTGGCCATTCTTCTTTGCAAAATAGCTCAAGCTCTGTCAGATTGAATGGACAGTGTCTGCGAACAGCAATTTTAAAGTCTTGCCACAGATTATCAATTGGATTTAGGTCTGGACTTTGACTGGGCCATTCTAACACATGAATATGCTTTGATCTAAACCATTCTATTGTAGCTCTGGCTGTATGTTTAAGGTTATTTTCCTGCTGAAAGGTGAACCTCCACCACCAGTTTAAAGTCTTTTGCCGACTCTAATGTCGCGTACACACGGTCGGAATTTCCGATGGAAACAGTCCGATGGGAGCCTTTCATCGGATTTTCCGACCGTGTGTATGCCCATCGGTCTTTTTCTGTCGGAATTTCCGACGGACTTTGGATTGAGAACCTGTTCTTAATTTTTCCGACGAAAAACCTTTCTATAGGATTTTCCGATCGTGTGTATGCAAATCCAACACGCAAAATTCCGACGCATGCTTGGAAACAATTTGGCGCATGCTCGGAAGCATTAAACTTCCCTTTTATAGTGCCGTCGAACGCGTTGTATGTCGCAGTTTTATTGACCGTCGGAATTTGGTGTGACCGTGTGTAGGCAAGACAGTTTGAGCGAAATTCCGTCTGAATTCCGACAGGAAAACCATCAGAGCTTTTTCCGACGAGAATTCCGACCGTGTGTACGCGGCATAACAGGTTTTCTTGTAAGATTGCCCTGTATTTGGCTCCATCTATCTTCCCATCAACTCTGACCAGCTTCCCCCCTGCTGAAGAAAAGCATCCCCACAACATGATGCTGCCACCACCATGTTTCACGGTGGGGATGGTGTGTTCAGGGTTATGTGCATTGTTCGTTTTCCACCACACATAGCGTTTTGCTTTTAGGCCAAAAAGTTTAGTGTTGGTCTCATCTGACCAAAGCACCTTCTTCCACATGTCTGTTGTGTCCCCCACATGGCTTCTCCCAAACTGCAAACAGGACTTCTTATGGCTTTCTTTCAACAATGGCTTTCTCCTTGCCACTCTTCCATGAAGGCCAGATTTGTGTAATGCACTACTATTTGTCCTGTGGACAGATTCTCCCACCTGAGCTGTGGATCTCTGCAGTTCCTCCAGAGTTACCATGGGCCTTTTGGCTGCTTCTCTGATTAATGATCTCCTTGCCCAGCCTGTCAGTTTAGGTGGACGGCCATGTCTATTAGGTTTGCAGTTGTGCCATACTCTTTCCATTTTTGGATGATGGATTGAACAGGGCTCCGTGAGATGTTTAAAGCTTGGGATATTTTTTTATAACCTAACCCTGCTTTAAACTTTTCCACAACTTTATCTCTGACCTGTCTGGTGTGTTCCTTGGCCTTCATGATGTCGTTTGTTCACTAAGGTTGTCTAACAAACCTCTGAGGGCTTCACAGAACAGCTGTATTTATACTGAGATTAAATTGCACACAAGTGGACTCCATTTACTAATTGGGTGACTTCTGAAGGAAATTGGTTCCACTAGATATTAGTTAGGGATATCAGAATAAAGGGGGCTGAATACAAATGCACGCCACACTTTTCAGATGTTTATTTGTAAAAAGAAAATTTTGAAAACCATTTATCATTTTCCTTCCACTACACAATTATGTGCCATTTTGTGTTGGTGTATCACATAAAATCCCAATAAAATACATTTACATGTTTGGTTGTAACATGACAAAATGTGGAAATTTTCAAGGGGTTGAATACTTTTTCAAGGCACTGTATACGCATATTCACTTAATATGTTGTTTGTTTATCTTATTGAGGCTATTTTTTTTATTGATGTAGAGAGTATAATTTATTAAAAAAAGCAATGCACGTATGTTTATGAATATTTAAAAAAATGCACAAGCAATTTTTTAACCATATCTACACGCTTTTTAAGGTTGATTGATAGCGCACCCATTGCACATAAATATTAACATTTTGTGTGTATTTTAAAATCATTTCTTCCACGTGTGAGAACACTAATATATGGGTTGCAGCATCATCATTTGGCTATCTTAAAACATTGTTGCCGTTCTGTCTTTGAATACCCACTCTAGCGCTTAAGTACACATACCTAATACTCTACTTTCATATCTTACTCACTTGAGCAGCTTAAATGGAGATATTCAAATTTCTAGAGAACCGCAAAGTAGATTTAGAGGAGGTTTTTTCCACCTCAAATACCAACACTGACACAGGTGACCTTGATACTAACTTCAGAAAATTTGGTCACTTGATGGAGAAAAAAGTCAGTTTATGGTGGGACATTGCTTCCCATGAGCAATACTTAAAAGAAAATATTGTACCAAGGAGACTAAGGTGGGATGTACCCATCAATGATGGTTTATTGGATCCTGAATCCGTTGATGAATGGTACAAATTTTTTAATGGAAAAGGTCTGGAGGTACTAAAATTTATAATACAAAGAAAGCAAAGAAAGGTCGCAAAGATAAATGAGCAGATTGAGGAAAGCAAATTAATTTTGGAAACCTACAAGGAATCAACTTCATTTGCTTCTCTAACCAAACAACTGAACAGAGTGTTGGAACAGAAGGATATTGAAATAAAACAAAGAAAAAAACGGAAATACATGAGGGACACTAATGATTACAGATTACAACAGGCTTATAAATGGCAACTAAATTTAAAGGATGGACAAACAGGATCCACCACCTCATCACCATTGAGAGAAGTAAGGATTAGATCACCAAACAGGGAATACACATATAGATCACCTGATAGACAAATGAGGCAAAATGAAAATGAGAATGGATATCAAAGAGCATCAAGGGATGAGTACAATGGCCCGAAGACCCCTAAACCATGGTGGAAAAAGAGCAATAATCCCAAACCATGGACAAAATCTCCAAAAAACGCACAATGGAAAAATGGGGGGAATAAGAACCATAAGCCCCATAACCAGGCATATAACCAACATAGGAACAACGAAAATCGAGGATATGATGATAGAGGACATCAGAATCATGGAAACCATGACAAAAGAGATACAAGGGACCATAACCAATACCAACAACACACACAACCTCAATACCATGACCGACAATATAGGGACTACAGAAGTAGCCCTGATCACACGAGAAATAGGTATGAGGCACTGAGGGATGAGGAAAATGAGGCATGTACATCCTCGTCTTTTTTAGATCAGCGCAGGAGGGACAGAACCCCTCCCCGCACAGAGAGAACCCCACCACGGAGCCAAAAAAGTCCAAAATCAAAAGAGGAAATAGGGGAGGACGGAAGGTCCAAGCGAAAAAGAGAACGATAGGAGAAGGTATATACAATCTAAGTGGCAAAGAATTAACCAAAACTGAACTAAGGACCCTGGACAAAGGACTGAAATTTGCACCAAAGAGGAGTTTAAACAAGTTTGACACGTATGTAGACATACAAAAGTATACTAGAAAACTAAATATAAAAAAATACATGTTGAATAAACCTGTGGCCACCACAAGGGGTCTACAGGAAATCCCAGGTAGGGTGGAACACACTACTCTAAGAAATCGATCCCTGTTCAACCCCCAGGTGTCGAACAATGAACACATACATGTTTTTAACAAGATGGTCATACAAGACATTGAAAAACTAAGAATAAAACGAGCACAAAACTCTCAGGATATCACAAAAGGAATAAAAGAACTGGAAGCAAGAAAGGAAGTAGTAATACGACCAGCGGACAAAGGAGGTGCTATAGTTGTTTTATCAAAAGAAAACTACAACAGTGAGCTCATAGGCCAATTAAATGACACCAATACATATATCAAACTCAAAGGGAATCCAACCAGAGAATACAAGGAAGAATTAAGAGAACTGGTAGAAAAAGGCAAAATGAAAAACATTCTAAACAAAAAGGAGGAAAGGTACCTCTTGCCGGATGTCTGTAGGGTCCCAGTGATCTATACTGTCCCCAAAATCCACAAAAATTCATCAATGCCACCCGGGAGACCTATAATTAGTGGCATTCAATCCATAAACTCAAGGATTGGTGAATATGTTGACAAATTTATTCAGCCACTGGTATCCAAAACCAAATCTTTTTTAAGGGACACCAAGCATCTCATACAAATTCTGGAGAAAGTGCCACTAGTACAGCATGAACAATATTTAATAGCCACGGCCGATGTGTCATCACTGTACACAATCATTGACCACGGCGACGCAATAAATGCCACAAGATGGGCTTTAGATAAATGGACGGTCATACCTTCTAAACAAAAAAGATTTATCTTAAGAAGCCTAGCCTACGGGATACAACACAATTATTTTTGGCATAATAAAGAATTTTATAGACAGCTAAACGGGATTGGAATGGGGGCTAAATATGCCCCAAGCGTCGCAAATATTTTCATGGCCAATTGGGAAGAAGAAGCGCTGTATCAACACTACCCAGTGGAGCTAACTCTATATAAAAGATTCATAGATGACTGCATTATAATATGGAATGGGGATAAAACTAGCTTGGAAAATTTCCTCACAACACTAAACAACAACCATAAGAACATCCGGTTGACATTCGAGATCAGTGATAAAAATATTAAATTTTTGGACCCTAATACTTAAAAAAATGTGTGGTTGTGGATCACAAATTTTGTGCTAACTGGCTTACATTATAGGGTGAGGGTATTATTGCTGCACAGTGACATTTGTAAATGTATTATCAACACATAGTTCATAATTACAGTATATTTAAATTATGAAGCAACCATATTTACTTATATGTGCTGATCTTCCTGCTTCATAGTACTGTATAACTCCAGGTTACCGTATATACTCGAGTATAAGCCGAGTTTTTCAGCACAATTTTTATTGTGCTGAAAATGCCCCCCTCGGGTTATACTTGAGTCAAGCACAGAGAATTACATTTTCTGACATGAATTTGGGGCCACTTGGTGATAGGAACACCAAATTTGGTGTGCAAACCCAGTGGAACTATCCCTACAACATATCCAATTTGGTGTTCCTAGCACCAAGTGACCCCGAGATACGGGGCCCCAAAGTCGGTCAACTGTGTCCATCTGCAGCAATGTCATTTCGGGACCCTTTGGGTCCAGAGACCCCAATTTTTGGCTACAGCTAGGGGGCATCTAGGAACCCTTAACTACCAAGTTTGGGGGACCTATGGCTGCAAATGGGCACAGTGAGGCATGCAAATGGGCACAGTGAGGCTGCAAATGGGCATTGTTGACCCTCTTTTCTCACCCTAGGCTTATACTCGAGTCAATAAGTTTTCTAAGTTAAGTTAACTAGCCATCTAGTCATGTTAAGATCAATTAAGCAGCCAAAGGGCTGAATATTTTCCAACACATGCTTCAACCATGCTTTTAATAGTTCAGGTGTTATCTTACCTCCTCCAGGGCTTGGCATTAGGGCCTTCTTTGTGGGTGTGGATATGGACTGTGGAGGGCCCTTTCCACCAGGATGTATAATAGTGGGCTTTGGTGAGACAGGCGGCTTAATGCTGCGTTCTGGAGTCTGTGCTATATGCTCTGTGCTGTCCTGTCGCCCTGCACCTCCCACGCTCATCTCTGAAACGGGGCGGCGCTTTACAGTGCCCATTCCATTCTGATACACAGCCAGAGGCTCCACCCCTGGTCCTCCTTCCTTGTCTCGAGGCTTCGGCCTCCGCTTGACTGTGTCTGATTCTGTCAACAGGAATTTTACATCTCCAGAATGGCCTTGTCTGGCTCTCACACGACGCTTCAAAGTCACGCTGGACTCCACAGAGGTCAAGTCCGTGTGTTTGGCAGACTCTGAGTCTCCCTGCTCTGTCCGTGATGGGCGCGGACGGTGTTTAATAGTCGGCTTACGCTCTTCTGCAAAGGGCATCACGTCAGAAGGACTGCGTGGGGAGTCTGGTGGCCTTGACTGCTCTTGCCGCTCTCTCCGAGCTGCCGCAACTAATTCAGTCACAGGTCCACTGATGGTTCGCCTTCGATTAACCACCTCTCCATCCAGACCGATGGCTTCACGGTGTTTGACACCAGCCACAGTGCCTGGGAGTCGATGAAGTTCAGGGCTGGCCGGATGAGGTAGGAGGTGAACAGAGTAGCCATCAGATCCTCTTGGCCTCGGACCAGTGAGCCCCCTTGGGCCACCACCGATGGATGACAATTCCAGCATAGCAGCAATGCTCTTTACACTGCCAGCACTTCCAGTGTCCACTATACCACCAAAGTCACTTGCTCTCCTTTGTTCCCGGTAGCCCTCTCCTCCCGCATCCTCAGCAGACAACCCATCCCCAAGGTTGGTTCCAGAGATAGCAGAACTGGAACGTTTTGGCGGTGGTGGTGGGGGACCCTTTTTTCTGGGACGCACTGCAAACGACTGACTGCGATTAACATTCTTGTCACCTCCAGACTGTGCTCTTACAGAGTGGCTCCTACCAACTCGCCTCTGCCCTGTGCCATATGGACCACCATCAATAACTAACAGCTCCTCTCGCTCTCCATCAGAACCTGCATAACGGTTCAAGCTGTGGGCCCGTTTTTTGGGTCGACCATGATCACCCCTCTCTCCCTCCTCCACATCATCATCTTCTCCCTCACTACCTGCCGGTGGAAGGCATAGCACTGGAACTGATACTGGTAGCACGGGTACTGCCTGTGTCAAGTGAACAGGAGCTCCTTCACCTTCGAAGGGTTGTGGAAGAACATAAGCAAAGCCTCTGTGTGTAGGAGACTGAGGAAGAGAGCGAGGAGACATGGGCCTGTCAGATGGTGGAAGAAGCTGGGGTGTTGGCTTGACTTTGGCAGTAGCTTGAGGGGTGTTAACAGCTTGTGGGGAAGAGGGTGTCCCTTTTGTTGGTGTTTGAGGAGGGGTGTAGGTCTGCCCTCCAGGAGGAGGGAATGACTGCCGGGGTTTTCCTGGCACAGGTGGCACGCTGGCCCTCTTCACCGAATGTCCTTGCCTGAGAGGTCTGGTTTCCCTAACCACTTCCTCTCTCTTCACATCTTCTGTTAAATATTCCTGGCTCTTAGACATAGGAGAGGTGGGTGCCTTTGTTCCATCTCCCAAAAGTTCCTGGGAACTGCTGATATGCCTAGCTCGGCCACTCAGACTGTTTTCATGGTGAAGCCTTGCCCCTGAGGGACCTCGATAAGATCCTTCTCGATGGTGCACTATGTGGTTAATCTGCTTTTCGGAGCCATCTGGAGTCTCGTTAGTCAAGGCTGCTTGCAGCTCGTCACTTAGTTCGCTGTCTTGGAAAGTTTTCATTTTAGGTGACTGGCATTCGCCACTGTCTGGAGGAGGCGAATCAAGGCTCATTGCATCAATGCTCTTCTGAGGTGGCCTCCTTCTCATGCTGCCCGAGTCATATTTGCCATACTCTGACCTCTGAATCTCTGCCAGCTTCTTCACAGCCAACATCAACTTCTTTTGGTGACCTTAAATCAGGAAAAAGGAAAAAGACATTGAGTTCTGGATACCTGAATGACAATTAAGGAGAAACTTAGGGAGTTTATCAAAACTGAAGCAGACAGAATCTGGAGCATCTGTGCATGGCAACCAATCAGCTTCTATCTTTCATTTTCAAAACTTAACTGAACAAACTGAAGATAGAAGCTGATTGGTTGCCCACAGCTCCTCCAGATTTTGTCTGCTCTAGTTTGATAAATTCTTATTGTCACAGTCATTCATAGTAAAGTGACAATGTCTAAAGTTATGGTCAAGGTCAAGGTCAATATATAAAAAAATACTCACCCATTTAAACTCTCTCGCTGCTTCCCTGCAGAATCATACTTACCCACTTCAATACTGGGCACTTAAACACCTTCCTGCCCAGACCAATTTTGAGCTTTCAGCGCTGTCATACTTTGAATGACAAGGTCATGCTACACTGTACCCAAATGAAATTTTTATCATTTTTTTCCCACAAATAGAGATTTCTTTTGGTGGTATTTGATCACCTCTGCGGTTTTTATTTTTTGCTAAACAAATAAAAAAAAGACCGAAAATTTTGAAAAAAAATATGTTTTTTTTTGTTTCAGTTTCAAAACTTTGTAAATAAGTAAGTTTTCTCCTTCACTGATGGGCACTGATAGGCCTGCACTGATGGGCAATGATAGGTCTGCACTGATGGGCACTGATAAGGCGGCACTGATGGGCACCGATGAGGTGGCACCAATGAAGTGGCACTGAGGTGGCATTGATGGGAAATGATAGGCGGCACTGATGGGCGACACGGATGGGCACTGATGGGTGGCACAAATTGGCACTGATGGGTGGCACAGATTGGCATGGATAGGCGGCACGGATTGGCATGGATAGGCGGCACGGATGGGCATGGATAGGCGGCACAGATAGGCGGCATGGATGGGCACTGATAGGCGGCATGGATGGGCACTGATAGGCGGCATGGATGGGCACTGATAGGCGGCACGGATAGGCACTGATAGGCAGCATTGTTTTTTTTACTGATGGATGCCAATCAGTGCCAAACAATAATGCATGCCAATCAGTGATGCCCATTGTGGGCACTGATTGGCATCCATTGTGGGCACTGATTGGCATCCATTGGTGGCACTGTGTGTCATCCCTGGTGGTCTAGGGTGGCATACCTTTTGATGGGCATCCCTGGTGGTCTGGTGGCGTCCCTGGTGGTCCAGTGTGGGCATCCTCGGGGGGGCTGCGCTGATAATCGATCAGCACAGACCCCCCCTGTCAGAGGAGCAGCCGATCGGCTCTCCTCTACTCGCGTCTGACAGATACGAGTGAGGAAAAGCCGATTACCGGCTTTTCCTATTTACACTGTGATCAGCCGTGATTGGACACGGCTGATCACGTGGTAAAGAGTCTCCGTCGGAGACTCTTTACCAAGATCGTAGTTGCGGGGTGTCAGACTGACACCCCGCAACAACGATCGCCGCGATGCGCGCCCCCGGGGGCGCGCAGCGGCTCAAAATCCTGAGGACGTCATATGACGCCCTGTCAGGATTTTACAACCACTTTGCCGACGTCATTTGACAATGGGCGGGCGGCAAGTGGTTACCTAAATGGATGAAGTATCGGTCCGATGCTGCATCTGTTCCCCTCTGAGTGATCAAACACCGCTAATCGATTGGTCCTCAGAGCTCCGTGAGCAGAGAGCTGGTGACTGTCAGTCACCGCTGTCTACTCTGCCCCCCCCCCCCACAGCGTTGGGCTGTGGAGGGGGTGAGAACGGCTGGCCCAGGCTCTCAGCGGCTCATTGAGAAGCTGAGGCAGGTGCCAGTCCAGGGTTGTGGGCAGACCCTGACCACATTGTCGCAATCTTTCCCCAGCCCGGACTGGCTTTATGACAACAGCCAACAGCGGGCTTCAGCCCGCTGTCTGCTGAAATCGGTTAACAGGAGTGCAGAACGAGATTTGGCTGAACTTCACCTTTAGGCTGGGTTCACACTATCCTTGCATGTGGCTCACAGCAGGGGTCCGGTGAATCCCCGTTCACCGCTTCAGTTCCGATTTCAGCCAATTTTTGACCTGAAACGGACCAAAAAACGCACAGGGCTCCTGTGCAAATTTGCATGGGAGCCGCAGCAGAAATATGTGAACTGGCTTTATAGAGCCTCCTGCTATTGCAAATTGGATGTGGAGAACCCGCATCCAATTTGCAATAGTGTCAACCCAGCCTGAAAGAGACTCTGCCATGAAAATATATGCCTTGCTTTTACAAATGAAGGCCAGGCTATTCTTACAGGCAAAGAACCAACACTTCCATGTAGTGTTCGAGATTACAACTGCCTCTCCCTCCACAAAACCACTAAGCAGGCATTTAAAATCCATATACAGGAGTTTTACCTTTCATTTTGTTCTGGCATTGCTGCGATTTACACCCCTCTGCCACAGGAATAAAAATCTCTCCACTACTCAATGCCAATTAAACAGAGGTGCTGATGCTGACTGATTGTCCAATTAGTGTTACCTGCCTGGCTTTACAGTGTGGCAGAGTTGTGTAAATCTCAAGACTGGAGGAACAGAACTACCAGTCTATGGTAGGTAAACGGTAAATGTATATGTATTTTAGCTGTGTATTTAGTTTTCCTGCCTGGAATTTTTCTTTAGGTTATGCAAACATTACAGTAATCTAACCCTCATTGGAGAGCTATCACTCTCCCCTTTCACACAGGTAGTCAGCACACCAGCTGGGCATTTAGAATGCATTCCTTGCATTAAAGTGTTACTAAACCCAGGACCCAGGGCTGGTGCAAGGATTTTTGACACCCTAGGTGAAACCTCATTTTGCCGCCCACCCATGACTCCACCCCCTTTGCCCTGCCCATGTGACAGAAGGCGCCGCTATACAGGAAGCATTAGCTCTGCTTCCTCTAGCGCTGGCACCAGTGCTGCGCTGCACCTCTAATTACACTACCTGTCGGAGTTAGTTACATACTGCAGCCTGCAGAGCATGCAGATGCGGAAGGAAACCAGCAGCTGGGAGCCCCTAGGCAGCAGTGCGCCCTAGGCGGCTGCCTAGTTTGCCTAGTGGTAGCACCGGCCCTGCCAGGACCCTGTATTCACTATATCCGATCTCCCACAGTACACAGAACATGGAAATGCAATTATTTTAGTAAATATAAACTGCTAAATACCTTTTCTCATCAGCAGTATATAGCAGTCTTGTGACTTCTATCAGTTCCTAGTAAAGCTTGTAGGAGGAGTTTCATCCTCCCCTGATCCTCTGTCTGGACAGTGCTGATTGGCCCTGTGCTGATCATTTGTACCCTCCCAAGAAAAAAATAAATAAAAACTCTCTAGCAATACACACCAAACTGAGCATGTGCAGCCTGTCCCCTGGCTCTGTAAATATCGGGTTATATATTAGAGACAGTGGAAGAAGAGGAGGATTAGAGAGACAGGATCAAACAGCCTTTATACACACTGCAGAGGATTAACCCCTTAGGTTCCACAGTGAGTACACCAAGCATGCTTTACTGCATATACAGACTGATTTTACTGTTGTGGGTTTAGTAACACTTTAAGGTAAAAAACGTCTTCTACTTCTCTGCCCCCCCCCCCCCTTCCCTATGTAGAACTGCCCCCATAGGGATTTCTGTGTGTAGACCTTCCCTGGGTTCCCCTTCTTATCTTGCTAAGGGTTTTCACAAACCGCCCGTACTCTCATCCCCTCGTCTTCAATAATCAATCCAGGTTTTTTTTTTCTTTTTTGGTATTTATTGTTGGAACTTGCATAGGAGAAGGGAATAGTGGGATACTCCAACTGGAACTAATTCCAATTGAGGACAACTCTCCCTCGGCCTCACAGGTTAGATGTGGTAACAGACTTGTTGTTATACCATACAGCACTTGTATGGGAAGAATAAGTCTTTGCTTGTTCTGGCAGCAAACTTGATGAAACTGTCTTTTCAGGACACTCACTAGCATCCCCTTTCACTGACACCCGTCCACGGACTCTACTAGCTGAAGGGTGGCCCTCACAGGACAGACCCCAAAGACACAGATCTGTACTCGCTGTAGGCCGAAGCAGATTCTTTCTAGCGTGTCTCCCTTCCTGTCAGCTCTGCAGGACATCTGGGTTGCAGCCAAAATTTGGGGTCTCTGAACCCAAAGGGTCCCCGAAATGACATTGCTGCAGATGGACACAGTTGACTGACTTTGGGGCCCGGTATCTCGGGGCCACTTGTGGCTAGGAACGCCAAATTTGGTTTGCAAACCCAGTGGACCTAGCACTACAACATATCCAAGATGGGGTTCCTAGCACCAAGTGACCCCGAGATACGGGGCCCCAAAATCGGTTGGGAAAATGTCAAGCACTTTTCTGCAGCAGAGAATTACATTTTCCGAACCGACTTTGGGGCCCCGTATCTCGGGGTCACTTGGTGCTAGGAACCCCAACTTGGATATGTTGTAGTGCTATTTCCACTGGGTTTGCACACCAAATTTGGGGTTCCTAGCACCAAATGGCCCTGAGATACGGGGCCCCAAATTCGGTTCAGAAAATGTCATTCTCTGCTGCAGAAAAGTGCTTGACTCGAGTATAAGCCGAGGGGGGCATTTTGAGCACAAAAAAATGTGCTGGAAAACTCGGCTTATACTCGAGTATATACGGTCAGGGCAGGACTTACCATTGGGCTTGACTGGGCTCAAGCCCATGGGCCCCGCCGAGATACATAGCCGAGTGTCCTCGGCTCGGCTCCGCTCACAGTCACGCCCAGTCCTGTCCTATGATGGACATAACACAGGGACTGGGCGTGACTGTGAGCCGAGCCGAGTACACTCGGCTACTCTCGGCTCCGCTCGGGACTGCAAGAGGACCCGAGAGCAACTGAGAGCCGCCGAGATACACAGGACTCTGTATCTCGGCGGCGCCATTTTTAAACTTCAAGACTGCAATGACAAGGCTGCAAATGACACTGGGCAAGGCTGCAGATGGACACTGATAAGGCTGCAGATGGACACTGATAAGGCTGCAGATGGACACTGATAAGGCTGCAGATGGACACTGATAAGGCTGCATTGATGGGCATTTAAATCTAAGTTTTTTTTCCTTAAACTTCCCTCCTAAAAGTTTTTTTCCTTAAAATTCCCTCCTAAACTTGGGGTGCGTGTTATACGCTGGCGCGTGTTATACACCGATAAATACGGTAAATGTATAGAAGGTAGGGCCCGAAAGTGACTCAAGCCCAGGGGCCCCCACCACCCTAAGTCCTGCCCTGTATACGGTATTCGTTTTTTTAAACACAAGCAATGTAAGTACCTGAGTTACTAGTTAGTTGATTGTAGCTCCTTGCAAAACCCTCTACAGCAGAGTTTAAAGAGGTATTAAAACCAAAACCAAAAATGTAATACATTGCAGCTTACCAATCATTAGATGTGGTGGCTGCCTTAGTTTTATTTTTTAACCTTTGTTCCCTCTGACTTTACCTGGCAATCCGGCCAGTCACACACTTTCTATATTAGAGTGCTTACACTCTGGATGAAGGAGCAACAGAGACATCTTTGGACAGCAGCATTGTCAGTCTGGGGGAGGGGAGTGTTCAATGTACTAGCAGATTTAAATATACTAAGACATTAAAGCCAAATTCCAGCTATCACTTTATAATTAGTTACAGGACAGCTTGCTCTGATAAAAACAACAGACTTACTGTCAGGATCACCAGGTGAAAATAAAGCAAATGCAGCCACCACATCTAATGCAAGCTGCAATACAATAAATGTTTGATTTTGGGTTTAAAATGGGGGAGAGAGAAGCAGCACATGGAGCCGATAAGTTGTACTGCAGTGTTCATGTGCTAATAAGCAAGCGGTAGTAGGAGAGAGTGGCATGACAGAGAGATGAGCTCATTGGTTTGCTGCTTCTTTTTTCAATGTCCAGTCACAGGCGAGAAGAGGGACAAGACCAGTAAGTGTTAGTGCAGTATAGAATGGTCTCCCTACCCCCACCCCTGGGAGACAGCACTGTGTTGTGACTTGTAGATCTCAGGACTTTATGGACATTAATACATTATTATATTTCATCTGTGTATTTAACGGTTTGGCTGCAGTTCAGTTTTAAACACGCACACACACGCATGCACGCAGATGCACACATACACACGTACAATATAACACACATATTCACTTACCGTATATACTCGAGTATAAGCCGAGTTTTTCAGCACATTTTTTTGTGCTGAAAGTGCCCCCCTCGGCTTATACTCGAGTCAAGCACTTTTCTGCAGCAGAGAATGACATTTTCCGACCCGACTTTGGGGTCCTGTATCTGCAAGTCCAGTGGAACTAGCACTACAACATATCCAAATTTGGGGGTCCTAGCCCCAAGTGGCCCCGAGATACGGGGCCCCAAAGTCGGTTCAGAAAACGTCATTCTCTGCTGTAGAACAGTGCTTGACATTTTCCGACCCGACTTTGGGGCTCCATATCTCGGGGCCACTTGGTGCTAGGAACCCCAAATTGGGGTTCCTAGCACCAAGTGGCCACGAGATACAGGGCCCCAAAGTTGGTCAACTGTGTCCATCTGCAGCAATGTCATTTCGGGACCCTTTGGGTCCAGAGACCCCAAATTTTGTCTCCAGCTAGGGGGCATCTAGGAACCCTTAACTACCAAGTTTGAAGAAGTTCGGGGGACCTATGGCTGCAAATGGTCACAGTGAGGCTGCAAATGGGCATTGTTGACCCTCTTTTCCACTTACAGTAGCTGCGCATTTCTCACCCTAGGCTTATACTCGAGTCAATACGTTTTCCCATTTTTTTTGTGGTAAAATTAGGTGCCTTGGCTTATATTCGGGTCGGCTTATACTCGAGTATATACGTTATATTTGTCCTAATTGTAGTCCACCTTAATTCTGCTTGCACCCGTCTGGAGTGGTGAGGCCTTCCTTACCCAGTTTAGTGATTCCGATCTCCTGCAAGTCTTCCCATGTGATATCAGTGATAAAGTCAATATTCTCATAGCCGTTTTCTACCAGCACTTTGTAATACTGATTCAACCCGATCATTGACAGCCAAAGGGAAAGGTTGGCCTGAGGAAGAAAAAACGAAAATGTAACAAAATATGCATTTTACCCTAAAGAGGTTGTAAACCTCCATTTTCAAGTTGTACCTATAGGTAAGCCTATAATTAAGCTTACTTATACCGTAGGTACTGTAATTATCTCCTAAACGTGCGCTGTTTAGGAGATATTGTCTTTGTACTGCGCCAATGATTTAATTGACGCATGGGCTGTGAAGAAACGACACGGAGGGTCGATTCCTCTATAGCGAGTGCCGTGACGCGGCTCCGGCCAGTCACAGAGGGGACAGCGCTGGCTTCCTTTGCAGGTAAGTGTCACATAATGTGCTAGTATGCGATGCATGCTAGCACATTATGCTTTTACGTTGCAGGGAACAAAAAAGGAAGTAAAACCCATCAGGTTTACTTCCTCTTTAACCACTTCATTACAGGACATTTTCACCCCCTTCCTGCCCAAGCCAATTTTCAGCTTTCAGCGCTGTCACATTTTGAATGACAATTGCGCGGTCATACAACACTGTACCCAGATGAAATTGATATTATTTTGTCCCCACAAATAGAGCTTTCATTTGGTGGTATTTGATCACCTCTGCGGTGTTTTTATTTTTTGCGCTATAAACAAAAGAAGAGCGACAAATTTAAAAAAAAAAACAATATTTTTTACTTTTTGCTATACTAAATATCCCCCAAAAAATATATAAAAAAACGTTTTTTTTCCTCAGTTTAGGCCGATACGTATTCTTCTACATATTTTTGGTAAAAAAAAAAAAAATCGCAATAAGCGTATATTGATTGGTTTGCACAAAAGTTATAGCGCCTACAAAATAGAGGATAGATTTATAGCATTTTTATTATTTCTTTTTTTTATAACTAGTAATGGCGGCAAAATGCGATTTTTATCGTGACTGTGATATTGCGGCAGGCATATCGGACACTTTTGACACATTTTTGGGACCATTCACATTTATACAGTGATCCGTGCTATAAAAATGCATTGATTACTGTATAAATGTGACTGGCAGGGAAGGGGTTAACACTAGGGGGCGCTGAAGGGGTTAATATGTTCCCTGGGAGTGATTCTAACTGTAGGGGGAGGGGACTCACAAGGGGAGGAGACCGATCGGTGTTTCTCTGTGTTTCTCTCTTGGTCTCCTCCCCTCTGACAGGACCGTGGATCTGTGTGTTTACATACACAGATCCACGGTCCTGCTGTGTTACCGGGCAATCGCGGGTGTCCTGCGGACATCGCGGCCGCCGGGCAGGCGCATCGGGTGCCTAGTGACACGGCGTGCTCCCTGGAGGGCCAGAAAGGGGAGGGCGTCATATGACGCCCTCCTGCCCTGAGAGCTGCGCCGCCTGGACGTCAATTGACAGCCGGCAGTTGCAAGGCAGTTAAAGCAGAGTTTCACCCAAAAGTGGAACTTCCTCTCATATGTCTCCTCTTCCCCTCCGGTGCCACAATTGGAGAGGAGTGGGGCCTCGCGCATGCGCAGTAGGGTTCCCAGGCATGAAGCCGTTAGGCTACACTGCCAGGTACCCTTACCCGCAATGGCGGTGGCAGCACCCGACAGCTGATGAAAACATCAGCTGCAGCGCCGACATCGCTGGACTCCGGGACAGGTAAGTGTCCTATTGTTAAAAGCCAGCAGCTGCAGTATGTGTAGCTGCTGGCTTTTATTTATTTTTTGTTGGGCGGAACATCGCTTTAAAGTGGTTGCAAACCCTTACATATACCCAGCGCAGTGACTGGCCTCAGATCATGTCTATCTGCAGTCTTCTCTTCTCTACATCCGTTCAATGTGCAGAATTATAAAGCTTGTCTGAGAGTTCAGAAAAAAGGGGGCAGAGAGCTGAATTTACACTATGCAGAGCTCAGTAAGGCTCTGCAGAGGCTGTCAATCAGCTGGAGATCCCTCCCCTGTCACCATTTTTCTCTTGGTGTCAGGAAAACTTGTCAGAAGGGATTTAGGCTGATAGCAGAGGAATGAAGCAGCAGACAGAAATGACACCTACTGCTCTGGATTGAGACAAACAGAGGGATATGCTTTATTTCATGTCTGAGGATTACAACCACTTTAAGAGCCTTTTCACATCTGTGCGGCATATTATTTTTTTTTTATGTGTTGCATTTAAGGCACACTACCACTGAACTCTATAAAATGGGTGTTTTGATGAAAGAGCATAAAAGATGCAGAATACAGGACTTTTATTCACCGCACTTAAACACGTGTGAACAGGACTTAAACAAAGTCTGAGTACTGGCCTCCATCTCTTCCCAAAAATCCCTGATCCCAATATTTATCCCAGTTATAATACGGATTTCTTTGGACCTGCTTACATTGTAGTAATCAGAATTATACATTGGATCCCGAGGGTCAGGAAATAAAAATGGTGATGCGTTACTATAAAGCCAAAAAAAAAAACATAGTTGACCACAGTTATATATTAGTTTAAAAAACAAAAACATGAACATTTTTATTCTTAAATGTGTCTAGATATTATCTTCCTGCAATTTCCTGTACAGCAGCACTAAGACTAGGAGTGGGAGAGCCAGCTCACTCAGCCAATCAGACTCTGACAGATGGAAGGTAGAGAGCGATGACCTTATCAGTGTGTCCCTGTTCCTTCACTTATTGGGGGTAGGGAGGTGACCAAGAGATTTAGCGACATATAGTCCTGAACATTGGCTGTTATTTTGACCCCCAGGTATGTAATTGTGGAGACCCATTGGAGTGGTAGCGAGTCATCTAGTAGATTCTTAGCTTCTGGTCCTAGTGGCAGTATTGATGACTTGTTCCAGTTCGCCCGTAGGCCCGAGAAGGTGGCAAATTTGTCTAGAATCAATAGGGCTGCTCTGATGGAGGGCCCCTTGATCCCTTAGGAACAAGAGCAGGTCATCTGCGTACAACGCTTTGCTTTCTTTTATGTTTCCCACCCGGATTGCCCCTAAGGGGGAAAGCAGACACCCCTGTCTAGTGCCTCTTCCTATTGGGAAGAACTCAGAGACCATGGTGCCAAGCCCGATCGCGGTCCTCGGGGTGCTGTAAAGCAGCGAGACCCAACGACGGAAACCAGGACCGAACCCCATGGCCTCCAATACCTTGTGCATGTATTGCCAATCCACAGAGTCAAAGGCCTTTGCAGTGTCTATGGAGACAATGATTTTGGCCGGAAACTCTGTGTTGTCCATCTGCAGATGTGTGAACAATCTCCTTAAGTTCGTATCTGTGGACATGCCGGGCATATATCCCGTTTGGTCAATATCAATCAGGGTCGTGATAACCCTGACCAATCTTGATGCCAGCACTTTGGCAAGTATCTTGAGGTCTGTGTTGAGTAGTGCTATCGGGCAATATGAGGAGCATTCCTGCGGATCTTGGCCAGGTTTCAGGAGAAGCACCATATATGCTTCCATCATGGAGGCCGGCAAAGCTCCATGCTCCCAGCAATGTGTGTATAGTAAGTTTAGTCTGTGGGCCATTTGTGACAGGTAATGTTTATAAAAATCGGTGGTAAAGCCCTCCGGGCCAGGAGCCTTCCATGGGAGGAAAGGCAAGTATGTCTGCCTCAATTTCTAACACTGATATGTTTTCATCCAAAAGAGCAGCATCGGTGTCCGCCAATTTTGGCATGGAAAGACTCTGCAAAAGCACTTCCAGCTTTGGGGATGGGTGAATATAAAGACTTGGAGAAGCTTCTAAATTCATCCATAATTCCCACTGGGTCCGAGATTATATTCCCTGTCTCACTTCTAATTACCGGAATGGTGACTGGTACCCTTTGATTGGCTGCTAGGTTAGCTAGTAGCTTGCCGTTTTTGTCACCCTCAGCAAAGATATTCTCTGCCCTCTGTCTCGCCTCTGTATGAGCAAGGTTTGTGAAGTGTAGTGCCACAGATCTTCTACTATCTAGTAGGGACACATAATTGGCCTCTGAGGGAGAGTCCGCCTGAGTTTTTGCACACTCTCGCTCTTTGGCCAGGAGGAGTTCGCATTCCTCATTGTGTTCCTTCCTGGCTGCTTTTATTACCGATATGCACTCACCCCTTGACACCGCTTTAAAAGTATCCCAAACTGTAAGTGGATCAGCCATGTCAACATTCGTTGCCCAGAATGTATCCATTGCAGTTTCAATCTGGGCATTATCCTGTTCTTCTTGTAACCAACCTGGGGCTAATCTCCAACCCCCCTTTCTTCCCCCGATTGGGAAGGCCCCCCCATGTACAAAATTTAAAAGAATATTTCACTTTTATTGTTTCACTTTAAGCATTATTAAAATCACTGCCCTCAAAAAATAGGCAGTTTTTAAAACTTTTTTTTGCATTGATACATGTCCCCTGGGGCAGGACCCAGGTCCCCAAACACTTTTTATGACAATAACCTGCATACAAGCCTTTAAAATTAGCACTTTTGATTTTTCATGTTCGTGTCCCATAGACTTTAATAGTGTTCGCATGTTCGAACAAATTTTTTTTCCTGTTCGCATGTTCTGCTGTGAACCGAACCGGGGGGTGTTCGGCTCATCCCTAGTTTCCAACACCTTGTTGAATCTATGCCACCAAGAATGAAGGCAGTTCTGAAGGCAAAAGGGGGTCCAACCCAGTGTACCTAAAAAAAAGGCAAGGTGTACCTAATAAATTGGCCGGCGAGTACATATTTTCAGATGTATATTTAGCAGTTTACCTGGAGGTTGGCTTTAATAGTTTCAGGACGCCAATATCTCCTGCAATACATTGGTTATCCAAGGAGAATCTAAACCTTGCCTTTACCCTGAATGAACGCCTAGGGCCCGGTCACTAATGATCACTTTTGAGGTCTATTGAACCCTACAGTAAGTAGAAAAATTTGATTGCCACAAGGTTGTTTTTAATTGTGTGTCTTTATTGATCGTAGTAAATATGACATAGATAATCAATGTGTTAGTTCCTCTTCATCAGGGTTTATAGATGAGTATTAAGGCCTGTTTTTAGGGAGCCTGTCAAGGTTGCTAGACCAGGTCCGTGAATGAGCCTTTATAATAATTGCATGAAGAACACCTGCCTTGGTGCAGCTCATTTAAAATTATTTCAGCTCTATAAGCCTTGAAGAAGGAGGACTGTTGAACCCTCAAATGTGCTGGCTATCTTTGTTATACGACCTACAATCAATAAAGACTTACTGGACTTGAAATAACCTTGCGCTTATTACTGTGGATATTCTTAAGAACCTCTCTGGACCCATCAGCTCCTAGAGAGCTGCCTTCGTCGCAAGTAACAAAGGACACCAATACTGTTGTAACACTGAAACCCAGTGGGTAAAAATGCTGCTGTAGTACAATTTAGGCCACGCTTAGCACAGCCAGATAAAGATGGGGCTTTTTATTTATTTTTGTAAGTACAACCAGCGCCCAGATCGACCCCAAAGGGCACTGTTTGCTCACCCCCACCCATGGGTCATTGCATTGTCTGTTGATATCCCGCCATACTTGTGGGGGTTAGGGATATATACTTGTTCCTTTACTCTACCTCTGCCTCAGCTGACAGATGTTTGCATGTTGTTATAACACGATACTCGACTTCATGTCTGTGACTTTGTACTTGGGTTTCATACATAGAACATGCACATATTTGCCAAAGAGTACAAAACCAATTTCCAATAAAATGTTTTTGGAATTAAAGATGGGGCTCGGGTGGTGCCAGTATACACTTGAACATAATATGATGGCTGATCAACCTGTGGCACTCAAGCTGTTGCGGAACTATAAGACCGCAACTGGAGGGCCACTGGTTGAGCACCCAGCTTAAACCAAATGATCCCTAGCAGATACACCCATTTAGTATGTCCATTACTCACAGGTTTGTAGTCAGGCAACCACTCCCCGATGTTAAGGCTACTGATTTCTGAGACAATTTTCTTCCGGTGTCCAGGCTTTGTTACACCGATAGCAGTAAGATCCTGGATGAAAGGGAAGGGAAAGAAGATGACAGTCTCCATATTTTTATCAGTATAGGTTTACATTAAGGGTAATAACAGTGTGTAATGTGTAAGGAGCATTTTTTTCTCTAATGCAGCTAAAATCAATAACAGAAAAATCAGCACAAGGGACATAACCTACAGTCGAGTTGGATGTATGCCTTGTGCTAATGCCTCTTCTGTTGGAAGAAATTATCCTCTGTCCATACCCCCCACAATCTTCTCATGTGGCAGGAGTTAATACAGCTAAGAGGCTGTCACAGACCCAACTATTTCAGTCCTTTACACCCAGCCCCACCATTTTTAGAAGCCGAACTACAGTTTTCCAAAAATTAAACACGGTCTATGAATGGAGGGGATGGACCTATAAATCACCCATTCTCCATTCTTAGATCCTGAACCTTAGTTGTATTAACCCCCACTTCACTGGGAGCTTACTGCATTGGGGGGGGGGGTGCCTGGACAGAAAAGGATTTCAAGGGACACATCCTACTGACTGTAAGCTATGTCCCCTGAGCTGATTTTTGCATTTATTATTTTGGCTGGACTGTTGACTGTTCTGGGTATTGCACATCAATGCTCTATCTTTATTAAACAAGTACAATCATATTCTTTTTGGTAATCTCTTTACAGTTTTTGGCAAGTTCTTTTTGTTCCACACTGGGTTTGCCAGAATAGATCTTTTAATTAGAAAAAACTCATTTTAATGCTACTTATTTTTCTTGAAGGTGGAGGTTAGGAACAACTTGACTGCAAAGCCATCCCTTTAAAGCAGGGGTCTCCAAACTTTCTAAACAAAGGGCCAGTTTTCTGTCCTTTAGGCTTTAGGGGGGCGGACTGTGGCTGGTGGGAGTAAAAAATGCCATGCTATCAATGGGAATAAGCAATACCCCATCATGGGCTTTAGTGGGGGGATAGTGCCCTATTGTTGATATCAGTGGGAAGAATAGTGCCCCATCATTAGCATCAGTGGGGCGAATGGCGCCCCTTTGTTGGCATTGGTGGGAAGAGTAGTACCACCTTATTGGTATTAGTTGGAGGAATGGTGCCCCTTTGTTGGCATCAGTGGGAAGAACAGTGCCCCATCATTGGTATCAGTTGGAGGAATTTGCAGGAATAGTCAGTGGCAGGAACAGTGCCCCATTGTTGGTGTAATAGGTGGAATAGTGCACCATCATGGGCATCAGCAGGAGAAATAGTGTCCCAAGGGCCGGGTAAAGGTAAGCAAAGGGCCACAGTTTGGAGACCACTGCTTTAAAGAATCAGTGCCCCCAAAGATGATATTTTAGATACAGATGGAGCCCGGAGAGCTGAGTTAGCCCCGGCTTCATATATATATATATATATATATATATATATATATATATATATATATATATATATATATATAAAAATAAGAAGCCGGGGCTTCCATTATATATATATATATAATGGATACTAATAATAGTGTGAAATACCTGACTTTGTACCTATCCATCTGGGAGGTTAATGCCTTTTCGTCCCGCTTTGTGTGCTCCAGCTTGTCCTATTACATTCTCCATAATACACCTCATCATGAGTGCAGACCCAGGAACTCATCTCAGAGATCTCACCATAATGAAGAATTTGTCAATCATTGGGTTTAATGCTGCTGTCTTTAACAAAAGCTGAAATATTTATTTTGGGTGGTCTGACCTTTTAATTCCTCAGATGTATTAATTACAAGGGTTCTGTAGCTGACTTTATGCAGGTGAGGTAGTGAATTATTCCAATCAACCAGAGACCATATAACTTACATATTCTTAAGAGGGAACAGAACAGAATTAGCAGAGTTGAATTATTAGAAGTGGAGCCCGAAAGGTCAAGGAGGCTCGTCACTAAGGTATTGGAAAACACGGGGCAGAGTGTTTAAGACAAAAGGTGCCTGTTTTTACAAATTAGGCCCTCTGTAAAAGCACATAAACACAATAGGTGACTTTTTCCTGAAATAAACTGCTGCAGCATTGAAGACCCAACCCAAATTCTCTCTGAGCTGCCGCGGTCTTGAATAAAGCCTTGTTGGTTGCTGGACCTGCTTAAGGTCTACGGTATAGGACTGGATCCACTAATTCTTTTTTATTGATACATTTTTTCACATATACAGAAAACATTCCACATTGTTACAAATTCTTATATATAAACATCCTTATACAATATATATAACAAATAAATAAAAAACACAAAAAAAAAAACAGTCAACAAATCACATGAATCAGTCTCAATATACTTTTCAAAAAAGTCAAGAGTAGTCAACCCCCCCCCCCCCTTCCTGATATAATTCATTACCCCTACTCACTTTATTTTAATAATATTGTATTTATTATTTTTTTTCTTTTCTTTTCCCTCTTCTTCTCCTTCCCCTTTTCCTTCTTTTAATTAATTAATTAATTAACCCCCAACTCCCCCCAGTTTATTCCCCATCATAGTTCCCTTAATCTCCTATTGAGTTTGTGTAAACCAATATAGTGTGTCTTTCGCCTTGTGTATGTGATATAGTGACTTCCCCTTCCGAGAGAAAGAGAAGAAGAAAAAAATAAAAAAAATAAATAAATAAAAACACCTTTTAATTATGAAGAGGTGAGAGTTGCGACTCTCCACCAACTTTGTATTTCTCCTTAGTGATGTGCCTGAAACCCGAAAAAAACAAAAACGGAAGAGAAAAAAAATTAACAAAAAGAAAAAGGGGGGGGGGGCACTGCCTACCTCCTACCTGTGTTTCTATGTGATGAAAAACCCCTACATCTATTTTAATAAATCCCTAAGTGATTCATTTTATACAAGTGAAAAAAAAAAAAAGATTAAATCTCTTTTCTTCTCCCTTTTCTCCTTCCTTTTCTTTCCCCTCCCTTCCCTTGACAGAAGCACCTCTTGATTATAAAGGGGAGAGAGTCTCGACTCTCTACCAACTTTGTATTTCTCCTTAGTGATGTGCCTAAAACCCCCAAAAAAATAAACAAAACCTATAATAATAGTAGAAGGGAAAAAAAAAAAAACCTTTATCTATTTTATTAAATCCCTAAGTGATTCTTTTTTATACAGGTGGAAAAAAATCCACCAATTCTAGTAACAGCAGATGAACTAAAAGCCTCAAAACACATTAAATTGTCAACCCATCCAGCTGGTAATGCCAGGCAAGGGAAGCCCAAATAGTGATCAACAGAGGCAGCTGTGATTATAGGCACACCATTCTGTATTTGCTTGTAAGGCAAACTGAACAGATAGCATCGGAAGGAGGAATGCAATACTCAGAATAACAGTACTGAGACAAAACAGTTTCTCTGCTTTAACCCCCTCATTGACCCTTCCCTTACCTCTGGGGTCATGCGGCTGATGGTGGGAATGTCATAACCAGAGTTAATAAAATTGGGAGCATAGAGTTGGAGCTGAAACTTGCACAGCCACTGGAACACGGCTTCGGAGCTCTGTAGGGCAGTAAAGAAATGGAAATACACGTTACAGGTTCACTTTAAAAAAGGGAAATATTGTAAAATAATTATCCTTTCTCTTTCATGACATTTACAGTGCCTTGAAAAAGTATTCATCACACCCATTGAAATTTTCCACGTTTTGTCATGTTACAACCAAAAACGTAAATGTATTTTATTGGAATTTTATGTGACAGACCAACACAAAGTGGCACATAATTGTGAAGTAGAAGGAAAATGATAAATGGTTTTCAATTTTTTTTTACAAATAAATATCTGAAAAGTGTGGCGTATATTTGTATTCAGCCCCCTTTACTCTGATACCCCTAACTAAAATCTAGTGGATTCTTTGCACCACACTTTGGGCACATTATAATCCCATCTGTTAGATCACCCAATATAAGAAAGATAGAATTTATCATTTTCTATATATCTATTATACGTATTTAATTTTGATAATTTGTTTATGTATAACAGCGCCCCTATTGCATTACCAATTCACTACCACAAAATCACATGATTTTCAAAGGGAGCGGCTCACTATATTATATTATTTATTTATATAGTAATTTCTGTACACTTATACAATTTGAAGTATTGGTTGCTATAGTCTATTAGCATATACACATAATATACTCCAAGCGCGGGGTTGAAATAACCAAACTAGACGGTTGTTTATATCCCAAAAACTAAAATCTAGTGGAACCAATTGCCTTCAGAAGTCACCCAAATAATAAATAGTAAATAGAGTCCACCTGTGTGTAATTTATTCTCAGTATAAATACAGCTGTTCTGTGAAGCCCTCAGAGGTTTGTTAGAGAACCTTAGTGAATGAACAGCATTATGAAGGCCAATAAAAACACCAGACAGGTCAGGGATAAAATTGTATAGAAGTTTAAAGCAGGGTTAGGTTGTAAAAAAATATCCCAAGCTTTGAACATCTCACGGAGCATTGTTTAATCCATCACCTGAAAATGGAAAGAGTATGGCACAACTGGAAACCTACCAAGACATGGCCGTCCACCTAAACTGACAGGCCGGGCAAGGAGAGCATTAATCAGAGAAGCAGCCAAGAGGCCCATGGGAACTCTGGAGGAGTTGCAGGGAGCCACAGCTCAGGTGGGAGAATCTGTCTATAGAACAACTATTTGTGCATGCCACAAATCTCGCCTTTATGGAAGAGTGGCAAGAACAAAGCCATTGTTGGAAAAAAAGCCATAAGAAGTCCCATTTGCAGTTTGCGATTAGCCTTGTGGGGGACACAGCAAACATGTGGAAGAAGGTGCTCTGGTCAGATGAAATCAAAATGGAACTTTTTGGCCTAAAAGCAAAACACTATGTGCAGCGGAAAACTAACACTGCACATCACCCTGAACACACCATCCCCACCGTGAAACATGGTGGTGGCAGCATCATGTTGTGGGGATGCTTTTCTTCAGCAGGGACAGGGAAGATGGATGGAGCCGAATACAGGCAAATCTTAAAAGAAAACCTGGTGGAGTCTGCAAAAGACTTAAGACTGGGGCGGAGGTTCACTTTCCAGCAGGACAACGACCCTAAACATACAGCCAGAGCTACAATGGAATGGTGTAGATCAAAGCATATTCATGTGTTAGAATGGCCCAGTCAAAATCCAGACCTAAATCCTATTGAGAATCTGTGGCAAGACTTGAAAATTGCTGTTTACAGATGCTCTACATCCAATCTGACAGAGCTTGAGCTATTTTTCAAAGAATGGGCAAAAATGTCTTTCTCTAAATGTGCAAAGATGGTAGAGACATCCCCAAAAAGACTTGCAGCTGTAATTGCAGCAAAAGTTGGTTCTACAAAGTATTGACTCAGGGGGGCTGAATACAAATGTACCCCACACTTTTCACATATTTATTTGTAAAAAATTTTGAAAACTATTTATCATTTTCCTTCCACTTCACAATTATGTAACATGACAAAATGTTGAAAATTGCAAGGGGTATCGACCATTCTGCCTATTTCTTTGTAAGGCCCAATAAACAACCAAAGATATATTCCATCTTTATTTTCCTTTTACCAGAAATTGACAAGTGGTTTAAGGGCAACTCCAGCCAAACACACAACAGTAAAAAAAAAAATTGTGATTCCCACACTTTTGTGATCCCGCCATTCCTTTTGTGCAACATTGCTACATAGATTTAAGTTTTGTAGTGCACCCCCGAAGGTGCTGCAGAAGATGATCTTTGATCCCCCACTCCTGCACAGCCTGGCACGCTGAATCTTCAGGCACTCCAGAGTCAGAGAACAGTCCGTCGCTTTTGTTATTTATTAGAGGGTTAATAGCTTGAATAGGGATGGGAGGATATGGGATGCCCACTTGACTTCAGCAAAACTTTAACAACTTCAGGGATCTTCCTATATACAGTCTATATACAGTCTCCCTTGCTCTCCTCTTGCAGACACTTGCTTGCTGGCTCCAGCTGAATCACTGTTAGTTGATCTGACAAGCTCTTGGTCAAAATTTTGCAATGGCCCTAGGAGACTTGCAGCCCCCTTGTTGTGTAGCAAAAATACAGTGAACAGCTTGCACTTCTCCTCTGTGGCTACTGATCCCAGCACCCCCTCTTCAGGCACTGCCAACCCACCTGGCTGCAGCTCCCCCTTTCACTATCCCTCCAGGTTGACTCTCCACTTCAGTCCTCCAGACTGACTCTCACCAGCCCACCTGGCTTACTCTCAGGAGATCTCCCTGAGAGAGATGAAGACTTAAGCACACTGCTGTCTTCAGAGATAATGGCTACATGTGGCAATCTTCTCCCTTGTTGGTCCCCAACAGTGCTGATCTACTCGCGCTGTGCACACTTGCTCCCGTGCCTCCAGGAAGGGCTTTCTTCCGTGTGTTGTGGCAGGAGCCGTCCAGCACCCCAGCCCTGGCCCATAGCAGGACACCTCCCCCCCTCCCCAGATTAGAGGGCTCCTCTGAGGACCACCAACAGCCTCCTCAGCACTGTATATCTATCTTCCACCCGACTGCCCTGCTGACATGGACCATGTCTATTTATGGAGTGGTCTCAGCCCCCTTCCAGCCAGCCTATGGGGATTGGCTGAAGCTCCATAAATATTCAAGAAAGCTCCTAACCTCCACCCACTAGTTCTAGAACATTCTCCAATGTACCAGAAACAGGGGAAGACAATAGAGGACCTGTCAGGATGAGTCATCCAGCCCTGACTCACTGAACCCTGACCCAGATTCACAGCTCAGGCTTAGCCCTGAGCTAACTAGAATTTAGCTACTCCAACAAAAGCTACACTATTTTTAAAACACACTAGAGCAGCCTTTCTCAACCTTTTCAACACAGAGGAACCCTTGAAATAGTTCTCCAGTCTTGGGGAACCCCTGCTAAAAATTAGAAATCTACAACTCATCATACATTAGTGTGATGGTCAGTGGGAAGAATGGTCCTTACACTTGTGGTCATTGGGAAGAATTACCTCCTTACAGACAGCTAAAAAGATCAATGGTGTCAGTGGGAATTTATTGGAGAGGCATAAATGGCCCAATGCTGAAGGAACCCCTAGCAACCTCTGGAGGAACCCTGGTTGAGAATCACTGCACTAGAGGGTGCTATACTGGCTTGCAAGACTACATAATTCTGAGGACTCTGTACTACTGTCCCCTCCTGGCAGCTCTTTGGACTAATAGTTTAGGAGAGAAGGACATCTTTTTAATTAAAAAAGCATACATTTTCAGCTCAGTGATGCCCCTCTCGTCATTTTAATATGGTGATGGTGACTCAGTTTTGGCTTAATCCTAAGGGATATTAGTCTCTCTGCTTATATCTCTGTAACTGGAGGCCACATCACCTTCTGCAATATTATTTATTTTGTCATTTTAATTTTAAAAAGTTGGGCAGAAGAAATTGGAAGATAAAATCTTCCTATAGCTGTTATTCTGTTATAGAGGAGACTGGTAAAAGACAACCTCAGACAAAATCAGTCGCCTTGTATAAAGTAGGCCAAAATGAGTGCAGATGTGTCAGGGGACAGGAGAGAGCCAGCTTTACTTACATGCAGTAATTAGTCACAACTGGGAGATCAATGCATTGATTGCGGATAAGAATAACCTCCTTCAAGGTGAACCTGTTATATAGATACTACAGCAGCTTAACCTGAGCTCAGGCTGCACTGTGCTGCTTCACAGATAGGGGGCAGGCAAACACAAGGGACTGACGCTGGCAGAGGACACTAACACAAAGAATCTACTATACCTGCACATACACATAACTCCTGATTATCCCTCGTTGTAACCAAACCCCACTATTCCCCCTTCTTTCACAAATAAATGCCCTTCAGTTTAGATCTGTATCACAACACTTTTTTCCATAGATCTGTATAAACTCTTCTCAGTATGTTTTTGTCTTAAAAAATACGTAAACCCAATCACTAAAATCCTATCTAAGCTCTAACGTGTTCATGTAATTTCAAAAGTTGTTTTTTTAATCTGCAATCTGCAGCTTTAAAGCTGAACTCCAGGTATGGATTTTATTGTATAGTTACATTGGTCTAGCTTGGACCAATGTAAGTATGCATATGTCATACCTGTGGGCCTGCTATAAAAGCAAACAATCACTGTAGTACAGTAAGGAAAAAGTATTTGATCCCCTGCTGATTTTGTATGTTTGCCCACTGACAAAGAAATGATCAGTCTATAATTTTAATGTTAGGTTTATTTTAACAGTGAGAGACAGAACAGAAAAGTCCAGAAAAACGCATTTCAAAAAAGTTATAAATTGATTTGTATTTTAATAATTGTTTGACCCCTTCGCAAAACATGACTTAGTACTTGGTGGCAAAACCCTTGTTGGCAATCACAGAGGTCAGACGTTTCTTGTAGTTGGCCATTTCCTCTATCCAAACTAAAAGAATGTTGGCTTTATATATACTCTAAGCCAGCCCTCAAAAATTCCACTTTAGCATTTTGCTAGTGGATTTTAAGGGCTGGCGAGCTATGGCTGCCTGGGGGTGGGGGCGAGCACTGCCGGCAGCCTGGGTTGTATGGGAGCTGTTCTCCCAGCGATCGGAGGGGAAGAGAGAGGAGAGCCGCCGCCCGGATGATCAGAGCGCCGGGAACATAACAGCTTTCATTTCAATAGCTGTGTTTTCCCCGCCACGCGCCATCACATACAGCCCCTCCTCTTTGTGGGATGGGTGATCTGTCTATCAAAGTTCCCCTGACAAGAGGGAGGGGCTGTATTAGACGGCGTGCGGCACGGAACACACAGCTATTGAAATTAAAGCCGTTATGTTCCCGGAGCTCTGATCATCCGGGCAGCGGCTCTCCTCTCTCTTTCCTGTACAGGTAGGCTGCATTGGGGACACAGGCTGCATTGGGGACACAGGCTGCATTGGTGGCACAGGCTGCATTGGTCGACACGGGCTGCACTGGTCGACACGGGCTGCACTGGTCGACACGGGCTGCACTGGTCGCCCCAGCTGCATTGGTCGACACAGGCTGCATTGGGGACACAGGCTGCATTGGTCGACACAAGCTGCATTGGCGGACACAGGCTGCATTGGCGGACACAGGCTGCATTGGCGGACACAGGCTGCATTTGCGGACGCAGGCTGCATTGGTGAACAAGGGCAGGCTGCATTGTTGGGCATGGATAAAGTTGTTGTTAATATTTATTTTTTTAACTTAATTCTGCATGAAACATTTAAGTCTCATTTCATGAGATAATTTATGACGGCGTGTTTAGGGGCCAAATTAGGGGCTGGGCACGGTAGGGGTGGGTCAGGGTAGGGGTTGGGTGGGGCAACTGGTGGTGAGTAACCCCTGAGGCCTAGCTAGTAGCTCAGGACTTCAAATTTTGAGCCCTGCTCCAAGTTGTAAAAAAAATACAGAAGAGGATGCATTCTTCTGAAAAAATTATGGATTTTTTGGTACTGCAATGACTGCTAGGGGCAATATACTGTGGATTTCAAAAGTTTATACGATTTAGATCACTTGGGGAGAGTTAGGGCTCCCCTTTTGTCCTAGGAAAAAAAGGGGCGCAGAGATCCCTAGGAAGTCGGCAAATCTGAGTCTTTGCCAAGCTGACTATTTGGTGCTTATTGTTGGTGTTAACGGCAGATACTGGAAAACCTGTGTCTTTGATATGTCAAGCCTTGTCAGTACTATTGACATCTCTGGAATAATAGAACGTATGAGCAGGGTTTTGGAAGCAATGGGACCACGTTCCCTTTTTCAAAAGCTTTGATTTTTTGCTTGGATAAATATTTCACCAAAATAAAACATTCTACAAATATATAGCGTTCTAAATATCCATAGTGCTTAGTCATGGCTACCTTTCCTTCAGTCATAGGCTCCATCTTCTTCAGGTGGTCTCCGTAGGTCTGTTCAATATAAGGGCAGCTTGCTACGCTCTGGGGTCGTGGAGGTCCTTTATGCAACAAACAGAATACATTAAAATATATTTAAAGCCGTTTATCACCTACTTCAATCCTGAAACACATCCCTGGTTTATCTCTAATCCCAGCAAAGGCATGGCAATAAAATCCATAGAAAGGTCACAGGGGAATCTTAATCTACAAAGAGAAATCTTTTGAAAATTAAGTACTGAAGTCTCTTGAGAAATAATTAAAATAACAAAATATTCACATTATACACAGTGTTAGTGATAACGAGATTATAAACAATACTGATTACCCATTATGACAGAGTACAAAGCAACGCAGGGAATCAGACTACCAACAAGACATTCAAAACAACATAAATGTCTGGACTCTTTTCACTTGGGTTTTCCGATCAGGTCTATCTGGCAGACCTAATCAAAAGCTCCATGCAAGTCTATGGCTAGGCGGATGTAAACGGACTTGTGCTTGTTTACATCTTTATACCTTTGAATCTGGAAAAAAAGGACTGCAACACAACTTTATTGCAAATGTATTACTGTTATGTGATGTTGTGCAACCCTTTATTGTTAAAAGTGTATGCATTGTTGTGCAGACCTTTCTTGCTAAAAACAATGTCAGCAAGACAGGAAATGAAGGTAAATCTTTCTAAGGCAGGCTATAGATGGTGCGATCTTATTTTCTGCAACCACAGGTTGCAGGAAAGAAAATGGCTTGATACCCCCACCAACGCAGTCATTGTTGATAGGGAATCCCTCCCGTGGAGCTATTGTGTTCTCCCGGGAGGGCAGGGGAAAAGGGGGGGGGGGGGTTGGGGGGTTGGCCCTGGAGCCATCCCTGTTGGTCAAACACAGTGAATATTGCTAGTAGCTATAGCCACTGGCAATAATCTAATGCCGAAGATCTGACATGCTAGTTTTACCCAAGTCAAGATTAATGGATTGGCTTGGGTACATTCAGCCTGCCTATAGATGGTTTGAATCGTCCCTGCTGGACTGACAAAGATTGGAACCATCTATGGCCAACTTAAGGGTCACCGTAAACCATCTAATATGTCAAACACAAGGCCCGTAGGCCCAAATATCTCAGATTAGGTTTCTCTAAGCAGTGCAGTCATACTACTGGAACGTTTCGACTGATAAGTGTGTCACAAAACCTCTTGGCTCATTGCATCCTAGTTTTAAGCATACAGAGACCATTGAAGTACAACACATGGAAAACTGTATAGCTCACCATAAACAATACAATCTGATTGTATATTCTCCTTTAAATCTACCAACAAGAATGTAGTACAAGAGCCTGTCTACTTGGATATAATTTGATTGGATAGATTACCGTATTTACTCGAGTATAAGCCAAGTTTTTCAGCACATTTTTTTGTGCTGAAAGGGCCCCCCTCGGCATATACTCGAGTCAAGCACTTTTCTGCAGCAGAGAATGACATTTTCCGACCCGACTTTGGGGCCCTAAATTTGGGGTTCCTAGCATTAAGTGGCCCCGAGATACGAGGCCCCAAAGTCGGTTCGGAAAATGTCATTCTCTGCTGCAGAAAAGTTCTTGACATTTTCCGACCCAACTTTGGGGCCCCATATCTTGGTGTGCAAACCCAGTGGAACCAACACTACAACATAACCAAAGTTAGGGTTCCTAGCACCAAGTGGCCCCGAGATACAGGGCCCCAAAGTCGGTCAACTGTGTCCATCTGCAGCAATGTCATTTCGGGACCCTTTGGGATCTAGGAACCCTTAACTACCAAGTTTGAAGTTCGGGGGACCTATGGCTGCAAATGGGCACAGTGAGGCTGCAAATGGGCACTGTTGACCCTCTTTTCCACTTAAAGTAGCTGCGCATTTCTTACCCTAGGCTTATACTTGAGTCAATAAGTTTTCCCATTTTTTTGTGGTAAAATTAGGTGCCTCGGCTTATATTCGGGTTGGCTTATACTCGAGTATATACGGTAGGTAGGTCCTCATATTACATAGTTTTGGTAGATCTAATGTTGAATGTACTGAGATTGTAAGGTCAGATTGTATGCATGGTGAGCCTAAGGTAACGTAATAAGAATTATAAAAAGACGCAAGACAAACAAAGGAAAAATACAGAACAGGCAGAACAAGACAACATTGGGTTGGAGGTGCACACAGGACAATACAGAAACCTATATTAAAGAGAGAACACAACATAAAAAAGTGCAATACAACACACAACCCTGCACAATGGCAAGGAGAAAAAAAAAAACACAAACACAAAGACAGCACAACACCAGGAATACAAGGGGATGTAGAAGAAAGGGTGAGAATTACCAAGCACACGCTTCTAAGTTACTATGTTAGTAAAGCTGGAGGGTTAACAGTTTAAGTCCAACTAGTAAAAATACAAACTCATCTAAAGTGCTTAATCCAAACCAGGGCTGTTAATGTTGTTAAAGCGTTAATTGCATGCTAATAAATTGTTAATCATGTTAAAAGGTCATTCCAGTACATGTACCAACTACGAAATTGCATATTGGCTAAATGTAGGCAGCAATGTATACCATTCCGCTCATGAAAATAAACAAATGCCTTCAAGCAGAAGTACGGAGTATAACCACCAACTTGACCATTTGACAACGGCTGATGAAATGTGTCCCAAAGTATTGGCACAGGATATGCTTCATGTACAAACAATGGTTTAACAAATGTACTTATGCAGAGTGCATGGTCAGGCACTAAAACGAGACTATTTAGTTTTTCAAAGCACTGTAAACCTTAACATATTAGTTTTCACCTTTCTTATGCTTTGTTGCATATTAGTGCTGCTAACCTCTCTTTACAGCCACTTCCTGTTTACATGGACTCCTTGAGATGGCTGCATGGCATACTGATGGCGATAACAGTGAACCATGCCTGTGTAATGTGTGCTGAAACAGCCACAGATAGTCTCTATCAGAATTGCGACAGGGTAACAACGCAGGGGCACAATTAGGAGCCATGGACAGAGCGTTGTTGCCCCATAACTGGAAGTGCCTGAAAAAGACCTTTGTGGCAAGAGAACCAGGTATTATTGAATGCAATGTGATAGAATAGAAAATGTACCTTTGAATGGCATTAACATGTTCAATATATAATGATTGGGTTTACATATATGTTAGGAATGGGGGGCGTTGGTGGAATACTCAGTATCATGGCAATGTGTTTATTTTCATGAAAATCCTGCTTCTTAAACTGGATTTTTGATCTCCACGCACCTGTGTGGCCCTCACTGGCATCTCCAGGCTCCTGCCCCAATGCCTTCTGGGATAGAACAGTGGCGAGCAGCTGAAATGGAACGGACATGAGGAGAGAACCAAAAAGCATGTAAGAGGAAAAATGTGAGATGAAGAATCATGGAAACGTGATGTTCATGTTAATAGACAGTGCAGCTTCCTAAATCCACCCTCCCCCCACCTACCTATTGTGTAACCCAGAAAGAATTCTACATACTGTATTAAAGGACAGCTCCACTTTTGTTAAAAAAAAAATGTTATGATATATAATTTCTACACAAGCTATTGAATCATTTAATGTTATTAAAAAATACCCCCCGAAGATGTCATTATATGACGAAACGCGTAGGTAAGAGCACACGTGGTGTGTGACATCATCAACAGAGCACCACAAAGTGGTTTGTCGGATCTGGTCTTTGGCAGTTTGATATGCAATTATGGCTTTTAATCATCTGCAATATTTTGTTAAAATACATTTTATTCTGAAATACTACACTATAAGACTATTTTCAAATTTTTTATGAGAAGAGAATTTGAGACCTTGAGAGAACCGCTATTTGAAAATTTAATGCAAGTGTGCCATAAACATCATTCCATGAATCCATTACAGAAGGCTCCAACTTGAAACGCGCTGTTTGACGGCTCAATTTTACAGGGTCAACACCGTCTGGTAAAACAGAAGATCACTATGAGGTCACTTTTTTTTCAATTCCTACTGGGACTTTTTATGGACCTATTTATTTATTTTTCACCTTTATTGAGTTGATTTTTCACCAATAGAGTAGAGTTTGTATCTGAAGTTATATGTATTGTTTGTTGTTTTATTTTATTTTATTTTAATTTTTTTCAAATATAAATTTTATTAACGCCTACAACTTTTGTTTTATTTTAAGGGTATTAATTTATTATAATTTTAGCGCAGAGCTTATTCATAAAAAATATCTGAAGCCAGCTCTGATTTTCTAAAGCTAACAAAAATACAAAAATAAAGAAATATCACTTCTTAGTAACCTAGAGGTCTTGTGTACGCCATGGGTCTATATACAGAATATAAAATATCCATTGAATGAATGCCAGAAACATTTGTACAAACTGAACGAAATTTCACCATATTCTCTCAAATAGATTACATCCTGTATCATCTAGTAGCCATTTTGCGATATATTCTCTCATTGAGGTATTTCAGCAAACTATATTGCATTTTGACCAGTTGAACATATGGTGATGTTTAGTTCAGCTTGTGCAAAGGTTTCTGCTATTGGTGAAATGTTTTATAAATAGACTCCATACATGTTCCCCAGAAAGTTAATTCCCGGCTCTTCCCTGCAGTTTTTTCTTATTACAACACTGGGACTGATCATATGACTATAGAGGAAAGACACTCCCACTTAGGAAGTAGGAAATTAAGTGTCAGTTTCTAATAGGATTAGATAGGCTAGGGTTGGGCGAACAAATCGGGCCGAGCATCAGTTCGGGACGAATATTGTCTTTTCCCCCCGTTCGGGGAACACCTGAATGTGGGTGTTCGTCAGGTGTTCAATCCGTCAATGCCCTGCAATGCACTGCGTGCTGCACAGTGCATTTTGCCCTGATTGGGTAAAGCTTTGCCCAATCAGGGTGCAATATAAGCTGATTGTTAAGGAGTGGGGCCTGGAAGCCTACTGCAGCATCCTTAACAACCGATGAGTCATCAGCTCTCAATGGGCTTCCCCAGTGACAGCTGAATAAAAAAAAAAAAAAAAAAAATTGCTGGTAAAAAAGAAAAAAAATGGCGTGGAACCCCCCTAAAATCCATACTAGACCCTTATTCAGGCATGCAGCCCAGCAGGTCAGTAAAGGGGGGGCAAGCGCCCCCCTCCTGAACCATACCAGACCACATACCTTCAACATGGGGGGGGGGTAGCTGCTTTGAGACTCTGCCCCCCCCACCCTAAAGCTCCTTGCCCCCATGTTGAAGGGGACAAGGGCCTCATCCCCACAACCTTGGCTGGTGGTTGTGTGGGTCTGCGGGCAGGGGGTTTATCGGAATCTGGAAACCCCCTTTAACAAGCGGGCCCCCAGATCCCAGCTCCCCCATGTGAATGAGTATGGGGGAACATAGTAACCCTACCCATTCACCAAAAAAGTGTAAAAAAAAAAATTCCTTTATTAAAAAATTTAAAAAGTGACCCCCGATTTAAATTCATTGTCAATCACGCCGAACTCCGCATCCAAAAAGTAAATAAAACAAAAACGTCAGAAGGGGCAGTGCCACCAGGTGACGTAGCCAGGTGGCCCCGCCCCTTACCTACATAAGAACTGTCAAATGGCTTAGCCTGCAGTAGGCGGCCAGCCTTCATGTCAGCAGGAGCATATTTATTTATTTTTTCGGGTTCAGCGGGCGGCGTGATTGAAGATGCAATTACATCGGGGGACACTTCTTTTTTTTTTTTTTAATAAAGGAATTGTCAAAAACTGTGTGTGTGTTTTTATTACTTTTAGACACTTTTTTGGGGTACCTACCCCATACTCATTCACATGGGGGGGCCGGTATCTGGGGGCCCCCTTGTTAAAGAGGGCTTCCATATTCTGATAAGCCCCCTGCCCGAAGACCCCCACAACCACCAGCCACGGTTGTGGGGATGAGGCCCTTGTCCCCATCAACATGGGGACAAAGTGTTTTGGGGTGCCCCAAAGCACCCAGCCCCCCATGTTGAGGGCACGTGACCTGGTATGGTTCAGGAGGGGGGGCGCTCGCTCACCCCCCCCCCTTCCTGATCTGCCGTTTTTTTTTCTTAATTGGTTTTCAATAGCCGGATGTCAGCAATTGCAACCGCAAGTCATTTTAAATGTGATTTGACTCGTTTTTTTCCTTTAGAAATGTCATTTTTGCTGCAGCAGGATTTAAACACGACACAGATTCCCCACTTTACAGGCAGACTAAGGGGACCCCCCTCCAGGCACTATATTTAAAGGAATTTTTAATTTTTATTGTTGCAATATTAAGCATCATTAAAATTACTGCTCCTGAAGAAACTATTGTTTTTAAAAAACATTCTTGCATTGATACATGTCCTACAGGGCAGTACCCAGACCTCCATACAACTTTTATGGCCAATTACTTGCATATAAGTCTTCAAAATGGGCACTTTTGATATCCTGTTCGGCTTCAATGGGGTTCGCCATCCGAAAAGCAGACTGTGATGAAGTTTGCTAAGATTTTTGCAGTGTAAATAAAGGCCATTTTCCTTAACAAAAGTGGAGTTATACTTTAAGCCCAATTTCAATAACTTTATTAGTGGCAGGCATTTTTTGCATTTAATCAATAGGCAGCCAGTCAGATCACTAGGAGATTACTGAATCATCCCGGCAATGTCATAATTCTTAATGACACAACTTGACAGTTTAAGATTAAATGCAGATGATTTTTTTTTTAAATTACTATATGTAGTAAACACTAAACTTTGACTGTCACTCAAACACAGGGAAGGCAGCCTTTTGTCCTGGCCAAACTTCTAGAAATTGCAAATGATCAATTCACTAGAAACCGGTGCAATCCTTATGGCACACGGCACTTACCGGTATTTCCTAGGAAAACAAAGCTGAACATTGGCCTAGCAGTCGGTAAGGCTGCCTCCATTGAGTATGAGTGAAAAGAATATTTTAATATATTCTAAGCTACCCTACTTACTGGTGAGGCCTCCACTGATATCAGACCAATCTGCTTCTATAACTAAAAACCCAGACGGCAGTACTCCCACGTTATAAGAAGCAATGCAAAGGAAATTAGGTATTTGCTTAATTGAACTAGAAAATTGGTAGCTGAAATCTGATTGGCTAGTGTAGTCAACCCCTCTTTTGTTTTACTGGTATTTATAACTGAACCCCGGACTCTTTAAGATTAAAACCTAAAAGTTTAAAATAATTTTTATAAGTATGTAAGCACTTATGAAATGTATGCACCAAAAGCTGTGCTCCACCATTTTAACTAATTTGCTATTCCCATAATTCCAACAGTATATTATTATTTAAACAATCCTCACTCCAATATTTATTGGACCACTGTTAGTAGATCTGCCTAGAGCCCCTTTTCTAGTCCAACCACTGACTTAAGATTTAAATAGGAGGGCAGTGTCCCACTTTATATACCTTGACCCCCTCTGCACTAGCGGGTATAGCGTGGGGACTGTTAGCACTCTGACCGCTCCCAGAACTTCGACCACTGGCGCCGCTTCCTGTACTCCCCATGCTGCTTCGATCACCACCTGGCATGGGAGCAAAAAGAAGTTTGTATTAATCAAATCAGGGGAATATGTTTAATTTCCTTGTCCTAAATCAACTACTGAACTGTGCCACCACTGAAACACCCCCCCGGCAAAATCACTCAGGCCACCCATAGACCTTAATAAGGAAAGGGATAGTCAGCACTCAGGGTGACATCCAAAAAATTTGTATTTCTTTGTTGAAAAGACATGTACAACGTTGTAAAAAAAACAAACAGCTGATGCGTTTAGTCCTTAGTCCTTTAGTCCTTTAGTCCTTATCCCCATTAAAACTAAGTAGAGGTTTAGCGCAACAATGGCTGAAGTGATGTCAATTTATGGCCTAATGAGTTTGTTCTCCACCAGCATCTACAAGGCGTGTCATTCTTTTTAACTCCCTTTAAGTTGTAACCAAATTTTACCTTTTTAAATTAAACTTTTCCCCCAATGATAGTCAAGAAACCACTTTGATTGTAACTGGCTCAAGAGTGCAAACCAAATAAGGAGATGGCTTCCTTTTTGCATTAAAGTGGTTCTAAAGCCCAGACATTTTTTACCTTAATGCATTCCTTGCATTAAAGCGGAGTTCCACCCGAAAGTGGAAGCTCCGTTTGTTCACACCCTCGATGAGGGCGGAGCGGATACCTATCAAAACCAGGTATTCGCTCCCACTTCCATCTAAGAATCGTTGTGCGGTGATCTACGAAACATCTGGCCCCACCTCCTTCCCTCCTGCTGCCTTCTGGGAGACACACAGGTCCAGAAGGCAGCGGGGCCATTCAGAAAGGGCAGCATGACTAGCGCATGCGCAGTAGGAAACAGGTTCACTTCCTAGTAGGGATGCTGGCGCTTGCACCTAGATTCGGGAAGATTGCTACCTTTTTGCATTAAAGTGGTTCTAAAGCCTAAACATTTTTTATCTCAATGTATTCCTTGCATTAAAGCAGAGTTCCACCCAAAAGTTCACACCCTCCCCCCTCCGCTGCCGCATTTGGCACCTTTTAGGGGGGGGGGGATACCTGTCAAAACCAGATATCTGCTCCCACTTCCATGTAAGATGTTGTGTGGCAATCTACGAAATATCTGGCCCCTCCTCCTTCTCTCCCCTGTGTGTCTCCCAAAAGGCAGGGGGACAATTTAGAAAGTGCAGCATGACTTGCGCATGCACAGTAGGAAACAGGCTTCACTTCCTTTGTAAGAATGCCGGCGCCTGCACCCGGAGCCGATGGACGGGTCGGCTTTGAGTCGACTTCGGGTACGGACATTGCAGGTTCCCCGGACAGGCAAGTGTCCTAATATAAAAAAAATAATTAATTACATTTTCACCCAGGCTAGAACTCCACTTTAAGGTAAAAAATGTTTATACATCAGCATCTCCCCTCACCCGCCCTTTTTAGTTACCTGAGCCCTCATTCGATCCAGCGCTGTGGGCTTCTGCAGCTCTTCTCTCCCCTCACTGCCAGGTCCCACTGGCTTTGTTGGGGCACTGGTAGACCATTGGCTCCCAGTGCTGTCAATCAAAGCCAGTGACGAGGGAGTCAGGGGCCGAGTCCCGCTGTCTGTGCCAATGGACGCAGCAGCGGGGCTCGGGAATGAGCGTGCACGAATGCCCCCATGGCTTCTCATCGGGGCACTGGACAGAGAGGAGGGGCCAGGAGCGCCGGTGGGGGACCCCAGACCCATTGCACAGAGCAGGCAAGTATAGAGATGTTTGTTATTTTGTTGATAAAAAATGTTTTACCTTTACAAACGCTTTTTAAAAAAATGACTTCACAAAGGCTGTATATGTTGGCCAAGTGTACCAGATATACACGCCCATGCCAATGTTTCAGTAGAAATGCACAAACTGTTGAAGTATGCACTGGCGTATTTGCCTTTGAAATACATCAGATTAACTTCAGCACCTTCTGGGTGGTTTTAAAGTGTTATAACTGTATGTAACCTTGTATCTTAGTCCTTATTTAAATATTTGTTGGTTTCACCTGGCTTGTTCCTTACGCTGATTCCCTGGCTGATAACTTGTATTGGTTACCAACCTGACCTGTTCTTCTAGCGAATACACACCTTTGTCACCTGCTTTGATGTTAATGTCTGATGTTTTCTCCTTACCAGGAATCTATTTTCCTTGGCTCTTTTTCACCCACCTTCACCCTGGCTGACCTAACATCCCTGTACCCGTTACACCGTCCTATCTTAAAACTTCTCCTGAATATGGAGCCCATGCTGCCTGCCCTCATCTAACCTCTTATGCCACGTACACACGTGCAGATTTTACGTCAGAAAAATCTTGGATGTTTTTTCCGATGGAATTCCGCTCAAGCTTGGCTTGCATATACACGGTCACACAAAAGTTTGCGGAACTTTCGACCGCCAAGAACGCGGTGACGTACAACACTACGACAAGCCGAGAAAATGAAGTTCAATTCTTCCGAGCATGCGTCAAATTGTTTCCGAGCAGGAATTTTGCGCGTTGGAATTGCTACAGATGATCAGAATTTCAGATTGGAACTTTTTCCGACCGAAAAATTGAGAACATGCTCTCAAACTTTTGCTGGCGGGAATTCGGCCAGCAAAAGTCTGATGGAGCATACACACAGTCGCATTTTCCGACGAAAAGCTCCGATTGGTCTTTTGCTGGCCAAAATCGCGTGTACGCGGCAATGCGGCGGCATTAGACTCTTTATGAAGCCACATTTATAGCATTCAGCTGCTCTGATCTCTCATGGTAAGAACTACCATCTCCTACCTTTGAATAAAGCCCCACCAACTTAACTTTCAGAACCCAGGGCTGTGACAAGGCTTTCTTGAGCTATATCTAAGTATACAGAGCAAAAACTTGACTTGTGCTTCAGTCATGCCACCGGCTTGTAAGCCAAAGGACAGGATTGCTGATGACAGAAATAAGTAACCAATGTTGGCTTCAGCTGTGGAGAGGTGAGCGGTCTACTTGAAAAAGCTGTGATGGCCTAGGCTACTTTGTAAAGCAGATCTAGCCTGTGCAGAAGGTCCTTTACAAATACAAAATCTCTGCAGGGAAGCTTTGTAAAAGCAAAAACATATTTTTCAAAAGTAATGTCCTAATGAAAAAAAAAGACATACTACAAATTACATATTAGCCCTGCCTCCTCTCCCTATTGTGATTTTCCTATCAATTTCATCAGCTGCAAGCGGAGATGAAAAGGGCTGCACCATCTGTACATGTGACAGACTGTTTTCTATGCCGACTTGCATCAGATCCAGCTACTGTCTGCAAAAACAAACAGGCTCTCCTGTGAATAGGGAAAAAGTTTGGAATCAACCAACCGCTGCAATTGAATAGGTCACATTTTTACAAATGACTGAATGATCCTCTGTAATCTGTAACTCTAATGGGTCGTACACACGATCGGATTTTCCGACGGGAAATGTTCGATGTGCGCTTGTTGTCAGAAATTCCGACTGTGTGTAGGCTCCATCGGACATTTGCTGTCGGAATTTCTGGCAACAACTGTTTGAGAGCAGGTTCTCCGGAAATTCCGAGCGTGTGTACACAATTCCGACACACAAAAGTCCACGCATGCTCGGAATCAAGCAGAAGAGCCGCACTGGCTATTGAACTTCATTTTTCTCGGCTCGTCGTACGTGTTGTGCGTCACCAAAATGAATTTACTGCTCGTCAAGAATATGTAAGTACGGTATTTGCAAGTCCACTGCCTGTTCACAGATCTACTTTAAGGAATAGAACCCAGAGCAAACCCACATTTGCTTTGAGGTTTTACAGAACCCTATGATGTAGATTTACAAAAGGCAAATGAACTGTGTACTCTACAATAGCCGTTGCACTCATTTTCCACAGAGTTTAGTATATGTGGTAAAGTTTTACAAAAATACCTAATCAAGTGCAAGGGAAATGTAAAAAAAAAAAAAAACAGCATTTTTGCTTACATATGACTGGATGATGGAAATCAGCAGAATTTAACCACAAATGAGGGCAACTGCACTTGCAAAGTGCACTGTCTATTTGCCGTTAGTAAATCCACTCCTATGATTCCCTGGGGTGTAGATTTATACAAGGGATGCTTTGCTAAGTCAGTGCAAATGAGCACAAATCATTGCAGTAGGAGAATGTTTTATTCAAAGACTTTGCACTGCGTTTGGCAAATATACATCTTAACAAATGCTGCTTGTATGCCGCATACACATGATCGGACCAGAGTCCGTCGGATAATTCGATCGTGTGTGGGCTCCAGCGGACTTTTTCTTCCCAAAAGTCCGGCGGACCTAGAAATAAGACTGGCTTCAAATTTGTCCGCCGGACTCGAGTCCAGTCGAAAAGTCTGGTCGTCTGTGTGCTAGTCCAACTAACTAAAACCGACACTAGGGCAGCTATTGGCTACTGGCTATGAACTTCTTTATTCTACGTCATCACGTTAGAATCCGGCGGAGTTTTGGAGTGATCGTGTGTGGCCATGTCTGTTCATTTGAAAGTCCGGCGGACCTCATCTGCAAAGTCCGTCGGATTGTCCACCGGAAAGTCCGATCGTGTGTATACGGCATTAGGGTCCAGTGAAACCCACAAGTAGCTGCTGGAAGACTCCATGTCCCAATGTGTATCCAGATGCAGCCATGATCTAGGCAACGTCAGAATGACAGCATACACCTACACTAAAGACAACTTAATTTTCCTGCCAAAGCAGGGCAATAAAATGTCTAATTTAATAAAAATAAAAAAATGATATGCTGATCAATGAAAAAATCACCAACATTCTCCAAACCCAAATTCCGTATAACCATGGCTTCTCTATGCCTTACCAACTCTGAATGCCTCAAGCCTGATCTCTGTTTTTTCTGATTTGTGACCTGATCTTGTGGGGACCCTGCCACACACTCCTCCTCTCCTCTTCCTCCTCCCTGGTTTCTCCCCTATCCCTCTTCTCTATCAGGTCTTTGTCTACTTCTACCTCCATTTGTTCATCCTGACTGGTTGTTCCCTTTATCGATGTGCCCTATTGCTCTTTCATTCTGGGGTAAAAACGCCAAGAGGTTCGATTTCGCAAGCAATACTTTGGAAGCTCGTACATGCGAAGTGGAACAAAACAGGAAACCAATACTATTGACAAAACTGAGCATTCCACAGTCCTGCTAGAGTTCTATCATCATCCTATTGGCTCCTCCTCGCCATAAAAGTGCTGTTGAAACACCCTGAGAATGCAGAGTCACTGATGTAGCCTGTAAAATAAATACCAAGTGCACAATGCATCAAAAGTGGAGATTTCATGAAAAGACATACAGTGAAAAAGTGAGGATGATTCATTCATGGGGTAGACGAGCTGAAAATGTGGACAGGTAGTTGCTGGCAGTGACAAAGTTCCATGATGTATAAAGGGAGCAACTACCCATTAACCTGCTTCTTAGGTGGACATGCAGACTGTACTTCGCAACGCACAGCCCCCGCCATTGGTGGTGAAGCGGTTAACAGTGATTACAGCAAATACCAGAAGGAAGGCATAACTTGGCAGGAGAGATGGAGAAATCTAGAAGTGGGTAATAAGTTATTTTTCCTGTTGTGTAAAAAAAACCCACATTGCAATATTGGGTGTAGCCACTCGATCCTGTTTTATGAGGATTACCAAGTTGGTATTTGTGGCTGATGTAAGCCCAGGAGAAGATTAAGACCAATCCACACTGGTTTCTAGAAGTACGTGATGAACTCTACTGCTTGCATTTTCCAAAGTCCCTGTGAATATTTATAGCCAATTTTTGAACTGCAGAGGATTTCATATTGTACAAAAATACGTCCAAGGCTGCGATCACAGCCTGGTCCTGGGGCAGCAAAATTCAGGGTTAGCTTGTCTTTGATTTCTGTTATCTCATGAAAAAGACGCTGTTACTTTGCCCATTCAGGACGAATTGATAGTGTCTGTACATATATACATATTCATTCATGACACCCTGCTGCCTGTCTAAGCTCTGGTGTTGACTGGTTTCAGAGCTTAGACAGGGGGGTGACATAATGGCACACCCCCACATGACCAGTGTTTGGGCCTGGTGATTGGCCGCTCACACATGCCTTGATGAATGGGTCATGCATGGCCCCAGAACATTGGACGCCTTATTGTGCGTTAAAAACAGTATTCTTTAACTTTATTCTGGTATGCGGGTGACAAATACTTATGAGGTTTTTTTTTCAGTCTGTGTTCCCATTCGGTCGATTCCTCACAGGTTTTCTACCCTGATGACACCAAAAGCATAGCTCCAACCTGTCCTTGATTTTGAGGGACTGTCCCTGATTTGAAACAATGTCCCTCTGTCCCTCTTTCCTCCTCATTCGTCCCTCATTTTGGTCTGATATATATAGTTGTATATAAAATGCACTATTTATCTTCCAAAAAGTGTTTCCCAGAGCTAAACCTTTCATCCAGTTACTAAATTGCTGCATTTGTAAATGTCAAAAGCCAGTACAAAGATAAATAGTGATAAAAAAAAAGCACTTGTGCGTTTAAAGTGGAGTTCCACCTAATTTTAATTTTTTTAAAGTCAGCCGCTACAAATACTGCAGCTGCTGACTTTTAAAATAAGGACACTTACCTGTTCAGGGCGCTAACCATGTCGGCACCCGAAACCGATCTCTCCCTCAGCTGTCGGTGCTGCCACAGCCATCCTCTTAAGGGAATCAGGAAGTGAAGCCTTGTGGCTTCACTTCCTGGTTCCCTACTGCACATGCGCGACTTGCGCTGCGCTATCCCACTGGTCCCTGCTGTTTTCTGGGACCCGTGTGTCTCCCAGAAGACAGCGGGGACGGAAGTGGCGTAGATACCCATGGGTGGCTCGGGTATGCCCAGAAGTGGGAGCAAAATACCTGTATTAGACAGGTATCTGCTCCCCCCTGAAAGGTGCCAAATGTGACACCGGAGGGGGGGGGGAGGAACCGGAAGTTCCATTTTTGGGTGGAACTCCGCTTTAACAAAAAAATGTTGTATGATTCTCCTTTAAGGGTGCGTGGCAGGGTGTGTCCTATGCCCACATACTTTTGCCAATAGGTGTCCCTTGTTCCCTTCACAAAAAGTTGGGAGGTATGCCAAAAGAAGTGAAGATAATACTCCCATATGTTAACACAGCCAATAATAAAAACTGATAGTTTCTAATGCAGGCCATATATTATGCAATTTTCTTTCCATCAACCACGGGTTGCAGGAAAGAAACTTGCTGGATTCCCCCATCAACACAGTCAGTGTTGGTGAGGGAATTCCTCCCGCAGCGATATTGTGTTCTGCCAGAGGGGAGCGTGGGGAGCCTTCCCCACTGACAGAATGCAATGATCATACATAGCTATAGCTGCCAGCAGTAATCGGCAAAAAAAGGACAGGCTGTTTGTATTGAAGTTAATGGGTGAATCGACATCAGTACAACCAGCCTGCCCAGACTGATCTAAATTCGCCAGGAATTTCGATCTGTCTATGGCTGACATAACAGTTAATCAGTCCAATTAAAGATGTTTTTATTGCATTTCCTGCCCTGGTGATCACACAGGGAGAGAGGGGAAATCTGCCAAATGGGAACATAAACAGCAATAAAACATAATAAAGCTAAAAAAAAATGTTGGCTAGAGACCAACATTACAACTGCACTTTAGATAGCTGTCCTAATCTTGTTCTGAATCTGGTACATTCCCTGAGTATAAGGCCCCTTTCACACCGGGGCGTTTTTCATGCGGTGCAGCGCTAAAAATAGCGCCTGTTCACCGCATGAAAAAATCCTGCCCCATTCACTCCAGTGTGAAAGCCGGCGGGCTTTCACACTGGAGCGGTGCGCTAGCAGGATGACAAAAAAAGTCCTGCTAGCAGCATCTTTGGAGCGGGATAGGAGCGGTGTGTTCACCGCTCCTTCCCATTGATTTCAATGGGACACCGCGGTGAAACCGCGGCAATACCGCCGCAAAGCGCCGCTACGGCGGCGCTCTGCAGGGGGTGTTTAACCCTTTTTCGGCCGCTCGCGGGGGGTAAAACCGCACCGCGAGCGGCCAAAAACTGCGGTGAAAACGACGGTAAAGCAGCGCTAAATATAGCGCTGCTTTACCGTCACCGTGGCTCACCGCCCCAGTGTGAAAGGGGCCTAAGTGTTGGGCTGGAAAATTAAAATGTTACAGTGTTAATAACAAAGCATTAGCAGCCCATGGAAGAGGGTACATTTCCCGGGAAACAGAACAGCCAATACTAATTACCGTATGTACCTTCTGATTTTGAACAATTTGTATATAGTACCTGCAAATGGTTTCCTCAATACCCAAATTTCCTCAGCGGGGGCAGAAGTAGTTCCTGGAGACATGTGAGATGGACTAGAGTCTGATCCACGAGAGCCTTCAAACACACGTGAAAGAGAAAAAAAACACGACATAAGTTTGCAGATTCTACAAAGCATTAAAGACATTCTTTAGTTGTCTATATCTTTAGTACAAGCAGAAAGCACAACATTACACCTAATAAATCACTAGGAGCTAAAAACTTGTCAAGAACATCAGACACAATGGCTTTGGCAGTGCCCTGTCCATGACCATTGCCCATAGGATGTTATAATTGTGCACTAGCAGTGTCCGGTGGCTTACAAAGAACCGATGATCAAGCCATGGGCATTCAAGTATTTACATATTCATAAAGTACTCAGTGGATCCTCCTGCCGACCTCCACATTAATACTGGACACAATAGTGACATGGAGGTTGGCTGGAGGAAACACTGAGCACTGCAAAAAAGTGTTGGTTTTAGAGGAAACTTCACTCAACTGTTCCTTTTCATTCGGTGACATGGCAGCATATCATTTCTGCCTTACAGGTACAATAGGAATCTTAGTTTGGCAACTGGCTTGCTTTAACAACATTCTGCTTAGTGTTTAGAGATTAGAAAACTGCTGCATCACTGCCAGGAAAGGGATACAGGGTGAAAAGGACTTGAATCACTTCAGTGCTTCTTCTGTGATCTTTGGAGGATGAATTGCTCCACAGTGGCTGCAGCTACAGAGGTCAGTGAGGGCTTCATCTAAAATTAATCTATTGCTTGTAAATGCTTGGCTGTCCATAGCGTAACCAAGGGTTCACTTTAAACTTCATTGCTATGGCTTGTTTTTTTTTTTTTTTTCATATATTAGGGTTGGTCACATTAGACTAATGATCTATATCATTCTAGAGAGTATCGTGTCGTTCACACCATAAGTGCATAAAAACTTATAGAAAAACTGTGCAGATTTTACTTGCAGAGACATGAGTTTACGTGAGTTTTCATGTTTCAGTTAGTTTTAAGCAAGTTGACATCAGTTTTCATGCATATCTTTTATGTGCCCTCTTAACACCACAATATTGATGTCATGTAAGTTTTTTTTTCAATGCAGAAAACTGCATATACGTTTCAGATTCCTGCACAGAAAAAAATCTGCACCAGTGTTGTGGTGTGAACAGAGCACATAGAGAACAATTGTTTTTTTGAGCCCTTGCAGAACGCATGCAGATACTGACGTCTCTGCACATGGCGTGAACGAGGTCCTAAGAAAAAATGTACTGCAATAATCAATTCTAAAAGCAAAAAAATAAAATGCCATTAATAAATGGGCAATAAACATTTCATTCTACTGGCTAAAATACACAAGAATTACACAATTTAGTCTATTGTTAACAAAATCATGAATAATCATATAATATGAATTAATTGCACAGTCCTTTAAACAACTGAATATATAAATCACTAATAAAGGCAATGGAATACACCATTTTACAAGGAATGAGAATTGTCAATAATATATACTAATTGAATACTACATTACCAAAGAAAAGTGAACAATCACTAATACAGTATATGGGTACAGTCCATCCTGCAAGTGAAGAGAACAGTAACTAGTGGAGGCAAGGGGTACAGACCAGTCTACAGGAAGAAATAGCAACCGATACACATCAATGATATATACCAGTCTACAGGAGACAATAGCAACTGATACAGACCAATGATATATACCAGTCTACAGGAAGAAATAACAACTGATACCGACCATTGAAATACACCACTCTACAGGAGGAAATAGTAACGGATACAGACCGATGACATATACGAGTCTACAGGAGGATATAGTAACTGATACAGACCAGTGATATACACCAGTCTACAGGGGGTAATGGAAACTGATACAGAAAAGTTATAGTTGTGCTCATAAATTTACATACCCTGACAGAATTTATAATTTCTTGGCTATTTTTTTAGAGAATATGATTGATAACACAAAAACTTTTCTTTCACTCATGGTTAGTGTTTGGCTGAAGCCATTTATTATCAATCAACTGTGTTTACTCTTTTTAAATCATAATGGCAACAGAAACTACCCAAATGACCCTGATCAAAAGTTTACATACCCCAGTTCTTAATACCGTGTATTGCCCCCTTTAACGTCAACGACAGCTTGAAGTCTTTTGTGGTATTTGTGGATGAGGCTCTTTATCTTCTCAGATGGTAAAGCTGCCCATTCCTCTTGGCAAAAGGCCTCCAGTTCCTGTAAAATCTTGGTCGGTCTTGCATGACCTGAATGTTTTAGATCTCCCCAGAGTGGCTCAATGATATTGAGGTCAGGAGACTGAGATGGCCACTCCAGAACCTTCACTTTATTCTGCTCCAATGATAGGATGACTTGGCCTTGTGTTTTGGATCATTGTCATGTTGGAATGCCCAAGTACGCCCCATGCGGAGCTTCCTGGCTGATGAATACAAATGTTCCTCCAGTACTTTTTGATAACACACTGCATTCATCTTGTCATCAATTTTGACCAAATTTCCTGTGCCTTTGTAGCTCACACATCCCCAAAACATCAGCAATCCAACGATCGGTACCTTTCATCATAGGCCTGGTTGACTCCTCTACAAATGTAGTGTTTATGGTTGTGGCCAAAAAGCTCAATTTTGGTCTCATCACTCCAAATTACTTTGTGCCACAAGATTTGAGGGTTGTCTCTGTGCTGTTTGGCGTATTGTAAGTGGGATACTTTGTGGCATTTGCGTAGTAATGGCTTTCTTCTGGTGACTCGACCATGCAGCCCAGGTGCCTCGTTGTGCATCTTGAAAAAGCCACACCACATGTTTTCAGAGAGTCCTGTATTTCACCTGAAGTTATTTGTGGGTTTTCCTTTGCATCCCGAACAATTTTCCTGGCAGTTGTGGCTGAACGCTGCTGATTGGCATTCTCAATTCCTTGGATATCTTTTTATATCCCTTTCCTGTTTTATACAGTTCAACTACCTTTTCCCGCAGATCCTTTGACAATTCTTTTGCTTTCCCCATGACTCAGAATCCAGAAACCTCAGTGCAGCACTGGATGAAAGATGCAAGGGTCTGTCAGGAGTCCAGAATACACACACTAATTACAAGCAAACAGATCACAGGTGAGGATGGTTACCTTTAATAGCCATTCAAACCCCTTTATGTCAACCTTTGTACGTGTTATCAGGCCAAAATCACCAGGGTATGTCAACTTTTGATCAGGGTCATTTTAGTAGTTTCTGTTGTGATTATCATTTAAAAAGAGTAAACACAATTGATTGATAATAAATGGCTTCAGCCAAACACTGAGCATGAGTGAAAGAAATGTTTTTGTATTATCGTTCATATTCTCTGAAAAATGGCCAAGAAATCATAAACTTATGAGCACAACTGTATATATATATATATATATACCACCCTAAAGGAGGCAATGGCAACAGATACATACCAATGATATGTATCAGTCTACAGGAGGCAATAGAAACTGATACAAACTAATGATATATACCAGTCTACAGGAAGCAATAGTAACAGAGAGTGACCAATGATATATATCAGTTTACAGGAGGCAAACGCAACTGATATAGACCAATGATATATACCAGTATACAGGAGGAGATAGCAACTGATACAGGCCAATGATATATACCAGCCTATAAGAATCAATAGTAACTGATAGAGGCCAATGATATATATCAGTCTACAGGAGGTAAATAGTAATGCAGATCAAGCTATAAAGGACAACAGTACCATACATGCTAATGTTACAGGCCAGCCTACTGGCAGCAATAGAACCTGTATGTCTAGACCTGCTTACAAGAGGCAGGGATAACAGTATCCTACAATTGTATAAACCCTTCGACAGGAAGAGATAACATCTATTTCTGCCCATACACTTATTTTAAGTGGATCAGGAGTAACTATGACAGTCAATCGAAAAAATGCTGGGAATTGATCTCCTAAATGATCATTCACCAAAACATTTGGAGCTTCTACCAAATCCATTAAACATCACCAGTGGCTCAGTGCCACAAATTCATTTGCAGGAGTTCAGGATACTAGTGGAAAATATCCATATTTTGTAGTTCTATAAAAATAGAAAAATTACCAGGTTGTCAATTGACTACAGGCTGGAGACCAACTACAGGCTAGTCTACAAAAGGCAACAATAACACAGACCAATGGGAAGGACCAGCCGACAAGCAAAAATAATGGTTGTGCCTAGTAGTAGTTAGTCACATTGAAGTGGAGAGATAGCAGAGACACCTTAATCCAATCACCATAGAATGTGTCAAAGCAGATTTTGATTGTCCAAGAAGAGGATGTGAGGTGTGAAAGTTGTGGAACCTCCTTGTTTGAGTTCCATAATCCCATTCTTGGTGGCTGGGGTCTGCACATGTGTTAATCCTTCAATATACATGGCTGCCGGTGATAATCGTTGGAGTATGTTTCTGATACTCATTAGAACAGAAGATTGACTTGATTATCTACAAAACATCATCAACATTACACAACAACGCCAGTTGAATGCGACTAACTACTACTAGCTGTACCATGACCCGTATAAATGAGAACCTTCACAGACAGTAATGGTTATGGTAAAATATATAATTAAACAAAGAAAGGTAAAAAAAAAAAAATGTAAGTAAGATGAAAAGTTAAAGTACATCTAAAACCAAAACGTAATTTTCTGTTTTGAATAGCGTGGGAATGGTGAAAATCCATGTTTTTTGCCATCTGGGTCTCTTTTAGGAGATTTCCCTTTAGGAAATCTCTCCAAAGTGAGGGGAAAACCACTCCTACACAAGTGTCCACAACGATGGAAGATTTCCCTTCTATTCCTGTTCTGGTGACAACCCAAAATTTTGGATTTCTCTTCACTTCCAGTTCTGGCAACAAAGGTCGTCAGGAAAAAACTGAAAAAGTGAATCTCTAATGGAGACGCAAACAACAATAAAAACAAAGCCTTCCCCACTCTACTAAAACAAAACAGAAAAGTTTTGGCTTCATATACACTTTACCTGCAAAAACAAGAGATGAAGTGACTACCTGGAGGACACAGCCGGTCCCCTGTGGGGCTGCAGGTTCTCTGGTAACCAAACGAACTGAAAAGAATCTGATGGGAATGTGGAGGTGGCATTAAGCAATGGAAGGAGTGGTGCATGCCACCATTTGGCATTGTCGCCCTGTGCAGCATCAGCTGTGGCCTGGGGGTCCCCATGTGATATGAGCCCCAGGAACCTACAGGCAAAACGGCAACAGAAGAGATAAAACAAAATGGTACGGTAACAAAACACAGCAGAATGTATGCAAATAAATAAAACAATAAAAATATGGTAATCATAAATAGAGCAAAACACAGGCAAATAAAGCATCAACAAAAAAAGGGGGCGATGAAAAAGAGAAATGTACAATAAAAAAAAAAAAAAAAAGGTGACATAAACACAGACCAAGATAAATGAATGGGATTTTCCTATTCCTAGGCTTGGAATTGCTGCATTTTGGAAAGGTTAAGTGAATGGCAATAAAGATCTCTATCTGGCTTTTTTTATTGTCAAGGGCAAAGTTGTCACCTGTACAGGTCAATCATCTACGGCTGGGGAATGCCTGCCCTGCACCCGAACGCATACACACCCCATTGTGACCGTGGAGTGCCCAGGCCGCAGATAATTGGCCCATAGAGGTGACAGCTTCTTGGAGTGCTAGACATGGGTTCAGATCCTAGTCTGAAAACACCCAAACTCATTGTTAATAGGAACCAATAACACTTCCATTTCTATCAGTTTAGAGTAGCCAGAACAATGAAGTCTGATTGAATCAGTCATCCCTTGTCTTTCTATAACTCTTGTGGACTCCAGCAGCAAAATCTCTTTATTATAATTCTGTCAGGGCTGGGCTCAGCCCTTCCTTCTCAGAGCTGGCTGCTCAGCTGTTGGCCAATTGCCAGCTCCTATCTCTCCACAGTTATGCAGCTGTTGATGATATCCTGCTCGTCAGTCCTGCCTACTTAAGCCATTCAGCCCAGTGGATCTCTGCCTTCGCCTTGGTCAACATCACAGAAACTATCTCCTGCGATCCTGTTCAAGTCTTGCTTTGCTGACATCCCTTCTGGCTCCAGATCCTGCTTGCTGTTCCACTACATTGATCCCTGATTTCTGGCTTGGCTGACTTTCCGTTCCGGTTACTGAGCTTTGGCTATGTTTTGACTACGTTTGTTTTTACTTTTATTTTTAAACAAGTGTGATTTAACTGTACTTCTGTCTTGGCCTGATTTCATGGTTTCTGACAAATTCCTAGCTCTGCTCCTTCAAATGTCCCAACTACTCTTGTAAATTCTCCATAATCTAAAATAAATAAAATATCCAGCAGGAAGAATTTGAGTCCTTCATATTGGTCACAGCAGGTGTGCAGACCCTGGAACTCATTGCAGAGATCTTATCACTAGAGATGAGCTCAGGTGTGTTCGGATCCTAGTCTGAACTCACCTGAGCTATTCTGCCAGGTAGCTGTCACTTTTTTTCCCTGCACACGGACATACTTTTCAGTAAGCCAACATTTCAGTATTAAAAATCAATTTTCGTTATTGATCTAATGTCATTTTCTAAACTTGTGGGTTTTCACTAGCTGTAAGCCATAATCATCAAAATGAAAAGAAAGAAATGCTTGAACTATATCACTCTGCGTGTAACGAATCTATATAATATACGAGTTTCACTTTCTAAATTGAATTACTGAAATAAATTAACTTTTTGATGATATTCACTTTTCCAGTTATGGGGTGACAACTGTCTGTTAATGGAGCTCCTGCATTTTCACCTTGTCACTCATATTTTTGATCAAGACTACGTGAACATGGTAAAGCCTATTTGGGTTTAATTTTTTTTTCACTGTCCAGTATCTACCAAAAAACTGAACTGCTTGCTTGGAGTTTAGTTTTATGTGCTCTGTTGACAATGAAAAAATGTCTCTGGGCGATTTCTTTTTTATATATGCATTTTCTCCAGTTCTACTCCAACATTCCAACCAAACTGGAGAGCAATATTTTGATCTGGACACATCCAGCCCTGCCCATGGGTTGGATAAATGTTTAATAATACCAAAATAAGCCTTTGGAAAGGATGTACTGTATATACTCGAGTATAAGCCAAGTTTTTCAACACATTTTTTTGTGCTGAAAATGCCCCCCTCGGGTTATACTCGAGTCAAGCACTTTTCTGCTGCAGAGAATTAAATTTTCCGAACCGACTTTGGGGCCCCGTATCTCGGGGCCACTTGGTGCTAGGAACCCCAAATTTGGTGTGCAAACACAGAGGCACTCGCACTACAACATATACAATTTGGGGTTACTAGCTCTAAGTGACCCCGAGATACGGGGCCCCAAAATTGGTTTGCAAAATGTCATTCTCTGCTGCAGAAAAGTGCTTGACATTTTCCGAACCGACTTTGGGGCGCCGTATGTCGGGGCCACTTGGTGCTAGGAGCCCCAGCTTTGGATATGTTGTAGTGATAGTTCTACTGTGTTTGCACATCAAATTTGGTTCCTAGCACCAAGTGACCCCGAGATACGGGGCCCCAAAGTCGGGTCTGCTGCAAAAAAGTGCGTAAATTTGTAGGAACACCAAATTTGGTATGCAAACCCAGTGGAACTATCCCTACAACATATCCATGGTGTTCCTAGCACCAAGTGACCCCGATATACTGGGCCCCAAAGTCGGTCAACTGTGTCCATCTGCAGCAATGTCATTTCGGGACCCTTTGGATCCAGAGACCCCAAATTTTGCCTGCAGTTAGGGGGCATCTAGGAACCCTTAACTACCGAGTGTGAAGTTCGGGGGACCTATGGCTGCAAATGGGCACAGTGAGGCTGCAAATGGGCATTGTGGACCCTCTTTTCCACTTACAGTAGCTGCGCATTTCTCACCCTAGGCTTATACTCGAGTCAATAAGTTTTCCCATTTTTATGTGGTAAAATTAGGTGCCTCGGCTTATATTCGGGTCGGCTTATACTCAAGTATATACAGTAATTACACTAGTGGATATATTAGGCTTTTGCTCACACACGAAACAGTTCCTATGTTGCAATGTAAAAACAAGAATCTGAGATAACAGGAATAACTGATCATAAAAAACATCATATTGCAGCAGTAATTAAACGCATGCTATCAGGATGTAGTCGAGATGTGACAATAGTGATAAAATATAGCAAAACCAAAAGACTGTGTAGCACTTGAGCGCTGTGCGCCACTAATTAATACAAGACATAGTGAGAATAAATCTTTGTCTAAACCCACAAAGAGTACGTATAAGCACAATGGTATGGTACAATTTCTGCAAAGAAAAGAGAGGCTTTGCCTGTTCGTTTGCTGATGGCCTCAACAAGACTGGATGGAAAGTAGCCCACTCTGTCATTGCCCGTCCGGTTGTCATGGATGCAACCTTTCCACCGGCCGTCAGGATGCTGTTCCAAAACCTGCCAGCAGGGGGAGAAAGAGAGGCGACACATGCAGGAATTAGAGATGACTTTAAACGCCATCATAAGTAACTTGTTCATTAAAAGCATGCTTTACAAGAAAAACAAAACACTATTTAATTTTTTTTTGGATAGAAGATGGTACATATTATCCAGTACATATAACAAGCTCCAGATATCTCACAAGTGGTGCTCACCCGCTCTGGGACGCCTGCCTTTACACGCACATGAACTTTAATGCCATCCCAGTCTGAGTCCGTAGGGTTCAATATTGAGTTGGCTCACCCTTTGCAGCTATAACAGCTTCAACTCTTCTGGGAAGGCTGTTCAGAAGGGTTAAGAAATGTGTGTCTATGGGAATGTTTGACCATTCTTTGTGAGGTCAGGCACTGATGTTGAATGAGAAGGCCTGGCTTGCAGTCTCTACTCTAATTCATCGCAGGATCGGGTTGAGGTCAGGTCTCTGTGCAGGCCAGTTAAGTTCCTCCACCCCAAACTCGTTCTTCCATGTCTTTATGGACCTTGCTATTTTCAAACGAAATAAATTACCCACATTTTTGGTAAAATATAAAAGACGAGGTTGCGCCGAGTATATCGATTCCCAATATGCCAAACCTTAATTTTGTATGCGCCCTTGAAATGGCGACAAACCTCAGTACCCTATATTTTCTATAGGTGACACTTAAAAAGCCCCCTATAGGTATCAGTTTAGTGTTATGGAGAAGGTCTTAGTGCTAGAATTATTGCTCTCACTCTCGCTCTCACACCACGTGCGATGGTATGTTTTCATGCGTAGGCGCCCCTGACGCATGCGTTAACATTCATACGTGCGCATTTGTGGAGGTGGGGGCCACTAATTTTTTTTGGATGGGGCAATTTTATGTACTTGGGTTATTAACGTTGTTTTTTTGTAAAAAATAAAACATTTTTTTTTTTACTAAATATTTTTTTCATAGGGGACAAAAAGTAATGTTTTTTATGTGACAGGTTCTCTTTAAGCAGACATGCAGGATCTAAAAGATCCTGCATGTTTCTTCTGGGGGTCCACTGAATGTATTGCAATCCTTCCCAGCTAAGCTAGCGGGGGACACTGAGAGGCTGACCCGGAAGTGACATCATAGACATCGCTTTCCTGGTCACAGCCAGAAGGGGAGGAGAGTGCACGCATGTCTGCTCTTCTCCATCAACCCCAGCCACCACCCGCCATGCAGATGGGCAAGTGGAGTCTGGAAAACATGGCAGAGGGGGGGGGGTGCGTCAGTACCGGGGGTGTGTGTGTGCGCAAACAGGCAGCAGTGTAGCCACCCCAATGCTTTCACCTGGCGGGCAGGAGTCTGCCTGTCAGTTCACACACAATCCTGGTGGCTGCAGCCACTATATTGTGTGTGAAGCCCCCTCCCCCACTGCCAGGTCCGTATGATGTACAGACCTGCCAGCAAAAGGGTTAGGTAAAGTAAAGCCTAGTACACACGTTGAGATTATCGGACGAATGATCGTCCATTTGTTTGCATGCTAGTCTCGTATCTAAAACGAATGTTACTAAAGTACGAAAATTCGCGTACGATAGAACAAAAATTCGGAAGTGATGTAGTGTATTTTTGGATGAATACTGTACTGACCAAATGAAAATCGTATGAGAAAAATGTTAGTGTTTGTCCCCAGTGATCAGATTATCATACCATCGCTTCGAAAAGCAGTATTTTTTGTACGATATTCTGATCGTGCGTACTAGGCTTAATGCCGCGTACACACGAGCGGATTTTCCACAGGAAAAATCTTGGATGGTTTTTCTGACGGAATTCCGCTCAAGCTTGGTTTGCATACACACGGTCACACAAAAGTTCTCTGAACTTTTGACCGTCAAGAACATGGTGACGTACAACACTACGACGAGCCGAGAAAATTAAGTTCAATGCTTCCGAGCATGTGTCGAATTGTTTGAGAGCATGCGTAGGAATTTTGCGTGTCAGATTTGGTAAAGACGATCTAAATTTTTCCGACCGAAAAAATTGAGAACCTGCTCTCAATCTTTTGCTGGCTGGAATTACGCCAGCAAAAGTCCAATGGAGCATACACACGGGCGCATTTTCCAACCAAAAGCTCTCATCGGACTTTTGCTGGTGGAATTTCCGATCATGTGTACGCGGATATGTAAAAACAAGCAGCCATAGAGCCTCCTACTGAGGGGAAAAAACGTAAAAAAAGTGTACCTCTACAAAGTAAGTTGTCTCTGGAAGCATGTGAAAGTATTCTATTGACAACCATTTCCATGGTTCCTTTGCCATAATTCTGTTCATTAAATTACAAGCTGTCCAGCCCAACCCGACACTAGAAAAATGTGTCTGGCATTGTTACCCTATTTAGGCTATTGTATAGATTTCTTGACTTAAAGTGGAGTGCCCACAAAAAAAAAAAAATTAAAAGTCAGCAGCTACAAATACTGCAGCTGCTGACTTTTAATAATCGGACACTTACCTGTCCCGGGGTCCAGCGATGCGGGGGAATGAGACCCCCCTCGTTCCCCACTCCGCTCGCGGCACCGGCATTCTTAATGTGGGAACCCGGCTGTGGCTTCACAGCCGGGCACCCACTGCGCATGCGCGAGCGGTGCCGCGCGACGTGATTCGACGCTCACTCATCTGGGACACATGACAGGTCCCAGATGACTGTGCGGCGCCTACAGGAAGTGACGTTTAGCCCGGGCAATGAAGGTGGCAGACTACGAGGGACCCCCTAGCAACAGGCATTTAGAGGTGAGTAAAAAAAAATATTTTTTTTCCAATTATTTTTTTTTAATTTTTTTTATGATTTTTAAGCCACATTTTTTTTTTTGGTTGCAACCCCACTTTAACCTTTCAAACGTTGCTTCCACTCCTGAATGCACTAAATGTTGTAATACTTAATAACTCCAATACGTTGTTATGAAAAAGTTGTTAAATTTACTTTATACATATATGTATAATGTTGAAAATCCCAATAAAAAAAAAAAAATTACAAGCTGTCCTAATGTTTTAGCAAAAATAGATATAGACACCATAGGATACTGCAGTCAAGGAAGAAATTTCACTTGATTCTACGTGCAAATCAAATGCAAGAGGAATTGGTGTGGTAACACAAGAAAGGGAAGAGAAGAAGCAGATTGCATATTATGGAGTATACATGTCTGTTATGTGACTCACAGGTCAATTTTTTACAATTATATATGAATGTTATCAGATTTATCCTTTACATAATACAATTTGTACTTGAATTCTTTTAGCTGCTCTTTGGAAAAAGACTTACCGTGATCACATCTCCCATTTTGATATTAAGACTGGTCAAATCATAATTATTGCAGTAATCCTTCAGTGCCCTGACCTGCAGAGCTGCAGAAGCTTCTGGGGAAGAAAAAGTAGAGAAAGATTTGAGGATTTGAGAGCTTTCCGCCTGCGGAGCAGTAAGGCCCAGATGCCTAGTTCTCACCAGAGAAAGCACTAAATCAAAATCACCCAATTAAATTACGTAGTTTATGAGGTATGATTTCTTTAGACCAGGATAGTTGGTAAGATCTTAAGACCCCTTTCACACCGAGGGCGTTTTGCAGGCGCTATAGTGTTAGAAATAGCGCCTGCAATCCGTCCTCAAACTGCTGCTCCATTGTCTGCAATGTGAAAGTCCAAGGGCTTTCACACTGGAGCGGTGCGCTGGCAGGACGTCAGGAAAAGTCCTGCCAGCAGCTTCTTTGGAGCGGTGAAGGAGTGGTGTGTTTACGGCTCCGCCACCGCTGCTCTCCATTGAAATCAATGTGGCAGCGCTGTAATACCGCCGGCAAAACGCAGATATCGCGGCGTATTGCGGGCGGTTTTAACCCTTTCTCGGCCGCTAGCGGGGGGTAAAAGCACCTCGTTAGCGGCCGGAATGCGCCCCAAATCCGATGGTAAAACGCCGCTAAAAATAGCAACGTTTTACCGCCGACGCTATAGGCGGCTTGGTGTGAAAGCCATCTAAAGGACCCAAACACCACATATAGGGCACTATGTACATTATTCCACATTGTGCCAAAACATTGGTTTGCTGTGCTGCCTCTAATGCCAGACACAAGGCTTCCAATACATTTCTTGTCAGAAACGACAAAAAATTTGAAATCTTTCGCTCATACTGAATGGTAGTTCTCCCCATATGGCTGCATTCTTTTAGACATGACCAAATAATGCTCAAGAACCCCTCTGCAGTTTCAGATCAAAATATAATATAACATTGGGGGACATAGTTTGTTCAAAATGGAACCACATGCGATTAGAACATTTTAAGCAAAAGAAAAGGACTTTGAGGTGCCAAACATAACCCCAAAAACAAGAGTGACCACACAACCTCAATAAAATGGCAAAAGTTTATTTACATCACTGTAGTTTAAAAGAGTTTCAGAAAATACAAATGTAAGCCAGGTAGTAACATCATAAAGTAAGTGGGCAGAATGCAGGACAATGATCATAGGTCCCGACGGGTTTCGTCAATTAAGCTGCTTAATCAGGAGAGCAAATCTGATCATAGTATTGTGTGTAGGGCGCTAAAACCAAGTAGGGAATGTCTCAAGTCAACCCGGATCAGGAAAGACACAGTGGGCTGTGGGCAGCAATATAGAGCCCCTCTGAAGTGGCCAATACAATTATATAGTGAATAGTAAACCCCCATGTTCCAAGATATGGGTCGTTAGTTCATATATACAAAAGCAAATCAGGAAGTATGCTTAAAAAGAACAATAATAAATATGAAAATCACCTGCGCTCAGTTAAAAAAATTCTCATATACAGAATCTCACAAAAGTGAGTACACCCCTCACATTTTTGAAAATATTTTATTATATCTTTTCATGTGACAACACTGAAGAAATTACACTTTGCTACGATGTAAAGTAGTGAGTATATAGCTTGTATAACAGTGTAAATGTGCTGTCCCCTCAAAAAAAACTCAAAACACAGCCATTAATGTCTAAACCGCTGGCAACAAAAGTGAGTACACCCCTAAGTGAAAAGAAAGAAAGGGGATCCCCTATGTGGTAGACTTTTAAGGCACGCAGTTTTTTACCCAAAAGAAAATTTTAAACTAGTACATTTGTAAGCAAGAAGAAAGGTTGTTTATTACAAAAAACATAAAGTTAGATTGTTGTTCACCTTCTCCATTCCTTGGGTTGATGGTGAGACGAGCGGCCGAACTTGAAGATCCTGTTAAAAAGAGTCATCATAAAATATACAATCTAAGGCCCTCGATGTGGTCAGCAGGTTGACTCTTACAGGGCCCTCTGTTCTGTTGCCGACCCCAGTGGGTCCGCTGGCGTCTCCCCCTATTCTTGCAGCATTCAGGCAACCCTCCCCATTGAAGGAGGGTGATGTGTCATCTATTCTCTGGCGGCTCCTCTGTTAGCTGACAGGCTACAACCATCTGCCAGGGCATGCTCTCCAGGGATCCCTGAGGTGAAAAAAGTCTGGGAATGTCTCCAATCTAACTTTGCTTTTAGATCTTCCTGAAGTGTTTTTACACACATTATTTGAACATCTAGTTGTTTCCCTTGCACTCTTACCCCTGAGGAAGGAGGAAACGTTAAATCTCCGAAACGCGTCGGGTGTAAGAAACTATCTATGACCATGATGTATATTTATATGTTTTGCTGATTCTGTACGGTGTTTAAACACTTCATTTTAAATGCATTCAAATTTATGTTTTTTGTAATAAACAACCTTTCTACTTGCTTACAAATATACTAGTTTAAAATTTTCTTTTGGGTAAAAAACTATGTGCCTTAAAAGTCCACCACATAGGGGATCCCCTCTCTTTCTTTCCTTAATATTGGATGTGGCACAACACTTTAAAATCCCTTATTCTTGGGTAGCAACACTGGCCAAAAAATAGTTCTCCCCTAAGTGAAAATGTCCAAAGTAGGCCCAATTAGCCACCGCCCCCACCCCACCCTGGTGTCATGTGACTCGTTAGTGTTACAAGATCTAAGGTGTGAATGGGGAGCAGGTGTGTTAAATTTAGTGTTATCGCTCTCACTCTCTCATACTGGTCACTGGAAGTTCAACATGGCACCTCATGGCAAAGAACTCTCTGAGGATCTGAAAAAAATATTATTGCTCTACATAAAGATGGCCTAGGCTATAAGAAGATTGGCAAGACACTGAAACTGAGCTGCGGCACGGTGACTAAGACCATATGCGGTTTAACAGGACAGGTTCCACTCAGAACAGGCCTCGCCATGGTCGACCAAAGAAGTTAAGTGCACGTGCTCAGCGTCATATCCAGAGGTTGTCTTTGTGAAATAGACGTATGGGTGCTGCCAGCATTGTTGCAGAGGTTGAAGGGGTGGGGGGTCACCCTGTCAATGCTCAGACCATACGCCACACACTGCATCAAATTGATCTGCATTAATGTCACCCCAGAAGGAAGCCTCTTCTAAAGATGATGCACAAGAAAGCCTGCAAACAGTTTGCTAAAGACAAGCAGAATAAAAGACATGGATTGTCCTGTGGTCTGATGATTTGGTTCAGATGGTGTCAAACGTCTGTGGCGGCAACCAGGTGAGGAGTACAAAGACAAGTGTGTCTTGCCTACAGTCAAGCATGGGAGTGTCATGGTCTGGGGCTGCATGCTACAGTTCATTGAGGGAACTATGAATGCCAACATGTACTGTGACATACTGAAGCAGAGCATGATCCCCTCCATTCGGAGATAGGGCCACAGGGCAGTATTCCAACATAACGACCCCAAACACACCTCCAAGACCACCACAGTCTTGCTAAAGAAGCTGAGGGTAAAGGTGATGGACTCGTAAAGCATGTCTCTAGACCTAAACCCTATTAAGCATCTGTGGGGTATCCTCAAACAGAAGGTGGAGGAACGCTAGGTCTCTAACATCCACCGGATGGAAGAGGACTCCAGTGGCAACCTGTGAAGCTTTGGTTAAGGCAGTGCGGGAAAATAATGATGGCCACACAAAATATTGACACTTTGGGCCTAATTTGGACATTATGTGTGGACTGGCAGAAAATATCCTTATTACTCCTTTTCAAGCATACCTCCTTATTTCCCATTGTATATATAACTAAAGACCCATATCGTGAAACACAAGAGTTTTCTATTCCCTATATAATTGAGTTGGCTGGTACAGAGGGTCTCTATATTGCTGTCCACAGCCCACTGCGTCTATCCTGATGCGGGTGGCTTGAGATGTTTCCTACTTGGTTTTAGCATCCTACACACAATACTATTGTCAGATTTGGTCTCCTGATGAAGCAGCTTAATGGCGAAACCCCTTGAGACCTATAATTATTGTCCTGCATTCTGCCTACTTGCTATATGATGTTACAACTTGGCTGATACTTGTATTTTCTACTCTTAAGTGTTAGGACCAAACAGGACTGGCACTCTTATTTAGGGATTATTGATATGTCTATATCGTGATTTTATTAAATTCTTTTAATCTACAATGATGTGTATAAACTTTTGCCATTTTATTGAGGTTATGTGGTTACTCTTGTCTTTGGGGTTATGTTTGGCACCACAGGGTCCTTTTCTTTTTTTTTATTTGCTTAAAAACTTTCAGGTCAAAGGCTCAGAGACCCTAGATATTAATGAAGTATAGAATTCCTGTTAAAGTGTAACTGCAGCTTTGCATTCTACACTCTTATTTATTCTTCATTCCTATGGAGCTTCCAAGTATGAGGCATACTCAGAACCTTCCTATCTTGGACATGTGGTTAGGAGCGCCTAGTAAAACATGGTCATCTTAAGGCCCATACACACGATAGGATATTTTGACAACCAACATGCAAATTAGCTGTTTTGGACCAACATCTGACCGTGTGTACGCTCCATCGGACCAACTTTTTCCAGGTTTCATCTGACTTTTGTTGGCTGTGCGAACGGACCAACTTTCTGCCAACAAAAGTCGGATGGACCAAAGTCCAACCGTGTGTACACAAAACCAACGGACTTTTGTACAAACCAATGCAGAACCAATGCAAAAGATCAGACAACAAATACAGAAGTTGACCAAAGGTGGCGGTAAAGAGCAGAAAAGCCACGTGATTTGGTGAAAGTTGGCTGAAAAAAGTCCTGCCGTGTGTATGCAATACCAACTTGGGGCCAACGCCCTTTGGACAAAAATCCACAGGAAAGTTGGTCCACGGTCCGATTGTGTGTATGAGGCTTTACATTAACATTGAACATATGGCCAACGTGTTGTGAGAACACAGACTCCCCCATCTTCAAAAATTTAACAACATGGGGCTTGGATTTCTGGATTTCAGTCGGCTGCCTTCACTACAGCCAGGTCAAGTTGACGCTCAGCCATAATTCAGGCTATAAAAGTGCAGCTTTTCCTAATTTCTTTACACACTGTTGTTCAAGCCCTGAAGAAAGGGGAGCCCATTCCTCAGACATATGTTGGCTATAGCTGACATTTCTGTTCAATTAATAATTCAAACAAACCTCCAAGCAAGATAAACTTTTTTTTACTAGGTGCACCTAACCTTTTATCTAGGATTTGATCGTCTGATGAGCCATCTCCACATTTTGAGAGGCAGCAGTCGAGGACCTCAACCAGGTCTACCACACATACTGATATAATTGGGTTTATCCCCATCAAGGGTACAAGCCTGTTTTGGATTTACACCAATGCCTATTTTCAGCTCTACTGGTCCAGCACCTACCAGTTTTGAACTTCCATAGGAATGAATGGCTCAATAGGAATACATAGGGGTGCAGAGCACATGCGCAGGCTGGCCAGGGACAATTTGACCGACTGTGCAATCTAGTCAGTGATAACTGTCTGGATCAGGGACAGTTGAGCATTAAACTGGAAGGGGGCTGGAAGGACAATGATACAAGTGTGAGAAGAGCCATGCTATATGTATTATCTCCGTTCCTCACCTCGTAGCATGTGTTTGATCTCTTTGCTGGCCTGGGTTCCGGTAAATTGATTTACTATATCCAGGGCGGATTGGTTGTAGGTGTTTCTTACATGAGCATTGATCCCGCTCTGGAAAAGAAAAAGATAACACAACAGGAAGCGGGCAAGTTATAGCACAGGAAAATGGTTTTCAAGAAGAGATGTATAAAAAAAATAAACATCAGTAGTTACCCCCCTGCTTGTGATGCTGCAGCTGTCCGAGGCCAGCTCTAAGACCGAGAACTGAGTAATCACATAACTCCTGATCACAAAGTTCTCTGTCTGCTCTCAGCAGAGCACTCTGCTCCTCCAGTGCTCACTGGAGGGCCAGGCTGAGAAGAGCCGTGTGCTGAAAGGCTGAGCCAGCTGCCGATCAGGCATCCGGGGGAATCCTGACAATATTATTTGGATCCTTCGAGAGCTTGGAGCAGCTCTGTGATGCCAGTTGACATGTTACATGTTACACCCTGAATATGTTATGAAAGGTGAGCTTATCCTTTAAGGCCTCCACATACTGTTGTGGACTAAGCACAGATTTGCTTTAACCACTTGCTTACTGGGCACTTAAACCCCCTTCTTGCTCAGGCCAATTTCCATCGTTCAGCGCTGTCACACTTTGAATGACAACACTGTAACCATATGACATTTTTATCATTTTTTTCACACAAATAGAGCTTTCTGTTGGTGGTATTTAATCACTGCTGGGCATTTTATTTTTTTCTAAAATGAAAAAAGACAGTAAAAAAACAAACAAAAAAAACAGTTTTATAGTGTCTTATAAAATTTTGCAAACAGGTACATTTTCTCCTTCATTGATGTGTGGTGATGAGGCTGCTCTGATGGGCACTGATAAGGCGGGACTGATGGGCACTGATAGGTGGCACTGGTGGGCACTGAGAGGTGGTACCGATGGGTGGCACTGAGAGGTGGCACTGATGGGCACTGGTAGGCAACACTGATAGGCAGCACTGATGGGCACTGATATGTGGACTGGTGGTCATTGAAATGTGGCACTGGTGGGCACTGGTAGGCAGCACTGATATGCACTGGTAGGCGGCACTGGTGGGCACTGGCAGGTGGCACTGGTGGCCACTGCTTAGCAGCAGGGGCTTTCCATGTATGGAACCAATATCCCTCTGACAGAAGCCATCTACGATATTATGTTTACATCACGCGATTACCTGTCATTGACTGACAGCTGATCACGTGGTAAGGGGCCAGGATCGGCCCCTTACTCCGATCTGTGATCAGCCGAGTATCATTGACTCGCTGATCACAGAGTGCGCTGCACGTGCCCATCAGTGGGCGCACAGCCAGCTCATGCACGGAAGGACGTACATGGACGCCCTCCTGGCAATTAAGGCCCGCGCTGTAGCTGTCTTTTGGCTATAGCGCCGGCAGGAGGTGGTTAAAAAAGAAGTATGGCCAAGGCTTTTTGGCTGTACTTCCCTTATGTGTCACAGGAGTACACTTACTTTGTACTCATGTAACCCAGAGTCAGCTGATAGCAGGCTAAAGCCTGCTGTCAGCTGGCATCACAGAGCAGCTACGGGCTTTGGAAGGATCCTGACAATATCGTCAGGATCCACCCGGATGCCCGATTGGCAGCTGGCTCAACCTTTCACACACAGCTATCCCCTGGCACTCCAGTGAGCACCGGAGGAGCAGCGCTCTCTGCTCAGAGCACACAGGGAACTCAGTTCTCGGTCTTAGAGCTGGTGTGGGACAGCAGCAGCATCACAAGCATGGAGGTAAGTATAGATGTTTATTTTTTTTATACATCCTATACTGCTCCTTTAAGAAGAAGAAAAGAAAACAAATGCAGCTACCACATATAAGGCTGGTAAGCTGCAGTATATCATATTTTTGTTTCTGCATTGTAATGCATGTTAAAGCTCAAGAATAACATTAGAAACAGGAGAATTTAAAAAGAAAATAGCTAAAAAAAATAGTCAGGTTAACATAAATTAATTCCTCGTCCTCCATGTGCTAAGAAATTATGGTTTCCATATCTTACAGTTGATGAGAAAAAGCAGGAGACAGCTGTATGCAAGCCAGATAAATGGCTCTAGATGTAGGTAATGTGTGTGCTATAAGCCATTCGTTTTGTATGCACAGTTGGCCACGGGAGAATAAAGCAATAAATTCCTTCTTTCTGGTACTTGTGAAAAAGTGAAGCTATGTGAATAGGTTCTTTTAAGCAGAGAGCTCTGTATTTCTGCTGGGCAAATCCAGAGAGATAACGGGAGAGTAGGAGATATTTGGAGGGTTACACTGAGAACAGAGGAAAACTACAGGGACTCCGAGGCCTATAGCAGTCTGTCATATCCCATGCGGTCCCTCAGGGTCTTTCTTTAATGTTGCGAACGGTTGGGTGGCACTGAGGGACTGCAAATCTCTGGAGGTCATTAGATCAAAAAAATATATGAATGTTTCACTACAAGAAATATCCTCCAAGGCTTTTACAGATTAGGTACATTATTTTTTTTTTTCAATTTTGATAAGCATCACCGCATTCCAAAAAATGTAATGTTTTAAAAGTATAGAGAAAAAACTAGACCTGAAATGACTTAGACTTTCAGCAGGAACTGTCCGAGATTCGAACCCTGTATGGGCAGGCCGAATGTACTATGTTGATCGATCAACCTGGGTACGACCAGCCTGCTGATTTTACTTGCGATTATCATTAGCGGCTGCTATGCCACACTTGCATTGTAGTGCACCACAATTCACAATAGAAAAAAAGGTCATCTGTGAGACACATGCAACTTAAAGAGGAGCTCCAGCCAAAAGGGGAAGCTCTGCTTGTCTGCCTCCCCCCCTTCCGCTGCCACATTTGGCAACTTTGGGGGGGGGGGGGGAGCGGGTACCTAGTTTTGACAGGTACCCACTCCTACTTCCAGCTCAGTTTGTCACGGCAAAGTGAGACATAAGTTTGGCCCTTCCTCCTTTCACCCGCTGCCGGCCCATTGAGAAAGCACAGTGCCATTCGCACACGCACATTAGGAAACCGGCTGTGAAACCTTGCGGACAGTTTCCCTTAGCCAAGTAGGAGACGGCTCCACCCGAGAGCCGATTCAAGAATAGCAGTGATAACACCTCTGGATGGCTGGACAGGTAAGTACCCTAATGCCGCGTACACACAGCTGGAATTTCCGATGGAAACAGTCCGATGGGAGCTTTTCATTGGATTTTCCGACCGTGTGTATGCCCATCGGTCTTTTTCTGTCAGACTTTGGATTGAGAACCTGTTCTTAATTTTTCCGACCGAAAACCTTTCTATCGGATTTTCCGATCGTGTGTATGCAATTCCGACACGCAAAATTCTGACGCATGCTCGGAAACAATTTGACGCATGCTTAGAAGCATTAAACTTCCCTTTTATAGTGCAGTTGAACGTTTTTTAAGGCGCGGTGTTATTGACCTTCGGAATTTGGTGTGACCGTGTGTAGGCAAGACAGTTTGAGCGAAATTCCGTCGGAATTCCGACGGGAAAACCATCAGAGCTTTTTCCGACGAGAATTCCGACCGTGTGTACCCGGCATAATAGTAAAAGTCAGCAGCTACAGTATTTGTAGCTGACTTTTATTTATTTTTATATTAGGGGGGGGGGGGAACGGAAATCCTCTTTAATGCACCACAAAGATATAAATGGGCTCTTAAAGTGTATTTGTCACACACAGAGTTAAAGCAGAATTAAACTGTATCTAAGCACCACAAACTAAATGCACTGTTTATTTCATTTTTCTTTTTTTTTTTTGGAAATTTACCAATGAGTGCAGGGACTGATGTGAATGTACAAAGGGGTTGATTTACTAAAGGCAAATCCACTTTGCACTACAAGTGCACTTGTAAGTGCAGTCGCTGTAGATCACTGTAGATCTGAGGGGAGGCTCTGAAATGAGGTGAAGCTCTGCTGATTTTATAATCCAATCATGTGCAAGCTAAAATGCCTTTTTTTTATTTTCCTTGCATGTCCCCCTCGGATCTACAGCGACTTTACTTCCAAGTGCACTCAGTGCACTTGCAGTGCACTTGTAGTGCAAAGTGGATTTGCCTTTAGTAAATAACCGCCAATATATATGTAAAGTGCTGCGTAAATTGTTGGCGCTATATAAGTATTTGTAATAACAACAGATTTTCCAAACTGTCTCATCAATGTTCTCCCGAGAGCAACCGTCCATTGGGTGTCTGTCACCCTATAAACATAAACTACCAACCCGATCAGCTTGTGATAGTTATTACACGTTTATTACACGTCTGTGGGCAGCTTTAGGGCCTCTACATCAAAGGTGTTGAAAAGGTAAGGAGATGCCCTAAGTAACTATTCAGCACAGCTTAGCAAATTGCCATTTTGTACTACAATAAAAAAAAAATAAAAAAAAACAGCAGTGTTTGACACTAAAGTGTATTATTATTTCAGTCATGGTGTTGGAAGAGTGACCCACGAGTGCCCCCTCCCCTGCCTTTTTGATTTTCATGTATATAGAAAATTAGATGCTTTTAGAAAATAACTTGAAACCTTGAAATCGAAAAATATAGGAGACTTACATCCAAGAGAAGCCGAACGACCTCCGTCTTTCCACATAGAGCTGCTTCATGGAGGGCTGTTCCAGATTTGGTTTGCCTATTGATGTCTATGCCAGCTTGTAACAGAAGCCTGATGAGAAAAGGATGAGTAAAATGAAAAAAAAAAAAAAAAAAAAGCAAAAAAAAGTTACAAAAGATATAAATAAAATAAATATGAAAAAGAGAGAGTCAAAGAGATTATCAAACTTATTTTATGATGCAAGAAAGATGGTGGCTGCATAGGCTGCATGCACACTTTTCTGCTGAGGTGCGTTGCATCAAATGCCATGTTTAAAAGAGAAGTATGGGCTTGTAAAAAAAACAAAAAAAAAACAATTACACTCACCTAGATGGATGCAGCAATGATCCAATGCTGCATCTGTCCCATGCTGGCTCTACAACTGAGAACCAAGCGATCAAACATTGCTGATCACTCAGTTCTCAGCCCTCAGTGAGCATAGAGCCTGTGATTGTCAGTCACCGGCTCTCTGTTCTGCCCCTCCAGCGCACACTGGAGCGCTGGGCTGTGGAGGGGGTGGGAGAGGCTGGCTCAGGCTCTCAGTGGCTCGCTGAGAGACTGAGCCTGCTGCCAGTCCAAGCATCAAGGGTGGATTCCGACTGTAATGTCAGATCTGTCAGCTAAAAACAGGTCACAGGATTGCATAACAAACTGCACTTCTCTGATCCCAAGGAGAAGTACAGCCAAACAAGCTTTGGCTTAATTTCTTCTTTATTGCAACAGGCTTTAAATACATAAGCTTGATGGGGTGCCATTCATTTTGAATGGCACCCCAATATACTAAAGCAACACAGCCCCAAACACACTACCATACATTTTGGTTCTCTGTGTTAGTGCATGGCTGTTTGTTGCATTGCTAGCCCATTCTTTTGATTGCCTTAAGGCTCCTTTCACACTTATACGACTTGTCCCACAATTTGGGACTGCAAAGTAGCATGACAAGTCGTTCCCCATGATTTCCAATGACAGCCATTCATATTAGTTTGACTTCAAGTCGTTCCAACTTAAAAGTAGTCCCTGCACTACTTTGGTCCAATTTTGATGCCACTTACACAGGCATTCCTTGAAATTGCGGCAAAATCGCGGCAAAAATTGTAGCCGCGAATCGTGGCAAATCGTGGTAAAATTGCGAAGTGTGAAAGGGGCCTAACTCCAAAAATTGTGTGTTAGCACACTGGTGCTAACGTACTGCACTGGAAAAGTGTGAACACAGACTAAACAAATATACAAAAGTCCATATCTGCATACTTGCTCCAGGTCGGTGACACAGAAAGTACTAAAGCAAGAGGATCAGCATAGCAGCCTGGAAACTAGCATCTCATCAGGGACGCTCAGCAATGGCAACCACCAAGTTTCTCCCATGATAGGTTTCCTTAAAATGATGAGCGCTGATTGTTAGCTTTGAGTTACAGCACTTTTAGCACACAGTATGTAGGTAAAGGACATGTCCCTGCCACGGCACTTGTCCTGACAAAATACTCAACTCGGCAGAAAATCGAACCACGTCACTTCCGGTTTTTAATTTAAACCCACAGTAATTGGACATTTGGACGAATTTGTGTTTGGCCACAACAGCGGCAACTGAATGCAGTCCGGTAAAGCAACATTTCAGTGTTTTCACAGCACAGCAGTTAATGAGAACAAAGTTGTCGGCCATTTTGTTGGTTAGTGTTGGAGCGGAGTAACAATCGCCGCACATAATAGCGTGCACCGGACTGTATTTGGTTGCCGCTCTCCTCTCCAAACACCTATTCCTGAAAATGTGAAATTACTGCTTAAAAATCTGCAATTAATAATGGTCTAAAGAAACCGCAAGTGGCGTGGTCCGAGATTCTGCCGCGTATTTTGTCAGAACACCTGCATGGAGGGATGAGCTGCCTGCTGCCTGGTGCACAATGTAGTGCAGAATAATCCAGTGGTCCCAGACATCTCTAAAGACTACAGGTCAAATTAAAATAGAATTGAAAAGTTTGATTTTGATTTCTTGTCAACATTTAAGTGGTTGTAAATGGCAGTGCAGTGATGAAGGTAGAGCATGATTAAATCCATGATTATCATTGTTACTGGGACATTAGGTTGCTATTTGAGATGTAATACTGTCATTCTAATGTGCATGAAGAAATGGAAAGTTGCTAAAGTGACCATTTGCACTGAGAATGTACGTATATATTTAAATTGATAATATGAACATGTGGATATTTATTTGGGTTTGTTAATATAGTTTATACCAAGTAGTGGGGTATTCCTGCGCTACCGTGGAAGGGGGAGGGTAAGGGCGGGTGGTGGGGACTGACTGTGGGGGGACTGCTGCAGGCACCTGGTGTAGGTCAAACCGTACCTACCAAACTAGATATATAGAAGTGGGGGTGGTGCTGCGCTGTTCCCCAGGGAGGTGGCCAAATCTACCACAAGGTGGCAGTAATGGGATAAAGACGTAAACCCTTTAAGTGTAGCAATCATATGAGACAATAATAGTTGATGATGCGACTATTAAGTCGAAGTAATGCGAGTTGAGATAGATAATTCCCTTACTATACAAGATGAGGGGTATGGTGTGACCAATACAGGTTAATAAAAATTGCTATTGGTGAACCCAGGTAAAAATATATATAATAATAGAATTGTAAATAGTACTAAGGTGCGAGAGTGTAAATTGAACTAATAGCACCTAAAAAAAACTACTAATAAAAAACCATAAGCAGGTAATAAAAAAATCAGATATACATATAAAATCATATAAGTGAACATATGGTAAAAATGCGTCTAGTAAGGGAATTATCTATCTCAACTCGCATTACTTCGACTTAATAGTCGCATCATCAACTATTATTGTCTCATATGATTGCTACACTTAAAGGGTTTACGTCTTTATCCCATTACTGCCACCTTGTGGTAGATTTGGCCACCTCCCTGGGGAACAGCGCAGCACCACCCCCACTTCTATAGTTTATACCAAACTATAATAATAAATCTAAATAAATATCCTCATGTTCATATTACCAATAAATAAGTATAAAAGCACTTTCACAGTGCACATACCGTATAAACTCGAGTATAAGCTGACCCGAATATAAGCAGAGGCACCTAATTTTACCACAAAAAAATGGGAAAACATATTGTCTCTATAAGCCTAGGGTGAGAAATGCGCAGCTACTGTAAGTGGAAAAGAGGGTCAACAATGCCCATTTGCAGCCTCACTGTGCCCATTTGCATGCATCACTATGCCCATTTGCAGCCATAGGTCCCCCAAACTTCAAACTTGGTAGTTAAGGGTTCCTAGATGCCCCCTAGCTGCAGCCAAAATTTGGGGTCTCTTGACCCAAAGGGTCCCGAAATGACATTGCTGCAGATGGACACAGTTGACCGACTTTGGGGCCCTGTATCTCGGGGCCACTTTGGGGTTCCTAGCACCAAGTGGCGCCAAGATACGGGGCCCCAAAGTCGGGTCGGAAAATGTCAAGCACTTTTCTGCAGCAGAGAATGACATTTTCCGAATCGACTTTGGGGCCCCCGTATCTCGGGGCCACTTGGTGCTAGGAACCCCAATGATATGTTGTATTGCTAGTTCCACTGGGTTTGCATACCAAATTTGGGGTTCCTAGCACTAAGTGGCCCCGAGATACGAGGCCCCAAATTCAGGTCGGAAAATGTCATTCTCTGCTGCAGAAAAGTGCTTGACTCCAGTATAAGCCGAGGGGGGCACTTTCAGCACCAAAAAATGTGCTGAAAAACTTGGCTTATACTCGAGTATATAAGGTAATCACTTTAACAGTTTTTCAAGTCTTTATACACATTATGATGATATCTCCAATAGCAAACAGCTCATTGGTTCCAATAAATTTTGCCCCCACCACCCCTCCTCTCCAGGTTCCTCTTACTTCTGCTGCTCAGCTTCACCTGTAATCCCAACCCCCCCCTCCCCGCATCCACACTCTGTGACAAACCCAGCCCCCCCCCCCCCCCCGCAGCACTGCCGGCTTCTCTTCCTCTTCCACTGGCTGTTGCAAGAGATGTTTCAGGATGGAAAGCATGGGAAGGGGTCAGTAAATATGTCATTTATTGCCCCCTTCGTTTTCTGTAGTAACACAGTGAGCGATCAGTACCAATAAATCACTGAGTTCATTCATACCTAAAGCATAGTAAATTGTGATATCAAGGTGACTGGATTGTTCTGTGAAAAATGTGTCACTTTTTAAGGAACTCTTATTATTTTCGACTGTTTGATCTGTTTTGAATATCACAATATATGATATAGAACAGTGGTCTCCAAACTGCGGCCCGGGGGGCAGATGCGGCCCTTTGCTTGTATTTATCAGGCCCTTGGGGCACTATTTCATTAACTGATACCAACAATAGGGGATAATACCCCCACTGACACCAATTAGGGGCACAATGCCTCCCAATGACACCAAAGATGGCGCACAATTCCTCCCAATGACACAAATGACGGGGCACTATTCTTCCCAATTACTCCAACAATCAGGCCCAATGACACCAATTATGGGACATAATTCCTCCTAATGACACCAACAATGAGGGCCAATGGCACCAATGATGGGACACAATTCCTCCAAATGACTCCAATGATAGTACACAATTTCTCCCAATGACACCAACAACGGGGCCCAATGACTCTTATGATGGGACGCAATGCCTCCCAATGACATCAACAATGGGCCTAATGACACCATTGATGGAACACAATTCCTCCCAATGATCCTAACGATGGGGCACAATTTCGCCCAATGACTTTTTCTACTCCCATTGGCCACAGTCTGGAGGACAGTAAACTGGCCCTTTGTTTAGAAAGTTTGAAGACCCCTGATATAGAGTCTTAGTGCCACACCTTTTACTTTTCCGTTTTCAATTGAGGATGGTGTCTTTAATCACTTTGTCTCAAAAATTAGACCACAGTTTTTTTTTTTTTTAGACCCCTGATATTCTATCAAAGGCCCCTCAACCGGGCTGCAAAAAAAAAAGTAAAAAAAAAAAAAAGGTAAAATAAAACAAAAATCTAAAACATCTAACCCCATCCACTGCCCTAATGACTGACACTGCCCACTGCCCCACTGTCCACTGCCCTACTGACACTGTCCACTGCCCTACTGACACTGTCCACTGCCCTACTATTTGACACCATCCACTGCTCTACTGATACTTTTCATTGCCCTGCTGACACCATCCACGGCTCTACTGACACTGTCCACTGCCCTACTGACTGACACCATCTACTGCTCTACTGGCTGACACCATTCACTGCTCTACAGACACTTTCACTGCCCTGCTAACACCATCCCCATCCACTGCCCTGCTAACACCATCCCCATCCACTGCCCTACTGACACCATCCACTGCCCTACTGACTGACACCATCCACTGCTCTACAGACACTTTCACTGCCCTGCTAACACCATCCACTGCCCTACTGACACCATCCACTGCCCTACTGACTAATACTGTCCACTGCCCTACTGACACTGTCCACACACCATCCTCTGCCTTACTGACATTGTCCACAGCTCTACTGACACCATCCTCTACTGACACTGTCTACTGACACTGTGCACACACTGTTCACTCCCCTACGGACACTGTCCATTGCTCTACTGACTGACACTGTCCACTTTTAAGGTAGGGTAAGTTTTTTTCTTTTTTTTTTTTTTTTACATTGACATTTGTTTTATTAGATTTTTCAAAGTTTTCCTTAGTTAGGATAATTCTTACAAAAAAAAAGAAAAAAGGTCGCTGAACCCTGGTGATCTTTGATCTCTTTCATGTTGTTCAGGTAGATCGCCATCTCGCTAAGGTTGCTACACCTGTTTCAGGGTATTTAAAAGATTTTGGAGAAACTGTCCACATTTTGACATACTGTACCACCCCAATTCTTTTGAATCATCCTCTCAATATGTAAATAAAGATAACAACTCTTTAGCCACTTGGAGTATATTGGGTCACGGTGGAAGTGGCGGGTGGTAGTAGGGCCCCAGGTCAACTTTTGCATCAGGGCCCACAAGCTTAAAGCTATGCCTCTGTCCTAAGCCTTTCTAACGCTATTTAAAAGCTAGCAAAAATGTTTTGACTAGATTTGCACTTTAAAGTGTTACTTAACCACTTCAGTTCCGGAAGGTTTACCCCCTTCATGACAGGCCATTGTTTTGTTATACGGGACTGCTTTACTTTAACTGGCAAGTGTGCGGTTGTGCGATGCTGTCCCCAAATAAAATTGATTTCCTTTTCTTCCCCACAATAGAGATTCCTTTTGGTGGTATTTGATCAGCTCCGCAGATTTTATTTTTTGCACTTTAAACAAAAAAATACTTTTTTTTTTACTTTGTGTTATAAAAACACACCCAATAAAAAAAAATAAAAAAAAAAATCAAAATTTCTTCACCAATTTAGGCCAATATGTATTGCTACATGTGTTTGGTAAAAAAAAAAAATCCCAAAAAGCGTATATTGATTGGTTTGCGCAAAAGTTATAGCCTCTACAAACTATGGGATATTTTTATGCAATTTTTTTAATTTTTTTTTTTTACTAGTAGTAAATCAGCAATCAGTGACTTATAGCAGGACTGCAACATTGCGGTGGACAAATCAGACACTAACTGACACTTTTGATACTTTTTTGGGGACCAGTGACACTAATACAGTGATCAGTGCTAAAAAAAATATGCATTGTCACTGTACTAATGACACTGGCTGGGAAGGAGTTAACATCACGGGCAATGAAAGGGTTAAATGTGTCCCTAGGGCAGTGATGGCGAACCTGGGCACCCCAGATGTTTTGGAACTACATTTCCCATGATGCTCAACTACACTGCAGAGTGCATAAGAATCATGGGAAATGTAGTATCAAAACATCTGGGGTGCCAAGGTTCGCCATCACTGCCCTAGGGAGTGCTTAGCAGAAACACAGGATCTCTGTCTTCCCTACTAGCAGAACGATGATCTGCCTTGTTTACATAGGAAGACCGCCATTCTGTCAGGAACAATCGGAGGGTCCCGGCATATACACAACTGGTGTATATATCTGCAACAGATCCAAACTTTGGATAACTTTTGCTTGCTCTTCTTTCTTTCTTTTTTTTTGCAACCTCAGTATTTACAGCCGACTTTAATACTGCAGTGATGTGTCTTACCATATCTGAGACTTGTATAAAAGCAATGTACAGTACAATATAGATAGCAGTGGTGTGTTGTGTGAATGTTATGATTCTCTCATAACTCTGCCATTTTCTCTGGCTATTTTTTTACAACTACCAAACCCGTTGCCGGGATCCTAACAGCCTGTCATATATCACTGTTATTGGCTGCTTTAAGCCACAATATAAGATCCTCCATTATTTTCTGAGCTTTAGACGGCTGTCTTTTATACAGGGGCACCCGAAACTAATAACGTCTTCTCGCTTTATGGCCAAATATTTCAAAAGCAGGGGTATGAAAACACAAAAAAACACAGCATCTCCAGTCTATTTAAGATTTAAAGTGCAAAGGATCCATTTTTGCAAAAGATATAACCCTTCCATCTCTGGATCGCTGACCTTACATAGAACAGTGGAAAGCACCGGAATTTAAATTCAATGACTTGATTTTTTGTGCTAATAAATAGGCCTTGTAGTCAGTCAACTGACAATAAAAAAAAGTGTGGTTACCGGTCTTTTATGGGTTGATAAATGAAGAGCAATACAAAAAGGCAAAAAGCAATCTAGGCCAGCCGGCCATAGACGGCTCGAATCATGTCCAGTTCAGCAGGAACCAGACAAGATTCAAACCATGTGTGGCCAGGCTATAGCCGCTAGCAATAACCACTGTCCTCTCCTGGCGGGGCTTCCCCCGCCCCCCTCACCAGGAGCAGACAATTGCTCGGCAGGAAGGATTCCCCTGTCAGCACTGTTTGTGTTAATTGGGGAGTCGTGCGAATTTCTATCCTGCAACTTGTGGTTGCAGGTAAGACATTTGCACCATCTATGGCCGGCCTTAGCTTTCTTAGAGAAAATGTGGCTTCAGGCTCCTATCAGTGCTGCTCACATGACCTAGCATGGGCGCTCAACCTGTAGCCCTCCAGCTGTTGCAGAACTACAAGTCCCATGTGGCATTGCAAGGCTGACAGTTACAAGCATGACTCCCAAAGGCAGAGGCATGATGGGACTTGTAATTCAGCAACAGGCCCACAGGTTGAGCACCCATGATCTAAGGCAGCCATTCTCAACCAGGGTTCTGAGGAACCCTGGGGTTCCTCCAGAGGTTGCTAGGGGTTCCTTGAGGTCTGGCTGATGGACCACCTATTTGATGATGCCTACAGACTTCAAGGTTCAGCACCACTTAGCAAAGCCAGCAAATGTCTTTTTAGCTGTCTTTAAGGATGGCATTCTGAAAACCACTTTAAGGGGGACATTCTTCCTATTGACCCAGGGCTGGATTAACATAAGGGCTATTGGAGCTGCAGCTCCAGGCCCCTTTCTCAAGATAGGCCCATTTGGCCAAAAAAAAAAAATCACAAAAATAAAAATAAAAAAAAAGATCGACTTTGAGGGTTGTAGCTCAGCGGTCATCTATGGTTCCGGAGATACATGGCTGCTTGCACAGCCTGTCAGAAGCTACATACAGAGCGGCCAGTTTAAATACAAGCTGGAACACTCTGCAGCAACCTGAGAGGAGGAACTCACAGGGCTTATAATAATTATTTGTATATTACTTATGATAATTAACCCCTCGCCACCCAGTCCAATTCTGACACTTCTCTCCTACATGTAAAAATCATAATTTTTTTTTGCTAGAAAATTACTCAGAAGCCTCAAGCATTATATATTGTTTTAGCAGACACCCTATGGAATAAAATGGTGGTCTTTGCAACTTTTTATGTTATACAATATTTGCGCAGCAATTTTTCAAACTTTTTTTTGGAAAGAAACTGTTTCATTCATAAAAAAAAAAAAAAATTTTTTTTGTGTGATGCTTTACATTTTTTTTACAGGTTACATGTTTAGAGTTACAGAGGAGGTCTAGTGCTAGAATTATTACTCTCGCTCTAACGATCGTGGTGTATGTAACCTGTGTGTATCTGTCTCTGATACTAGCCAGTGCCTACCCAGGGACTGACTAGTATCTCTCCCCAGCCTGTCCCCACACCTCCTCTCACCTGCTGACCTGTGAAGGGGGGAATCACTCCCGCAGTGTTATTGTGTTCTGTCAGTGAATACAATGATTAGTGTTGCTAACTATAGCTGGCAGCACTGATTGTTTTGGGGAAAACCTGACAGGCTGGTTGTACTCAAGTCGGTTAATAGGTTGACGTGTAAAACCAGCTAGCCCATACATAGATCGACTATGGCTGGTCTCTGCTTAATTGGTGTAATTTCAATCCATGTATGGCCCGCTTAACCACTACACAGTCACTAAACATCCTTCCACAAACCTTTACATTTTTCCTTCCCAGATTACTTAATCCTCCTCTCCTGTACATACTGCCCACTGTCATACCCTTCACACTCCTCTGCTGTATATAGTGCTCACTGTCATACCCTCCACACTTCTCTCCTATACATTGTGCCCACTGTCATATCCTACACACTCCCCTCCTGTACATAGTGCTCGCTGCCATACACTTCTCTCCTGTACATAGTGCCCACTGTCATACCCTCCACACTCCTCTCCTGTAATTACTGCTTACTGTCCTACTCTCCACACTTCTCTCCTGTACATATTGCTCACTGTCATACCCTCCCCACTCTTCTCTTAAACATAGTGCCCACTGTCATACCCTCTACACTCCTCTGCTGTGCATACTGCCCACTGTCATACCCTTCACACTCCTCTCCTGTACATAGTGCAGACTGTCATACCCTCCACACTCCTCTCCTGTACATACTGCCCACTGTCATACCCTTCACACTCCTTTCCTGTACATACTGCCCACTGTCATACCCTCCACACTCCTCTCCAGTACAAACTACCCTCTGTCATACCCCCCCACACTCCTCTCCTGTACATACTGCCCACTGTCATACCCTTCACACTCCTCTGCTGTACATAGTGCCTTCTACCATACCCTCCGCACTCCTCATGTTCATAGTGCCCACCGTTAGACCCTCCACATTCCTCTCCCTCACCTGCACATACTTCCCACTTTTATACCATCCATACTCCTCCCCTATGCCTCTTACCCACAAAAATAGTTCTTTAAAATTATACCGAATATCCTCAATGTTACCAGCTCTAGAATGGGCACACTTTTGTTAGTTCAACTAAAGGAAATCTCAGTCCTCCTATTTGTTCTGTCCCATTATTAGTACTTATTTAATTTTGTAATTACTATTATGATGTATAGATGAACATAGGGGATGTTAGCTACTCTAAATATAGCACTTGTAAAAAAAGTGTCCCTGAAAATATTTTTGAAATGTTGGCAACTATGCACTTAGGCACTGCCCAAGGGCCACAGGGTCAGTAGGGGGCCACATGAGAGGCTCCTGTGATATTAAAGCGGTAGTAAACCTTTCTAACATTACTACTTTTTAGAGGCCCTGAGGTAGGTTATGCCATAATGTACAAGTATGCACAGCATATTAGCACATTAGGGTACACTTAAATTGTCAGACTGAGCCCTCCAGTGCTGTGCTGTGATCAATCCGGTGGGGCCCGGGCGCTTCCATCTTCACCTGGTCTTCCTTCCGGGTTCTGTGCTTTCGGTCACTTGCCTTGGCCGGGCTGCGTTGATGTCATTCCCACACATGCTCATTTGCATCCTCTTTCTCTCATCCCCCCTTTCTCTCTCATCCTCCCTCCCTTACCCCTCACACCTCTTCCATCCCCTTTCTCTCTCTCTCTCTCTCTCATCCTCCCTCTCTCTCTCTTTAATTTAATTTGTTATTAAAAAAAAATTGTTTGCATTTTTACTTATTTATTGTTTATAAAAGGCCCCACCAAAATCCTCAGCACCAGGCCCATGATGTTCTTAATCTGGCCCTGTATTGACCACCGATATAAGGAGCATTGTTCCTATTGAACCCTGCTGATTTGGTTTTAGTAAGGGTTCCTCGAGACATGAAAATTATTTTTTGGGTTCCTGTAGGGTTAAAAGGTTGAGAAAGCCTGACCTAAGGCCTAGGCATTTGGTCAAGTGAACTCTGGGAGGACTGCCCAAGCTGAACTTTTCCTCCCCTTTTAGCAGAGTTCACATAACCACATGCCTAGGTACTCCGATATTTCAGCCATTGTAATTTTGCACTCGTTTAGTTGTTGTGTGACAAAACGCACGAGAATCGCAGCAAAACATGAGTGTAAATTTGCTTCTGACTCAGGGCCAAAATGTGGTCCCTGAGCTTCTTGGGAGTGACAATCTCACATAGGGCAGCCTATTCAAGTGAATGAACTGCCCTATGCTGGACATGCTTTTCCACGTGTATTCTTCCTAAATGATATGTGAATGCCCGTACACACTAGAAAAAGTAAAAATATCGCTTTCAAAGCGATTGTAAAATAATCTGATCATTAGTACACAGCTTTCGAGAGCTGATCAGGACAGGTTGTGCAAAATTATCCCAATGGACAAGCACGAAAAATGTTCTTGTACGGTACCAGATCGTACAATTTTTGTTTAATCAGTCCAATTTTAATCTGAAAATACAAATACATCACATTACTTCTGAATTTTTATTCTGTCATACGAGAATTTTTGTAATTTTAGTAACCTCTTAATTTTTGATATGAAGACTAATGCCCCGTACACCCGGTAAGATTTTCCGATGGAAAATGTGTGATAGGACCTTGTTGTCGGAAATTCCGACGGTGTGTAGGCTCCATCACACATTTTCCATAGGAATTTCTGTCACACAAAATTTGAGATCCGGTTCTCAAATTTTCCGACAACAAAATCCGTTGTCGGAAATTCCGATCGCGGGTACACAATTCCGACGCACAAAGTGCCACGCATGCTCGGAATCAAGCAGAAGAGCAGCACTGGCTATTGAACTTAATTTTTCTCGGCTCGTCGTACGCGTTGAACGTCACCACGTTCTTGACGTTTGGAATTTCCGACCAACTTTGTGTGACCGTGTGTATGCAAGACAAGTTTGAGCCAACATCCGTCGGAAAAAATCACATGGATTTTGTTGTCGGAAAATCCTATCGTGTGTACAGGGCATTACATGCAAAAAAACGGACGATTATTCGTTCGATAATCTCATTGTGTGTACCAGGCTTTAAGCCCCGTACGCACGGGCCGAATGTCAGGAGACATTGGCTGGTTCAATAAAAATCAGCCGACATTCGGCCCTACAGAAGATGGCCAGCAACCGACCGGCTCCTGACCAGCGCTCTCAGCCATTGGCTGACCGGAGTGTTGTGGCGTGGGCTGTCCCCCTGTCAGAACACAACAGCTCAGCGGGAGAGCTCGATGTACTAACGTCACATCGTTAGTACAGCAGCTGTCAGGTTTTTTTTTGTTCAACCCACTGGGGGTCAGGTTTTAGTGTCTGGTTAATCAATTAATTTTCATATTAGCAGCCTTCTTAATAGGAATTGTTTGGAGACCTAAAAAACGTATTTAGTAACTATAGAAAAGAATGCGTTTACAGAGCTCTTTATTAACGTACATCTCAGCCATTTTTTTTTTTTTTACATTTTGGATAGAGCAGGGCAATATTATAACCACTGTCAGTTTGTTTATTCATTTATTTATTTTTGGTCCCATGTCTCCTCAGGGAGATATCCCTTCATTTTCTGTTCTGTAGACGCTAAGGGGGGGTGAAAGGATATCTTTCCAATGTGTGGGATATCCCCACAGTTGTCTTGGGAACGCGAGTGCATCCATTGGAAAATGTCCCCTCTCTTCCTGGTCGAGCGCAACTTAAAAGTTTGGATTCGCCATCCAAACTTTAATAATCAATAAACTCATTGTGCAAATTCTTAGGTATTCCACTAAAAACGGATCAACACTCACCTAATGATATCAATATGTCCGTTCTTAGCTGCGAGATGCAGAGGGCTGGTCCCATTGGGGTCTGTGCTGTCTCCAGGCTTTGGTTCTAGCAACGCTGCACACATGTTACTGTTTAATAACAGCTGAACAACCTGCAAAGAAAAGAGTGCTTATTCCTGCACGTATATACAGTACACCTACATTCCAATAGCCAGCTTTGACCTTCTGCCTTTGTCTCTCTACTAATGTAGTACAGCAGAACACCGAGAGAAAGAGACGTTTATAAAACTGTGTTGAAACATGACAATTGAATGCGTGCTGGAAAAGAGGCAGCTTGGATTTAATTGTTATGGTATTCCCCAACTTAAAGGACAGCAATAAATTTATATAACTTTTTAGAAAAATGTCATACCAATTTAATGCTGCGCTATCCAAATAAAATCATATGGTAATCGTACTAAATCCTAATATTAGTGACTACGGTTAAATAGTTGTGGCGAGATATTCCATTCCTATGTAAAAAAATCTCTTTTTTTAAAAACTTTTTTTATAACCCCCCACCACTCATTGACAAATATTAAATACAACTGCATACCTTTAAAGCAGAATTCCACCCAAAAATGGAACTTCCGCTTTAGGTACAGTCGTGACCCCCTGACATGCCACATTTAGACCCCTTTCACACCAAGGGCGTTTTGCAGGCGCTATAGCGTTAGAAATAGCGCCTGCAATCCGCCCTAAAACAGCTGCACCATTGTCTCCAGTGTGAAAGCCGGAGGGCTTTCACACTGGAGCGGTGCGCTGGCAGGACGTCAGGAAAAGTCCTGCCAGCAGCTTCTTTGGAGCGGTGAAGGAGCGGTGTGTTTACCGCTCCTCCACCACTGCTCCCCATTGAAATCAATGGGGCAGCGCTGTAATACCATCGGCAAAACGCCGCTATTGTGGCATATTGCGGGTGGTTTTAAAACTTTCTCGGCCGCTAGCGGGGGTAACAGCGCCACGCTAGCGGCCGAAATGCGCCCCAAATCCGACGGTAAAACGCTGCTAAAAATATTGGCGTTTTACCCCCGACGCTATGGGCGGTTTGGTGTGAAAGGGGTCTTAGTTTTGACAGGTACCCAGCTTCCACTTCCTCTCCTGGTGCCAAAACGGACACTCTCAAAGTGATAGAGTGGCCTCTGCAGCTTATGTGTATATTTGCAAATGTATGCAAACTAAACCCCTTGGTTTTAACCAAGGGGTTTTAATGTTGGTTTGTTGCAGGCTGGCTGGTAAGTGAGCTGGGAATTTTTCATTGTTGATTTTTAAAATTGCATGTACTAGGTTTGTGATCCTGCGCAGGAGAGCTTGCCGGCAGATATATACAGTATACGCTTGGCAGGTGGTTAAAAAAATGTTAATTATTTATTTTTTATTTTTACACTGTTATTTAAAAAAAAAAAAAATCTGATCACTTTTAGTCCTGTCACAGGGAAGGTAAACATCCTTGTGACAGCAATAAGCACATGACAGGCACTCTTTATGGCGAGATCTGAGGTCTTTAACACCCCAAATCCTTCCTTTGCCTTTAAAAGGATTCAAAACAGCAAGATTGGTGTACTCGAGCAACAATTAAAAAAAACAATGTTTACACTGGCCTGGGCCTATGATAGAAACTCCTAAGGCACAGAAAAAGGGAAATAGTCAGTGGTAAGAGGCTTGCAAAGTTGTTTGATATCTGTGAATACATAAAAAGACCTAATGACTTTTCAAAGAACATTTATCCTTGAATGTAAAAAGGAAAATCAAAAACAGGAAAACTGTCACAGGGTAACAGTTGGGATTAGCTTCTGTTGTTCCAACTATTACAAAAAGAAAAAACAACAAGATATGTTCTGTTGGACCCCTAATGGTGTCAGACGTGCTGACGAAACGTGTTAGGTGGAATCTTGCTTGAAACTTCACTTCCGCCATTTTGGACAGCAGATCGGCGCCCCTGCCATGAGATTGAGCTCTATTTGATCATCCACTTTGTAAGTGTAATTTTAAAGCGTGTTAATTTTAATAAATATTAGGTACTTCCCCATGGGGAGTATCCTTTTTTTCTACGGGTTTGTTGGAGATCCAGTTCGATTCTAACTATTGTTGGTCCTTCTGACCAGCCGGGAGGATTATTGGGAGTATATTCTGCCATCTATGACTACCTGTAATGGGTGTCATATAAATCCAGAGATCTAGCTTGGTTCTAAAACTGTTGGCCCCTCTAACCAGCCGGGAGGATTATCGGGAGTATATTCTGCCATTTATGACTACCTGTAATGGGTATCATATGAATCCGGTGAGTGGGCTGTGTGCTTATTGTTCGTGAAAGAGGACACTAAACACTTTTACTTGGGACTTGCAAGATTTCGATTTATTATTCATCTTTGAAGTGTTTAACGGCTGTTTATGGACACTTTATGCACTTTAATATTTGCACTTTATTTGTATTGTGCCCTTTTAAACTGTTATATGGTCTACCTTGCACTTATATAATAAGGGCCGCAGATATTAATTCATTTGTTTATCAGGATATGTTCTGCACTTAATAAATGTTAGTGCATGCTGGGTTGTCTTTTAGCAAAGCCCAGCACTACTTCTGCACTTGTTGAACTACTGGTGAACTGTGGTCACTTTTCACACCCAGAAAGAGGAAAGAGATACACTGCATATACAGTACACCACAAAGACAGCAAACTGCATAAAAAGTACCATGTGTAGGCCAGTGATTATCAACTTATCAGCTATAGGGAGCCTCAACTGCGACCCCTGACATCACCAAAGGACTGCCAGACTGCAGACCTAATAGAGGAAGTTATGCTCAGAGACTGTGCATATGCTCCATTTTTGGCCTGGAGACATGCTGCAGAAGACAATATGAAACCGGGAAACATGTTACATGAGGCTGGTAGAGATCAATCTACCACACATATACTAAAGGGCCGAATGTGGCACTCGGGCCACATTTTGGGTACCAAAAGGTGTAGTAAGTACTTTGCAAACACAATACAATGCATAGATAATACTCTGTATAGATAGAACATGTCATAAACAAAACTCACCCCAACTCTTCCAAACTCGCAGGCCAAGTCCAGAGGGGTCTTTCCGGAAATATCCATGATGCAGGGGTTGGACTGGTGCTGAAGTAACATCTCCGACTAAATAAGAAAGGATATAAAAATAAGTGAATCTGTACAAGATTTTTAAATAAAAAAACGAATAAGGAGCAGAATGTTATTTCTAGTTTTATTACAGGTATTTATAAAGCGGGGGCAGAGCTTTACATATATATTGTACATTCACATCAGTCCCTGCCCTCAAGGAGCTTACAGTCTAAGGGCCCTAACTCACATTCATACATACACATACTAGGGCCAATTTAGACAGGATCCAGTGTGTCTTTGGAGCGTAGTAGAAAACCCACCCAGGCACAGGAAGAACATACAAACTTCAGGCAGGTAGGGTCGAGGTTGGATTCAAACCGACAACCCTAGTGTTGCCAGGCAGAACCACATAGCCACTGTGCTGCCCATATTCTACTAAGCAAATGTGGAGGCTTACTGTTTCCAGCCGACTAGAGAGCCACCATTTTCCTGAGCTTGATGTAAAGTACACCTGTCATTTTGCAACAAAACAATATGCTGCAATGAAGACAGGTAGCATATAAAGACACTCTTCTTATTTGTTTCAAAAGTAAGGTTTTAGCATACTCCAAAGTCTACCAACTTTATCAATGAAAGCACATGGGTTGGTGGGGCCTGTGCACTTGGTATTTGTTTACCTCAGAACTGCTTTTCTTACCATAAAAATCAACAGGAAATCAAAAGTTTCCAAAAGCTTAAAGTCGAAAGGTCATACATTTCACAAACTGGTCTGAAAATATAATCTGAATACATTTGCCCATGTACCTAAGCCAAGTAACTCCGTTACTAAAACAAAAAAGAACCAATTAATGACAAACAATTGATACAGTTTCTCCCTGAACCCTGCACTCTCTACATAAAGCACTCCTGAACTCTGCACCCGGTATGTAGCACATTCCTGAACGTGGCACTCTGAACGCAGTGTACTCCTGAATCCTGCACTCTGTACATAGCACACCTCAGATACAACCAGCCCTTTAAGGGAAACCATACTGCTGATATGGCCCATGATGAAATTGAGTTGGACACCCCTGCACTAAGCAGTACCCTTAGATCCAATTGAGGAATGCTGTACTTGGTCCTGTCCCCACCATCCACTGTGATGACTTGGTGGGTGAAAGAGTCCCAGAGCACGCTACTCTAAAATCTTTCATATAAATCCCGGGTCTCTGGTGCCAGGCATTTCAGAACAAATGCCCAGCATTATACATTTTACAAAAACTTGCTCAGTCATCTTTGTGTAATGTGTTCACATAAAGCCTGACCGCTTTAGATTCAGACTTTGCAGACTGTAATAACAGACAAAGTTAAATACACTTGTGTTTACAACTCGCATTGCGTTTACAGCCATGACAAAAGAAATGAGGTGATTTCTCATTCTGTTTTATAATACAATAGCGCTCCGTACGCCTCATTTGAACTCTTCCTGCCAAGCAGAGATAGCTGCTTTGTTTTAATGTGCTTGAAAATTCATACTTGAGAATTATAGCCATGCATGATAAAATATTGTCTTTTATGCAGTTTGCAGCACGTCCCCGGCGCCCCCCATGCTTTCCAGTCATGCTCTTCCTACTGAAATATATATTGAAGGTGACTTATAAATATCGTAAAATACTAAGTAAGGCAAGTATGAAATATGACTTTTTTCTTTACAGGTAAAGTTGGGACCGTCTATAAGCTGGTAATTTATACAGGGGGAGGGAGTCTGAGCAGTATATACAGAGCATCCGGAACGTATTCACAGCGTTTCACTTTTTCCACATTTTTTTATGTTACAGCCTTATTTCAAACTGGATAAATTCATTATTTTCCTCAAAATTCTACAAACAATCCCCCATAATGACAACGTGACAGAAGTTTGTTTGAAATCTTTGCAAATTTATTAAAAATAAAAAACGAAAAAAAAAAACGAACATAAGTATTCACAGCCTTTGCTCAATACTTTGTTGAAGCACCTTTGGCACCAATTACTACCTCTAGTCTTTTTGAGTATAATGCTACAAGCTTGGCACACCTATTTTTGTCCGGTTTCTCCCATTCTTCTTTGCAGGACCTCTCATCCATCAGATTGGATGGGGAATGTCAGTGCACAGCCATTTTCACATCTCTTTTCCAGAGATGTTCAATCGGGTTCAAGGTTCGGCTCTGGCTGGACCATTCAAAGTTGTCCCGTAGCCACTCCTTTGTTATCTTGGCTGTGTACTTAGGGCCGTTGTCCTGTTGGAAGATCAACCTTCACCCCAGTCTGTAGTCCAGAGTGCTCTGGAGCAGGTTTTCATCAATGATGTCTCTGTACATTGTTGCATTCATCTTTCTATCAATCCTGAGTAGTCTCCCAGTCCCTGCCCCTGTCTGGCCACTCTACCATACAGGCCTGAACCTTAGTCAGGGGGATGACCAAGAACCCAATGGTCACTCTGACAGAGCTCCAGTGTTTCTCTGTGGAGAGAGGAAAACCTTCCAGAAGAAAAAACATCTCTGCAGCACTCCACCCATCGGGCCTGTATGGTAGAGTGGCCAGACAGAAGCCACTCCTCAGTAAAAGGCACATGACAGCCCATCTGGAGATGGCCGAAAAGCACCTGAAGGACCCTCAGACCATGAAAAACAAAATTCTCTGGTATCATAAAACAAAGATTGAACTCTTTGGCCTGAATGGCAAGCAACATGTCTGGAGGAAACCAGGCACCACTCATCACCTGGCCAATACCGTCTCTACAGTGAAGCATGGTGGTGGCAGCATTATGTTGTGGGAATGTTTTTCAGGGGCAGGGACTGGGAGACTCCTCAGGATCGATGGAAAGATGAATGCAGCAATGTACAGAGACATCATTGATGAAAACCTGCTTCAGAGCACTCTGGACTACAGACTGGGGCGAAGGTTCATCTTCCAACAGGACAACGGCCCTAAGCACAAAGCCAAGATAACAAAGGAGTGGCTACGGGACAACTCTGTGAATGTCCTTGAATAGTCCAGCCAGAGTCCAGACTTGAACCCGATTGAACATCTCTGGAAAATGGCTGTGCACCGATGCTCCCCATCCAGCCTGATGGAGCTTGAGAGGTCCTGCAAAGAAGAATGGGAGAAACCGCCCAAAAATAGGTGTGCCAAGCTTGTAGCATCAAACACAAAAAGACTAGAGGCTGTAATTGGTGCCAAAGGTGCTTCAACAAAGTATTGAGCAAAGGCTGTGAATACTTATGTTCATTTTTTATTTTTAATAAATTTGCAAAGATTTCAAACAAACTTCTGTCATGTTGTCATTATGGGGTATTGTTTGTAGAATTTTTAGGAAAATAATGAATTTATCCATTTTGAAAAAAAAGTGAAGCGCTGTAAATACTTTCCGGATGCTCTGTATATACTGCTCAGACTCCCTCCCCCTGTATAAAATACCAGCTTATAGAACCTGTTAAGAAAAAAGTTATATTTCATATCTGCCTTACTTAGTATTTTACGATATTTATAAGTCACCTTCAATATAAGTGAATACTTATTATGTACATGGGATTTTTTTCATTTTTTATTTTTAATATATTTGCAAAGATTTCAAACAAACTTCTGTCATGTTGTCATTATGGGGTATTGTTTGTAGAATTTTGAGGAAAATAATGAATTTAATCCATTTTGGAATAAGGCTGTAACATAACAAAATGTGGAAAAAGTGAAGCCCTGTGAATACTTTCCGGATGCACTTATGGACCTTTCATTGTATTGCATTGCAAGGTCCATCTTTAATTGTTGATGAATTGGGCTCTTAGAGTGACATTAATAAAAAAATCTATTACAAAGCTACTCACCACATCATAGTGTCCATGCTGAGCCGCTTGGTGTAAAGGGATCTGTCCCTCATCCGACGGGATGTTCACAGCAGAGCCTGACTTCAGCAATAACTTCATTGGTTCCTTCTTGCCCTGCCAGGCCGCATAATGGAGAGGGCGCATCCCTAGAGAGAACAACCTACTGATTAGCCAATGTGAGGTCTTTCTGCTCATCACATTACATACACATAGTGGCCAACAGTCCCGAATTGAGTAAATGGTAGAAACCTTGTGCTACAGAAAAATAGTATGTGCAAATTAAATTAAAGCAGCTCCCCTTAAAGTGCAAAGTGCTGACTTTTGTGTTGAAATGATATGTGATAGGGGGCGCTGGTATGAGTGCTATACAAAAAAACTCTAAAATTTACAATATACAATTTGCGGTTAGACAAACATAATAAAGTGCATAGTGCTATAATAAACAATTGATAGTATTGGTGATGAATTTATTAATCCAATAATAAATTTAAAAATAAAGTCCATATAAATTCCTATTGTTGTGATTCTTATCCATACACCGTCACCAAAGCAGATCTTTGTGAATATCACCCGATGAGTGACAGTAAAATGCCTACTCACCAAATGGACATGCACTGAGGACATCAGTATGTAAACACCATGTGTAGGTCTGCAGCCTCCCAGCCTCCGCTCGGTATCTGATGTGCATTCCACCACCGTGGTGTTGGTAAACTGGAAGTAGGTTACCGGAAGTGACGTGACCAGGATTTGCCTCGACGTACGTCATCAGGAAGCGCTTCCTGATGACGTTGTAAAACGAAACTTACGTCGAGGCGCATCCTGATCACGTCACTTCGGGTAACCTACTTCCGGTTTACCAACACCACGGTGGTGGAAGGCACGCAAGATACCGAGCAGAGGCTGGGTGGCTGCGGACCTAAACATGGTGCTTACATACTGATATTCTCAGTGCCAGGAAAAAGGCACCTTAAAATGTAAGCAGCCAATTTGTACTTGTTTTATCTCATTTTTTAAATAAACTGTATTACGCTATGGTCAGTTTTTTGTTAATTTCAATGTTGAGAAAGGATTTCAGCCACATCTCCATTGGTTACCAGCAAGCCCACTGGTTTATCCAAACTGCCTGTTGTGACCTTCTTTTTAGTTAAAGAGGTCATGTCCATTTGGTGAGTAGGCATTTTACTCACACTCATCGGGTGATATTCACAAAGATCTGCCTTGGTGATAGTGTATGGATAAGAATCACAATAGGAATTTATATGGACTTTATTTTTGATTGATTATTAGATTAATGAATTCATCACCAATACTATCAATTGTTTATTATAGCACTATGCACTTTATTATGTTTGTCTAATCACAAATTGTATATTGTGAATTTTAGAGTTTTTTTGTATAGCACTCATACCAGTGCCCCCTATCACATATAATTTCAACAGTCCCGAATTGCACGAGACATTCATGGAAAGCAGACCAATGTCCCGCACTGAGCCTTTCCTGGGCAGAACTCTGAAAATGCGGCTCTGTCAAAGACAGAGGGAGTTTGGCACTGACACAGAGCAGGGGTGGTCTAAATGTATTGTGTTTACATTACTCCTGTCTACGGCTTTGTGCCTAGTTTCTGCACTGTATACTGGCCAGCAGAGATCCTGCCCAATTCTCTGCCTACCTTGTCCTCATAGCTGGGCGCACACTGTGCCTGAGCTGTGGGTGCTGCTGGGGGGCTTCTACTACTGAGGGGTCTGTACTGGGGGGGCTTCTACTACTGAGGGGTCTGTACTGGGGGGGGATGCTATTACTACTGAGGGGTCTGTACTGGGGGGAGGCTCCTACTACTGAGGGGTCTGTACTGGGGGGGAGGCTCTTACTACTGAGGGGTCTGTACTGGGGGTAGGCTCCTACTACTGAGGGGTCTGTCCGGGGGGGGGGGGCTTCTACTACTGAGGGGTCTGTCAGGGGGAAGCGGGAGGCTTCTACTGCTGAGGGGTCTGTACTGAGCAGAAAGGGGGGCTTCTACAACTGAGGGGTCTGTATTGGGGGGAAGGGGGGGAAATGTAAAAAAAATATTTAATTCAAATTAAGAATAAAAATACCAATGGCTGTGGACTAATGGCTGTGACAAGGGCCTTTTTTCTTTGGAGTGAGGGGGGGGGGGGCTGTGGATGGCCTGTGTGAGGACTAATGGCTGATGGGGGGACTTTTTTTGGGGGGGTTGTTTTTTCTTGGGGGGGTAAAGGGGGAAGCGGAAATGGGTGGTCTGTATAGGGACTAAGGCATGATATGGACCTTTTTTCACTTGTCCCTTGCTTACCCTCAGGTCTCAGCCAGGCTCAAACGATGCACAGGATTTCAAGGGCAATTGGGACACCCGTAGAAGAGAATTATTTCATTCCTGTATCAGCCAGGTCCTTCAAGCTACAGTTTGCCCAAATCAAGGCATGTAGTTGTAAACAAATATATGGAACAGGGACCTCTTTAACATTAGTGGAAAAGGGGCAGCTGCCCCAGACCCAGTCAGTGTTGTGAGACCCAAAGCAGCTGGCTCTCTCCTGCAGTACTCCTGTAGTCTCTGACCCTCTCCTGTACTACGCCAGCAGTCCCTGACCCTTTCTTGTAGTACGCCTGCAGTCTCTGACACAATCTTATAGTATGCCTGTAATCTCTGACCATCTCCTGTAGTAGGCCAGCAGTCTCTGACCATCTCCTGTAGTAGGCCAGCAGACTCTGACCATCTCCTGTACTATACCTGCAGTCTCTGATCCTCTCCTTTAGCATGCCTACAGTCTCTGACCCTCTACTGTTCTATGCCTGCAGTCTCTGACCCAGTCTTGTAGTACACCTGCAGTCTCTGTACTAAGTTTGCATTTTTTGACCCTCTCCTGTACTAACTGCATTAATCTCTAGCAACCAATCAGTGAGCGATAATGATGTGCAGTAACCTCTAGCAACCAATCAGTGAATGGTAATGATGTTCTGTAACCTCTTGCAACCAATCAGTAAGTGTGGACCAGTTCTTTATATTTATATTAATAAATTTTTTTACGCGAAGTCTTATTGTGTGTTTATTTGTTTTTTGGGATGTTGGGGTGGAGAGAAAAATTGCATGGGGGAGGTGCAAGAAAATCTCAGACTCTATTTAACCACACATCCTTAAAACCATGACCAATGCCCATTTTTCTTTTTGTTTTGGATAGAGTGAGGAAGGATTGGAAACCCTGTCAGTTTTTTACTGCTATTCTTGGTCCCGTTATGGTTGCCAAAGTCATATTGATATGATCATACAATTAATCATTCATTTGCAACTAAACCGATCGAATTGACCCTACATTTGATCAATTTAATGTACTCTTGAGTGATTTCAACTCATTCAAGTTGTTTGGCAGTAGGGGAATTTTGTGAAAAGCTTCTGATAAACTGAATTTAAATCTTATATTTTCAGTCAATCACAAAGTGCAACTACCTTATTGTATATACAGTTAAATGATTGTGTAGTTAGGCCCCCACATTAAATAATTGGCTGAACAGCTATTGTACAATCAAATTATAATGTTCCATACAAGTTTCAAAGTGGCATGTCAGAAGTGTCATCTGCATCATTTAAATTAGTTGCTGATCGGAAAATGGTAACCATCATGGGGTCAATTCAGGGAAAGATGCTTAGTTTAAAAAATAAAATAAAATATGTATTTACTCCCAATTTCAGTACATTTGCACGTGGCAGGATCTTGGGCAAAACTTGGTGGAGCTTACAGTTGCCCGTGTCTTTAATTTCACTTTGTAGATAGGTAAGTAGTACACTGTAAAGTATTATCCATCCTTGTCTCACCTTTGTTATCTTTAATGTCCACGGCAGCCTGGGCCTCCAGGAGAAGAGAGAGGAGTTCAGTGTTCCCGATAAGAGCGGCATGGTGCAGAGCCGAAAACCTAAAAGACATAATATTCTCAGAGTTATGTTGCTGGCATTGATCGGGAGTGTACTCTACAGCTAGCTGTGAGGATTCAGATGATATACACTAGACAAATCCTTGCTTTTCCCATAAAATGGAATATAGACTGAGTTGTGCACAAGTAAGACATAGGCACTGCAATAAATAGTTTTACGTTGAAATTCAATATTCTGTTATGAGAACAAATTACACCAAAACACTAAATGCATAATTTGCGCTAGAATCAGATATGTTCAAGCCAATGCACAGCATTTAAATGTACCAATGCAGTGGAGTCACCCCCGAACTGCATGGGTTTAAAGCTTGTATGACTGAGAAGCATGGGAGTGGGGGTAAGTAACATCTTACTCCTTGATCACCCAACTGGCCCTTGCTGTCCTCCTTTACAATGTAGGACACTACACATGAAGAGGTTAGGGATTTGCAACTGACCAGGCAGTGAAGCAGCTTCCGGGTACATGCCAAATGTGCATTTAACCCATCTGTGGGGGAGCTCACTGCATGGGTGCATTTAAAAAGCAGCCCAATATGGGCTTTGAGCAAATGCTTATAAAGTACTTTGTGTTACAGAGGTCTAAGATAAAGATTCCAGTACCCCTTGAAAATGCTTTCATTTGCTTTTCCCTCAACAAAGATGGTGCCATCTTTGTTCAGGCACTTACTTCTTGGACTGAGATGCTGGTTCGGAGATGACACTGTCATGTAAATCCAGGTGCCTGTGCAGTTCTGGGTTGTGTTCACAAATGTCTGACAGTAGATTTCATGGGCAGAAAGCCCATCTGATATGGGTAGATCATCTAGGAAAATACTTAGGCTAAATTGGCAGCATTTTAGCTAGCAGCTTATTATCGCTTGACAGTAAGGATATTTGACAGTAGAATTCATATAGGGAGGTATCTTTATCTCATTTAGGAATGAATTCAGATTGAAGCCGGGAGTATGCTTAGCTTCTCACCTGTAATTTAAGACAGAATGTTCATACCGCAGATTGAATCTCTTCATTCAGCAATGATAATGCTATGGCAGAAATTTAATTCTACTCCAATTGCAAACCCATTTGCTTTCCTCGCCATGGTCAGGCACTTTCTTTCTGGACCCCGTGTCTCTAAGCTTTCCTCTAGTGTCTCCCCAGATTGACATGGTCAGAACATCACTAGGTTTATACCACTAGTGCCTCTCTTGAACCAACAACAGATCACCCATCCATCCTTCTTTCCCTTGGAGAAACTTCTCATTTCTGGCTTGAACACTCGCCTTACCTAAACTCCCAAAGAAATGCTCAAAGGCCCCCAGGTAGAGTACAGCCAACAATGCTATACTTTGCCAGGATGAGGAAACCCAGAGCCCAACAGCATGGCTTCCATCAGGGGCGGACTGACCATTCGGCCCCTCGGGCACTGCCCGAGGGCCCCATCAGGGTTGCCACCCTCAGTAAAACCAGGGACAGTATGTAAAAATCTGTGTTTTTTTTACATCTGTTTCTGAAATGTCCCTTACCGACATCATTTTGGTCTAAAATCCTGAGATTATAGCTGCCCCACCTCTCCAGTACCTTCTCAGCCAATAGAAACATGTCCGTGTATACTGTTTGTACATGTATGTGTATATTGTGTGATTGTATACTGTGTATGTGTATACTGTGTGGCCCCATAATCTCTGATTGCCTGGGGGCCCCATAATCTCCTATTGCCCGGGGGCCTCATGAGTTGTCAATCCGCCCCTGGCTTCCATTCATTCACCGATTATCCAGGAGATTGAAGACAAAACCTTCAGGTCTTCAAAGTACTAGACCACATCACGTCATGTACATGGTGTTCTCTCTCTTGACCAGCATGCAAGCAGGACTCTGTATGTCCCACTAAATGCAACAGTGACCATGGTGGTGTAAATTAACATCAAGAGAGTTAACTGAAGTTCAAGTTGACCGCACAAGTAAAGGTACTCCATGTGTAAGGTAGTGACCGTGTTCAAAGGTGCCTAGCGTAGCCCAGAAGAACTCACCTCAGGTTAGGCCTTCCGTGAGACCCACAACTGGCAGCCAACGAGGAGGGGAACATGGAGGGAATGTCACCCGCCTAACCTTACAAGCAAAATCCTCCAATCAAAGAATGGGAAAGCCACACAGGGAACTGCTAGATTAATGACATAACCGTAAGGACCCCCTTACAATTATACATTATCCCTTTATATAAAGACAAGGTCTCAGCAATATTCTCATTCTATTTAGAGGGCATTGATCTTGCAGTACACCCGCTGAATACAATATAAACATAGCTTAAAATTAAATATCTCAACGGGGTAATGGCATGGTGCCTCTGAAAGGTTACAGGCTAGGCCTGAGGAGTTACAGCCCAGCGCCCAGATATACAATCTGCAGAAATAATTAGGTTATTAATCGGTATGCAGTTCCCAGACCTCTGTTGTTCAGATGCTGATTATAACAACAGGGATGATGTTAGTAAGTTCTCAGCCACGGCTGAGTAACACTGTCCGGCTTATTCGAGCAGAAAATCAGTATGGAGATTCCCCCCATTCGCTCACCCTCCCTGATGCTGCACTGTCAGTATTGAGGATGCAGAGCTGTGTCAGGGAGTTACGCACGCTCCGCACTGCCAGGAGCCGTGTATGCGAGGCAGCCAGGGGGCACTGCCAACACAAACAAGTGCTAGAATCAATGTCTGGCTACAGGAAACTAGGCACAACTCACTTCTAAAGAAATCCACTAAGGATAATTTGCATCTAAACTGAACACGCAAGATAATGCTAACATTTCAGAAAAACAACAACCATTTCTGACATGTACAACTGAATGGCGCATGCCAAATTTTTCAAACAATTTTGCAAGCATGTTCAGTGGACCTTACATTAATTACATAGATTCCCAAAGTCTGATGGCTTTTACGTGTCCTGTGCTGCAGTGAACTTTAAAAAACATTTTTATAAATAAAAATAATTCTTATAAATAAAAAAATATAAATTGTATTTATTTTGGTCCATATATATTATATTTCCTTATAAAAATAATTGTTATAAATAAAAAAAAAATGCATTAATGTTGTATTTATTTAGCTCCGACCACATCTGAACTTGGAAAACATCTGAGTTTATTTTATTTTTTGGGCATTTATTTTCAAAAGACTAATGTTTGCCGTTCACTCCAACACACGGTAGGCAAATTAGGTGGCCGCGAGGCCCCTAGGAGTGCGAGGCCTTAGGCGACCGCCTAATTTGCCTAATTAGAGAGCCGCCTCTGGGTACAATACTGGACAATGTAGGAAGAGCAACAGACTGATCAGCACATCCTCTGCTCCTATCAGCAGGTTCCTCATCAGCTCATGTGCATTCAGCACACCTGATTGGTCTTTATTGTTGCCCCTCTCTCTCCCAGTCTTATAGCGTTCTACTGTACAAGAGGCTGAAAACAAGCCAAATCCAGGTTTTTACACTAAATGCATTTAAAATAAAAAATCATTTTAAATCACTACATAACAACATTAATTGGTGTCACTGTAAATTAAGAGGGGAGGCCAATAAGTTCTTGCTTTTTTCATGATCTAGATGTGCTAGGGATCTGAAGTTTTATTTATAGGTGGACAACTTAGTAATATGCATGCCAATTATTGTAGGTCGTGGTGAATTATAGTTAGAGCCAAGAAAAATTGAGTAAGTGTCATGCGGGACAAAGTTGAACACCAAGCAGTGATTAGGTTCCTCCATCTTCAAGGGAAATCTGCCCAAATAATCCATGAAGAGATGTCAGCTGTGTCAGATGTCAACCCAACGTGCAGCCACTTTGCTCGTATGTAAGATGTTATGTAATATGTTGTAAATTGACCCCCTACTAATGTTCACCTCCCTAGCTAAGAAATTAATGGACTTGCTCTCTGCAAGTCCCTCATATGAGACTGTCAAACCATGGAAGAGAGAATTCAAGTGTGGTCGCACAAATATACAGGATGACCCAAGGGAAGGTCGTCCGTCAACTGCCACAGAACCAAGTGTGGTGGTGAAAGTTGAGCAGCTAGTGCTTGAAGATAGATGTGTGACTATTAATTTCTTAGCTAGGGAGGTGAACATTAGTAGGGGGTCAGTTTACAACATATTACATAACATCTTACATATGAGCAAAGTGGCTGCACATTGGGTTCCCAGGTTACTGACATCTTTCCAAAAACAGCCACGAGTGGAATGTTCACAAAGCATTTTGGACCCATGCTGTCAATTTTGTTTGCGATTGTGGCTATGAATCTCTGCCCCATCCACCTTACTCATCTGTCCTGGCACCTTCGGACTTCTTCCTGTTTCCAAATCGGAAGTAACATTTACGGGGAAGACGTTTCCACATTGATGAGGTAGTCATTACTGAAGTTGATAGCTGGTTTTCCTCCAAATCTGCATACTTATTAAAGGTTTGTTCCACAGATGTGAGAAGTGTGTAAACATAGGAGGTGGATATGTAGAGGAGGAAGAGTCAGTGGGCTAAATTTTATATCCCTAGCACATCTGAATCTTGGTGAGGGTAAGAACTTATTGGCCTCCCCTCGTACAGCTCAGATTCAGATTCAAATATGGAGACCTGGTTTGGACACTGCTATGTACTGTCAGGAGCTGGGAAACAGTGCACATGGCCAGGCATTTCACAAAACCTCCATTGCCAGTGTTCAGGTAACCTCTGCCTCCTAAGAAACATTACAGGATGGCATGGGGTCTGGGTACGGCTTCCAAGGTTTTAGCGAGGTTGCACGATCTGGATACACTGCTTCTATTTCTCCATAAAGGGAGAAGAGGATCGTCATATTAGGACATTAGCAGAAAATGAGAACTTATAGGGTGGGGTAGGGTTATAGGGGTGGTGTCCAGGGGGCATGTCATCCAAAGCTTTGCCAGTGTCCTATAACCTGAAGCTACGAGCCTGACTTCCCTTGTATGGTCTGTACGTTTGCAAGGGGAGTCACGGTTGGCCCTATATAGTCAGAACTACTATATAGTAAGTTGCAGTCTTCTCTTATGCCAGGGGTCTCCAAACTTTCTAAACAAGGGTTTATTGTCCTTCAAACTTTAGGGGGGCAGACTGTGGCTAGCGGGTGTGGAAAATTTCCTTGCATCAGTGGGAGTAAACATGGCCAAATTTGGTATTAGAGGGAGGAATAGTGCCCCATTGTTGGTATCACAGGGGAGTATAATGCCCCATTGTTGATGTCAGTGGAATAAATGGTGCCCTATTGTTGGTGTCAGTTGGCAGAATAGTGTCTCGTATCAGTGGGAAGAATAGTGCCCCAAGAGCCGGATAAAAGCAGGCAAAGGGCCGCATCTGGCCCCTGAGCCACAGTTTGGAGACCACTGTCTTATGCCACGTATTTGACCATTTTTATCTGGTTTATATGTCACAGGTTTTTCTCTCTTTAGATGATATATGTATGTATTTGGGGCTGTATAAAGGGAGGTGTATATGGTTTCACATAATATTGATCATATATTATAGGTGTCTGCCTTATGTGTCTCCATCCATAGATAGTTCATTTTGAAGCATTAATATCAGATCCCTTACTTGGACCCCTTCAATTGACAGCTAGCTTTATTTAGGTAATATATCATGCTAACTTCTGCTAATTGACAAGCTGAGGGATGGTTTTCTTACTATTATAGTGGAGTTGATTTTACCTTTTTCTCCTCTTAGTCAGATTATATCTGTTGACCAGGGTCTCCTTCTACTTCAACTTTTAATGTATAAGTTGGACCACCTGGGAAGTGCTATTGAGGTAACTATCATTTTTTTATAGCATACTGGGCTTTGTTTATATAATATTATTCCTTATGGGATTATATAATCTCTTTTATATAGATCTATTTTATTTTCTGGTGTCCCGTTGAGCCCCCCTGTTGCTCCGGTGCCTGGCCAGGGAATTCTGTGCATATTGGTGCTAGGTTGCTGAGGTATGTCCGACACAACAAATAAACTGATAAAGCATTATTCTTTTTCTTTAGAGGATTGTCGTGTTCATGCATCCTCATGAAGCTAGTTTTAGCGAAACGCGTTGACACATGAAGACCCTTTAATCATCATTGGAATTACCAAGCAAGATTACCATTATTGCTGTATATGTACAGTTAATCCGATAAGCACCAATATATCTGTTTTTACATACAATATAAAAATGTCTCTGTTTTTAAAAAATATTTTGTACAATAAAAATGTATGATTTTATAGAAGACTCCACATTTGGCCTACATAGTCCGACTTTTTTCTATTTTTGGTCAATTTACATAATACAGATCTTGACCTGGAGTGTCACACTAAAGCGGAGTTCCACCCAAAAAACGGAACTTCTGCTTTAAGGCTGGTTTCACACCGTAGTGTGTGCGGGTGGCGGCGGTAAAGCAGGCGGCGTAGTGTGTGCTTTACCGTCGTTTTAGCCGTGGTATGCGGCCGCTAACGGGGTGGTTTTAACCCCCGCTAGCGGCCGAAAAAGGGTTTAAAACCCCCCCGCAAAGTGCCGCTGCAGCAGTATCCCCGCGATGTCCCATTGATTTCAATGGGTAGGAGCAGATTAGGAGCGGTGAATACACCGCTCCTTCACCGCTCCAAAGATGCTGCTAGCAGGACTTTTTTTTACCGTCCTGCTAGCGCACCGCTCCAGTGTGAAAGCCCTCAGGGCTTTCACACTGGAGACACAGCAGCAGCTGTTTCAAGTCGGTTTGCAGGCGCTATTTTTAGCGCAATAGCGCCTCAGTGTGAAACCAGCCTAAGTGTTGGTGACTCCCTGACACATGCCACATTTGGCATGTCATTTTTTCGGGGGGGGGGGGGGGGGGGGGGAGCGGGTACCTTGTTTTTAGAGGCACCCAGCTCCCACTTCCTCCCCTAGCGCTGCGGCACTGGAAGGAAGATCACCTCCCCTCTTCCTCCCTGTAATCTTCTGGGTCACGTCACAGGTCCCAGAAGATTACCTGGCCATTCACAGCTCGCAGCTCGCGCATTCGCAGTGTGCACCCAGCTTTGAAGCCACAGACGGGCACCCACAGTTGGAATGCCGGCGCCACAAAAAGGAGGGGGGAGAGGAGCAGGGCTTTGTACGCCCGCATCGCTGGACCGCGGGACAGGTGAGTGTCTGATTATTAAAAGTCAGACTTTTAAATGGGTGGAACTCCGCTTTAAGATTTACTAGCCTATAACGCTGAATACTAAGCCTGTGTACTGAACAATTAAGATAGCAATCATTACACTTATTGCATTAAAGTGGTTCTAAAGTAAGATTTTTTAGCTTAATGCATTCAATGTATAAAAAAACCTTTTGTGTGCAGCAGCCCCCCTCAGCCCCTCTAATGCTTACCTGAGCCACATCTCGATCCCGCGATGTTGCACGAGAGTCACAGCTGTCCTGGACTCTCCTTCATTGGCTGAGACAGCAGTGGGAACCATTGGCTACCGTTGCTGTCAAAGTCAGTGATTTCATGAGGAGAGAGTGGCGGGGCCGAGCCGTGGCTCCGTGTCTGAATGGACACACAGAGAATTGGCTCGATTTAGGTGCCGTCATAGCAAGCTGCACATAGCTGCCGTCATAGCAAACTGCACATACATTGGGTGATCAATGTATGTATGCATGGATTTCATGGATTTAACCTCAGAAAGTCAGCATGGAAATATAGAAAGAAGAGCCAATGTTGGCTTGTTGTAGGAAAAATGAATTTGGCACCCGAGACCGGAGGGTTCTCTACAAGCACCACCTCCCCTAAATATATTCTGAAAAATACCAAAAAACAAAATTGGGACTTTTGAGGTGAAAAAAATCGAATCAAATTGATATTACGAATTTCATAATATGGTTAAAAAATGAATAACGTTTAAAACCAGAACATGAAAAGTCATGCGGTTGCCTGAGTTGGTTGCCGCTACATGTTTCGCCATAATCATGGCTTCTTCTGGAGCTTTTGTAGGACCTTTATACATTGTCACCCAAACGTGATCAAGGTTCCAAAGGACCCTCGAGGCCCGCCAAGTTGTCCAATGAGGTATCAGTGTGCCCTGTTCTCATCACACCCTGTTTAGATAAGAAGTCAAGGAATTCAAAGGCTGGTAATTATATCACTCCTAAAACGTATACTTCATATACTGGTAGTAAGCTTCAAAGGGGCCGTGCCATCTAAACACTTCCTACGTATTGTGACCGCATGACTTTTCATGTTCTGGTTTTAAACTTTATTCATTTTTTAACCATGTTTTTTAAAATAAAATTATGAAATTGGTAATATCAATTTGATTTGATTTTTTGAACCTCAAAACTCCCAATTTTGTTTCTTGACATTTTTTTGGGTTGTTGTAGATGACCCAATGTAATTTTCCTTGGTATTATATTAGTTAAAGTGGTGTCAACATCTGTAGGATCGAATGAAGGAATTTAAAGAACTAAAAAGAAACAATGTAAGACCACTATTGCTATTTATGTTATAGTTGGTTGGATCTGAGCCAGAAAACTAAAGTCTGTATTTTATGCATTTGTATTTTATGCAAGATTGATTACCAACCAGCTTGAATTAGTGGAGTGGGTGGGTCCAGACACAAATTGCTCCAAGGTTTGAAGTACTAGACCAGCCTTTTGCCGCATACACACGGTCGGAATTTCCGATGGAACTTTTCATCGGATTTTCCGACTGTGTGTATGCCCATCGGTCTTTTTCTGTCGGAATTTCCGACGGACTTTGGATTGAGAACCTGTTCTCAATTTTTCCGACGGAAAACCTTTCTATCGGATTTTCCGATCGCGTGTATGCAATTCCGACACGCAAAATTCTGACGCATGCTCGGAAACAATTTGACGCATGCTCGGAAGCATTAAACTTCCCTTTTATAGTGCCGTCGAACGTGTTGTATGTCGCGGTGTTATTGACCGCTGGAATTTGGTGTGACCGTGTGTAGGCAAGACAGTTTGAGCAAAATTTTGTCGGAATTCTGACGGGAAAACCATCAGAGCTTTTTCCAAATAGAATTCCGACCGTGTGTACGCGGCATTTCTCAACCTTTTTACCACAGAGGAACTCTTGAAATAATTGTCAGATCTCAAGGAACTCCTGTTAAAATTAATTTGTCAGGGGTCAGTGGGGAAGAAGGTCCCCTACATTAGTGGTCAAGTTACAAGCAACTAAAAAAAAATCATTCTGCTGGCTCTGCCAAGTCAGGATTATATAGGCACCATAAAACAGGAGGTCAATCAGCCACAGCTCAAGGAATGCTTGGGAACCTCTGGAGGAACCCTCGGTTGAGAATGGTTGTACTAGACCAGGGGTCTCCAAACTTTTCAACATGAGGGCCACATTGTAGATTTTACAAGTATTCGGGGGCCGAAAAAAAAAAAATCAGTTATGTATAAAATACATGAATGAATAAAATTTAAATGTATATATTTTACATGGATCATTTTTGTAATCAGTAGTGTCTCCAGCAATATCCCCATCAGTAGGGGTGCAATGGATCAAAAAACTCACATCACAGTCACGCATCGGATCATTTTTCGGAACAGCAAATAATTGATATTGGCAGAGTATGGCTGGGTATTGGCAGAGTATTGGCAGAGTATGGCTGGGTATTGCAGAGTATTGGCAGAGTATTGGCTGGGTATTGCAGAGTATTGTCTGGGTATTGCAGAGTATTGGCTGGGTATTGGCAGGGTATTGCAGAGTATTGGCAGAGTATTGGCTGGGTATTGCAGAGTATTGGCTGGGTATTGCAGAGTATTGGCTGGGTATTGGCAGAGTATTGGATGGGTATTGCAGAGTATTGGCAGGGTATTGGCAGAGTATTGCAGAGTATTGGATGGGTATTGCAGAGTATTGGCAGAGTATTGGATGGGTATTGCAGACTATTGGCTGGGTATTGCAGAGTATTAGCAGAGTATTAGCAGAGTATTGGCTGGGTATTGCAGAGTATTGGCTGGGTATTGCAGAGTATTGGCTGGGTATTGCAGAGTATTAGCAGAGTATTGGCTGGGTATTGCAGAGTATTAGCAGAGTATTGGTTGGGTATTGCAGAGTATTAGCAGAGTATTGGCTGGGTATTGCAGAGTATTGGCTGGGTATTGCATAGTATTGGCTGGGTATGGCAGAGTATTGGCTGGGTATTGCAGAGTATTAGCAGAGTATTGGCTGGGTATTGCAGAGTATTAGCAGAGTATTGGCTGGGTGTTGCAGAGTATTAGCAGAGTATTGGCTGGGTTTTGCAGAGTATTGGCTGGGTATTGCAGAGTATTGTCAGAGTATTGGCTGGGTATTGCAGAGTATTGGCTGGGTATTGCAGAGTATTAGCAGAGTATTGGCTGGGTATTGCAGAGTATTAGCAGAGTATTGGCTGGGTATGGCAGAGTATTGGCTGGGTATGGCAGAGTATTGGCTGGGTATTGCAGAGTATTGGCTGGGTATTGCAGAGTATAAGCAGAGTATTGGCTGGGTATGGCAGAGTATTGGCTGGGTATTGCAGAGTATTAGCAGAGTATTGGCTGGGTATTGCAGAGTATTAGCAGAGTATTGGCTGGGTATGGCAGAGTATTGGCTGGGTATTGCAGAGTATTGGCAGAGTATTGGCTGGGTATGGCAGAGTATTGGCTGGGTATTGCAGAGTATTAGCAGAGTATTGGCTGGGTATGGCAGAGTATTGGCTGGGTATTGCAGAGTATTAGCAGAGTATTGGCTGGGTATTGCAGAGTATTGGCTGGGTATTGCAGAGTATTAGCAGAGTATTGGCTGGGTATTGCAGAGTATTAGCAGAGTATTGGCTGGGTATGGCAGAGTATTGGCTGGGTATTGCAGAGTATAAGCAGAGTATTGGCTGGGTATGGCAGAGTATTGGCTGGGTATTGCAGAGTATTGGCTGGGTATGGCAGAGTATTAGCAGAGTATTGGCTGGGTATTGCAGAGTATTAGCAGAGTATTGGCTGGGTATTGCAGAGTATTAGCAGAGTATTGGCTGGGTATGGCAGAGTATTGGCTGGGTATGGCAGAGTATTGGCAGCCATCAGTGTCCCCATCAGCAACACACACACACACACACACACACACACACACACACACACCTCTGTACGAGCCAACTTCTGCTGCAAACAGGACAGTGGAAAGGTGGGGCAGCCTTCAACCTCTTCCCTCCCTCCACCCATCGGCAACACACACACCTCCATACAGCCGTCTTCAGCTCACAACTCCCGCCCGCTGTTTGTATTAACGATCCTTCAGCGTGTGAAGCAGCGGGCGGGAGACACGAGATGAAGACGGAGACGGCTGTACGGAGGTGTGTGTGTGAAGAGGGGAGGTGCCGCGCTAGTGAGGTCACTGGTTGCTGGGACATCAGTGGTCCCAGCAGCCAATCATAAGCACGTCGTGCAGCATGGTGTGCTGCTTTGTATTGCCGGACCTGCCAGCTGCGGCGGGCCGGTTTAAACACACAAGCGGGCCGGATTTGGCCCGCGGGCCGGGGTTTGGAGACCCCTGTACTAGACTATAAAGTAGTCTCCTTTTCTAAGAAAGGAGATGGAAGTGTTAATTGGTTATATTTTGTGAATTAAAGGAGAAGTTTGGGGAGTTGTAAGAACAAACATACATACTCAACTATGCTGCAGAATCTATGTGATGCTGCAGCTGTTCCACATCGGCTCTAAGCTTGAGAACTGACCGATCCCATGACCATTGATTGATCAGTTCTCATTCTTCTCAGAGCGGATTGTGGTGACTCTCAGTCATCGCTCTCTGCTCTGCCCCTCCAGCACTCGCTGGAAGGCTGAGTTGGAAAAGGGGTTGGCATAGCTGAGGACCTCAACTATATGGTCAGGATCCTTCCAGAGCCTAGAGTGGCTCTGTGACATTGTGACTCTAGCCCGTTCACAGCTTGCCCGGCCAAAGCCTCTTTTAATGACTTACCATTTCAAATTCAACCATTTTGCAGCACTAGGATCGATGGTTCAAATTCCAACCATGACACTACTGTCCTGGAGTTTGCATGTTGTTCCTGTGCTTGCGCAGGTTTCCTCCGGGTACCCGGGTTTCCTCTCACACTCCAAAGACATGTTGGTAGGTTTAATTGGCTCCTGTCTAAATTGGCCTTAGTGTGTGTATGTATGAATATGAGTTAGGGACCTGAGATTGTAAACTCCTTGAAGTAAGGAACTGATGTGAATGTACAAAATATATGTAAAGCGCAGCATTAATTGGCTGCTGAGTCCAGAGAATTTTTTTTTTTTTTAAGTCAGCAGCTACAAATACTGCAGCGGCTGACTTTTAAAATAAGGACACTTACCTGTCCCAGGGTCCAGCGATGTTGGTACCCGAGGCCAAACTATCCCTCGGTCCTTGCATGCTGCTGCTGCCGCCATCTACGCTATGGGAATCAGTAAATGAAGCCTTGCGGCTTCACTTCCCGGATCCCTACTACACATGCGCGAGTCGTGCAGCGCAATCAGAATGGTCCCTGCTGTCTCTGGGACCCGTGTGTGTCACAGCAGACAGCGCGGCGGCACAGGAAGAGGCATAGACTCCCGTGGGAGTCTATGCCCATCTTAGACAGGTATCTGCACCCTCTCCCCTAAAAGGTGCCAAATGTGACACCGGAGGGGGGGGGGGGGGGGGGGTTCCGAAAAGTGGAGGTTCAATTTTTGTGTGAACCTCCGCATTAACCACTTGACCAGGCCTTATCTGTCACTTTTTGTTTACAAGTTGATATCAGTATTTTCTGCTAGAAAATTACTTATAACCTCCAAAAATTATATATATTTTTTTTAGCAGAGACCCTAGGGAATAAAATGGCGACTGTTGCAATTTGTTATGTCACACAGTACTTGCACAGTGGTTTTTCAAACCAAATTTTTTAGGAAAAATACACTTTAATGAAAATCGAAAAAACACAATCTACGCCCTATTTACAAAATAAAAGAAAAATATGCAAAATATGAAAGATAATGTTACGCAGAGTAAATAGATACCTAACTCCTTTTTTTAAATTGCGCACACTAGTGGAATGGTGACAAACTACGGTACTTAAAAATATCCATAGGCGATGCTTTAAACATTTTTACAGGTTACCTGTTTAGAGTTACAGAGGAGGTCTAGAACTAGTATCATTGCTCTTACTCTAACGTTCGTAGTGATACCTCATATATATGGTGGGTCGGGGGGAGGGCATACAGTGGTGACTGACAGTCACCAGTTCTCTGCTCAGTGAGCACTGAGAACTGAGCAATTGGCGGTGTTTGAACGCTCAGTTCTCAGCCTTAGAGCCAGCAGGGGGACAGATGCAACATCGGACCGATGCTGCATCCACCTAGGCAAGTATGATTCTGAAAAAAAAAAAAAAAACATACTTATTTTAGGACTGAACTTCTTAATTATAGCTTTCCCTGATGGTCAGAGTCCAATCACTGTGATCAAATGCCAGGAAACAGGAGTTATCAGTTTACAACCTCTTAGCAGTGGGTTTTCGATGGCCATGACTAGGGGAACACAGGAAAACTTCAAATAATTTGTAGAGGTCACAATATAGTATGAACATGCTTGAGCGTGGGAATATAATCCTGAAAGCCCCCTGCCATTTAAATATAGGAAGCAAAGTGACAGCCTGTCATTATTATTGATTCCACAGCAACAACATTATTCTTAGTGCTGTGCAAAGTGAGGGCATACAAAGGCTATAGAAATTACATTACAACATACACACGTGTGATATAATAGTTTTAGGAGCAATGCACAATAGAGGAGAATGGACAGATAAAATGGGAAGGGAGGTTTGGCAGCGGTAGCTGCCTGGTTGGTAATAAATGGGAGAGATCATTAAAAATCTTATAGGTAATAAACGTATTGGTCTATTTTAAAGCGGTTGTAAATGAAAAAAAAAAATTTCCATTGCAAGTTACAGTCATAATGTGCTAGTATATATTGCATACTAGCACTATATGAAAGACTTACCATAAAACGAAGCCCTCCAGCGGGGTGCTGTCACCGCTGTCAAGGCTTTCATCTTCCTTCTGGGTTTACAGGCTCCGACTGTTTGAATGGCTGAGCCATGATGATGTCACTCTTGTGCAGGCGTGTGGGGAACACGGCTGCGGCACAGCTCTCTCAATGGATGGCATGCCATCCATTGAGAATACAGAGCTCACGCAACAGTGACATCACCGGCTGCCACTAAAGTAAAAATCTCCTAAAGGGCCGGTTCACACTGAGGCAGCACGACTTGTAGCGCGACTGCCTCAGGTGACCGGCATCCGACTTCAGCGGCGGCTTGCAAAATTACTTCTGTATAGAAGTCAATGCAAGTCGCCTGAAGTCGCTCCAAAAGTAGTACAGGAACCTTTTCTAAGTCAGAGCAACTTGTGTCGCTCCTATTAGAATGGTTCCATTGTACAGAAGGGGCGACTTAGCCGCCTGACAAGTCGCCCCTGTGTGAACCGGCTCTAAACGGTGCAAGTTTAGGAGACATTTACTGTACCGACAGGCTTATTATAGGCTTATCTGTATCAATAAATAAACAAGCGGACTTTACTAGTGCGTGTTGTGATTTGTGACTCATTTTCGTTTGAAAATATCTTTAAATACTATTTTCTCTCCGTGCAATTGCTGTTTTCTTCCTTTACACTGCAGTGCCCTGTGCTGGCAGAGCTGAGTAACAGACACGCCCCTCAACACAAGTGTCCTCAATCAGGCATGTATTGCAGAGATAGGGAGGAGACATGTCTGATGAGTGCTGATTTAAAGGTTGTGCCGGGTCTGAATGTGGTGCCTATTGAACAGCCAGGTTTAGGCTCTCTGCACAACTGCTGTAAAAAGGAAGTATAAATAAAGCCTCAGGTTTTCCGACCGGAATTGTGTGATGACAAGCCGTTGGCGTAAAATCCGACCGTTTGTACTCTCCATTGGACAATTGTTGTCGGATTTTACGCCGACAAATTTTGGATGGCAGGCTTTAACAAAAGTCTTTAACAAAAGTCCAAAAGTACAAACACGCATGCTCGGAGGCAAGGACGAGCCAGAAGCGGTCGGTCTTGTAATCTAGCGCTTGTAATGGAGAATTAACATTCGTGACGTGGCAAAGTATTAAATCTAGAAATGCAGCGCACAATTCTTTTCTTCTTTAACCACTTGCCTACCAGGCACGAACACCCCCTTCCTGACCAAGCCATTTTTCAGCTTTCAGCGCTGTCGCATTTTGAATGACAATTGCGCGTTCATGCAACGATGTACCCAAATAACATTTTTATTATTTTCCCCCACAAATAGAGCTTTCTTTTGGTGGCATTTGATCACCTCTGCGGTTTTTATTTCTTGCGCTATAAACAAAAGAAGAGGGACAAGTTTGAAAAAACACAATATTTTTTACTTTTATTTATAATAAATATCCAATTTTTTTTTTTTTTTTTAACAAATTTTTTCCTCAGTTTAGGCCGATACGTATTCTTCTACATATTTTTGGTAAAAAAAAAATCCCAATAAGCGTATATTCATTGGTTTGCGCAAAAGTTATAGCGTCTACAAAATAGGGGATAGATTTATAGCATTTTTATTATTATTTTTTTTTTTTTACTAGTAATGGCTGCGATCTGCGATTTTTATCGTGACTGCGCTATTGCAGCGGACATATCGGACACTTTTGACACATTTTTGGGACCATTCACATTTATACAGCGATCCGTGCTATAAAAATGCATTGATTACTGTATAAATGTGACTGGCAGGGATGGGGTTAACACTAGGGGGTGATCAAGGGGTTAATATGTTCCTTATGGGAGTGATTCTAACTGTGGGGGGAGGGGACTGACTGGGGGAGTAGACCGATCGGTGTCCCTATGTACAAGAGACACACCATCGGTCTCCTCTGCTCTGACAGTCCCCTCCTACGACACGTCCCCTCCTGAGTCACAGTGACAGTCTCTGTCCAAGCCAGGTGGTCCCTCCAGTCCAAACAGCACTGATGGCCCTGCTCCTAGCCTGCCTTGCTCCCATCCCGCAGACCCACACACAAGGCTCTGGGCGCTCTGCTTGGCTCCCTTGCACTATGACATCACAGGACATGCTCAGGCACCGCCTCCACCAGAGCCGCCGAACACACTGTAGCAGGCACTCGTATGGTCTTGGCTGGCTCCGGGCCGAGCGTCACATCCATATTTTTTACTGGCAACCTTTTCTTTTTACTGGCAGGAGAAAATTGCCTGTTTTTTACTGGCTGCCAGTAAAAATACTGACGGTTGGCAACACTGATCCACGGTCCTGCTCTGTTACTGGGCAATCGCGGGTGCCCCGCGGACATCGCGGCCGCCGGACATGCGCCTCGGGTCCCCAGCAACGCGGCGGGCGCATGCACCCTAGTGGTCGCAAAGGAAATGCCGCCATATGACGGCGGCCGGGAACAACAGATGTTTCTTGCCACTGACTGTGGGCGGTTGTAAAGAGGTTAATGGGATAATAATGAAGCTGCTTTGCTGGTGATACTGATGGAGTTATTGCAAACACATTTTCAAAGGCTTTCTTTTTCTAGTGATATCAAGTATATTATTATTATGCTTTTTTATTTTTATTTTTTTAGGCAAGTAACCACAACATCATTATCCCGTAGTTTTTAAAGCGGGACTGTACTGAAAATTTTTTTTTTAAAAGCCAGCAGCTACAAACACTGCAGCTGCTGACTTTAAAAAAACGGACACTTACCTGTTCCAGGGTCCAGCGGTGTCGGCAGCAGAGGCCGATCGATCGCTCGGCTCTCTGCTGTAGCTGGCGCCATTCTCGGTAAGGGAATCAGGAAGTGGCTTCACTTCCCGATTCCCTACTGCGCATGCGCGAGTCGCGCGGCGCAATGAGAATCTTCAGCGCTTTCTGCCGGGACACGTGTGTGTCCCGGCAGACAGCGCGCTGGGACAGGAACTTACGTAAACTCCCGTGGGAGTTTATGCCGGAAGTGGGTGCAGATACCTGTCTTAGACAGGTATCTGCACCCCCTCCCCCCTGAAAGGTGCCAAATGTGACACCGGAGGTTCCGAAAAGCGGGAGTTCCACTTTAGGGTGGAATCCCGCTTTAAGATCAAAGATACAACTATGTTGGTTTCTTTTGTCAATTTTACATTGTATTTTTTTAAATGTAACTGCCGACTCCCAAACTGTCATTTGAAGTAAAACACATAGCCAAGTATTATTCTCCAAAAAATAAAAAAAAATTACCCATGCTATCTGCCAATAGAACTTAACAAAAAAGTGCATTCTATGCATCCGAAAATATAGAAAATACACCAAATCCCATCATTATTCAACCAAAAAAAAAAAAAAAAAATTTTCATGCATGTGACCTGCTTCTTAATATAGGGGGTCAACAATGCCAAGAGTTGGTGAAAGCAGAGCTCCATCATCCGGAGATAATTCCGAAAATCATCCTCATTATTCTCCTGGAGCTCTCGCAGCAAAGGCATAATTGGTCACGATTAATAAAGCAACCAATTTCTGGTCCAAGAAATCCTCCTTCTCCTGTTCCTGGACTGGACTTGGGTCAAAGCAATAACTCCAAGGCCAATAATAAATAACACGTTATCTCCTCCGATTCCGCAACATGTCTAGTTGACGAACGGCCATTCAGAAACTAACTGAAAAGCACGAAATGAAAAGCGCGAACTGAAAAGCGCGAATCAACACTAACCAAACTCCTATTAACATGAAATTAGCAGAAGGAGCCAAAAGGGTGGTGCTAAAGAGCTGAAAAACCACATAGTATGTCACTATGTTCGTGTTTGTTGACCGACAATTCCTTGCCGTTTGTATGCAAGACAAAATCCAGGCACACGCCTTCGGACAAAAGTCAGAGGTTTTGTCTGCGGAAAATCCGATCGTGTATACGAGGCTTAAGTCTAGGAAAATGGTTGGGTAAAAACAGAACATGTAAATATAATGTTTTTCTATTGTTTCAGTGAATTTAATTCAGATCAATCAACTGCATAGTTTCAAACGATTTATGTTCACAAGGCCTGTGATATTTGCACATTACATATGCAGTGTCTACTTAGTAGTGCTACACAGTGTTTGGTGTTTCCTTTTTTATTTCTTGCTAACTTACAGTAGGTGCCAGCGATATTGTGTCAATCTCGACGATTTTATCGGCGAGATTGACACCCTGCGAGCCCCGTCGTGGGAGCCAGCGCCGAGCCGGCTCACATTGGGAAATGAAAAGTCTTTCTTTTCCTTTCCCGATAAGCGACAAGCATCGCTGACATCGAGGCCGGGTTCACACTGGTGCAGGGATCCGAATTGGATTCCCGCCAATACCAGGCACTGTATTTGGTATGAATCTTAAGGGAGAACTCCACGTCAAATTTTAAATAAAAAACCATGGCATGGGTTCCCCCTCCGGAGGCATACCAGGCGTGGGGGTCCCCCCAAAACCCATACCAGACCCCTATCCGAGCATGCAGCCCGGCCGGTCAGGAAAGGGGGTGGGGACGAGCGAGCGCCCCCCCCCCTCCTGAGCCGTACCAGACCGCATGCCCTCAACATGGGGGGTGGGTGCTTTGGGAGAAGGGGGCGCTTGTTGATGAAGACAAGGGCCTCTTCCCGACAACTCTGGCCACTCGCTCGTCCCCACCCCCTTTCCTGACCGGCTGGGCTGCGTGCTCAGATTGGGGTCTGGTATGGATTTTGGGGGGACCCCCACGCTGTTTTTTCGGCGTAGGGGGTTCCCCTTAAAATCCCTACCAGACCTAAGGGCCTGGTATGCCCCTGAAGGCATTCAGGTCTCATTAGTGAGGTGACATTGTCGCTGATCTCTCTCGCTACTATAGGAAAATGTGACATTTTCCTATTGCAGCCAGCGCGAGAACCAGCACGACGGGATCGCGCTGGTTAGAGAAGCCTGTCACCGGGAACCAGCGCGACAGGATCGTGCTGGAAACACAATATCGGCGGCCATGGGCGTCCACAGAATTTTTTTCAGGGGGGGGGCATAATTTTAAGGTCACCCATGCTCTGACCCTTTTCTACAATGTCATTATCACATTATCACGGTCATAGACTGCAGACATAGTACAGGTGATGGTCAGAGACTGCGGACATGGCCCAAGAGACTGTCAGAGACTGCGGACATGGCACAAGCGACTGTGAGAGACGGCATACATGGCCCAAGAGACTGTCAGTGACTGCATACATGGCTCAAGAGACTGTGGACATGGCACAAGAGACTGTCAGAAACTGCATACATGTGGGGGGTGACAGAGAGAGACAGGGGGGGGGACAGAAAGAGACAGAGGGGGTGACAGAGAGATACGGGGGTGACAGAGAGAGACAGAGGGGGGTGACAGAGAGAGAGGGGGGGGTGAAAAAGACAGAGGGGTGAGAGAGAGAGAGAGAGAGAGAGGGGGGGGTGACCACTCCTGATCCGATCTCTGATTCCAGGGGGGGGGCACTTGCCCCCCCTTAGCCCTACCTGCGGACGCCCATGTCGGCGGCACCTACTGTACATTATGTTAGCAGCCATTAAACAGGGAAAACCAATCAGCTTTCCCAATATACAGACAACCATTACAGGAAGCGTTTACAAAGCTGTATATGACAGGCAAAAATCTAAATACGGAACAGCATGTAAGTGAAAAATATGAATGTCACATTTAAAAAATTTTAATACTCAAAACGTGTATTTATTGACACTGCTTTTCCCCTAAGTATTCCTCTTCTGCTATATTCTCCTAGCTTCCATCTGAATAAACATCTGCTCACGGAACAGCTTTCCGATTAAAGGAAATAAAACTCAGCTTTAATAAAGCATTCAACAGCTGAAATGACATGAAACTTGCCGGTTATTTTGGGAGAAAATATTCCATCTTTTGTGGCAGGCAGTTTGGATTTGTATTGCACATGGCAGTGCATGACCTGGCCGGGTCACATATGGAAGTGACTGCTATTATAATAAATGCCCTGTATGTTGGCAGGAAGCTTCACAAACAGCTGTGTCTGATCTCGTCCAACGCTTGTCCCCGTGTCATTATTATGTGGATGGTTGACTCTTCAGTGACGGCCATCTCCCTTTTATCTGACATCAGAAAATTTGTTTTTTGTACGGCTGCTGTAAACCAATTGCGCCTCACTGCACATTATATCTGTGCATTTCTCAACATGAGATGGCTAGAACCTACTTCAGCTGGCAATGAATGAAAACCAAAAACGGTACCAACAAAATGCCACATGGCTGTGGTCAATCTGAACCAGATCGATGAAATTCTGCCCCAGGGCTGCCAATCTGGGAACCCTCCATCGCCAGCCATGGTGGCCAAATTTTTCTGCCTCTCACAAAAATCTTTGCTTTGAAGTATATCTAAAGTCAAACATTTTAATTGTTTTGGGAGCATTAACCACTTCAGCCCCGGACCAATTGGCAGCCAAAGGACCAGGCCCCTTTTTGCGATTCGGCACTGCGTCGCTTTAACTGACAATTGCGCGGCCGTGCGATGTAGCTCCCAAACAAAATTGGTGTCCTTTTTTCCCCACAAATAGAGCTTTCTTTTGGTGGTATTTGATCGCCCCTGCGGTTTTTATTTTTTGCGCTATAAACAAAAATAGAGCGACAATTTTGAAAAAAAATGCACTATAAATTATTTGCTATAATAAATATCCCCAAAAAATTTTTTCTCAGTTTAGGCCGATACGTATTCTTCTACGTATTTTTGGGTAAAAAAAATTGCAATTAGCGATAATTGATTGGTTTGCGCAAAAGTTATAGCGTTTACAAAATAGGGGATAGTTTTATAGCATTTTTATTAATATTTATTTTTTTACTAGTAATTGCGGCAAACAGCGATTTTTATTGTGACTGCGACATTATGGCGGACACATCAGACATTTTTGACCAATTTTTGGGACCATTTTCATTTATACAGCAAACAATGCTATTTAAATGCATTGATTCCTGTATAAATTACACTGGCAGTGAAAGAGTTAACCACTAGGGGGAGGGGAGGGGTTATGGACTGTGACGTGTGTGTTTTTTTACCATTAGGGGGCGGGGCTGACGTCTGACATCATTGATCGGCTTTCCCGATGACAGGGAACAGCCGATCAGTGACAGGCAGTGTAGGAAGCACAGGGAGAGGTTTGTTTACACAGACCTCTCCCGTTCTTCAGCTCTGTGACCCGATCGCGGGACACCAGCGGCGATCGGGTCCGCTGGTCCCGCGGCTGTGGTCATAGAGCTCCCGAACGGGTCGCAAGCGCGCGTGATCCACGGCTAGGCTCTTAAAAGACCACGTACCCGTACGTGGTTCTGCCTAGCCGTGCCATTCTGCCGACGTACATCGGCGTTAGGCGGTCGGGAAGCGGTTAAGGTGTATCTAAAGCCCAGACAGATTTTCATTTTTTTTCCACATGCCTGACGAAGGGGTCCTGCGCGGTTCCGAAACGTTGCACCTTCTTTTGTGATGTGATTTTTTTCATTAAAACTTTTTGGACGAAGATTTGTCAATCCTTGGTGTGCTGGCGAATATGTACATTAGTTTGATGCTTCCAGGACCCGACTGGTAATCGCTGCAGCACCCAATACTTTATGAGCCACAAATACCAGTAATGTGTGCGATAGGAATATCGATTTGACTGGCTGGGAAGATTTCCCTTCCTGCCCTGGAGACACTATAGGAAGTAATGGGACATTCCTGAAACAGGTGACCCTATGGGAAGGACTGTTCCTCAACTTCTGTGACAACGGTTACATTTTGAATTTCCCATCACTTTCTTTGTGATCACCAGGGTAAAATAGGGAGAATGAATCTCCCCAACGGGACACAGACAACATTATAAACCTAACACATGTTCTACCCCCTCACCATTGACTTAAAGTAAAAGTAAACTCACTGGGTTGGTTTTTACCTATAGCTAAGCCTATAATAAGGTATACATATAGGCATAGTAAATATCTCATAAATGTGCACCGTTTGGTAGACATTTAATTTAGCAGCAGCCGGTGACGTCACCGGCACATGTGCGCTAAAAGAACGACATTACTCGCGCCGTTCCTTCTGAAGTCTGTGCCGTGGCCGTGGCGCATGCGACATCATCAACGTCATTGTGTCTCTGCCATTCATATGGCCGAAGCCCATGAACCTGGCAGGAATACCAGGTCAAGATGGAAGTGCCGTGACCAGGCGAAGATGGAAGCGAAGTAACCCATGCCAGCGCACCGCTGGAGGGCTTGGTTTTCAGGTAAGTCTGTCATAATATGCTAGCATGTGTGCATACTAACACATTTTGGCCTAAACAACCCCAGGGCCCATTTTTATTCTTTTTTGGTAAGGTTTACTAAGGGGCAGCTTCACTTTTTGTAAAGTTAATGTTTCCCTCCACTCTTCTCAGTGTAGCCTAGGTAGTAAAATACCACTGAGCGGGTTCGGGAAGGCTGGGAGCTGCCATCAGTATATACAGCCATAGCAATGATATTATTTAGTGGCAGCAGCTTGAATTGTATTTTTAGCTTAGAGGTTCACGTTAAGATACCTGTAGACAAAAAAAAAAGATTTCTGCAATCATTGTAAAATCCTATTTTGGAGCCTTTTAAAAGACATAGGAAGTCTTTATCCTTCGGGTTATACTGCCACCTACAGAAGGACTGGATACTGGCAAAGAAAAACTGTAAAGCAACCCATAATAACCATTCACACTACCAGCATGCCTCAGTTATATAGCATAGCAGTACTAAGAGCATGATCATTGGCACTCTGCAAAAAAAATGCAACACTGCAAAACCCCGAAGGCGGAACAAGACCACCAGACGACGACGGCGGGACGAAGGAGAAAGCCGGGCTCCTCCGCTAGTGAAAGAGCTAGTAAAAGAGCAGAAGATAGCGGAGGAGTCCGGCGAGAAGACCCCCCAAGACGGAAGACCCCCGGAGCTGTGCAATAAAGTATTTAAAAAAGTGTCGTTTTTTTTTATTTACACTTTTTTTCCTTAGGTGAATGGGTAGGGGTACATCATACCCCATACTCATTCACATAGGGTGGTGCTCCCGGATTCCGATAAGCCCCCCGCCCGCAGACACCGACAACCAACGGCCAGGGTTGTCGGGAAGAGGCCCTTGTCCTTATCAACATGGGCACAAGGTGCTTTGGGGTGGGGGGGCCGCAGGGCATGTGCCCATGTTGAGGGCACGCGGCCTGGTACGGCTCAGGAGGGGGGGGCGCTCGCTCGTCCCCACCCCCTTTCCTGACCGGCTGGGCTGCGTGCTCAGATAAGGGTCTGATATGGATTTGGGGGGGACCCCCACGCCGTTTATTTTGGCGTAGGGATTTCCCTTTAAATCCATACCAGGTGACGGGGCTAGCGCGGCGGCATTGACTTCCTTCGCTAGTCCCGTCTACCTGGAGTCACGTTCTAAATGAACGGACTTTCCTCCATGTGTGAGGCAAGCCCGTTCATTTCAAAAGTCCCGCGGACTAGTACACAGACGGCGGGATTGTCCGCCGGACTCGCAAGTCCAGCTGACAATTTTAAGTCAAAAACTTAAAACTAGGTCCACCGGACTTTTGGGAACAAAAAGTCCGCCGGAGCCCCACACATGGTCGGAATGTCCGGCGGACTCTAGTCCAGCGGACAATCCCGCCGGAAAGTCCGATCGTGTGTACGCGGCCTTAGAGAGAGAGGATCAAGAAGCTCATGCTCCCTTTTGGGGACCATATGGAAAGACAAAGAGCAAAGAAGCTTAGAAACTCTCACAGCCTGAATCTGAATTGCAACCAGACAATGAAGGGGGGGGGGGGGGGGGCGACAACTTACTTTTGGTGAACTGGAACCAGAAAAGTTTCCTGGTTGAGGTGAAAGGCCAAAGCTACCTTAAGCAAGAAGAAAGTCCTGTGACTTAAACCAACATGTCCCTATGCTGGAAAGGGTTTCCTGGATGATAGGGCTGACAGTTTGGACACTTACCTCTCAGAGGTGATGGCTACTAGGGTTACCACCTTGTGGGTAGCACAGAAGCACAGAGACAACCATATTAATTTATCACAGGGTCACAGGTAAAACAACAATGGGGCCTATGTGGGAGACTCCCTGTACAAAAGCCTTAAAGAGTGAGAGACCAGTGGCCTCTGAAACAAGATAAAAATAGCAGAAACCTGATATTTGTGAGTGCTGACAGCCAAATACTGGTCCAGACCCAGCTGCAGGAAGGAAAGGATTTGTCTCACAGAGATACTCCTAGGATGGAAGCCCTGAGAATTCCACTATGCCTTCCATGTCCTAAGATTGACCTTGCAGAAAGTAGTCTTCCTCGCTTTTAGTACTGCAAGAATCTGTAAGAATCATTGATTCCCTTGCCTCTCTAAACCTGGGTTTTAACAGCAATGCCATTAAAGTCAATGACCATGAAGCAGGATGGTAAATTGGTCTTTGAGATAGAAAATCCTGACAATCTGGCTGAGCCCAAAGAGAATCCATCAGGAGTCCTACCAGCCCATAACTAGAAGATGTTGATTCCAGTAACCAACCACGTCCCCTGCAATGTCAAAGAATCAATATGACACGTCAACACAGTGTGGTACTGTGGACATCAATTTATAGATAAAATTGTTTACACTGTGCCTCGTCCTAGTAATTGACCTCATTAAAGAAAATATAGGGAGAAATGGGACTTTATTGGCACAATTAACACAGATACCAATAAGTTAAAAATTACATTTATTATTGTTCAATACAAAACACAATTAAAATCAAAATCCATTCAATTTATACTACACAGCATTGTGCTGGTAACCACCATCAACCCAAAGTATATAAAATATTGTATTGGTATATGGGTCCCTTACTGTGTTTGGTACATGTATATATACATGCATATACACACACACACACACACATATGTATCCACATTAAAGTATATCCCAGTTTCTATGGTACAGATGGGTGACCTGACCACTATAGGAGTGGGTATGAGGTCCAGCTTGAATTCCTGCTCTACATGTTTTGCGACAGTTGGGCTTCTTCAGGAGCTTAACAGTTAAAATACTTTTGTTGTTCTTGCTTTCAGGGCTATGGAATTTAAGCCCTAAATGAAGTATCCCTTCTGGGGAGGTATTCATACTGTATATATGTAGTGCTGTTGTATTTTGCAGCCACCAACATCAGAGGGAAAACCACTGGGGAGCCATTGCCTCGCAATAGCAGGTTAAAAATCTTCTGCCATAGCCCGCTATACTTCTGCGCGAAAAGGCGTGGAAGCACTTTTGTGACCAAAGTCAGCAAATTGGTGATTTGGGCCATAAAATCTTGCATCACTGTAGTAAAAACTTCAGCAGAGAGGGCAGATGATCCAGACACATCCAATGAAGCTAAAAAGTACTCAATGGCATAGCCTCTAGGAGCAGAGGGAAACGTGATACTAGGCTGCAGACATCAGCACCACCAGTAGAAATACTTCATGGAGCTTGCAGAGCCATTGGTGGAAAATGAGCTAGGGGCACTCAGTATAGGGGGACTGTCCTGCTGTATTTCAAGAAAACAGAATTCTTCGTGTCCGCGATCTGATTAGACCTTCTGGCTAAATGCTAAGAAAAGCTAAACGTAGGATTACCAGTGTGAATGAGGCTTAAACACAGTTTTTTTTCCCAGTGTCCAATCCTTCAGAAGGTTGCAGCATGACTCTAAGGCCCCGTACACACGATCTGACTTTCCGACAACAAAACTGTGGAATTTTGTTCTAAGGTTGTTGGCTCCAACTTGTCTTGCATACACACGGTCACACAAATGTTGGCCGACAATTATGAAAATTGTGACGTACTAAGCGGTTTTTCAGCTCTTTAGCACCACCCTTTGGGCTCCTTCTGCTAATTTCGTATTAGAAGTTTGGTGAGTGCTGATTCGTGCTTTTCTTTTTGCGTATTTCATTTAGCGCTATTATTATTATTCTTGATATCACTTGAAAAAAAAAGCCTTTGGAAATTTGTTTGCAATAACTCCATCAGTATCACCAGCAAAGCAGCTTCATTATTATCCCATTAAGAATCGCGCTTCTCAGTTTTCTGACTCAGATCGTTACTGCTCTTCAGTTTGTGCTTGTCGTGCGTATCTGTTTACTAGTGCGTGTAGTCAGTTCGCATTTGTTGGTCATTGCGGCCTATATCTTGATATAGGACGCTTTGATTTGCACTGCTTATTGTCTGCTCGTTTCTGGTATTCATTTCGTTCTTTCAGGCCTTGCTGTTTATCGGTGCTTCTGTTTGTCCGTTCTGACCAGCCGACCTTTTGTGACCTTCTGAGCGATGTTTCCCGTGCGTACTCGTCGCCGAGTTCGTGCTGTACGCGGAATTGGTGTCGGGCTAGTTTACAAGACTGGCCGCTTCTGAGCATGTGTGGACTTTTGTCTGACTGACTTGTGTACACACGATCGGAAAGTCCGGCAACAAAAATTTGTTGGCGGAAAATTTGAGAACCTGCTAGCCAACATTTGTTGGCGGAAAGTCCGACAACAAATGTTTGATGGAGCATACACACGTTCGGACTTTCCGCCAACAAGCTCACATCCAACATTTGTTGTTGGAAAATCCGATCGTCTGTATGGGGCATAAGACTAAATACTTCCTCTGTCCCTCAATAGACAAAATAGAAATGACCTTATGTTACATACAATAATCAATGGCAGCACAATCGTCTAAGGTGCCATGAAGGAAGGAGGGCCAACCTTGGGCTAGTTCTCAATGAGAAAAATCTTTGACCACCAGCCCAGCTTTCCAGTGCAACCCAGATCAGAATGGCTGAGCAGATCTGCAGCACCCAGTGGCAAAAAGAGCACTGTAGGGATAGGTTATTATTGTTGTCACACTAACCAGGTGCTTCTTTATAATAGCCCAACAAAAATAATTAAACGGCCCTTTAAAAAAAAAAAAAAAATTATTACTTGATATAATACTCCCCTTATATCACATAATGATTTAGCATTCATAAACTCTTAGGTAAAGAAGAGACTGTGCAAACGAAGAGATAATGCAAAAGTATATCTAATAAAAATATGTTAAAAAAAAAAAGTAAAAATGCTGCCTGTCAGCACTTCCATATGTCAATCCTGTAATTAGCATTCAGGCAGCAATGGAACAAAGCGACTTATACGCAACATTCAGCGACATTCTGCAATTAGCTAGCCAGATGTGCTCCTCTTAATCAAAAGGCAGCCATGGACACAGCTGCCACAAGGTGGCGCCCACACAAAGCACCAGTGTGTTTAGCCCAGGCCAGTGCTACATTACAGCCAGTCTGAAGCTATTCAGTCTTCAGCCTGCATTGCAGGTCCCGCTGGGAGTGCATTTACAATTTATATATTAAGTACTACACAGTGGTGTCAATGCATGCACAGGAGTTCAAATAAGGTCTGCAATTATGCTGGGAGTGGGTGCAACGGAATCATTTAAAGGAAAATACAGTGTGTGCTTAGCGAAAAGATATTTTGATTTATTATTGTAACATTAACTTGAAATACATTTTCACATGACCCACAAATTTGCACTTATTCACCTGCTAAATGACAACCGGGATGTGTTAAGTTTGCCTAATGCTACTGGTCATGAATTTAGCAATTCGTTTTTTGTAATCCAAACAATTACAATGGGGGTACCAATCCAAATTCTCTTTTTGATCATTTGGACATTGGAGATTGGGAAATAGTATTGAATGAAGCTTGACTGAGAGCTACTGAATTGCCCCAACTGGCTAACCCATGTGCAAACTAAAGCTAAACATACCTTACAATCTGATTGTACAATCCCCTTCAGATCTACCAACAACTATGTAATGTATGAAGAAATAAAAACATGGAGGACTTTATATGAGGCATAGGAGCAGGACCGTCTTTAAGGCAGGGCAAAAGGGGCAGCTGCCCTGGGCCCTGTCATTGTTGTGGGGCCCAAAGCAGCTGCCTCATACTTGCCAACTATCCCAGTTTAAATTCCCTTGTCCCTTGAAGTTTTAGTTCCTTGCTGTGTCCTGATATCTCAGTGTGAAGTGCTGCTACTAATGCCGCCCAGCTCTGCCCTATTGTTATGTACAGATGACTCACCTGTAGTCCCTGTGTTTACATGTAAATAACCAGCATATGTAAATAGCTACACCCGGCAGCATAGATATGTAAATAAAGGCGGCATTCATATGTATGTCATCCCCCCTGCAGTGAGGAAATGATGTGCTGTAACCTCTAGCAACCAATCAGTGAACAGTATTACTGTACAGTAATCTCTAGCAACCAATCAACAAGCAGAAATTATGTGCTGTAACATCTAGCACCTAATCAGTGAGCTGTAATGTGTGCTGCAACCTCTAGCAACCAGCCAGTAAGTGGTAATGATACACTGTAACCTCTGGCAACCAATCGCAATCGCTGCCTGATCTGATACACTAAACTGATTTTAAGTCTAGCTGCTATTTATTGTATGTCTCATAGCAGGCAGAGAGTGAAATTGTATGGGGGGCCAAAGAAAACGTTTGCCCAGGGTCCAATCAATATTAAAGCGGTGTTCCGGCCGAAATTATACTTTTTAAATAAAAATACCCCTATAATACACAAGCTTAATGTATTCTAGTAAAGTTAGTCTGTAAACTATGGTCTGTTTTGTTAGTTTATAGCAGTAGTTTGTTATTTTATAAACTTACAGCAGGCCGTGGCCATCTTAAGTGTGGGCATCTGAAGCCAGACTGTATTTCTTCCTGGATCTCATCCTTGCAGATCTCGCACATGCTCAGTGCAGCACAAGCGGTGTAATAGGTTTCAGGTCAGGTTTCCATAGCAATGGCAGTGTCAGAGGAAGTTGCCGCCCCTTCCCAGGAGGCATTGCAAACAGGACATGATGCGATGGGCCACGGCCAGGGAGGAGGAAGTTAAAAATGAATACAACAGATATACACTAGGTGCTGAGAATTTTTTATTTTTTTAAATATTCAATTCGTTTACAGTGCACAGTTTAGTGAGGAATGCTGAAGAGTTGTAAAAGTGGGTGGAACTCCACTTTAAAGACGGCCATGCATAGGAGCAATAAATAGCTCCCAGCCTCCATCCCTAAATTGCGAAACTAACTGGAAGAGAAAGATTTGCGACTTTATATCAAGCAAGCAGTGTAAATGGGTTGCAAATGTGTCTGGCAGGTAAATCATAGTGGTATAAACCGCTATAACATGGTACAATATAAACAGGAAACCAAAGATAAAAATGTTTTATTCCATACATGTAATACATACAAGCATCATAGCATAATAACATAGTAATACATGGTAGTGCCAGACTTTTTTTGATCCAAATGGATAGATAAAATGTGAAACATATACAATGGTACAGTATGATACAGTAACATGTTGAGAGTAGTTCCTAGAATGTAAACATGTAGGTAGCATCAAGTAGCTCAACGCATTTCGTGGAATAACTCCACTCATCAGCAGATGCAGTGTAAGGATCTAAATATATTAATAGATAATAAGGATTATTATCAATGGGTATCAGCATAGGAGAGGGGGTAATAAGGAAAGAGGGCAATGAACAAAGTAACCCACCCTGCTATTTAGCAAGTGGGTGTCTGGATGTGAAGCGATGAAGGCTAAGGTCCAACCGGATTGTTCATCAGTCCCGGGAGCTGAGGTGGTATAACCTTACCCAAGGTGTAATGATGGCAAGTCATCAGGGGACAGGCCTTGATGAACAATCCGGCTGGACCTTAGCTTTCATCGCTTCACATCTAGACTCCTACTTGCTCCATAGCAGGGTGGGTTACTTTGTTCATTGTCCTCTTTCCTTATACACTTAGAAACTGGGATATACTTTAGTGTGGATACATGTGTGTGAATATATGTGTGTACATATGTATGTACCCAACCCAGTAAGGGACCAATATACCAATACAATATATTATTTATTTTGGGTTGATGGTGGTTACCAGCACAATGCTGTGTACTATAAATTGAATGGATTTTGATTTTAATCGTGTTTTGTATTGAACAATAAAATATGTAATTTTTAACTTATTGGTATCTTGGTATGTATTAATTGTGCCAATAAAGTCCATTTCTCCCTATATTTTCTTTAATGAGGTAAATTACTAGGATGAGGTGCAATGTAAACAATTGATGTCCACAGTACCACACTGTGTTGACATGTCATATTGATTCTTTGACATTGCAGGGGACGTAGGTTGGTTACTGGAATCAGACTTCCCAATCAACATCTTCTAGTTATGGGCTGGTAGGACTCCTGAAGGATGCTGCTTGGGCTCAGCCAGATTGTCAGGATTTTCTATTTAAAGGACCAATTTACCATCCTGCTTCATGGTCATTGGCTTTAATGGCATTGCTGTTAAAACCCAGGTTTTGAGAGGCAAGGGAATCAATGATTCTTACAGTACTAAAAGCGAGGAAGACTACTTTCTGCAAGGTCAATCATAGGACATGGAAGGCATAGTGGAATTCTCAGGGCTTCCATCCTAGGAGTATCTCTGGGGGACAAATAACATGTATGGAATAAAATATTTTATCTTTATATAAAATGGTTCCCTGTTTATATTGTTCCATGTTATGGCGGTTTATACCACTATGATTTACCTGCCAGACACATTTGCAACCCATTTACACTGCATGCTTCCTATAAAGCCCCAAATCTTTCTCTTCCAACTATGTAATGTAAGCATTTAAAACTCTGCCATTAATATGGACCTAAATTAAAATTAGAATTGGAATTGAGACTAAGCATTATCCTGACAAATATAGGTTTTGTCTTGAACTCCTACTGAAAAATGGCTGTGCATGCCTTGTGCCTACAGTCTCATAGCTGTATATCTGCAGTGTGAGATCTAGGGCACCGCTGCCTCTGAATGCTAGTCTCAGGAAATTTGGAGTGAGATTTGGTGATGTCAACACTGTGCTGTTCACTGTTCTCCTTACTGGAGAGGAAGCTGTACCTACAGTGTAAAGCCCCATGCACACGGTCGGAAAATCCGACCACCAAATCCATAGGATTTGGTCCGACGGATTTAGTCCGACACTGGTGTTGCATACACACGGTCGGACAAAGTTGTCGGAAAATCCGATCATTCTGAACGTGGTGACGTTTGTTGCCTACGACGGGACTACGTAGAGGCTAGTAGCCAATAGCTTTGGTCTTGTAATGTGATCTGAGCATGCGTAGCACTTTGTCCGTCGGAATTCGATACACACGATCGGATTTGGTGTGATCGGACTTTGTTGTCGAAAAATCTATCCAGCAGGAGATAGGACTTTGTCCGTCAGACAATCCGACGTACACTGTCCGATGGTGCCTACACACGGTCGGAATTTACGACAACATTGTCCGATAGGACAGAATCCATCAGAAAATCCGACCGTGTGTATGGGGCATAAGGATTTCCTTGCTTCTACTTCATTCATTCACTGTATCTGTGCTTTCTGCACTTCTCTTATTGCTGTTTGTGTATTCCAGCAGCAATCAGACCACCAGTCATCAAGGTAGCAGCTCTGATATAGGGAAGAGAAGCCATGCCTCTACCAAGATGGCCACCTCAACACAGATACACAGTGAAGAATAGAGGTCTTCAAGCTTTTCAGTATGAAGTCTACATTGTATATTTCACGATTTTTTGGCAGGAAAAAAGCCAAAAGGTTGGTAATGAGTAGTTGCAGGTTGGGATCAGGCAGAAGCGTAGGCGAGGAACAAGCCAAAGGTCCATAACGAGCGGTAGCGGTAGCGGTAATGAATGAATACATTTTACTTGGTGACTTTTTGTACTAACAGAGAAATAACTTCAAAGTCCCTCCTTATCTCAGAATCCACATCAGAGTCTCCATCAGAATCCATATCATAGTCCCTCTTACATCAGCGCCCCCCTTACATCAAACTACACATCAGAGTCCCCTTTACATTAGAGTCCCCTTTAGAACCCCTGTTATATAGAGCTACCCCCACAGGAGCCGCTTGAATTTTTGGTTTCCCGGGTCTCCCTCTGTATAATCCGCAGCCATGATACCAGACAGGATCCATGGACATCCTCCCATAGTTAGCTTTCAGGAGAACCATGGGTTTCATCTTCAATGTTTTAGGCCCTCAGGTCGCCCACCTGAGGTTGCATGGCGGCCTGTGATGAGGAGGGGCAGCAGGCCCCCTCCCTACCTGGACCTCTCACTGTAGAGGAAGACCCAGAGCCAGTGCGCTCATCAAATATAAATACAGGCACCCAGCATGCTTAGGGGCACCTTCCCTTCTAATTGGCTAGGGCTGTATGGTTTCCACCCACTATCCAGCACCTCCCATGGCTGCTAGATTAGTGTGAAACCTCAAGACAGCATGAGCAGCACCAGCGCACACTGAGCAGACTCTGCTAAACAATCACAGCTTCTGTAAGGCAGACAGCACATAAATGTACCTACTATCTCTCTGTTAGGCAGAGAAACCAACAACTATGATACTCTCTCTAGCACCTAACTAGGAGGGTGCTACACTTGCATCAGAATCCACATAAGAGTCCTCCTTACGTCAGAGCCCCCCTTACATCAGAATCAGATTCCTCTTTATGCAAGAGTCAATAGCAGAGTCCCATCTTACATCAGTGTCCTACTTTTATGAGTCTACATCAGACTCCCATCTTATATTAGGGTCTCCATGAGACATACATTAGCTGTGGGTCTGAATTAAATCTTATAGTGGACCACGGGGTGTTGTTTGGAGACCCCTGGTGTAGAATAAAACATGGTAAGTGTAGGAAAAAAAAAAATCGGCTGCAGGGACCCTAGAGGCAAAAAAGATTCCAGAGTTCAGGTCCTGTTTCACACTGAACTATGCATGTATACTTGTCTCCACAGCTTCTGAACAAATGCCAATATAATGGTATATGTTTACTGAAGATAAGTCCAGTTTTCAGCAGCATGGTCTGCGGCCTCCTGCTCTGCTGTAAACATTTCCATTAGAGGGTGATGCTTAGAGATGGGAGACCAGCTTGCGTTGACGCTGAATAAGTAGGCAGTCTCCTGGTGCAGCTCTCTCACAGCAAAGCAGAATACAAACCAAGTTTGGTGAGGCTACAGGCCATGCTGCTTGCAGGGCCACTGTTAGAAATCAAGGGGCCCATACAGCCAACCTGACAGCCCCCCCCCCCCCCCCCAAATAAACACAGTTTAATATGCTTCAGTTATGAAGGAACACAGTGAGTGATTAGTACCAATCACTTATTGTGTTCAATCAGGAAGTGAAGGGGCTGGTAAATGTGACATATTTATTGGACCCCTCCCCCACTCTCCCTCCTGAAGGATCCTATTGTGTCCCAACAGCTTCTGTTGGGAAGAAGAGGAGGGAAACCATCAGCACAGTGGATGGGGGGGCCTGAGCAGCAGAGGGAAACGTATGGTGCACATGGAGGGTGGCTGGAACGGCTGGAGGCCTCCAGCGGGGGAGAGGAGAGGCTAGCTTTAAGCTGCTGCACAGAGAGCCATACAGGGGATTGGTTCTAGTAATCAACCCCCCCCCCCACTGTGCTGTCTCTGCCCACATCCGATTTACCCAGCTGCCTGCCCCCCCCCCCCTGCTGGCTTGGGCCCCCTACAGGAGTCCTGGTGGTACCTCCTTATCCACGGCCCTGGCTGCTTGCAATTGGACTTGGCTCTGTAAGGGTAACCCATTGGCATTTTTATAGCATTCACTGATGCAGAATTCATGCTGATGATGCACTTTGACTGTAAATGGGCATGCTGTTGCACACCAAATGGATTCCACAACTCGCATATTGTTACGGACAGAAAAAGTGTCGGTATTTTACACCTGATAAGAAGTAGTGGCATTGACGTAGCTATTTACTTTCATGCATACTTAATGATATACACACTCCTATAACCCCAGGGCTTAACTTTCTCCAAAGCCTCAAGGGTTTCCAAGCTGAAAAATCTCATTTCCACATGAACCTTTCAGGAACTAATTAATTCCATTCAGCTCGCTCCATTCTCCCCAACCTCATTAACACCTCTGTTTTTGGCGACGGTTTTCTATCCATTTGTTTGTGTAAGTGTTGATAATTTGAGTGGCTTAAAAAAAAAAAAAAATGATGTCCTATTTAATTTCAACACTGACTATTCTTAGCCCAGCACAGGAAACCTGGAGAGATGGTGGTCCACTGCCGATTCAGGCTTGAAGAGATGAGCAAGAACACCGAGCTACGTTCTAAGCTAAAAGGGTTTTTGAACCACCTACCTGAACATGAATGAGCAAGGAATAGAGCAGATCATGTGACCACTGAGCAGGAGACACTTTTATAATCATAAATTCGGTAAGCGATCTAAAATTTTGACCGAGTCCACATGTGCTACACAATTCACCGACCACAAATGAGGATTTAACTACTTCAGCTCCGAAGGTTCTACCGCCTTCCTGACAAGGCCATTTTTTGTGATACTGCACTGCATTATTTTAACTGACAATTGTGCAGTCGTGCAACGTTCTACCAAAATAAAATTGATGTCCTTTTTTCCCCACAAATAGAGCTTTCTTTTGGTGGTACTTGATCACCCCTGCGCTTTTATATTGTGCGCTATAAACAAAAAAAGACCGACAATAAAAAATAAAAAAAAACAATATTTTTACTTTCTCCTATAAAACACATCCAATAAAAAAAATGTAAAAATCTAATTTCTTCATTAATTTAGGCCAATATGTATTCTGCTATATATTTTTGGTACACAAAAATTGCAATAAGCGTATATTGCATAGATTTATGGATTTATGGAATCCCGCTTTAAGTAGATATCCACATTTACTTCTGGTCAATATAGATTATTAGTTGATATGCCTGTAGAAATTGCGAGGTAATCTCTAGGGGATCTCATTTTTGCCTCAAATTTACTGCGACCACTGGCGATATTATGGGCATTGAAATAAAATAAGGTTTTAATGAAACTTCAATATATGGTAAACTGTATGTGTTTGGAGCCCTGATTAAATAAGCGGGCTTTTTAGTGCAAGGTCCACTTTATGCCGCGTACACACGTTCGGACTTTGTCCGCCGGACCTAGTCCGGCAGATTGTCTGCCGGACCTAGTCCGGCAGGACTTCCCCACACACGCCCGGACTTCCGAGCGTGTGACTTGCCCACACACGCCCGGACTTCTCCGGCGGACAATCCGCTGGAAAAAGTCAGCGGGAATGAACTGACTTTCCGATGAGCGGCAAGTCCATTCATTTCAAAAGTCCGGCGGACTAGCCTACTAACGGCGGGATTGTCCGCCGGACTGCCAAGTCCGGCGGACAATTTTAAAACAAAAACTTAAAACCTAGTCCGCTGGACTTTTGGCGCCAAAAAGTCCGCCGGCGCCCACACACGAGGGGATTGTCCGGTGGACTTGAGTCCAGCAGACAATCCCGCGGGATAGTCCCTTCGTGTGTACGCGGCATTAGGTAAACATGTTGCTTTGCTCTGCATGGGCAAATCCAGAGGTTTTCTTTAGAGTTGAACTCAGATTTGCAGTGGCCCTAATTGGGATTTGCCATGTGCCACAATGCAGCACTGTGGTAGAATATGCAGACCCAGACCTAGGCTTGTGCTCGATTTACCAGTCATTGTCAAAATGAGGTTCTCAGCCAATAAACCCCACTGGACCCACCTACAGCCATAGAAACCAAGTGCAATCATTGACTGGGACCACAGTGGTTAAGCTCTGCAGCCTCAGGTAGATGGATCACCAGAGTATCTGCATTATTTAATAAATCTCAATCCAGACAGAGATTTTCGTATATATGAGTTTCAAATGTGCATTTAGCTTCTTGACTAGCTGTCATTTAAAAAAAAGTTAAACTGATAGATTTCCTTTAATAACACAGTCTAATTTCATTCAGTAACCCTCAGCATCAATCAGATATACAGGAGAGGCTTCACACTCAGAGATTGAATTCAACCAACTTAAAAAAGCGAAACACAACCAATAAAAAAAAAAAAAGGAAGACAGGAAGAAAAAAAGAAAGAAAGAAAGAAAGAAAAAACGAAAACACTGTAATGAATCAAAGCATATAAATTCAGTTTGTTCAGCTAAATCACTTTGGCTCCAATATTTTTCCCTGCTTTCACCCCTTAATGGAAAGTTTAGTGGTTTTGTCTCATTATCTATTTATTTTAAGTTTATACATTTTTAAACGGATGTTTTATATTTGTATGTTTAACAATGTATATACAACCTTTGTTTTACAAAAAAAAAAAAATAGAGGAATGGCAAAGGATTTCCCGAGCACCATGTTTTTTCTTTTCTAGGCAGCTATCTCATTTAAAGCTGGCTGACTCTAACCAAAACCTTGGCCAGAGATATATGGATGAAGAAGGGGGGGGGGGTCACTGTTATGATTCAATTGTTCATGTGTCAATCGGTTGAGCTACTGAGCTCTTTAAACGGTATCATTTTGACAACAAAAGAGGCAAAAAAGAAAGAGGAAAATGTAAAGGAAATCAATTATTTAGGTTTGACCGTAAGTATTAAAAATTGCACCTAAAAGCGCAGAAAATTCAAGCGTTTTAACTGCTTACCTGGCGTGTTTACCCTCTTCAGAAACAAGTATTTAAAGTAATGTGTCTTCTAGAAAATGTAAATACTCCAGAAGAGTCATTTCCCTAGCACAGCCACCATCCTCCTTGCACATCACAGGCCCCTTGTCTTCTGGGATTGCCTAATTACTGTCTGTGCCTAGACCAGCTCTTTTTCTCCTCACCTCTCTTTTCTTTTATGTAACTACCGTGAGACGATTAAAGGGGAAATGCTATAGACGATCAGTTGGGTTAGCTGGTGCAGCTGAAATGACATCCAAGTTGGCGCTGCCCAAGCAGCATTTGCAAGGCTTTTTGATGTCTACACAAGTGAGGCTTTTGGGGTCTTTACCACAGGCGGCCAGTGGGCGGAAAAAAAAATTTTTTTTTACCATCCCCTCGACTGCCCACCTAAAACATAACATGCAGCTGGAGGGGACTGTAAACATGATGTGACCATGGTAAATTTAACTTGGCATGTCAAGTTCGACAGGTGGCACCACCTGTCAAACTCTCCCTCTGAAGTCAATGGGGCTCGGGGTCTGAAGTCGAAGGCTCGGCTCACAGTTTCAGTGCAATGTTCCTATCCAAAATCCTATTTTTGCTGAAGAAAACAAAACAGCCAAGAAAACATATCACATGTAGTAGGCCTCAATGCCTACAAACCACTGCCATGCAAAGCAATTGCTCATGTGACACCCCCCCCCCCCCTTAAAAAAAAGGCAGTGCCCAGTGCTTAGACAGCCAATCACCTGGCTTGGGCACTCTCAGATGGGTCATAGGCAGGGTGTGTTGCAGCCTATGCTAGCAAGTAGTTATCTGCTTACAATTTTCAGGAGCCCTGGGAGCTCTCTGTTGATGGCGAGGTGACAAAGTACACTGAGGTACCATATAATGCCTCCTCTTTACAGCTAGATACTGGAATAAGTACACACTGCCCAAATACAAGTGGCATGTGCATTCGTGGTGTGCTTTGTATATTTCTTCCAGATCTGTGCAGTAATTCAGTGTGAAATTTTACCTCTGCCTAGGAGCTTCCTGTAATAAAGACTGGTCGCTTCTGCTCTCTCTCCTTGTGCAGGCTGACTGGTCTGGTCTCCGCCCCTCCTGTAGTTTTTGGCAGGCATGTTGTGGGTGGGGTCAGCTGGATACCTACCACACCTCTGCTCTCATACCTTAAAGCACTGTAATGATGTTTGGCACTGAGAAAGAGGGTTTGACCCTCGAAATGCTTAATCCTTTGGTTGCTATGAAGGCTTTCCATGCCACTGGCTGAGCACTGTGGACCTTGAGGTTGTCTCATCGGCACCAATTTACATGCCTATGCTTGCTAAGAGTTTGTAAGTAGATTACGTTTTTTTACTATTCAATAAAAATGTCTATGTTGGTAATGCACTAGATCAGTGCACCCTTTCTTTTGTTGTTGCTTTCAGTGCTTGCAAGGACGCCCACAAGTCAATGACCTTTAGCATCACACGCAACAGTTGGGCAAGCAAAAAGAGAGAGCGAGAGAGAGAGAGAGAGAGAGAGAGAGAGAGACCCACACCCAGGCACCTAAACTGAGCAAAGGAGAGATACACTATATTACCAAAAGTATTGGGACACCTGTCTTTACATGAACGTTAATAGCATCCCAGTCTTAGTCCGTAGGGTTCAATATTGAGTTGGCCCACCCTTTGCATCTATATAACAGCTTCAACTCTTCTGGGAAGGTTGTCCACATGGTTTAGGAGGGTGTCTATGGGAAGGTTTGACCATTCTTCCAGAAGCACATTTGTGAGGTTAGGCACTGATGTGGACCAGAACGCCTGGCTCGCAGTCTCCTCTCAAATTCATCCCAAAGGTGTTCTATTGGGTTGAGATCAGGACTGTGTGCAGGCCAGTCAAGTTTCTTTACCCCAAACTTGCTCATCCATGTCTTTATGGACCTTGCTTTGTGCCCTGGTCCAAATCATTTGGTGGAGAGGGGAATATGGTGTGGGGTTGTTTTTCAGGGGTTGGCCGCTTAGTTCCAGTGAAGGGAATGTGAAGACATTTTACAAGAGACAAAGAGACATTTTATAAAAGGAAAATTAATTAAATTCCAACGATTGCCTGATGAAGATGATGATGAAGATGAAAAAGATGATGATCATGCTCTGAACGCGCGCACCGCCTGCTTCACCTTCAACCCGAAGGTGGCATTCTCGAAGCATACCCATGTCTCCTGAGGTGTTGGGAGCCTTCAGCGCTGCCAACACCAGCGGCAACCCCATCCTGCATTGCAGCACGTCCTCCCTCGGAGCGGATGAACCCATTAATATCACTACATGAGATTACCTCCTTATTATCCTGCGAGTTTTATTCATTTTCCTTGTAATAAAAGTACTCCAATTTCTGCACCTAGATGGCACTGCTCTCTTTCTCTCTTGCAGTTCCACAGAGTCCCTTCTAGCTCTTACCAGAGCCTTCAGCCTTCCAAAGCCAGCGCTATACTCCCAGAGACTGTTCCATTTAATAAACTCAAATTGTGAGACTCTGATTGCCCTTTGCTTTCTCCATCCAGCTAACAGTGCGCCCATGATTGTTTGTTTGTTTGTTTGTTTCCTTTGGTTTACCAAGACATTTTGGTTAGGCTTGGCCTATGGGGGACCTATGGCTGCAAATGGGCACAGTGAGGCTGCAAATGGGCATTGTTGCCCCTCTTTTCCACTTACAGTAGCTGCACATTTCTCACCCTAGGCTTATACTCGAGTCAATACATTTTCCCATTTTTTTGTGGTAAAATTAGGTGCCTCGGCTTATACTCGGGTTGGCTTATACTCGAGTATATACGGTAATATTTTGTACATAGAAAGGGCAAGCACAGCTTTTTATTAAAATCTGGATTTTCAAGGGCATTTGATACAAAGTGGATTTATATATTTTGTGGCTATCGAGGAATATATATATATATATATATATATATATATATATATATATATATATATATATATATATATATTTGTGCTTGTAGTTTAGCTTTAACATTACTTTGACTTCCCATTTTCTGCACCCAGTACAGGTTTCTCTTGAACGCGATCAAGTGACAGAAATGTCATATTTCATAATTTTTTTACGGATAAAAGAAAAATGCAAAACTATTAAATACAACACAGAAAAATGAATTGCAACTGCTAAAAAATGCATATAACTGCAAGCAGTTCTTATTAATATGACAAGATTCATTTCTCATATTAGCTGGAAGATTTTTTTTTTTTTTAGTCTTGCAGAAACTATCATCGATTCCAAAATCTAGATAAGATGCGTGATTATTAAACCCAACATGTGCCGTACATGCTGTGTATTGGGGCATTGTGTTGGCACTGGGACGTCAGCTCCGCTCAGGGCTTTATCATTGTCTTGTTTGGTGAAGTATGCTGTTACCGGTGTGACAACACGTTTCACAGGGGCAACCTGCGACTATCTGCACCGGCTCTCCCTGGTGACTACAAATCTCACATATCTACCAAATAATATTTGCCCTAAAGAAGCAGAGAGATCTTGAACCTGTTAAAAAATAATCAGCATCCTGTGACTGCAAATCTCCTGGCTGCAGATGTTAATAACAGCGGTGCTTGTCGCTATAATACCACGGGGGCTGCAACTGGAGGGCAGGCTAGTACTTGACAACAGTAAATTAATAGACGCTGTGCTTCTATAGAGCGATGGCAGGCAATACCGTTCATTGAAAACTTAAGGAGAACCTGTCAGCCTTTTAAACCTTTAGCATAGCTCCCAACTGTCCCTGATTTCGAGGGACTGTCCCTGATTTGGAGCAATGTCCCTCTGTCCCTCATTCCTCCTCATTTTGGTCTGATCTCTATACAGGGGGTCCCCGACTTACGAACGCCCGACCTACGAACATCCCATACTTACGAACCGGGCGCTGCGGGGACCCTCCACCATTTTCTGCCGTCCTTCGGCCGTTCTGCGCGAGCCTCAGAAAATGACGGCAAACAGTGGAAATGTCCGTAATTTGCCGCGCATGCGCAGAACGGCATTCGACGGAACATCGGAAATGTCCGTAACAATTCGGAGTTAAGAACAGGTAGCCAGTCCCTAACGAGTTCGTAACTCGGGGACCCCCTGTAGATGTATATGAAATGCACTTTCTCTCTATCAAAAAGGGTTTCCCAGTGCTAAACCTTTCACCTGATTTGTAAATTCCAAAAGCCAATATAAAAGAATAGTAGTCGTAAAAAAAAAAGCACTTGTGGGTTTAACCAATCTTGTTTTTTTGTACAATTCTCCTTTAAGGGGGCGTGGCAAGGGGGTGTGTCCTATGCCTGCATACTTTTGCTGATAGGTGTCCCTTATTCCCATCTAAGAAAGTTGGGAGGTATGCCTTTAGGACGGGTTAACGCTTGCCAATGGAAGGGGCAGTAAAAAGAGGAGGTTAACCGCTCCAGCTCCGGACGATTTTACCCCCTTCCTGACCAGAGCACTTTTTGCGATTCGGCACTGTGTTGCTTTAACTGACAATTGCGCGGTCGTGCGGCGCTGCACCCAAACAAAATTGACGTCCTTTTTCCCTCACAAATCAAGCTTTCGTTTGGTGGTATTTGATCACCTCTGCGGTTTTTTTTTTTGCGCTGTAAACAAAAAAAGAGCGACTATTTTGAAAAAAAAAAATCGCATTATTTTTTACATTTTGCTATAATAAATATCCCCCAAAAATATATAAAAAAAAAATTTTTTTCCTCAGTTTAGGCCGATATGTATTCTTCTACATATTTTTGGTATAAAAAAAATTGCAATAAGCGTATATTGATTGGTTTGCGCAAAAGTTATAGCGTCTACAAAATAGGGGATAGTTTTATGGCATTTTAATTATAATTTTTTTTTATTAGTAATGGCGCCGATCTATGATTTTTATCGGGACTGCGACATTATGGCGGACACATCGGACATTTTTTACACTATTTTGGGACCATTGTCATTTATACAGCGATCAGTGCTATAAAAAATTATTGATTACTGTGTAAATGACACTGGCAGTAAAGGGGTTAACCACTAGGGGGCGATGAAGGGGTTAAGTGTGTCATAGGGAGTGATTCTAACTGTGGGGGATGGACTTCAAGTCACATGACAGCAATCACTGCTCTCGATGACAGAGAGCGGTGAATTCTGTCATGGCACAAGCCAGAACGGGGAAATGCCTTGTTTACATAGACACTTCCCCGTTCTGAGGCTCCATAACACAATCGCCGGGAGACCAGCGGACATCGAGTCCGCCGGTTTCGCGGGCATGGTCTTGCTGTACGCGGTGGGCGCCTGCTATCCATGGCTTTTAAAGGGGACGTACAGGTACGCCCATTTGCCTGCCGCTGCCATTGTGCTGATGTATATCGGCGTGCGGCAACTGGTTAAGCTGTGTTTTTTACTGCCCTCCAACCGCTCCCAAAAAAAATAAAGCACCAATCTGCATGATTTACCCCTAAGCATAAATACCCCCTCCTCCCAGTACAAGTCCACCACCCGAGCACAAATCTTTGCCCCCAACCCCCTAGCTCAAATCCTCACATTCCCCATATGGCCCAAGCACAAATCTCCCCCCCCCCCCCCAAAAAAAAGATTCCCTCTTCTAGTGCAAATCCTCTACCCCTTCAATTTCCTCTCTGAGCACAAATTCCCCCCCCCCCCACCCACCTTCCAGCACAAATTATCCCCCATCCTAGCAAAAATGCCCCCCAAATTTCCCCTACTAGCACAAATACCCCCAATCATCCCTGCTAGCACAACACCCCCCCCTTAAATAAATTCCTGCTCTTAGTACAATCCCCCCCACCCAAAGGAATTCCCCCTTCTAGTACAATTCCCCCCCCCCAAAGAAATTCCCCCTCCTAGTATAATTCGCCCCCCCCAAAGAAATTTCTCCTCCTAGTACAATCCCCCCCCAAAGTAGTTCCCCCTCATGGCACAAATCTTCTTCCCACACCCCCCTCCCAACATAAATACCCTCAAACCACCAGCACAACTCCCCAAATTTCCCCTCCCAGAACAAGTCTTATCCCCTGCTGCCCCCAAATTCCCCCACCCAGCACAAATCCCCTTCTCCTAACCTCCTTGCGGTGCCCCCCCCACCTCACATGATACCACAGTGCCCAGGGCAGGAGGGACTCCCTCCTGCCCACCCCTTGTGGCCCTGCCACCCACTGAACACCCCTGCAACCGCACGCACTGCGTAATGGGCTTTCAGGGGTTAAAACAGACAGTGAGGAGGCAACATAACGCACCCACTGTGGATCGCTCTTCAAATGTTACTGTTAACGAGTCCTTGAAGCTGAACTCTAGGCAGATATAAAAGACACAAATTAGTGCCGCTCTGTAATAATTAAAGCAGAATTGAATGTAAAAGTAAAAAAAAACTGCTGACAGGTAGAATTTTTATGATAATAGAGACATTATTGGTCTCTTCTGCCATAAGCTATTGTCCTTGCCTGTCAGGGTTTGTCTACACTAAGTAGCGCACATGCAGCTCAGCGTACATTTATGGCACAAGCGTGACAATGTGACTCCGGGGTGCATGCATAGAAGTTGAGCCATCGCAGCTTAAAGAGTGCCCGTGACCAGCGTGAGCGCTGGCAGCACAGCACTGAAGGGGACCATTAGACAGGTAAAGGCCCGTACACACGGTCGGACTTTTTGACAACCAACATGCAAATTAGGTGGTTTGGACCAACATCCGACCGTGTGTACGCTCCATCGGACCAACTTTTTCCAGGTTGCATCGGACTTTTGTTGGCTGTGCGAACGGACCAACTTTCTGCCAACAAAAGTCCGAAGGACAAAAGTCCGAACGTGTGTATGCAGTACCAACTGACTTTTGTCCACAGTACAAACACGCATGCTCAGAACCAATGCAAAAGATCAGACAACAATATAGAAGTTGACCAAAGGTGGCGCTGGAGTATTCGAACGTCCTCTTTTGAAGTGTCGTCAGTACGTTGAAACGTCACTACGTTCGTGTTGGTTGTCTCAAAAGTCCGACCGTGTGTATGCAGTACCAACTTGAGGGCCAACGCCCTTTGGACAAAAGTCCAAGGGAAAGTTGGTCCACGGTCCGACCGTGTGTATGGGGCTTTTGTCTACAATAATGTGCTAATAGGCTGCACATGCTAGCACATTATGGCTAAAAGCTCCTGGGGCCAAACCTTTTTTTCTTCTTTGCGGACGTTGAATTCTATTTTATTACATCCTTAAAGCATAAGTTCACCTTTTGGGAGAAAAATAGGAAAATTCACATATTTTTGCAGAAACAAAATGTGCATTTAATATTTTTTTCCCAGCAGATGCCTGCAAAGCATTGCACTCATGATCACGGGTGCAATGTCAAGCTCCTGCAGACAAGCCCTACAACTTTCAGCCCTTTGTACGGACTGTCTGTTTAACCACTTACCGACCACCTACTGCGCTTTTACTGCGGCAGGTCAGCTCTAACAACGTACCTGTACGTTACTTCGTACAAAAGATCCTGGAGATCGCTCGCTGATTGGACACAGGGGATGCCGATCAGTATGCCGATGTCCGCCGGTCACTCGTGATCGTTCCCCAGAGAGGCAGAAAGGCGATCTGCAGATTGCTGTTCTGACAGCATACCTCCCAACATTTTGAGATGGGAATGAGGGACACCTACTAACAAACATATGTGGGCATAGGACACGCCCCCCCTGACACACCCCCTTAAAGGAGAATTAACCCCAAAAAAAGTTAAATAAATCCACAAGGACTTTTTTTTTACCACTACTATTCCTTTACATTGGCTTTTAAAATGTACAAATGCAGCAATTTAGAATTTAGATGAAAGGTTTAGCACTGGGAAACATTTTTTGAAAGATAAAAAGTGCATTTTATATACAACTATATAGATCAGACCCAAATGAGGGACAAATGAGGAGCAATGAGGGACAGAGGGTCATTGCTCCAAATCAGGGACAGTCCTTTGAAATCAGGGACAGTTGGGAACTATGGTGACAGGGAAGAAGATGAAGATCTTGTGTTCCTGCCAAGCAGGAACACCTATCTCTGTCTTCATCCAGTCAGAGCAACCCCCCACACACAGTTAGCAAGCACCAGCTAAGCACACATTTAACCCTTTGATTGCCCTTGATGTTAACCCCTTCCCTGCCAGTGTCATTAAAGTGGTGTTTCCACCAAAAAAAATGAATAAAAATTCATTAAAAAAAATAAAAAAAAATTATTGAAAAAAAAAAAATGTTTACTCACCTCTAAATGCCTGTTGCTAAGGTGGTCCCTCGTAGTCTGCCACCTACAGTGCCTGGGCACTGACATCACTTCCCCTCGGCGCAGTCAGTCATCTGGGACACGTGACAGGTCCCAGATGACTGCGCAGCGTATCACGGTGTGCGGCGCCGTTCGCGCATACGCAGTTGGTGCCCAGTTGTGAAGCCACAGCCGGGTGCCCACAGTAAGGCCCATTTCAAACTGGGGCGGGAGTATATTACTATATTTAGCGCTGCTTTACCGTCGTTTTTGCCACGGTATTCGGCCGCTAGTGGTGCGGTTTTAACCCCCGCTAGCGGACGAAAAAGGGTTAAAACCCCCCGCAAAGCGCCGGCCCAGCGGCACTTTGCCGCGGTATTACCGCGGTGTCCCATGGATTTCAATGGGTAGGAGCGGTATAGGAGCGGTGAAAACACCGCTCCTTCACCGCTCCAAAGATGCTGCTAGCGGGACTTTTTTGACCGTCCTGCTAGCGCACCGCTCCAGTGTGAAAGCCCTTCGGCTTTCACACTGGAGTGAATGGGGCCGGATTTTTTCAGGCGCTGTACAGGCGCTATTTTTAGCGCTGTAGCGCCTGAAAAATGCCCCAGTGTGAAAGGGGCCTAATGCGGCGTACACACGGTCGGAATTTCCGATGGAAACAGTCCGATGGGAGCTTTTCATCGAATTTTCCGACCGTGTGTATGCCCAGCGGTCTTTTTCTGTCGGAATTTCCGACGGACTTTGAATTGAGAACCTGTTCTCAATTTTTCCGACGGAAAACCTTTCTATCGGATTTTCCGATCGTGTGTATGCAATTCCGACACGCAAAATTCCAACGCATGCTCGGAAGCATTAAACTTTCCTTTTGTAGTGCTGTCGAACGTGTTTTATGCCGCTGTGTTATTGACCGTCGGAATTTGGTGTGATCGTGTGTAGGCAACCCAGCTTGAGCGGAATTCCGTCTGAAAAACCGTCAGAGTTTTTTCCGACGAGAATTCGATCATGTGTACGCGGCATAAGAGTGTCGGTGCCGCGGAGCGGGGGAGGGGGGGGGAGGCTTCGATCCCCCGCATCGCTGGACCCTGGGACAGATAAGTGTCCGATTATTAAAAGTCAGCAGCTGCAGTATTTGTAGCTGCTGACTTTAAAACATTTTTTTTTTTTTTTAGGGGGCACCCCACTTTAATACAGTAACAGTGCATATTTTTAGCACTGATCACTATAATAAATGTCACTGGTTCCCCAAAAAGTGTCAGTTAGGTGTCCGATTTCTCCGCTGCAATGTCGCAGTCCTGCTAAAAATCGCTGATCGCCACCTTTACTAGTAGTAAAAAAAAAAAAAAAAAAGAAAAATGCCATAAAAATATCCCATAGTTTGTAGACACGATAACTTCTGTGCAAACCAATCAATATACGCTTACTGGGATTATTTTTTACCAAAAATATGTAGCAGAAGAAATATTGAGCTAAATGGATGAAGAAATTGGATTTTTTTTTTTTTTTTTTTAAAAACTGTGGCTCTTTTTTTTATAGCGCAAAAAATAGAAACTGCAGAGGTGATCAAATCCCACCAAAAGAAAGCTCTATTTGTGGGGAAAAAATAGACATCGATTTTATTTGGGTACAGCGTCTCACAACTGCACAGTTGTCAATTAAAATAGCGCAGTGCCGTATCGCAAAAAAAAAAATGGCCTGGTCATTAAGGGGGTAAAACCTTCCGGGGCTGAAGTGGTTAAAAGCTGCTTGTGAATGAACTAGACGCACACTCACCAGTGTCCTGGCAGATCACTGAGAGCTACAAGCCATCTGCCACAGTGGAAGAACGGATTTGTATTTCTCTCATTCACAGATTCCTATGAATAAATGACATGACTGTGTGGGCGCATCCCCACACACTCACACTCCACGCCGGTTTTGAAAATTGACAGCGGGTGCAGGGAGAAGATCAGTGCAGTCCATTTTACGACAGTCAACAAAAGGTACATGTTGCATTTTTTTCTGTATGAAATGCATTTACAATGCAGCAAAACACGTCGCAATTCACGCGTCTTCAATTGACAGGACTCCCCCATAGCAACCATATTCTTCTCTTGGTTCCAGTAATTGTGTCCCCCCCGCTATTCTGATCACTCCCTCTTCACAATCGGACCCTCTCTTCCTGCCTCTCCGACCCCCCTGTGTGTCGCCCTGGAAGCGCTGCTGGGTGTCAGAATGGCGGCGGGGGGGTGTGGGTAGTAAACAGTGTAAAAATGTCAAATTTACTGGCCCCTTCATTTCCTGAATAATCACAGTAAGCAACGGGTACCAATCATCCCTGTGTTCATTTATAACTGAAGCATAGTAAAGTGTGTTTACTACACTTCATTTTGTGAACAAGTAGCTTCTGTACAGAACGTTTCCTGTTCATTCATTCTGCAGTGCCGCTGAGGCTGCAGAAAAAGGGATTGAGGAATCTATGTCCTCAATCGCTTGGTACTCTGAGCATGTGAATAAGTGGTTTGTGCAGCTAGAGCTACCTGTTATTATTTGTCAGGGATATGCAATTAGCGGACCTCCAGCTGTTGCAGAACTACAAGTCCCAAGAGGCATAGCAAGACTCAAGTATGACACCCAGAGACAAAGGCAAGATAGTTTTCAGCTGTAGGTCCGCTAATTGCATATCCCTGCTCTATATGGACACAGCAGCTGTACTAAGACCCCTTTCACACTGACCTGCCCTGGGCGTCAGCGGTAAAGCGGCGCTATTTTTAGCACTGCTTTACCGTCATCGTTTTAGCAGCACTAATCGGCTGTTGGCAGGGCGGTTTTACCCCCCAGCTAGCGGCTGAAAAGGGGCTAAATCCGCCCGTAAAACGTTGCTGCAGCAGAGCTTTGCCGGGCAGCGCTGCCCCATTGTTTTTAATGGGCAGGTGCGGTGGAGGAGCAGTGTATTCACCGCTTCTCCACCGCTGCAAAGAAGCTGCTGGCAGGACTTTTTGTGGTGCCCTGCCAGCGCAGTGCCCCAGTGTGAAAGGGCTCATGCTTCCACACTGGGTTTGCAGCTGAGGCTTTTTTCAGGCGCTATTTTTAGCGCTGTAGCGCCTGAAAAACGCCTCAGTGTGAAAGGGGTCTAACACAGCCAATGGTCCTAATTTGACAGGTATGCAGGTGTGGGTAAGTAGTCCAAATTCACACTGTCTGGGTTTGATGTTTTAGACCCCTTTCACACTGGAGGCGTTTTTCAGGTGCTACAGCGCTAAAAATAGCGCCTGAAAAAAGCCTCAGCTGCAAACCCAGTGTGAAAGCCCGAGTGCTTTCACACCGGGGCGCTGCGCTGGCAGGACATCACAAAAAGTCCTGCCAGCAGCTTCTTTGCAGCGGTGAATACACTGCTCCTGCCCATTGAAAGCAATGGGGCAGCGCTGCCATACCGCCGCTGCAGCTGTGTTTTGAGGGCAGATTTAACCTCTTTACTAGCGGGGGGTTAAAACCGCCCCGCCAGCGGCCGAATAGCGCCGCTAAAACGATGGTAAAGTGGTGCTAAAAATAGCCTCCTGATAGTATGATTTCTTTACATGGTTAGTTTGATCAGCGCAGGTTTAGGACAAGTCTGCTTTAAGTTTTATCGCCAGCTTGCTTTGATATGTTATACTCATTTCTAAAACCAGAGGCACAGTCTGTACAGAGATGTGATAATTTAACGGGAAATAGAGTCATTTACTTACCCATCCGCGTCTTGAAAATTTACATTCACTCTCTTTGCAGAACCCAGGAGCTCTGTGACAATGAAAAAGAGAAAAGATACGATTGAGAACAGCTGTATCGCTCAATTAGTGATTCATCACACAGCCTCTGATACAGAACACCTGCACAGCAACCACAAAATAATGGCATTCTATTATACCAGTATATTTACTCAGAGCTTCAGAGTTGCTAAGACGTAAGAAAAGGATAATAAAACTACCGGAAAAAAGTAAATACACAGCTAAATATGTGGGCGAGTATGTGTATACCACCGACAGACCAGAGTCTATGTGCAGAATTTTAGCAGTACACATAGCCTGCCGCAATACCACCTGTGCCCAATGGCTGGCACTAGACAGCACTTTCTTTCTCCCTATTAATAAGAACCAGCCATAGCAGATGGTTTTTGTAGATTCACACTGCTGAAGTGCATTAACAAGCAACCATTAGTGTGCGTTATTACGTGTGTAATGTGGACTGCGAAGGGAAAAAAATTAATGAGCCGCAATTAACAGAGGTTTAGCGAGTATAAAAACACCTAAATATTGTTTTCAATGTAAAGCAGGGGTCGTCAACCCCCAGGCTGCGGCCCACTACCGGGCCGTGGCCTTTCTGAAGCCGGGCCGCGGGTGGCCGGCATGAGACACCTGGGCAGGCAGGCATGAAAGAGCCGGGCGGCCGGCATAAGAGAGCGGTGGATGGAAGAAGCTGTTGCCTGTCACCAGATGCGGAATGTCACTTAGCACGTCACCTGCCACGTTGCCTGTCACCAGATGTGGACTGTCACTTGCCACGCCACCTGCCACGTTGCCAGTCACCAGATGCGGAATGTCACTTGCCATGTTGCTTGTCACCAGATGCAGAATGTCACTTGCCATGTTGCCTGTCACCAGATGCAGAATGTCACTTGCCACATTGCCTGTCACCAGATGCAAAATGTCACTTGCCAGGTTGCCTGTCACCAGATGCAGAATGTCACTTGCCACGCTGCCTGCCACCACTGAATTGGTGGCAGCACTGGTCCATTTCAGTGGTGGGTGGGCGAATGAAGGCAGGAGAGCAGTGATGCAGGGCTGGCAGTGAGAGATGACATCATCTCTCTCTGCACCCCGCATCACCGCTCTTCCACCCTCACAGTCGGTGTCCTGTCAGCCTCAGTGTCGGAGGTGCGGTGGGAAGCAGAGAGATGACATCATCTCTCACTGCCCGTCCTGCATCACCGCTCTCCTGCCTTCATTCGCAACCCACCACTGCACAGAGGCCTGCCTCTGTGCTAAATGGGCCAGTGCTGCCACCAATGCAAGTGGTGGCAGGCAGCGTGGTAAGTGATATTCTGCATCTGGTGACAGGCAACGTGGCAAGTAACATTCCGCATCTGGTGACAGGCAATGTGGCAGGTGGCATGGCAAGTGACATTCTGCATCTGGTGACTGGCAATGTGGCAGGTGATATGACAAGTGACATTCCACATTTGGTCACAGGCAATATGGCAGGTGGAGTGGCAAGTGACATTCCACATCTGGCGTCAGGCAACGTGGCAAGTGACAATCCACATCTTGTGGCAGGTGACTTGGCGAGTGACATTCCATGTCTGGTGGCAGGTGACGTGGCAAGTGACAATCCACATCTGGTGGCAGGGCTCCCACTGATTCTGCATTATGGTGAGTTGAACTATTTCATTTATCACTACAATGTAATAATAGAAAGAATGCGTTTCAATCACCCTGGCACCAATTCAAGCATGGTTCCCTGATGATTGAAGCGCTAACACCAGCCATTGACCGCAAAAAATTGTTTGCCCCCGCATGAAAACAACCCCCCACGACCCCCCCCCCGGCACAATTTTCTTCCACGCAGCCGGTTTCTGGTGCCAAAAAGGTTGGGGACCACTGATCTAGGTTGTTCTGTGGCCCTTATGTTCATCCTTTGACTTCATATTTAGTGGGTCAGGAAAGTCCATTTGCCCAGTCTATAAACTTGCCCTAGGTCAATGATTCACTAAGCAGTGAAACCGGTGTAAGCCCAGGAGCCTACCCCTTCTTAAACACGTGGGGAACAAGCATGACCTCACCGAACCTGGTCCCATTTTGCTATAATACGCTAAAATGCAAAAATGCATTAGTACACCTAAAACCAATGACTAGAAGAAGGGGATAGACTGACATCTTGGTTTTGGTTGTATGGACCCATTCTGCAAATGATGTGTAGGTAGCTGTGTGCCACTCCTAATATACATGCTGCCATAAGCCAGGCCATATGCTGGCTATGCAGAAATGTAACTCTTTACACCAATCTTTCTCAACCAGAGAGAAGTCCTCAGGGGTCCTGCCACGATCCAACATTGGCGTAGATTTGGTGGCTTCAGTGCCCTACTTGCATGGATTTCTGAGTACCGCCAGGTAGATTGACATCCACCCAGCACTACTTCTAAAGTTCTGACTGCAGACACCATCAAACATGGAATAACAGAAGAGTTTCACACATGGAAGCACAAAACATAAGGATGGCTCCTGTTTTTAGGTTAGTACTCAATGAAGAGACCTAAAGGGCTACATATTGAACAGTTCAGGGCCCACAGGTGCCCACGTAAAACAAGGCATTACTTCTTTATTCTTGCTATTTAACGCATGTATATAGACAGGCCTAGTTTAATGAAGTCCTCCTAGTAGTCAAAGAGGAAACCTGAAGGACCACATATTGAACAGCTCAGGACCCAGAGGTCCTCATGTAAAATAAGACATTACTTCTTCATTCGTTCTACTTAACACCCGTGATTAGACAGGCCTGGTTTAATGAGGCGCTCATAAAAATAAGTAATTATTTCTGTATTCTTTTTACTTAACACTCATGATTACACAAGCCTGGGATAATTAAGGGTCTCTTTATTTTCATTAACTTGTTGTTATGCTGTTTCCTGCTAAAAATTTGTTCTCAGTAAAGTTCTTACTGGATTGAGTTGGCCACGTAAATTAGAAATCCTTTTAATTTTAGGGATTTCTATTCAGACAACTTACCGTATATACTCGAGTATAAGCCAAGTTTTTCAGCACATTTTTTTTGTGCTGAAAGTGCCCCCCTCGGCTTATACTCGAGTCAAGCAATTTTCTGCAGCAAAAAAAAAAAAAATTCTGACCCGACTTTGGGGCCCCGTATCTCGGGCCATTTGGTGCTAGGAACCCCATTTGGTATGCCAACCCAGTGGACCTAGAACTACAACATATCCAAAGATAGAGTTCCTAGCACTACCTAGCACCCGAGATACGGGGCCCCAAAGTCGGTTCAGAAAATGTCATTCTCTGCTGCAGAAAAGTGCTTGACATTTTCCGACCCAACTTTTGGGCTCCGTATCTCGGGGACACTTGGTGCTAGGAGCCCCAAGATTTGTATTCAAACCCAGTGGAACTAGCACTACAACATGTAGATAGGGTTCCTAGCACCAAGTGACCCCGAGATACAGGGCCCAAATTCGGTCAACTGTGTTCATCTGCAGCAATGTCATTTCGGGAGTTTTGGCTGCAGATAGGGGGCATTTAGGAACCCTTAACTACCAAGTTTGAAGTTTGGGGGACCTATGGCTGCAAATGGGCACAGTGAGGCAGCAAATGGGCATTGTTGACCCTCTTTTCCACTTATGCCACGTACACACAGTCAGAATTCTCGTCGGAAAAAGCTCTGATGGTTTTCCCATCGGAATTCCGATGGAATTTCGCTCAAACTGTCTTGCCTACACACGGTCACACCAAATTCCGACGGTCAATAACACCGCGACATACAACACGTTCGACTGCACTATAAAAGGGAAGTTAAAAAAAGTTTAATGCTTCTGAGCATGCGTCGAATTGTTTCCGAGCATGCGTCGGAATTTTGCGTGTCGGAATTGCATACACACGATTGGAAAATCCGATAGAAAGGTTTTCCGTCGGAAAAATTAAGAACAGGTTCTCAATCCAAAGTCTGTCGGAAATTCCGACAGAAAAAGACCGATGGGCATACACACGGTCGGAAAATCCGATGAAAAGCTCCCATCGGACTGTTTCCATCGGAAATTCTGACAGTGTGTACGCGGCATTGCAGTAGCTGCGCATTTCTCACCCTAGGCTTATACTCGAGTCAATACGTTTTCCCAGTTGTTTGTGGTAAAATTAGGTGCCTCGGCTTATATTCGGGTCGGCTTATACTCGAGTATATACGGTGCATCTTTAACTTTTGTTATAATTTTTTTAAACGGACTCCTAACACTAATGTCCAGTGAGCTGTAGATCAAAAACAAAAAATTCCAGGGGTTCCCCGAGATCTCAAACTTTTTTTCAAGGGTTCCTTCAGTTTAAAAAGGGCGAAAAAGCCTGCTTTATAGACAGACTGAGGGGGACAGGATTAAAATATTTGCGAGAAGTAGTAAAGGATCAAGAGAACCTTCCACAATATACCTTGTGGGCCTCACTAGACATTTCCTAGACGTTAAGAATAGTATTTTGCCAAGAATGTGTTTAACCGCTTTCCGACCGGCGCACGACAATATACGTCGACAGAATGGTACAGGCAGGCATAAGGGCGTACATGTACGTCCCCTTTAAGATGCCGCCGTGCCATCGGGACCCCCGTGAGGCCGGTCGCGGGTCCCGCGGACTCGATCGCCGCGGGGACACCCGCGATCGTCTCACGGGAAGGCTGAACGGGGAGATGCGGAAATAAACAGCATCTCCCCGCTTCTGCCTAGCAACTAGTGACGCCGATCTCTGCTCCCTGTGATTGGAACAGAGATCAGCATTCACTAGCTGACAGCCACACCCCCCCCCCCACAGTAAGAAACACACCTCTAAGCACACTTAACCCCTACACTGCCACCTAGTGGTTAACCCCTTCACTGCTAGTGTCATTTACACAGGAATCAATGCATTTAAATAGCACTGATTGCTGTATAAATGACAATGGTCCCAAAAATGTGTCAAAAATGTCCGATGTGTCCGCCATAATGTTGCAGTCACAATAAAATCGCTGATCGCCGCCATTACTAATAAAAAAAAATTATTAATAAAAATGCTTTAAAACTATACCCTATCTTGTAAACGCTATAACTTCTGCGCAAACCAATCAATAATCGCTTATTGTGATTTTTTTTACCAAAAATATGTAGAAGAATACGTATCGGTCTAAACTGAGGAAAAAAAAAATGTTTTTTTATATATTTTTGTGGGAAATTTATTATAGCAAAAAATAAAAAAGAATGCGTTTTTTTTTTAAATTGTCGCCCTTTTTGGTTTATAGCGCAAAAAATAAAAACCGCAGGGGCGATCAAATACCACCAAAAGAAAGCTCTATTTGTGGGAAAAAAAAGGACGTCAATTTTGTTTGGGAGCCACGTCGCACGACCGCGCAATTGTCAGTTAAAGCGACGCAGTGGCGAATCGCAAAAAGGGGCCTGGTCCTTTGGCTGCAAATTGGTCCGGTCTGAAAGTGGTTAAATGCTCTTTCGGTACCAAGGCTAGGCTTATACACAAATCCTATAATGTTTACATTGGAAAAATGCAAAGGAAACAAGAAAAATATGTGGGTTAGGGTTTCTTTAATACCAAACTACAGTATGGCAAATGTATAGTCTTCGTCTCATTACGAGCTGACATTAGGACTAAGAAAATGTGGAAAGTTGGAGCTAAATGGTGATAAGCATCTATATGACACGATGAAGTCGTGACACGCATCTCTTCACATTCAGCTCTTATAGATCAGAGTGACACGTACACTGGAAGAAATATGGCTCAGCCAGCTTGCACAAGAGACACACAAGGCCTCCCAGATGGGGCGGAAAAGTGTCTGTGTTGCCCATATCAACCAACTATACAAGCTAAAAAATGAGAAGAACATGACTTAAGCAGGGGTCAAGTCCTGGGAAAAAAGTGTGGGAACTCCCACCCAAGATCCACTCCCCCACCAAAAAAAAAAAATGATACGCTCATATGCACGAACGCTTCAAAAGTGGTATATTTCATCCAGTTTTCGTATTGTGTGTATGAAGCTTAACTGTTAGTACATAAAAAAGAACAATCCTCAATAAACATAAATACGGTAATTCTCTGAATAATCAGCATTCATTCAATTGTGCTTCCATGCAATGTGAACATCATGTTCTGATCTTTATTGGGGAATTGTATTTTGTATATAGAGTGTTTATGTGGTGAGTTTACACTTTTCATTGAACAGAGTTTGGATAACACAGGGTTAAACAGAAAGGTCATAAATGAACTGCACATTATCTGGACAGAATTCTGGGGGAGATAGTGATGTGTTCCTGCTTAGGAGATGTATGTTAGCTTGGGGGGCTGCAAACTCTGCAGGGCTCCAACACACACTCGCTGCTATTCCAACCCTTCACATAAACTTCCCTCCTGGCATTAAACTTTGCCAGGTATTCTGCTCAGCTTACCACCCCAAACTGATGTTCCTCCCTCAGCTCACCTCTCTCCCTGCATGTCCTGTGAGCAGAATAGCTGTGCTCCTCCTCTGGGTTCTCTCATCATATGGCACTGAAGATAGAGGAGGGGGGATTCAGAGGGACACACAGAGCAAGTATGCAGGAGACTGGGGTGGGGGAGATGAGGAGACAGAAAATCAGGAGGGGACGGCGGGGAGGAGCGCATCATGAGAGGTCTGACTAAATACAATCTCTTAGCAGCAGGGACCTGATCTACCCGTCAGCTAGCGGTGATTGACAGGTAGATCGAAGCGGAAGCTGTCATGGGGCCCCCTACTGGCAATGCCTGAATGGTCAGTCCACCCCTGGTGTGCGTCACTTACTATTGCGAGCTGTGTCGGCGGCTGCTGGTGTAGCACCTGCCACACAGCTCGCATACGTCAAAGTCTTGCAGGACACGGCTGCTAAAGGGAACTGAGTTCCTGTTGTAGAAAAAGTACAGGAACTTCGTTCCTATGCATTCCCGCAGGACTTGAGCCCTGGACTTAAGGCCCCTTTCACATGAGGCGGACTCCGCTTCCACGGAGTCTGCCTCTGTCCGCCGGCTCAGCGGGAGATCTCTCCGTTGATCTCCGCTGAACCGGCGGATGACAAGTCCCTCTCCGCTCACTGAGTGGGGAGGGGCTTGCGAGCGCCGCTGGTCTCTATGGAGAGATCAGATGAGAACGGACAGTGTGTCCGTTTTCATCAGATCTCACCCGATCCGATCCGCCAGCGACGGATCTGGACGTGTGGCCATACGTCTGCTTTTGGCGGATCGGACTGGGTCGGATGTCAGCGGAGATGTATCTGCTGACATCCGACGCTCCATAGACTAACATGGAGCGCCCGTTCAGATCCGCCGTCAAAACTGACAGGCGGATCTGAACGGTCCGTCCATGTGAAAGGGGCCTAAGTATGTCAACCTCGGTCCTTCTACTAACCCTTAAAATAATAACACAGGCTGCGCAACGTGGGTTTAAACAGCCAAAGGAGCCATTTTACTTACAAAACGAAGTAAATAACATAAAATTAACATAAACAATAAACAAATTCAAAAATGTAACCAATAAGGAGTCTTTCGGTGTCCCTAAAGGCACAATTTATAAGTAGAATCGCTGCACGTCCTCAGCTGCCCCCCAACTGGTTAGAAGACGTTAACAACTGCTGAGAGAACTATCAATAGCCAACTAACCGGATGTGCCTTTCCCCAGATGGGCCTCCAGTTTTTGCAACAATGTAATTATTAACGGACTTTCCAAAGACCCCCTCACATGACTTGCTGTGACAAAATTATTGTTTTTCAAAATTTTACTTACATTGAACCGCAAGTCTAGGGAATCTTCCTATTCACCTGAACTTTCCAGAAGGAATATCCGACACGCTACACTTGAACAACCCTTGCATCTCCACCCTGCCCATGTGACTTTCAGACACCAATCAGGTAGAACCTACACCCCTTACACATTGAGCTCACACTTTTTAACCCTTTTTCTGACCCGTTCCTTCACAGTAAGCCCCCGTACACACGGTCGGAAATTCCGACCACAAAATCCGTCAGAATTTTTCCGACGGATTTTGTCCGACACTGGTGTTGCACACACATGGTCGGACAAAGTTGTCGGAAAATCCGATCATTCTGAACGTGGTGACGTTCGTTGCGTACGATGGAACTACGTAGAGGCTAGTAGCCAATAGCTTTGGTCTCGTAATTTGATCTGAGCATGCGTGGCACTTTGTCCGTCGGAATTCTCTACACACGATCGGAAAAAGTCTGATCGGATTTTGTTGTTGGAAAATTTGAGAGCAGGATCTCAATTTTTTTTTCGTCGGAAATTCCGATGGAGCCCACACACGGCCGGATTTTCTGACAACATGGTCCGATCGGACATTTTCTGTCGGAATTTCTGACCATGTGTACGGGGCATTAGGCTGGCCATACATGGTTCAAATCTCCTGGTAAACCGGCCGCGATTCGAATTATTAATGGGCAGGCTGAATGTACTAAGTTGATCAATTAACTTGGGTACAATCAGCCTGCCAGATTTGCTTCCAATTATCGCAAGCGGCTGCTATAGCCGCTACCAATAATCACTGTCTTCTCCTGGTGGGGACAGCTTCCCCCCGCCCTACCTTTCATTTCAACTATCCTGGACTTGTGCCAAAAAAGACCCCTTTTTTTGGCAGTACCCAAACACATATATACACAAAATAAAGGGGGGGGGGGGGGGGCTCAAATACAAAAACACACTACAAAAAAAAGGGGGGGGGGGACAAGACCTCTTAAGTCTGTTACACACTAATACCGCGTACACACGAGCAGAATTTCCAACAGAAACAGTCCGATGGAAGCTTTTCATCGTATATTCCGACCGTTTGTATGCCCCATCTGACTTTTTTGGTCGAAAATTCAGACGGACTTAGGTAGAGAACATGTTCTATATTTTTCCTAAGGAAAAAATTACTATCGGAAAAACCGCTCGTCTGTATGCTGTTCCGACACACCAAAAACTACGCATGCTCTGAAGCAAGTACAAGATGGAAGCTATTGGCTACTGGCTATTGAACTTCTGTTTTCTAGTCCCATCGTACATGTTGTACGTCACCGCGTTCTTGGTGGTCGGACTTTGGTGTGACTGTGTGTATGCAAGACAGCTTGAGCGGAATTCTGTCGGAAATTCCGTCAGAGAAACCTTCAGAGTTTATTCCGACGGCAAAACCGCTCGTGTGTACACGGCATTACAGTTTTTAAAACTGACAGCGCTGGTCGGAGCCAATGTACTAACCATCTGACATTAGTACAGCGATCTCCCCTGCTGAGCTGTTGTGTTTTGGCAGGGGGGGCGGCCTCCCTGCCAGAACACTCCGATCAGCGCTCCCTGCCATTGGCTGAGAGCGCTGATCGGGAGTTGGTTGGCTGCTGGTTTTCCAACATGCTTGTCTGACAGAAGCCGGCCAAACCGACATACACATGGGCCAAAGTCAACTGTTTTTCTTTGAACCGGCAAATGTCTCCCGACGTTCGGCCTTGTGTCTACACAGCTGTAGGCTAAGTTCTCACAATAGGGATATGAAGTACGTTTCCTGTTCACACCTGAGCATCATAACGATTATAGCTTTCAGCTCGAAAAAGTACATGAACTTCTTAGGAGGGTTTTTGGTTCCAATAAACTTCAATAGGAGTGCACCAAAAATATTTATTTAATTATTTTTTTAATGCTTTATTTAGTGGTACGTGACATATACCATAAAATTGCATAATTTGCATAAATTGCCAGAAAAAAAAGATCACTCGGAACAGTTGTCAGACGATAAAACTTTACGTGGACAGGTAGCCCAAGTAGCCATGTAACAAGTGCATCAAGGTTTAGCGACCCCTCGGGGTGAGTCGTGTAAAAGCCTACCCTGCAGTGGAGGGGAGTCCCTCCAACTTCTGAAAGAAGTTACCGTGAAATGGGGGAAGTCTGATGAGAGTTGCCCGACTAGGGTCTGAGCATACCAGTTAGTTAACACGATAGAAAGGAAAACAGAGATAGAAGAAAGAAAGAGGGAAAAGGGTAGCACATGTATTTTGCACAATTTTTTGCCTAAAACATTGGCTAAAACAAAAATGCTCGAAACCTGAAGTTGGCCAAAAAAATATGCATACAAACACATATAAATAACACTTCAAAAAACGCTTGAAGGAACTGAAGCTCAAGTGTGAACCCAGCCTTATGGCCCATACACACGATCAGAAAATCGTACGAAAAATACTGCTTTTGAAGCGATCGTACGATAATCTGATCGTTAGAACAGAGCTTTTCGAGAGCCGATCACAAAAGTTCATCCAATATTATCCGAAAGGACAAGCGTGAAAATGTTTCTCATATGATACCAGATCATACCATTTCCGTTTAATCAGTACAGTTGTTGTTCGAAAATACAACGCAAATACACTACAACACATTACATCGCTTCCGAATTTTTATTCTGTCGTACGAGAATTTTTGAGAACTTTAGTAAACTCTTAATTTTTGATATTTGATTAGCACGCAAAAAAAAAAAAAGATGATCATTCGTCCGATAATCTCATTGTGTGTACCAGGCTTTAGTATAACTTATCTGCAGCAGAGAAAGATCACGTCTCTTCCCCTGCCAGACGGGGCTGTACTGTGTGTCAGAGCCATCTAAATCTCAAGACTGGATGGACAGAAATACAAATCCTGCCAGTATAACATGGCTTCCAGGTTCTTTTTAATGTACATTAGTCTATCAGAGCGTAATTCATACATCTAATGCAGGAACTTTCACACAATGGAGTACTTCTGTTTCTGAAAACACTCCACTTGTTAACACTTATATAGAAATGTCGGATATGACAACTAAATCACACTTTTATTGAATGTTCAATCCTACTACATCCTACAGCCCCTAACAGAGAGAGACATTGGGTCTCTGAGTGACAATGTGTGACGCACACACGCCTCTTTCAGCATGTGCTTTGATTATAAAGATCGGACTGATAATGGATCACGTTCCTGCTACATGGAAACCTTCCTCCCTGGAAAATTCACTCAAGATACCTCATTAAAGGAACGGTATCAAAAACATATGCTATTATATGAAAGGGAAATTGATCAGCCGCCTACTCCCCTTTGATTTGCTGCTTTTATAGATCTGGCCCAGGAAATGTTTGCCTGGGGGTAATGTACTCATGTGGGTGCGCCTGTCACTTAGGCAGAATGCAGCCATTTCTGAGCTCAAGCTGTGATGTACTAGTCAACATTCCAAACAGGGCTTTAAAGAGCCAGGTCAGGTGGCTCCCAAACTGGCACATTACTTCACATTTTTTGATAATGCCCAGAACTGACCCTTTTCTGGAGGCAGGTACTGCAGATCATTTACAAGATCACGGACATCTCCCTTCAGGATAACCCGGCAGCAGTACTCTTAAACCTAACCCCAATGTCATATGTCAATGTCATGTAAGCGATACCGCAAATCCCTACTGAAACATCTCCTGAACGCGGCAAGGGCGTGCATTCCCAGTGTATGGAGGCAACAATCTCCACCGGTGGTATCACAGTGGTTTGCTAGGGTGTGCGATATACAGCGGATGGAGCAACTCACAGCTGCCCTAGGGGAAAGGGAGGAGGAACACAACACTCGCTGGACACACTGGGATTTGTTCCGATTCTCGGACGAATACAAGTCCTACCTTTGCACAACCTATCTTGGAGGAATCTGAAGTCTGGGGCCACCGACCCTACCGGAATCCTTTATCCCCCCCCCCCCCCCCCTTACTTACCTTCTACCACTTTTTCTATACTCTTATTCTTTATCTCCCCTACCGACACCTTAGGTGTCGTCCACTCTGTTTTCCCCTAAAAGAGAAAACTCTTGGTTTGCGGTAAACCTCTGGTACCGCTCCAGGACAGATAGCTACATATCATAAAAGGTTCATTGTCCAAGTTTAGCCCTCTAAACTACAACGGTTCAATATCTGCCAATAGGGGACAAACTCACCTTAACTCTCAGGTTGTCTTTCCCTCTCCTTAATGCTCTCAATCGGTAGCCAACATAGGCCCAATAAAACTTTCCCTTTTTTGGGACTGGAGGTTCCTGCTTCTGACCAGGCCTAGTTACACCCATTGTGGAGATAATAGACTATAGACTCCTGATTTACTATCAGCGAGTAATAGAACCGTGATATTTTTCCTATGTCATATTATATACTGACTTCTTTGACGAATTGTTTCTTTTGTCTATCACTGAATATCGTAGGTTGACATATGTGTTATAATGTCATGTTGTATATACCGCATTCCTTAAATAAAGATTAAAAAAAAAGAGCCAGGTCAGGTGGTAAGCAAGATGAACCAATGAGGTGCTTATGCTATTGAAGGAATGTTATAACTTGTCATATCCTGTTCCAAGGAAAGGGGTAGGGCTGCAGATGAGGATAACAGCAAATGTATGGGGTTTGGCAAACAAGGCCAGGATAAAACCCGGAGATACTTGGCAGCAGGGGTGTGCCGTTAATGAGACAGTACCGCTGCTCAGTAATATTACATACAATATACAGGACATATACAGGGCAGCATTACTGAGCTTGTTGCTAGGATGTAGGCAACCAGGCTGCAGAGCATCATAACAAACAGTGGCGTTGTGCGGACCAGCTACCAGCATTCTAGCAACCAGTGATGCACAGCCGTTGAGCATCAATGGTTGCTAGGACACTGGCAGCAAGGTCACAGTATCATTAGTTGCTATATCAGCTATCAACCAGAAGGGTGGGGGCAGCTAAAATGAGGCGGCACCTGGAGTTTTTATGGGACACAGAATAGCAGGAACACAAAAAACATTCAGAAGCTGGTACAATCTCCAGCAGGCTTCCCCATTCCTGTGGCATTACCCATAAACAAACCGCTAAAAGAGAAGAAGAAATGTTGTTTGTTGAACTGTGGGTGGCAATGGGGATGTTTCAGGGTACTAATAGCAGGAGGACTCTAGGACCAAGCATCTGTCAGGGCAGGAGAAGGGCATTAGGACACAGCATCTCCCCCAGCACATCACATGGGCCTTTATAAGGAAGCCAGCCCTTGGTTGAAGTGCTTTTTGATCTTCAGATGTTACTAACGTTCCAGTGTTTCCTGTGATTCTTGTTAACCGACACGGCTTGTTCTTGACCTATCTCCTGCCCGCCTCCTGACCTTGACCTCAGCTTGTGTAACGGATCTCCTGTGCCAACTACCTGTCTTGACCTCGGCTCCCACCTGACCTCGTCTCCTCTGCTTCCCACCTGGAACCGAACCTTGGCATGTACCGACTACCCTCTGTCTCAGTGACCCTAGTTACCAGCTACATCTCACAGGGACCACCTGCCTGCAGCAGCCTCGCAGCACATCAGCGAGGTCAGCGAGGTAACTCTGCAGGCGACCTGTGATACTTTGGGCCTGACTCCTAGTGTCTCACCTCCAGGAGAGTCTGGAACTTAGCTGCAAGGGAAGCCCTCTGTCCATTGGCCTCCAGCACTTTGGTACCTGATAGGATGCCTGCTGGAGTTCATACATGTTTGGGGGGAAAGGGAGGATTAAAAATGTCTGCCTCATAGGGCAATTAATCTAGGCACGCTCAGGCTTGGCAGATAGCTTAAATGTAACAATCAGATACCAAATAGTAGTAGAATGTAGGAGTCCAATGGGAGGGGTAACCCTGGGTTCTTCTGTTTTATTTTATTACTCGCTTTCATAGTTCCTGACTTCTATCCCTCCACCTTAGGGTTTTTTTTTTTTTAACCACCCACCTTTGGGAGTTCCCATTCTTCCTCCCATAGATTTCTCCATAATATAAATTAAATTAGACTTCCCAGAGAGAACAACAGGACACCTATGGCTAACCTTCTTCTGAAAACGACTTACCTAGCTGTTCTGCTGACCTACTGGCTTATTACTTTTTATTACTTTTTCAGTCACTGACTCCAAACGAGTATGCCGATTAGGAAAAACAGAAAAAAGGAAGATAACCTTAACTGAATATATATACAGTGGTGTGAAAAAGTGTTTGCCCCCTTCCTCATTTCCTGTTCCTTTGCATGTTTGTCACACTTAAGTGTTTCGGAACATCAAACCAATTTAAACAATAGTCAAGGACAACACAAGTAAACACAAAATGCAATTTGTAAATGAAGGTGTTTATTATTAAAGGTGAAAAAAAATCCAAACCATCATGGCCCTGTGTGAAAAAGTGATTGCCCCCCTTGTTAAAACATACTATAACTGTGGTTGTCCACACCTGAGTTCAATTTCTCTAGCCACACCCAGGCCTGATTATTGCCACACCTGTTCACAATCAAGGCATCACTTAAATAGGAGCTGCTTGACACAGTAAGGTCCACCAGAAGATCCTTAAAAGCTACACATCATGCCGAGACCCAAAGAAATTCAGGAACAATTGAGAAAGAAAGTAATTGAGATCTATCAGTCTGGAAAGGGTTATAAAGCCATTTCCAAAGCTTTGGGAATCCAGCGAACCACAGTGAGAGCCATTATCCACAAATGGCGAAGACATGGAACAGTGGTGAACCTTCCCAGGAGTGGCCGGCCGCCCAAAATTACCCCAAGAGCGCAGCGACGACTCATCCAAGAGGTCACAAAAGACCCCACAACAACGTCCAAGGAACTGCAGGCCTCACTTGCCTCAGTTAAGGTCAGCGTTCATGCCTCCACCATCAGGAAAAGACTGGGCAAAAATGGCCTGCATGGCAGAGTTCCAAGGAGAAAACCACTGCTGAGCAAAAAGAACATCAAAGCTCGTCTCAATTTCTCCACAACACATCTTGATGATCCCCAAGACTTTTGGGACAACATTCTGTGGACCGATGAGACAAAAGTGGAACTCTTTGGAAGGTGTGTGTCCAAGTATATCTGGCGTAGAAGGAACACTGCATTTCAGAAAAAGAACATTATACCAACAGTAAAATATGGTGGTGGTAGTGTGATGGTCTGGGGCTGTTTTGCTGCTTCAGGACCTAGAAGACTTGCCGTGATAAAAGGAACTATGAATTCTGCTGTCTACCAAGAGATCCTGAAGGAGAATGTCCGACCATCTGTTCGTGTACTCAAGCTGAAACGAATTTGGGTTCTGCAGCAGGACAATGATCCTAAACACACCAGCAAGTCCACCACCGAATGGCTGAAGAAAAACAAAATGAAGACTTTGGAGTGGCCTAGCCAAAGTCCAGACCTGAATCCTATTGAGATGTTGTGGTATGACCTTAAAAAGGCCGTTCATGCTCGAAAACCCTCTAATGTAACTGAATTAGGACAATTCTGCAAAGATGAGTGGGCCAAAATTCCTCCAGGACGCTGTAAAAGCCTCATTGCACGTTATCGCAAACGCTTGGTTGCAGTTGTTGCTGCTAAGGGTGGCCCAACCAGTTATTAGGTTTAGGGGGCAATCACTTTTTCACACAGGGCCATGATGGTTTGGATTTTTTTTCACCTTAAATAATAAACACCTTCATTTACAAATTGCATTTTGTGTTTACTTGTGTTGTCCTTGACTATTGTTTAAATTGGTTTGATGTTCCGAAACACTTAAGTGTGACAAACATGCAAAGGAACAGGAAATGAGGAAGGGGGCAAACACTTTTTCACACCACTGTATGTTCTGGTTCACAGACTTAGGCCCATTCACCTGGGCAAATGAGGGCAGCTAAAATGCAGCATTTAGATACAGGTAAAAGCTGCCACACTCTGTGCTATGGCCACATACAAACTGGACGATTAGCTGTAGCCCGAAACCCAGTCCCTGGACAGTCAGAGGCTGTCCCACATGATAACTACATGGAGCCGTTACATGTGAACAGAGGTGGTGCTGGCCATTGATTTGTACAAATCTGGTCGTGTGGGTGCTGGCCCCAGCTAGACGCACACAGCATGTGCATGTGGCAAAGCATCTCTGCAGGTCGGTGGCTAATCAACCGTGTGAATGGACCCATAAAGTATTAAAGCCAAAGAGCATGCTAGGTAAAAGGGAATTTTTAGGATAGGTCAGTCACCAATGCAAGGTTTTAAAGGTTTAAAGATCTAATGGGTAAAGGGGGGGCCCACTCCACTCGCCGCAACCTTTAATGAGTTCAGCATGTAGGCAGAACTGGGAGCTCAAGCATAGAAACCTGACAGAAAACTTAAATTTTTGACTGGGCATAAAAATTCCCCTAATGAGTATTTGTATCTTAGGCCCCTTTCACACAGGCCAGATCCCCTGGTGAGCTGCCAGATGACAAGTCTGTGTCCGCTCTGCTTATGCAGAGTGTGAACATGGGCACAGACAGCTCTCCTCTATGGTCAGTTGGATGTAAATGGACTGGCTGTCCATTTACACCCAACTGCCCTCCGATCCGGCCAGATGGAGGGGAACGCATCCCCCTTCTTTTTACCTGATAATTTTGGAGGTAGCCAGGTGGAAACGGACACAAATCTGTTTACATCTGACTGCCCATAGAGGAGAATGTAGGGTCCGATCGGGTCCACCTGAAAAATGTTTTCAACAAAACAGGATATCTTTCCAATGTGAGGGGTATCGCCTCTAAGACAGCTCTGTTTTGTTTTTGTTATTTTGAGCCCTTGGTGCAGCGTGCAAAAACTAAACACCAACAATGAACATAAAAAGTGCATGTGAGCACATGCAAAAGTGCACTAAGGCCCCTTTCACACTGGGGCGGTGAGCCGCGGTGACGGTAAAGCAGCGCTATATTTAGCGCTGCTTTACCGTCGTTTTTACCGCGGTTTTCGGCCGCTCGCGGTGCGGTTTTACCCCCCGCGAGTGGCCGAAAAAGGGTTAAAGGGGCCGGATTTTTTCATGCGGTGAACAGGCGCTATTTTTAGCGCTGCACCGCATGAAAAACGCCCCGGTGTGAAAGGGGCCTTAGGGTGTATCGTATAGTCTCTTCCTGAAGAGAAGGACCCTTTTCTGAAGACACCTGACAGGGGTAAGGCATACTCAGGTCTACCTAGCCAAAAGGCCCAGTGGACCCCACTCTTCATGATCAGCTGAAGCCAGCCAAATACTACTGAAGGTGGGGGGGGGGGGGGGGCTCTCCTGAAGAGAGACCTCTCAAGGCAGGGGTGGAAGGAACTAATGACCATATATCCTCCCCCTAGACTTCAGGGTAATCTTGAAGGCTCACACCATACAATCTGAGGGCTGGTTTACACCAGTCAGTGCATTTTTGCACAGCAGCTGGTGTGCGGTGTGATCTGGCTAAGATCAACACAGTGATGATGTGCTGAGCCTGGTGAATCACACTGTTTCCTTTTTTTTTTATGAACTTTATTGAGATGTCAAACAGACATCTCATAAAGTTCAATTGCCGTCAATTCCACGTAGTGTGAGGCAATGGATTTCCTCAGTACATCGTGCCCGCATACCAGCGCAACCCAATGGTGTGAAGCGGGCACATGGGAGACAAGTCATTTTGCCTTGTCCATTCAGTGGGATTGCGCTGGAATAACTGCCCAAAACAGTCCCACCACATCCAGTGTGAATCAGCCCTGAGTGAAAAGGAAAACCCATATATAACTGCAGGTGACACACGTGAAGAAAGAAATGTTTGTTGTTATGGAAACAAGTATCCACACATGAAGATTTTCCCCTTCTTTTGCTGCTGTGATGGCAACTCAAAATATTGGTTGTACCCTCACTTTCCTGGTGACACAGGTAATCAGAACAATTGGACTGAGTGAATCTCCCAAATGGGCACACATACAGCAATAAAAACCTTGTGTAGGGACAGAGTGTACAGGAAGAGAAAACCAGAATGTATAAACTTCAGATTCAACTTTATTCAGACTCTTACATCACTAAAATCCAACGTGTTTCGGGGGTTCAAAAGGTCCCCCTTCATCAGTGCTACAAACATAAAAGACTATGATATACAGCAGTGGTCTCCAAACTGCAGCCCAGGGACCGGATGTGACCCTTTACCTGCTTCTATTCAGCCCTTGGGGCACTATTTCATTCACTGACACCTACGAAGGGGCACAATTCCTCCCAATAACACCAATGACAGAGAACAGTTCCTCCCAATGACACCAACGATAGGGCACAGTTCCTGCCAATGACACCAATGATGGGGCACACTCTCTCTCAATGGCTCCAGCAATGGAACCCAATGCCACCAATGATGGGGCACAATTACTCCCAATGACACCAATGATAGGGCACAATTCCTCCCAAAGGACACCAATGATGGGGCACAATTCCTTCCAATGACACTAACGATGGGGCACAATTCCTCTCACTGACACCAAAGATGTGGCATTGTTTACTCCAACTAATGCTGGGACATTTTCTACTCCCAATGATCACAGTGTGGCCTACTAAAATCTGAATGGCAGTAACCTGGCCCTTTGTTTAGAAAGTTTGGAGACCCCTGTAATGACTGGCATGTATCCGGTACACCCAGCCCCTACACTTTTAGATCAAAATATCTATAAGAGGATTTTCCTTTATCTATACTTTAACCACTTCCCACCCGGCCACTGTACATATACGGCCGGGTGGGAGCCGTCTACTTCTGATCGTACGTTCCGGAACGTCCTTCAGAACTAGAGGGATCGCGCGCGCACGTGACCGCGCAGCGGCACGATCCCGATGCGGCCGTGTCACCCGGACACGGCGCATCTCGGATCGGCAGGAGGGCTCGGTGATTGGCCCTCCTGATCACATGACGGCCGTGTCGAATCACAGCCGTCATGTGATGTAAACAAACAGCCGGTTGCTAGGCAATCGGCTTCTCCTCTCCTCACATGGAAGTCGTCGGTGAGGAGAGGAGAGCGGATCGCTGCAGCCGGCTGGTGATCAGTGAGTATGAGCTGTTTTTTTTACTCACTGATCACCAGTAGTGTCCCCACAGTAAAACACACATGTCCCCAAAACACACATGTCCCCAAAACACACATGTCCCCAAAACACACATGTCCCCAAATAATAAAAACACATGTCCCCAAATAAAAACACATGTCCCCAAATAATAAAAACACATGTCCCTCACATATGTCCCAGTAAAATAACATGTTCCAATGATTATCTGCACACATATGTCCGTGATCATTTGCGTACATATGTCCGTGATCACACGAACCAATTATTATACACTTAACGGAATTTTTTTTACTAAAAACATGTAGCAGAATACATTTTGGCTTAAATTTATGACAAAATTTGATTTTATTGGATTTCTTTTAAAAAAGAAAGGAGAAAATATTGTTTTTTTTTTTCAAAATTTCCGCTATGTTTTCGCTTATATCGCAAAAAATAAAAAACGGAGTCGCGAATAAATACCACCAAACTAAAGCTCTATTTGTGCGAACAAAATGATAAAAAATTTATTTGGTTACAGCATTGCATGACCGCGCAATTGTCACTGAAAGTGCGAGAGCGCTAAAAATTGGTCTGGGCAGGAAGGGTGTTTAAGTGCACAGTAAGCAAGTGGTTAAACAGCTTTATGATATTACCCCATCATAGTGTTAAAAAAGAAGAAAAATGGGCTTCATTTCAGTAACTCTGCCATAGAAGAGGAAGAAGTCAGATATATTCGTGCACAGCAGAAATTTCAACAGCTCCTCATTTAAAATCATAACCATATTTTAATTAGACCGGAATTCTGTTTACAGTATAATATGGTCCTTTAACCGTGAACCCTGATCACAATGTAATTATTGTTTCATATCCTCGATTCATGTGAAACTTTTGTGGTAATGTTTTGTCCCCTTTATCAAAATACCATTATTATTTTTAATTCTTTTATTAGATTTTTAATGTTTTATATCTAATTTATTCAAGGACAAAGATTTCCAGAGCATTATGGGCTTTCCTTAAAGTGAGCAGCAGATCCACCAATCAACGCCCCATGACGGCTCAAGAATTGGACCTTACTTACTCGCAAGACTTGGACTTTTTCCATCGATTTCAGTAATACGCTTACTAGCCACATTTGAATACTACCTTGATAGCCCTTAGTGCCTCTCGAGAGCTTCCTTTCCTACAACAATGGGAGAGAGACTTGAACACAACCTTGTCTCCCAAACAGAAAGAATCTTACTCTTTGCCCACAAGACCTCTCTCGCCAGTAGATACCAAGAAGGGGGATACAATCTTCTTACACCTTGGTACCAGATGCCTGTGGCACTTCACCATATGTTCCCCCAAGTTTTGAGTTCCTGTTGGAGGTGTCTGGAATCTGAGGGGACCCTGCTTCACATCTTGTGGCAGTGTCTCAAACTGAAAGAGTTCTGGACAATGGTGGATCAAGACATTCACGGAGGTGGCTCTTGGAGGAAATCTAGTGGCTTTTCTGCTGCACGACACACCGCTTTCTAATAAGAGATACGAATGAAGGACTCAAGCATCTTCTCAATGCAGCAAAGGCTTGCATTCCGGCACTGTGGAAGAGTCCTAACCCATCTGACAATGCACAGTGGCTCGCCGGAATTTCAGAGATCCAGCAAATAGAGAATCTCACTATAATACTTAAAGAACAGGAGGACAAATATTGGAAAATCTGGACTTTTTTTATAAGGATCAAACACCTCTTGCTTCTCAACAGTAATAGATAGGTCCTCTTAGTCCTGGCAGACACCATAGTATGAAAGTGTGGCCGGGGGCATGGGATCGACTCTTTAACCTTCCTTCCCCGTCTTTCCCTCCCCCCTCTTTTTTTTCCTTTTCCCGCCCCTTCTTTTCCTCTTTTTCTTTAATTGTCTTGGGGTTTGACATTAACCCTCCCACACAAAATCTCAGTCCCTTGCTTCTTGTATATGTTGTGTCTATGTGTTTTGACTTTTGTACTGTCATGCTGATTCTTCAAAATAAAGAATATACAGTGCCTTGGCTTTTTACCTATTTTGTTACATTACAGCCTTTAGTTCAATGTTTTTTTAATCTGAATTATGTGTGATGGATCAGAACACAATAGTCTAAGTTGGTGAAGTAAAATTAGAAAAATATATACATAAGACAATTTTTCAGAAATAAAAAAATGATAATTTTGTGATGTATTCACCCCCTTTATTATGAAGCCCATGAAAAGCTCTGGTGCAACCAATAACCTTCAGAAGTCATATAATTTGTGAAATGATGTCCACCTGTGTGCAATCTAAGTGTCACATGACCTGTCATTACATATACACACCTTTTTGAAAGGCCCCAGAGGCTGCAACACCTAAGCAAGAAGCACCACTAACCAAACACTGCCATGAAGACCAAGGAACTCTCCAAGCAAGTAAGGGACAGTGTTGTTGAGAAGTACAAGTCAGGGTTAGGAGCACCATCAAATCTATCAAATCTATCATAACCAAATGGAAAGAACATGGCACAACAGCAAACCTGCCAAGATGGCCGCACACCAAAACTCACGGATCGGGTAATGTCAGGGTTTCCGTCCGCTGCGCACGCTAGTGCGCAGGCGCACGGGTTCGGCTTCCCGGCTCATAGCCAGTGACAGGGAGAGAATGCGGCGGCGCGTGCGCACTCGTGTTCCCGCCAAGCGGCGCGCGCGCATGCACAGTAGCGCGGCATCACCCCATGTGACCTCAGCGGCCCTATAAAAGGAGGGCCTCTGTGCCCAGACAGACGCTGGTTCATCTGACAGCTGCTTCCTGTTGTATCCTGTACTTGTCCCTTGAAGATTGTCAAGCAAGTAAGGGACAGTGTTGTTGAGAAGTACAAGTCAGGGTTAGATTATAAAAAAAATTTTTACAGGAGGTATCCAAATCTTTGATGATCCCTAGCCATCCTCTCCAACGCCATGGGCCCCATCAAATCTCCGGCCGAGAAAAACTCATAACCAAATACCTCCTTGAAGGAGCAGTTCACCCAATGGAAAAACGCTTAAGACCCCGTCAACATGGCACAACAGCAAACCTGCCAAGAGAGATGGCCGCACACCAAAACTCACGGATCACGGATCGGGTAAGGAGGGTTTACATTAATCAGAGAGGCAGCACAGGTATCAGACCTAAGGTACCCTGGAGAGGAGCTGCAGAGTTCCACAGCAGATCTCCCGACTGGAGTATCTGTACATAGGGTCCTAAAGCAAAGCCTTGGGGTTTACTCAGGCCTCTACCCATTCCAGAACGAGCCGTCATCGCTCCACTCCATCCTAGTGGTAGTGGATCGGCTGTCCAAAATGAGTCACTTTATGGCAGAGTGGCCAGAAGAAAGCCATTACTTTCAGCAAAAAAACAAAACGGGAGATGTTTCTGTTCTTCCGCACAAGACGACTGGTATGGAGAGTTCCACAGCAGAGACTGGAGTATCTGTACATAGGATGACAATAAGCCGTGCTCCATAGAGTTGGGCTTTATGGCAGAGTGGCCAGAAGAAAGCCATTACTTTCAGCAAAAAACAAAAGGGAGACTCCCAAATGTATGGAGGAAGGTGCTCTGGTCTGATGAGACTAAAATGTAACTTTTTGCCCATCAAAGAAAACGCTATATCTGGCGCAAACCCAACACATCACATCACCCAAAGAACACCACCCCCACAGTGAAACATGGTAGTGGCAGCATCATGCGGTGGGGTTGTTTTTCAGCAGTCGGGACTGGGAAACTGGTCAGAGTTGATGGAAAGATGGATGGTGCTAAATACAGGGATATTCTTGAGCAAAACCTGTACCACTCTGTGTGTGATTTGAGGCTAGGACGGAGGTTCACCTTCCAGCAGGACAATGACCACAAACACACTTTTAAAGCAACACTTGGTTTAAGGGGAAACATGTAAATGTGTTGGAATGGCCTAGTCAAAGCCCAGACCTCAATCTAATAGAAAATCTGTGGTCAGACTTAAAGATTGCTGTTCACAAGCGCAAACTATCCAACTTGAAGGAGCTGGAGCAGTTTTACAAGGAGGAATGGGCAAAAATCCCAGTGGTAACATGTGACAAGCTCATAGAGACTTATCCAAAGAGACTTGGAGCTGTGATAGCCGCAAAAAGTGGCTCTACAAAGTATTGACTTTAGGGGGGTGAATAGTTATGCACATTGACTTTTTCTGTTATTTTGTCCTGTTTGTTGTTTGCTTCACAATAAAATATTCTGTAATTAAATGATGCAAATCCTCAAACAATCCATGTTAATTCCAGGTTGTGAGGCAACAAAACACGAAAAATGCCCCCCTTGGTGAATACTTTTGCAAGGCGCTGTAAGTGGGCCTTGTGCCTTAGTGCAAGCTCTGCTTGAATTATATATCAAAAGGTAGATGATTTTTGCAGCTCTTAAGTGTGAATCAACTCAGACATCTCAAAATGGAAAAAAGTAATAAAATGGTAATAATAAGTGAAAAGAATTACTGGTAAATACAGTATACTGCCTCCGCTCCCGCTCTGCCTGCTCTACAAATGGAGTCGTAGCGCTCCCCTTTTAAAGTATGACTCATCATTACCGTCCTTTTACGGAGTGTCAGTGAGATTAGAAGGTGCAGAGATCAGACCTGTCATCATGAGTTGTTAGACGAACATTAGAAAGCTGCGGTTTCCTGTGGGTGTAAGGAGCACTTATATTATAGAAAAACTCAGTATATTTCACTGGCAATATTAAAATAGATCAATACACATACACAAAACTTTTTTTTTACATTTTGGATAGAGTAAGGGAGGGTCCAATTATAGAGATTTCACTTCACTTCCTGTTCCACAGCCAAAACATCTAGTTCCAGGTTGTCACCAGAACCAACGTCCCCAGTGGAAGATTTCCCCCTCTATTCCTGGTGACAAACCAAAATGTGGGAATAACTTTTATGTTTGGGAAAAATAGAGAGGGTGAATCTCCCTAACAGGGGCTCAGGCAGCAACAAAAACCTGACAGGGTTTCTAATCCATCTCCACTCTGACCAAAACAAAAAAAATGTTTGCCTTTAGTTCTACTTTAACTGCTTGCCGACCAGCTCACGCCGATATACGTCGGCAGAATGGCTCTGCTGGGTGAAACCTTTAAGAGCTGCCAGAGGGTGCGCGCCCACTGCACGGCGGGGTACCTGATGCACGCGGCGATTGCCGCCGGCCATGCGTGATCACGGGCAGGAGCGCCAGCACAGGGATTTGTGTGTGTAAACACACAAATCCCTGTTCTGTCAGGGGAGAGGAGACATATCGTTTGTTCCTACTATGTAGGAACAACGATATGTCTCCTTCCCCAGTCAGTCAAATCCCCATACAGTTAGAACACATCTAGGGAACACACATTTAACCCCTTGATCGCTCCCTCCCAGTGACATTTACACAGTAATCAGTGCATTTTTCTTAGCACGGATACATGTATAAATGTGCCAAAAATGTGTCAAAAGTGTCAAATCTGTCGGCCGCAATGTCGCAGTCCTGCTAAAAATTGCAGATCACCGCCAGTACTAGTAGAAAATAATAAAAAATGGCATAAAAATGCCATAAATCTTTCCCATATTTTGTAGACGCTATAACTTTTGCGCAAACCAATCAATATACACTTAGTGTGATTTTTTTTTTTGTTTTTTACCAAAAACATGTAGAAGAATATCTATTGGCCTAAACTGATGAAGAAATTTGTTTTTTAAAAACATTTTTGGGGATGTTTATTATAGCAAAAAGTAAAAAATATAGTTTTTTTTTCAAAATTGACGCTCTTTTTTTGTTTAAAGCGCAAAAAATAAAAACCACAGACGTGATCAAATACCACCAAAACAAAGCTCTATTTGTGGGAAAAAAAGGACGCAAATTTCGTTTGGGTACAGCATTGCATGACCGCACTATTGTCAGTAAAGCGACGCAGTGCCAAATTATAAAAAGTGCTCTGGTCAGGAAGGGGGCAAAATCTTCCAGGGCTGAACTGATAAACCACTAAATTCCAGCAGAACATTTGCCAGTAGACAGGTGCAGAATGGAAAGATTTGTTTTGTTTCGGATAGATGCGTTATGTTACTAATTCTGTTTAGTTGATTTGTTTTGGAATTTGCTTAGTTTAGTTTTCATTTAGTTTAGTTTATTCATTTTCCAATAAATTCCAACTTTATGGAACAATTCGATTTCGGATTGGTTGAAAAATGATCAACCGATTCAAATTCAGTCTGAAGAATAGCTGGTTGTTAAAGTGATTGTAAAGGCTCTCTTTTTTTAAAAAATAACAAACATGTTATAATTACCTCCTCTGTGCATTCAGACACGGAGCTGCCATTCGGCCCCGCCCCCCCTCTCTCGCCTAATTGGCTGACTTTGATTGACAGTCGCAGGAGTCAATGGTGCCTCTGCTGTGTCTCAGCCAATCAGGAGGAGAGGCTCGGATGGCCGAGGGACTCATGGACATTACTGGATAGAGATGGGGCTCAGGTAAGTGTTAGGGGGTGCTGGGGAGGCTGCTGAACACAGAAGGCTTTTTATCTTAATGCATAGAACTTTACAACTCCTTTAGGGAGCCGGTCGGGAAGCCGGCCGGCACGTCCTTAACAACCAAAGACTCATCAGCTATTAGAGGGCTTTCCCGAAGAGAGATGAAATGTAAACCAAAGAATGGAAGCAATAGAAAAGTCGAAATAAAACAGCATAGTGCCCCCCCCCAATCCATACCAGACCCAAAGGGGAACCCCAAACCAAAATAAAAAACAAAAATCCCCCCCCAAAATCCATACCAGACCCTTATCCAAGCATGCAGCCCAGTAGGCTTGAAAAGGGGGGGGGGGACGAGCGAGCACCAAATCATACCCGGCAATGTGCCCTCAACATAGGGGGGGGTGCATTGGGGCACCTTGTCCCCATGTTGATGGGGACAAGAGCCTCTTCCCCACAACCCTGGGCAGTGGTTGTATGGGTCTGCGGGCAGGGGGCTTATCAGAATCTGTCCGTGATTGTTGTCGTCATGATTGACAATGGATCTACTTCGGGGGACATTTTTATTTTTTAATAAAGGAATTGTCAAAAACTTGTGTTGTCTCCTTATTTACACATTTTATTGGTGAATGGGGGGGGGGGGGGGGGGGGGGGGCTGGAATCCATGGGCCCCCTTGTTAGGAGCTTCCAGATTCCAATAAGCCCCCCCCCCACAGACCACCACAACCACTGCCCAATTGATGACTCAATTGTATTTGTGAAACGCGTAGAGGCTGCTGGGAAAAATACTAAGTCACTTCCTGCCGGGCGAAAGTGAGGCTTGAGACACACGCCGACATAGGAGACACGCAGTGATACTTTCACCCATTTAAACCCGCTGGATAGGCTTGGTGCCGGCTTACGGGCACGTTTGAATGTGAGTTTTATAGTCTCTTTTTAAATAAACAGTACATATATACTGCGCAATGATCATTGTTTATTTCCTATGAGGACGAATATCTCTTGTACCGATACTATTGGGAAAAGCAATAGTGGAGTGGTTATCCCATTAATGAACCAAAGGGGTGTTGACAGCTATATCTGGTGAGTGGCGAATTCATATGGTGGTGACGTTGTCACAATATTGGCGGAAATTGTACTGAACCACGGATGGGGATAGAAGCACATGGAAGTAGTTTATTCACATTGGAGAGTTGCACTGGGATTTGTAAAATATATATTTTTCTACTCACTAGTAATAATTAGCTGGTATATTCAATCCAGCAGAAACACTGGACACTTATTTATTTATTAATTTATTATTTGATTTTACATTTTCTATATTGATTGGGTAGAGGAGGTTTTGTGGTGTTGTTTTGGTGTACCATCTAAAGGCCAATGTTGACATATTGGATGTGACACAGGCATTGGTTGAATTGCACAATAGAATGTAGTGGTATATTTTGTGTACATATATATATTTTTGGGGTTTCACTGTCTCATATATGTATTCACTGTCATAATAGGAGTGGTGTTATTTAAATTAATTAAATTAATACAAGATAGGGGTTAGCACAGTCGACACTTTGTTTTTGACTTTTTCACTGCCCAGGTTTGCCTTGTCCCCCACGCAGTTTTTTTTGTTGATGTTTTTTCTGACTTTTCTATAGCCAGCTTTCTTTTGTTTACATTTCAGCTCTCGGTGGGGAAGCCCACTGATAGCTGATGAGTCATCGGTTGCTAAGGATGCGGCGGCCGACTTTCCGGCCCACTTCTTAACAACCAGCTATTCTTAACATAGAATTTGAATCGGTCGATCATTTTTCAACCTATCTGAATTAGAATCGTTCCGAAAATTTGGAATTCGTTAGAAAACGAACAAAACTAAATTAAACAAATTTCAACAAAATGTTGTTACTATTTCATTCGGAGATTCGGATACAACAGAATCTCTGAAGAACCAAAAATTTTTTGAGTTTACATTCGGACGGAAACAAATTGCACATGTCTATTGGCCAGAGCTTCACACTGTCTCTGCCAGCTTGCCTTCCTCCCATACTGCATCCTGGTGCCATCTCTTCCACAAGTAACCAGAGGGATTGCAGGTAGAGGGATCACGTTTATGAAAAGTCACTGGGCAATGATACCGGCGAGAATCAGGTAGTAGCGCTCTTGGACGTAAGAGCAACTCGACAGTTTGTATGACAATACTAGTACTTTGTCCAATTCCATTTCATCCACCAGTATATCCAAGTCCCGACCTCTTCAGGATTTAGAGTAGAACTCAAGGCAAACATCTACATTGCTCTGTGGTCCAGTTCTGGTGCCCGTGTGCCCATTGAAAGCACTTTTGGCTGTGGACACAGTCAGCATGGGCACCCTGACCACTCTGGGCCTTCACAGCCCCATATGCAACAAACTGCGATGCCCATTTTTTCTGCTTTCAATGCATCAACTTCAGGGACAATGTGTTTACTTGTTCCCTTATATATTCCACTGACTTTTAGATGCCATTGTAATGAGACAATCAATGTCATGTAACCTGTTAGTGGTCATAAAGTTATGGCTGAAGAGCACATAGCCCCATACACAACGGAGGCGGCCATTTTGTCAGCTGAACTAGTGCAGACATGTCAATATAGCGGGCTGCATTCTCTTCAATACAGATCTTTTACAAAATGGCTACTAGTTATGTGATAGCTACACTATAGTGTCACTTCTGATTAAAAAATGTATACACAGGACATTGTTATTACTGTATACCTAACAGGCATTCGGTTTTTTGACTTTTAGCCACAATAAGAAAACCAATATATCTGGGTTGATGAGGTAGTGGGTAATTATCCGTCCTCCCACTAGCTTTCCACACAAGTCTGCTCTCTTCTATTTTACTTGCAATTAACAAGGCAAATTAGTACATTACTGAATCTGTCAGTTTCCTGACACATGGGACGCTAGGCATCAGATAGAGAGGGAAAGCAATTCAAAAAAGGAAATGGCTGACTTCTAATACCAGAAAACAACTGTCCGCCATACCGATCCCACTGCCAGCAACACACACTGACAGTGCAAGGAGAAGAGTGTAGGATCCACAGTAACCAATCAAAATCAAGCTTTTATTAGGATGGCTGCAGTAAAGTGTTTTCTGGTTGGTTGCTCTGGGTTACTGTACTCAGTGTCTTGCCTGGTTTACATAACCCGTCCTAGGTTCTTAATTATCAAAAGTAAAAAAAAAATACTGAAAAATATTAAAAAAACATAAAACATACTGAAAAATATTGATATTTCCAGCAACCAATCATATTCTCCCTTTCACTCTTAGGAACCCTAAAGGAGGGTTGTTCAGATGTCTCAATCTGGGGTCTGAATGTTAAGGGGGCTGAAACAGAGATAAAAGGGGACAGATCTGAAGGATTGCTCTTCTGATGTCTGTATGTTTAACCACCTCAATAAAGGGCATTTTCACCCCCTTCCTGCCTGGTCATGCAAAACTGTACCCAAATTAAAAAAAATTTCTTCACACAAATAGAGCTTTCTTTTGGTGGTATTTAATCACTGCTGTTTTTTTTATTTTTTACAAAAAAAAGAAGAGAGAAAATTGTGAACTGGCACCAGTAATGGGCATTGATTTGTGTAACTGATGGGCACCGATTGGTGGCACTCACTGGCTCTGATTGGTGGCACTGCTGCAGCTTTACTGTATTCAGGGCACTGACGATCAGTGCCCTGATTACCTTCCCTGTTCTCCCCTGCAAGGAGATTTTGCTGATCGGCTCTCCTCGCTACACACTGTCAGTGTGAGACGAGGAGAGCCGATTTATGGCACTTCTGCATTTACATGTGATCGGCTGTGATTGGACACAGCCGACCACATGGTTAAAGAGCCACGTCAGCAGCTCTTTACAGAGATTGGGGTCACGCCGTGTCCTAGCAACAGTTAGGCAACTGACAACAGCATAGGTAGGATACATGTTGAAAAAAAAGAGAAACAACATTCAAAAACTTGTACAGAGCTCCCATGAGCATATTGAGATAGGAAAAGAGAAAAAAAAAAGGGGGGCGGATGGGTGTCAGTGTATGTGTTTGTGGGGGGAACCCTCCCATCCCACATGACCAGATCCCGGAGGTATTTTCACTCTCAACCCTTAGTGGAGATAAAGGACGCAAAATTGGAAGAGTAACGAAAATGGTTCCAAACAGACCAGGTAAGGCTGTGGGCCTGAGATTTAGTCTGCTCACAAGCAAGCATACTTTCCATATATTCAATATTGTTCACTTCACAAGCCCAGGCAGCGAGTGGCGGGGGCTCAGGCTGGCGCCAGCTTCTGGCAATACCAGACCAAGCTGCCCTCAAAAAGTGCCTGATCAAACTTTTCTTGATTTGTTTGTAGGAGTCTGGCAGCATGGAGAGCACTGTAAATTTGAGGTTGATTAGGGTATTTGTCCCCAACCAGAGTATCATATAATTGCAGTTATTTGTCCCAAAAGGGGACAATGCGAGGGCGAGTACCCCAAATATGGAGCCAGGGACAATGCCAGCAGCGCACATCAGAAATAGAGGGATCAATTTTATGAAAAGTCCAGCGGGTGAGAATCCGGTAATATCGCTCTTGGACGTAAGAGGAACTCGACAGTTTGTATGACAATACTAGTACTTTGTCCAATTCCATTTCATCCACCAGTATATCCAAGTCTCGACCTCTTCAGGATTTAGAGTAGAACTCAAGGCAAACTTTTGTTTTGGATTGAGTAAGGTAGGGTTAGAACCCTATCAGATATTTTGATACATTTTTTCTAGGGCTGTGGAAATTAAAGATTAATTCCTCGAATTAATCGTTAATTTTTTTTATCGATCAAAATTCTTTTGATTAGTACTCACCTCTCTGCCGGCTTCTGGGCCTTCAGGGAGTTCTGTCGGAGATCCGGTGACGTCACGGACATCGACATCACCGGACTCCTCTCCCCTTCCCGAAGTGCCTCCATCTGCTAACGAAGGGAAGGGGGGAGGAGTCTGGAGACGTTGAAGTTCTGATTGAACGTAACGCGTATGGGGGAGGAGCTACACATGACGTCACCCGCTGCTGCCCTACGTAACTAACACGATTGTCGGCTTTACATGCTGTGTTTTTATCCTCTTTATATGAGTAGTTTGTGTTTGAACACAAAAATGTAATCTTATACTTAAGCGGTGAGCACTTAGATCTTTTCTTTCTACCCATGACCTGGCGTCCTTGCTGAGATCTAAGGAGACGTGAGAGAAGTTTATGGTCCGTGTTAACCCTTTTGATACCCGCTTGCATGACCACCTGTTTGCACAGGGGTCCATGCCATAAGGTGGGAGTGATTAGATGGGGTGATGGGGATTGTCACGCTACTGTGGAAAAAAAAATACTTACGTCAGTGCTACAGTTTGAATTTAAAACGTATTTAAAACGTATTTGTGAACTGTGAAGTTAAGTCATGGATTGTGGAAACTAACTAGTGTTGGGTGATTGTATATAGTGTATATTGTATATAGTGTATATTGTATATAGTGTATACCACATTTACCACTGACTAATGCAAGGAGATCAGCTAAAAGTAGTTGGATCTGTATGTGCGTTATAATTAATCAAAATTAGTCGATTAATCAATTAAAAAAAAAATCGATTAATCGAACACGAAAATTTTAATCAGTAACAGCCCTAATTTTTTGCCATCTGTGTTGAAGATTTCTATTCAATTCAGTGAGAGGAAATGTCTTCAAATTGAGAGAAATCCTTGGTTGTCACCAGAACTAATGTCCCTATTGGAAGAATTCCCTTCTATTCCCATTCTGGTGACCAGTAAAAATGTGTGTATTTCTTCAAATTTCACTTTTAATAATAACGCTCACCAGGGCAAATAATGAGGGCGAACCTGACAGGTGTTTTAATCCCACTCCACTCTATCCAAAGCTAAAAAAAAAATGTTTTGCCTTCAGTTACACTTCAAGAATGGATACTGTCCCATCATAAATGGAACTCTGTGAATGGCGTTGAAATGAATACCCGCTGCACAGATACAGATACTGTACTTACAGACGTCTGTCACAGCAGTGACATTTCAGGAACGCCGTTGTCTCTAGAAGTCGTGCTAATCTTATTCTGAACACCTGTCACAAAATCTTCAGTACAAGCTTGTTTGATGACTGAAACCTCGAAGTCTGTACAGTATCAGAGATAAACACATGAGACAGACATGGTGTACGCTGAAACGCGTTATGGGCGAAATCCATTTAGAGTTCTTTGTACAAGGAACTTTTATAATGTTGATTAAAGACCAACATCTTAAAAACCTGTGATTGAGCTGATGCAAAATACAGCTGCACTTCATGAATTTGAGTCTAAGTCCATGGTCAAGTCTATGGAGATGCAAAACTTACATGAAGCAAGTGAGAAGGAGGTCCCCTGCAGATCAACAGCACCTGTCAATAAACCCTAAGGTTTACCATAGAGGAACCTTGCTGCGGTTGAGTGCCACCTGCAGTGGAAACAGCAGACTGCACCTGCCTACAGACAGGAACCTTCTTACATCTTTTTCCTAGGTCTACATATACTTCTTTCAGAAATGGCCTTTTTGTAGCTGATTGTTCTTGAAGACCCAGATGCAGTGGAATCTCGGAATACGAGCATAATCTGTTCCAGGAGAATGTTCGTAATCCAAAGTACTCGCATATCGAAGCGAGTTTCCCCATTAAAGTCAATGGAAACGAAAATAATTTGTTCCGCATTGATTCAATGGCATGCAATACCACATGCTGCCAGAGCCGGGGGCGCCGCAGAGCCTCAGAAACGTCCGAAAAGGCCGGAGGACACCTCGGCTGACCTCGGCAAACCTCGGAAAGACTTTGTTCCCGAGATTTGCCGAGGTCAGCAGAGCTGTCCTCGGGCCTTTCCGTGCATTTCTGAATGGCGCTGATGGGTGATGTTCAGCTCCGGCGCCCCCCCCCCCCACCTCAGGCCAAATGCGGTACTGCACACTGCTTTGGCCTGAATCGTGCTCGTTTTGTGAGACAACACTCACAAACCGAGTTACGATTTTTAAAAATACAGTGCTCGTATTGCGAAACGCTCTTTAACCGTGTTACTCGTTCCACTGTATTGATATTTTTAATCTCCTTTCCACATATATCCCCCAACGGAGGGATACACTTGCATCCAATCCCCATCCTGTGTTTCTCCCCCTTTGTGACCCCCAAAGGTTTTGAATTGCCCAGTTTTTGCTTATACCAATATGTTGTTTTGGCAGAGAAAATTCCAATTCCGTAGCCTATGTTCCTGAAGCATTTATTTTTTTGGCTACTTGGAGTTTTATGCGCATTATTGCCGATTTACTGTATATACAGTGCCTTGAAAAAGTATTTAAACCCCTTGAAATGTTCCACATTTTGTCATGTTACAACCAAAAACTAAAATTTATTTTATTGGGCTTTTATGTAATAGGCCAACACAAAGTGGCACATAATTGTGAATGTGAAGTGGAACGAAAATTATAAATGGTTTTCAACATTTTGTACAAATAAATATGTGGAAAAGTGTGATGCTGTATAGTTACTGTATAGTTACTATACATCTAATGCCCTGTACACACGGTCAGACATTCCGACCACAAAATCCATCAGATTTTTTCCGACGGATTTTGGCCGAAACTTGTCTTGCATACACACGGTTGCACAAAGTTGTCAGAAAATACGATCGTTCAGAACGCGGTGACGTAAAACACGTACGACGGGACTACGAAGAGGCCAGTAGCCAATAGCTTTCGTCCCCAAATTTATTCTGAGCATTGGTGGCACTTTGTGCGTCGGAATTCTATACACACGATCGGAAAAAGTCCGATCGGATTTTGTTGTCGGAAGATTTTCGATCCTGCTCTCAAACTTTTTCCGTCGGAAATTCCGATGGAAAAAGTCCGCTAGAGCCAACACACTACGACAACATAATCCGATCAGACTTTTTCCGTCGGAATTTCCGACCGTGTGTACGGGGCATAAGACTTCTGGAGTTTCTGGAGTCAACAACATAGTCTACCTCTAGGCAGGTACAGTCTACTCTCTCCACTGCAAGTGGTGCTCAACTGCAGCGGCATTGCAGGGGGAGAGGGAGTCAAGAGGAACCTAGTTACTCTATGGTTTCCTGGGTCACAGGGGGCAGCTATCTGATTAGATGCTGATGACCCATGTGGCTCTGGCAGCCATCTTGGGTCAGGCAGAGTCCAGGCCACATTCTGCACCTCGAGACAGACACACCTGAGACTTCCTGTTATTGACACCCCGTGTGTGCTCCCAGTTGGGTTGCCTTCCTGTCAGGCTTGTTGTGTATTGCTTCAATTACAATATATTTTGGTTTCTCTGCACCTGGACCTGGAGCGTTTTCTGCTGCCACGTACCTGTGAATGAAACCTTACAGGTGTATTCTGTATTATTTGCTGTGGAAATAAATAATTACAAAAATCAAAAACATGCCATCGACAAGCTTAAAGCCCATCAACGTAGGATAGCTATACATTGTAAGATTTCAGTTGATTTCCGCTAAACCGTATAGATGGAGGAACGTCCCCTGTTCTGCTGTTGTAACACCTTTGATATGGCTGTTGGGAAGTGACAGAGACACAAACCTTGGAGATCCGTGCACTGGAATCTCAGGAACTGGTGGGCAGGCTCCGGCCTTATAACCTTGCTGGAGCTAAGGCTGGAGTGCTTTCCAATGCATCTGGTGACAGCATCACCATAGCAACAGAAGCAGAACAGCAGTTGCATGTTGCGCGGAGCAGGATGGGAAATATTCTAGAGGTTAACAGTCAGTGTTAAAGAATAATAGGTAAAAGAGAATAAAAGCAGTGGAAATCTAGAAATTTATTATTATTACTTAACCCAAGGCCGCTGTTTAAGTGCCACATCTGCTTTTTCTGCCTTTTTTAAATTAAATATAGCAGAATAAAATTGTTATAATTTATAATGCATTTAAAAGAGAACTTTGTGCTCATTTTTTTGCACTTATTGAACGGATATCACAGAATGCTTACAAAGTTAACAAGCTAAATGAGAGTAAATAGAAGAAGTTCATTGTTAGGATTTAGGAGCTGCTTGGTCATTTTGGATTTTCTGTTCTGTGCCTCATCTCAGACAACAACCTCAGCCTCTGTGACACAACCGGTTGAAAAAAAGTCACTGCAAGAACATGTAGAGACTCAAGTACAGTGCCTTGCAAAAGTATTCACCCCCCTTGGCTTTTTACCTATTTTGTTACATTGCAGCCTTTAGGTCAATGTTTTTTTTAATCTGAATTATATGTGATGGATCAGAACACAACAGTCTAAGTTGGTGAAGTAAAATTAGAAAAATATATACATAAAACTATTTTTCAGAAATAAAAAACTGACAATTGGCACGTGCGTATGTATTCACCCCCTTTGTTATGAAGCCCATAAAAATCTCTGGTGCAACCAATAACCTTCAGAAGTCATATAATTAGTGAAATGATGTCCACCTGTGTGCAATCTAAGTGTCACATGACCTGTCATTACATATACACACCTTTTTGAAAGGCCCCAGAGGCTGCAACACCTAAGCAAGAGGCACCACTAACCAAACACTGCCATGAAGACCAAGGAACTCTCCGAACAAGTAAGGGACAATGTTGTTGAGAAGTACAAGTCAGGGTTAGGTTATAAAAAAATATCCAAATCTTCGATGATACCTAGGAGCACCATCAAATCTATCATAACCAAATGGAAAGAACATGGCACAACAGCAAACCTGCCAAGAGATGGGCACACACCAAAACTCACGGACCGGGCAAGGAGGGCATTAATCGGAGAGGCAGCACAGAGACCTAAGGTAACCCTGGAGGAGCTGCAGAGTTCCACAGCAGAGACTGGAGTATCTGTACATAGGATGACAGTAAGCCGTACGCTCCATAGAGTTGGGCTTTATGGCAGAGTGGTCAGAAGAAAGCCATTACTTTCAGCAAAAAACAAAATGGCACGTTTTGAGTTTGCGAAAAGGCATGTGGGAGAGTCCCAAAATATATGGAGGAAGGTGCTCTGGTCTGATGAGACTAAAATTGAACTTTTTGTCAATCAAAGAAAACACTATGTCTGGCGCAAACCCAACACATCACATCACCCAAAGAACACCATCCCCACCGTGAAACATGGTGGTGGCAGCATCATGCTGTGGGGATGTTTTTCAGCAGTCGGGACTGGGAAACTGGTCAGAGTTGAGGGAAAGATGGACGGTGCTAAATACAGGAATATTCCTGAGCAAAACCTGTACAACTCTGTGTGTGATTTGAGACTCAGACGGAGGTTCACCTTCCAGCAGGACAATGACCACAAGCACACTGCTAAAGCAACACTTGAGTGGTTGAAGGGCAAATATGTAAATGTTTTGGAATGGACTAGTCAAAGCCCAGACCTCAATCCAATGGAAAATATGTGGTCAGACTTAAAGATTGCTGTCCACAAGCGCAAACCATCCAACTTGAAGGAGCTGGAGCAGTTTTGCTCTCTCTGGAGCTCCTGGCCCCTCCCTCCTGCCCCCCGAGCAAGCAGCTTACAATGGAAGCACCCAAGCAGGCTTGCTTGCGAGCCCGGGCTTTGCGTGTCCATTCACTCACAGAGCCGGCCCAGTCCCTTCTCTCTCCTAATTGGCTCACTGGCTCCCGCTATTGTCTCAACCAATGAGGAGGGAGAGTCCCTAAAAACCCGGGGCGCTCGTGCACATCGCTGGATCGGGATGGGGCTCAGGTAAGTATTGGGGGGGGGGGGGCTGCTGCACAGAGAAGGTTTTTTACCTTTATGTATAGACTGCATGAAGGTAAAAAACCTTGATACTTTAGAAGCACTGTAAACCTATATTCTATAGTGATTTTATTGGTTTGTTTTTGAATCTTTGAGCATGTACAGAGATTTTAGACCTTTTCAAACCTCATTCACATGGGCGATTAAGGCCAGACACTGCCAAGATTCAGCTTAAACCTCCAGCAGGGATCACAGGTGTTTCTGGCCAGGAAGCCGGCATAATTCATAAGCAATGCAGCAGTTTGCATGTAAAAAATAGGTTTGCGCAGCGCTAAGAGCATAACATAAAGGTAAAAGTCCATAGTGTTTAGGATAAAGTCCTTATTCAGGGAAAAAAATTGAACCACCCACGGTGTAGACAGAGACACAATTAGGTGAGCACGAACTTATCCTCCACCGAACATCAACACACCGGGCCTCTTACCAAAAAGAATGGACCACTAAATTACAGGTGGTCAAACAAGCATGATAAATCCACAGAGCCACGAAACCATTTCATGAGGATCATAGATGGCTGGGTCTTGTAGTCTCACCAGATGAATATTCAGAGGTGCATGCATAAGATACAAAAAAAGGAACTCCTCATGGTGTAAAAATTTAAAACTAGGATCACCTTTCTTTACAAAATTTCCAAGGTACTCACATTTTAGCAAATAAAAACAGGCATGTTCAAAGGCAGCATTCTGTATAAGGTAGCATTTGTTTCCAACCCCAAAGATGCCCACGGTCAACACATAGCAGCGTCGTGACGTCAGAGCTCCACCCTACGAGGCGTTTCGTCCAATTGAACGTCGTCCTGCTGTTTGCATGTAAAATGACATTCGAGGTGTGAATAGGAATTGATTAGAGGCCCAGAATGCAAACTACCTGCGTCTTGGGGCGCTCATCTGGCTCTAATCCCATTAACACTTCAGATGCCTGTTTACATGCGAACAGCTGTGGTACATGTCAGCCTATCATTGATCTGTACTGGCTTCCTGGCCGCTGCTGATTATAAACACCTTTGACCTCCGTCGATTTATGCTGATTTCTGGTGGTTTACGTCCTTGATCGGCCATTTGAATGAGACCTTAAAAGTTGAAAAAAATGACCTGCAATATGCTTCAAATTACTGGTAAAGTTATACATTAGGCAACATGCACATGAGCGTATTTGCCCGTACAGCATGAAGACTCTGTGTATTTCTGATGCCCAAAATTTCCTGGAGCTGCGTACAGCTGCCCATTGACATGAATGGGTGAAGGTAGTTGTGTACGCAGCTATGCGCCACTATTTGCGTAGCACATGCGCACATACGGAATGCACCGAACGCACCTAGCACGCATTGAGTGTATTGTGTCTGTGTGTTTGTGCGCTACTTTACGCACACAGGAAGCCTAGAAAAAAGAAAGACTTTTGCAGATCTTTAAAAAAAACTGCTAAAAGTTTTTTGGGGGGGAAGATTTTCTGCCGCTGTGATGAGATATTATTATGGCAGTTCATACAGTCACCTTCATCTCTCCGATGAATCACTGCAGCCAGGAAGAATTTGCTCCACAAACGCAGTGAATTCATCTACGATGGAGGAGAGGAGATTGAAATGTCTATTCTCGGTAGGAGAGGGAGCTTAGTCGCAAGCGCCTGATGTATGTCACACACTGAAAAGGCCCCCTGCAGGCGGCAGACGGTATGGAGGTGCGTCTGTATTCTGAACACGAGCCTTCTCCAGTCTCTTCAAAAGAGTACGGTGCATCTAAGCGGCAGAATTACAGAATCCCTGCGGGGTTGGAACAGATTTCACACTGGGCTCAGTGGCAGCGCATTCTTACCGGGTCCTGGACCTGCGGTTTAACCTTACTATTGCTTCGCAGGCCAGAAACGCGCAGGCTCGCTGCACAGAGGGCTCAGCGCTAATAATTCTTTATCTTCGTAGCAGAAATTTTTGTAAGTCATGTCACATATCCAATCTACAGTAATCGGCTAACATGGAACATGAAGGCCAAAGGTGAAATGTAATTAACTGTTGTGGGGGTTTGCTCTTTGTACTGCCTTATTAAAAAAAGCCTGTTTTTTTTTACCGCTTGAAACCGTACGTAGACATTAAAGAGAAGTTGGATCTGCAGACATCTGGCGGTAGCTTTCAGCAATGGTTTGCATTCAGTCTATACAGCAGAGTAGGTGTCCTTCAGACACCTCTGGCTCATAACAACTAGACAAGGTTTTCTAGGCTTTCCGATCCATATTCCAGCTTGTGAGCCTCGGCCAGTACTGTATGCAGGCATCCCAATCGTGAAACTGTCATCTAATCTCTTAGGGCACCATCAACCCCAACTTCAAGATTTTGTTTTATCTTGAATTGAGCAGGTGATATAAAAAGCAGCAATACGTCAGCTTAAAGAACGATTGCCCAAGCTTAGAAGAAACCATCTGTTCCCTTCCAAGGGTAAGAGATCGCATAACCGCGTTGATGCTTAGCGAACAGATGTCTAGCACATAACAACACTTATGTTAAGTTTCTGAAAGTTTGGGAACCATGGCTGTCTTATGCCTTTCCTTCTCTCCTCCAACCTGCTTGGGTTGCCTATGATGGATGGCCTCGATGCCCCCGGGCCCTTACCTCTCCTCCCTCTCTAGGCCTCTAAACCGGGCCCTTGTTGCCCTCTAGCTCTCCACATCCTCTCCATGGCTCCCCACTTGTTAGGTGCACCTTCTCTCTCTCCTTAGCGCCACCTCCCTACCTACTTTTTTATCATAAAGAGGGGAGATTTGGGACTATAAATGAAGCACATATGCCTTCATACCAGGTTCAAGTGAATAAGGAGGGAATATGGGACTTTAGATGAGGCTATTGACATTGTGGAGGTAAGTTGCTAAAAGAACATATTTATTGACATGGAAGGATGAAAAAAATACATATCAAGAACAAGTAAAAAGTATTGATCATATATATGCACATATAGCATGGACATCAAGGATACATCAATATATAGCTTAGCAACACATGATAATGTAGAAAATTTGATAAGCTTAATTGATAGGCTTATCTATAAATCAATCATGTTTACACCATTCTATATTATTTATTTTTAACGCAATGTGCCACCCAGATGACATGTATATATATGAATTTATAGAATTTATAGAATTTACTTGAGGTGGATCGCCAAACACAAAGGTACGCATAATCAAGGTTACATAGTTAGTCTGCTTGAAAAAGGACACAAGATCTAGTTCAACCAATAAAAAGGGGCAAAAATAAAAAAATAAAATCACGCAATCCCAAATATACAATTTTATACCCACAGTTGTTCCAGAGGAAGGCAAAAAACCCCAGCAAAGCATCATCCAATTTGCTCCAGCGGGGGAAAACATTCCTTCCTGATCCCCCAAGAAGCAATTGGATATTCCCTGGATCAACTTTACCTATAAATGTTAGTACCCAGTTATATTATGTAAATTTAGGAAAGAATCCAGGCTTTTCTTAAAGCAATCTACTGTGCTGGCCAGAACCACCTCTTGAGGGAGTCTATTCCACATTTTCACAGCTCTTATGCCACGTACACATGGTCGGATTTTCCGACGGGAAATGTTGGATGTGAGCTTGTTGGCTGAAAGTCCGACCGTGCGTATGCTCCATTGAACATTTGTTGATGGACTTTCCGCCAACAAATGTTGGCTAGCAGGTTCTCAAATTTTTCGCCAACAAAACGTTGTTGTCGGACTTTCCCGATCGTGTGTACACAAGTCCGCATAAAAGTTCACGCATGCTCGAAATCAAGCAAAAGGAGCACAAAGGGTGGCGCACTGGCTATTGAACTTCCTTTTTCTCGGCTCATCGTACGTCTTGTACGTCACCATGTTCCCACGTTCGTAACATTTCTGTGACCGTGTGTATGCAAGACAAATTGGAGCCAACAACCTTCGAAAAAAATTCCACGGTTTTGTTGTCGGAAAGTCTGATCGTGTATACGAGGCATTACTGTGAAGAAACTTTTCTGTATTTGGAGATTAAATCTCTTTTCCTCTAGACGTAAAGAGTGCCCCCTTGTCCTCTGTGATGGCCTTAAAGTGAATACCTCAACACCAAGTTCATTATATGGACCACTTATGTATTTATACATGTTGATTATATCCCCCCTTAATCTTCTCTTCTCAAGAGAGAATAAATTCAGTTCCTCTAATCTTTCCTCATAGCCGAGCTCCTCCATACTTAGTTATGCTTATCAGTTGTAGTCTCCAGTTCTAATGCCACGTACACACGGTCGGAAATCTCGTCGGAAAAAGCTCTGATGGTTTTCCCGTCGGAATTCAGATGGAATTTCGCTCAAACTGTCTTGCCTACACACGGTCACACCAAATTCCGACGGTCAATAACACCACGCCTTAAAAAACGTTTGACTGCACTATAAAAGGGAAGTTTAATGCTCCTGAGCATGCGATGAATTGTTTCTGAGCATGTGTCAGAATTTTGCGTGTTTTCCGTCGTAAAAATTAAGAACAGGTTCTCAATCCAAAGTCCGTCGGAAATTCCGACAGAAAAAGATCGATTGGCATACACACGGTCGGAAAATCCGATGAAAAGCTCCCAATCGGACTGTTTCCATCGGAAATTCTGACCGTGTGTATGCGGCATAAGAGGCAGCTAATCTAATATTGCGGGGTCCGCAGTGGTCCAACGAAGATGCAACAATGAGAGCTCCACACATTTCAATTAAGTCCAATATAAATGTATTAAACATTTAATAAACTTATTGGTCTTGATTTAAAAAAAAATCAGATCGTATACCAACTTGTTTGGTTGTCACTAACCCCTTTCTTCAAGGATTTAGAATAGATTTAAGAGTTCCAGTCATTTGTTTGTTTGTTTGTTAACTCAACAGCTACAAAAAGTGTAGCTGCTGACTTTTAACCACTTAAGCCACGGACCATTTGGCTGGCCAAAGACCAGAGCACTTTTTGCGGTTCGGCACTGACAATTGCGCGGTCGTGCGACGTGGCTCCCAAACAAAATTGACGTCCTTTTTTCCCCACAAATAGAGCTTTCTTTTGGTGGTATTTGATATCACCTCTGTGGTTTTTATTTTTTGAGCTATAAACAAGGAGCAACAATTTTGAAAAAAATGCATTATTTTTTACTATTTGCTATAATAAATATCCCCAAAACATATATAAAAAAACATTTTTTTTTTTCCTCAGTTTAGGCCGATATGTATTCTACATATTTTTGGTAAAAAAAATAGAGCTTTATTTTGGTGGTCTTTGATCACCTCTGGGTTTTTATTTTTTGGTAAAAAAAATAGAGCTTTATTTTGGTGGTCTTTGATCACCCTCTGCGGTTTTTATTTTTTTCAGTTTAGGCCGATATGTTTTCTTCTACATATTTTTGGTAAAAAAAAAAGCAATTAGCGTTTATTGATTGGTTTGCGCAATTATTCTAAAAAATAGGGGATACTTTTATGGCATTTTTAAAAATTCTTTTTTTTAATTCATTATTTTTTACTATTTGCTAAATATTAAAACTATTAAAATGCAATTAAAAATGCACTGATTGCTGTGTAAAAAACTATTTAAAATAAAAAATTATTTTTGTTCCTCAGTTTAGGCCGATATGTTTTCTTCTACATATTTTTTGGTAAAAAAAAAATCGCAATCAGAGGCAAGCCGCCTCTTAAAGGGCTGCGTACAGGTACGTTAATCTGGCTGTACGTGCCCTTCTGCAGCACTATATCTCCGTGATGCGGTCGGGAAGCGGTTAATAAACAGCCATTCACCTGTCCCACGATCCAGCGGTGTACTCACCCCAGCTGTGTTCTCCCTGTGTCATCCCTCAGCAGTGCCGCCATCTCTACTATGGCACCCGGCTGTGACAGCTTACGGCTTCACAGACGGGTGCCCACTGCGCATGCGCGAGTGGCGCTGCTGCGCTCTGTGACTGGCCCCGAAGTCTTCAAGGACCTGTCATATGTCCCAGAGGACTTCGGGAGGGAGAACTTCCGTTTCCGATTGCCTGAGGCAACCGGAACTGAAGTGGAAGCAGGTATCTGTCAAATTCAGGTACCCCCCCCCCCCTCCTCCCCAAAAGCTAAGTTTCACAAACAGAAATCGGGGAGGAGGCCTTAAAGCTTTTGGGTGGAACTCCGCTTTAAAATGGCTAATAGATTTATACCGGATGAAGGCTAATAGATTTAAACTGAACCTAGTACGTTGACCAGCACTTCCGGGTTGGGAGCGCGCAGGTTTGCTAGCCGGCGGTCCACTTGCGCTGTGATTATTCACAGCGGGAGCCAATCAGCGATTACCGCAGACTCGATGTCCATTGCAACCCGTCGTTTAACCCTTTGATCGCCCCTGATATTAACCCCTTCTTAGACAATGTCATTAGTACAGTGACAGTGCCTATTTTTTTAGCACTGATCACTGTGTTGGTGTCGCTGGTCCGCAAAAATTATCAAAAGTGGCAGTGTCCCGACTGGCCGCCGGAATATCACAACCCCGCTATAAGTCGCTGATCGCCGCCATTACTAGTAAAAAAAATAAATAAAAAAATCCCATAGTTTGTAGACGCTATAACTTTTGCGAAATCAATAAATATACTGTTACTGCGATTTTTTTACCAGATATATGTAACAGAATACATATTGGCATAAATTGATGAAGGAATTCGATTTTTATACTGGATATGTTTTATAGCAGAATTAAAAAATTATGTATTTTTTTTTTTGGAAAAAAAGTGAGCAATACAAGTGAGAAAAAAAGGCAGCAGCAGCTCAATATGGGATACACATATGAAAATAAAGATAGAAATGGAGCTGCGCTAAAAATAAAAAATGATGACATATATGTTGAAATTGCTCCCAACACCACAAAATATAATGTCAAATCGTGAGTATAGTCTTAAATAATATAGATGAGTTAGATCAGAAGTACCATCATCCAAGACAATTGTTAATATCAGGGGGACATTTAAGGCCAAGGATCGCAGGTGCTGAATCTGCGTCCAAAGGGCCAGTGGCCCACAAGAATTTGGGGGAAAGGCAGGGGGTTGGACTATCGCGGTACAGTTAGAACAAGGACTAAAATAGAAAAGATAATAATAGAAAGTGGATTTTTAATACAGAAAAATGGTTACATACAAAAAACATGCACAATAAACATTTCAGTTTAAAAGAACAGGTTACCCCTCCTATACAGTTTCACAAACAACGACACTTGATGGCAGGTCCTAGCCCGCAATCTTGACGTTTTGTTTGGATGTGGAGGGGGAAGTCTCGACCGGTTTCGCAGCCTCTGCTGCTTCTTCAGGAGAGAAGTCTAGAACAGACATTGGTTTTAAAACATAATTTACAACCAGCCTTAGGATTACAAAACATAAACAGCAAAATACATCAAAAAATAATAAGAAAAGGGTGGATCAGCTCACCAGTGCGTATGGAGACCGGATCCCATTAGGTCCAGTTTTGTCTTTCCCGGCGGGTATGGGGGTATAGTATTATGGAATCGGCTAAGACAATATAGTGAAGTATACTATTAATATTAATACTTTATAATAAGAAATAAGAATTGGAGCACCCCCACCCAGTGTGGTTATTTGGGAGAGTGTGTAAGGGGAGGACCTCAAAAGAAGGGGAGAAAATATATAGGGGGTTGTGGGGGGGAGGAGGGAGGAGGAAAGGGGGGAGGGGAAGGAATTGTGAGGGAGATGGCGGCTGGCAAGGAAGTGTGAGGGTGAGAGGTTGGGAAAGGTGGGGGGGGGGGGAAAGGGAGGTGAGAGTTGGAGGGAGAGAAGGAAGGGTGATTGGTGGGGAAAGAGGGAAGCGGGGGGGGGGGGAGGGGAAGGCGAAAGGAAGTGACAGGGGAAGGTGGTGAAGGAGGGGGCAGAAAGGAATAGTATTAAAGGAAATGAAGGGGGTGAAGGGACAACAGTGGGGGCGAGGGGAAGAAAGGGGGAAAATAAAGGAAAGGAGACCAAAAAACCAACAAACCAAAAGGGGGGGGTGGGGGGGGGGGAGCTGGGGGGGGGGGAGGGAGAGGGGAAATGGGGAGTGAGTGGTGGGGGGGGGGGAGAAGGGGAAGGGACGGGGAAGGGCAGGAGGAAGGGTGGAAGGCTGTTAGTTCAAGAAGTTGTAGGATAAGAACTTACATAATTTTTTGTCAAGCCAGGCTTAGACGCAGGAACCGTGGAGAACAGCAATTGGGTATAAGGTGATGGTTAATTAAGATGGTTTAAACATAATTGTCTATAGCCAGCAATGGGCCAAGACACAGGAAGTAGTTAGTGACCCAAGATGGTTAGGGAAATTCTGCAACGAAAGTTAACTAAAATTAGTCAGTCAATTGGTTGAAGAAGGGGGGGGGGAGGGGGGGGTGGCACTAGGTAGCAAAGGGTTTAGACATTTTACCTTGTTGCTGAGCATCCAAGCTTGGTTCCGCATCCGGGCCCTTCCAAACGCCTAATGACGGTGTCAATACACCGTCAATAAAATACCCCAATCGGTGACGTCGGTAACAAGCCACAGCTGTGGCTTGCACCGGCGTCAGCGATCAGCCCATCTACGTGGCTGACAAAGGGGGCCAATTACTCCGCCGCCGTGTGAGAGCGCCAGCCATCAGCGCCGGACTAAGGCGCATAGTGATGACGAGGGCGCGCCCGTCCCGTAACTGCGCATGCGCAGGACAAACCGAAGTTGCGCATGCGCACGTGTGTCAGGAAACCATCCAGACGCCGCCGACAGGGCAGAGTACTGGATGGAGTGCGTGGCTGGAGGAGAGGCACACCCGCACACACACACTGAGTGTGTGTGTGCGCGATGTGCCTAGTAGGCGGCGACGGTACACAGCCGCAGAAGGATGGATCCCGAGACCAGCACGTTCCCAATATGGCCCAATTGATTTAGGGCACTAAGGGTAAGAGGGACATGGTGATCCCTCCAAGATGGGCACATATCCGCCGGGAAAGCCCTAATTAAAGGAGAAAAAACTAGGCTCCCATGGTCGGTCCCCAACATTGTGCACGGGTGAGAAAAAAACCAGCCTATACAGCAATAATTAATAATGCATTACAAGATAAGAAAACATATGGATTACAAATCACAAAAGATACAAGAAATAACACATAAAGGGGACTTGTATACAGAAGTCCAACATTGTCCTTTATACAACAAGGTAGGCAAATCAGAGCCAGAAGTCATCAGGGCAAGGGAAAAGGCCAGAGAATACTCGGTAGATGGTATAATTCCAAAAAGGGGGGGGGGGGGGAAAGGGCAGAAGGAGGGAGGGGGGGGAGGGGAGGGGAAGGGGGGAAAAAGGGGGCAGAAAAGGGAGAAAGGGGGGGGGGGGGGAGGGAGAGGAGGGGAGGGGAAAGGGGGGAGAAAGGGGGGGGAGGGAGACCAAGAGAAGGGAAGGGGAGAAGGGGGGTGTATGGAGGATGGTATGTAGATCAACTACAGAAAAGCATCATCATTGCATTTGCAATTTGCTCCAGCGGGGGAAAACATTCCTTCCTGATCCCCCAAGAAGCAATTGGATATTCCCTGGATCAACTTTACCTCTAAATGTTAGTACCCAGTTATATTATGTAAATTTAGGAAAGAATCCAGGCTTTTCTTAAAGCAATCTACTGTGCTGGCCAGAACCACCTCTTGAGGGAGTCTATTCCACATTTTCACAGCTCTTATGCCGCGTACACACTCCTCCACCACATAGATTGCGTGCTTACCAGAGGCAAGCTAAAATTGGCATGCGGCTGTTAACCCCGCCAGGGCCTTGTTCCAAAGAAATGGCGATGAAAGCTCTCAAATGCTTGATGTAATGAAGCAGGAACACACAGCCAACAGCCAAGGGAACTCGATCATTCAATGGTCTCGAGAACCTGAGGGTAACCAGAGGGTATCCCAGAATAAAGAGGAACTCACCATAGTGTAAATCGTATTAAGAACATTTATTAAAATAAAAGATTGCACTTACACATAGTAAGGAGTAAATTTTGCAAAGATTCAAAAAAGCCGGCCGGCAAACGAACACCCATTCACTAAGGTACGCAGCACGATGACGTCAGCACGCCACTTCTCCCGACGCGTGTTTCGTCACATTGACATCATCCTAGGGCAGTTTTTGCTTATAGCACAAAAAAATTAAAACCACAGAGGTGATCAAATACCATCAAAAGAAAGCTCTATTTGTGGGTACAGCATCGCACGACTGCGCAATTGTCAGTTAAAGTAATGTAGTGCCGCATTGCAAAAAATGGCCTGTTCATGAGGGGGGGGGGGGGGGGGTAAACCTTTCAGAGCTGAAGTAGTTAATGTGGCTGAGATGTTTAAAGTGCAAAATGTATTTTATTTATTTAACTCATCCAGAAAGCCTTCTGCACAGTTTAGCAGGCTGCCTGCCTCAAAACCCTTGCAATAGGTACATGGAAATGGATTTAAATGGCAAAGCACAGTTGTTTCAGCAGTGCTATACCAGGTGATCATTGGCAAAAGACAGTGATCACTAACTAAGGGTTGATATGCTCAGCTCGAAGAACCTTCACTCAGTCCATAGATGTAAGGGCCCTTTTACACGGCGCCGCTCTCCTCTATGGGGGATCTGATGAAGACGGACCATAGAGTCCGTTTTCATCCGATCTGATGACGGATGGAAAAATAGGGTTTTCCTCCGCCACACTTTAGCGGATCGGAGCGGGTCGGATGTCCCTGCTAACATCCGTCGCTCCATAGAGGTCTATGGAGCGTCCGTTCAGGTCCGCCTAAAAAACTGACAGACGGACCTGAATGGTCCGCCCACGTGAAAGGCCTTATAGCCTTGTCACAGCACACCTACAGTGCAGGGTTGCCAACCGTCAGTAAATTTACTGGCAGTTTGTAGAAAACAGTGATTTTTTACAACTGTCGTGAATGTGTTGACTTTTTAAGTATAAAGCAGACAAATTATTTGTTAGGAGTATTGTCAGTGTTTTTATATCATGTTTATACTGTTTAAATATCAGTTGTATAATGCTCCGTACACACGGTCGGAATTTCCGACGGAAAAATGTCCTATCGGACCATGCTGTCGGAAATTCCGACCGTGTGTGGGCTCCATCGGACTTTTTCTGTCGGAATTTCCGACGGAAAAAGTTTGAGATCCTGCTCTCAAATTTTCCGACAACAGACAAAGTGCCACGCATGCTCAGATCACATTACAAGACCAAAGCTATTGGCTACTAGCCTCTACGTAGTCCCGTTGTACGCAACGAACGTCACCGCGTTCAGAATGATCGGATTTTCCGACAACTTTGTCCGACCGTGTGTATGCAACACCAGTGTCGGACTAAATCCGTCGGAAAAAATCTGACGGATTTTGTGGTCGGAATTTCCGACCATGTGTACGGGGCATTCGTTTTTAATAGTTCTGTCATTTAAATAAAGATATGATCCGCCAGTAAATTTTACATGTTTTGTCAGTAAAAAAAATGATGTGGGAGGTTGGCACCACTGCTAAAGTGCCCACAAAACATTTCATTTTTCACCATGCCCATTGTGCATCTTTAATTCTCCTCCACAGGGACAACTGCATTTTAGATTTAACGAGCTTTGCAACTTTATTTTATTTTTTTTAATCTTCATCTCACAGCAAACAGATTTTAATTAAGTCTCAGTCCAAGTAGATGGCAGCTACCCTGGCACTGAGAAGAATGACAAATAGCGCTGCTCACCCTCAACTCTCCTACCGCGGAGAAGGTGAGGAGTACGCCAATTTACCATGCTTTATTCCAACGAGAAGGAAATTAACTTTGCATGTCTGCAGTGTATAGAAAGGATTTTGTTTATTAACCTGAACAAGCACATTCAATTCTAGGAATACACTCAGGATATGCCAAGCGCAAAGCTGGCATACAAATGAGAACACATTAAAAATTGACATTATTTTATGTGCTGTTTGCAGCTTCTGTTTTAGCTATATAAATTCATTTTTTAGGCCGTCTACACCCCCCCCAAAAAAAAAAAACATGAAAGTAGCAGACAAAAGCCATAGGCTGGCACTCGGGCTCCAGGGGCAGAAGCATACATCACTAAAGAACGATGAGCGTTTGTACAAAAACAGCCCAACAAATCACTGCCAGCTCATCATGCCCAATTCCTTTCTGCTTTCTTTATTCGTATTTAAAAGGCAGACAGCAATATTTGTATTATGCCCCGCAAATTTGTGTTTGAGCCTTGGCTGCAGCTCAGTGGGAGGATAAGTGAGATGTTCAGCAGCACGCCTTTCTCTCACCGCCATGCGGCACTTAAGACGGCGATGTAGCATGAGGATAATTTGTATATTCTTAGAGGTTTGCACATGTTCAGCGGGATAAGGATTATATCTTGAGAATTAAATTAGCTGAGGAATTAGACACGACTAGCACAAAAATCTTTCCATCTACTGGAGTGATGAATACATGTATATCACGTGTTACGGAGCTGAATGGGCACAGTTTATTTATAAACAGTATGACGCAGTTTCACACGTGAATATGGTAATGTATTTAATGGCTCTAGGTTTTTCTCCAAGATTGATGACTGATATGGAGAAAGCAAACTTATTGTTTTCTCAGAATCTTAATAAGTCCTGTACTGGGTCCTGGAGCCTGGAGACTTTGTAGAGCTCTGCGTGGGAATAAGTCTCCATTCCTCTGTCCACATCATACCTGGTAGTGAGACCTCACTATAGACCTCATGGACTACCTCACTATAGACCTCATGGACTACCTCACTATAGACCTCATGGACTACCTCACTATAGACCTCATGGACTACCTCACTATAGACCTCATGGACTACCTCACTATAGACCTCATGGGCTACCTCACTATAGACCTCATCGACTACCTCACTATAGACCTCATGGGCTACCTCACTATAGACCTCATCGACTACCTCACTATAGACCTCATCAACTACCTCACTATAGACCTCATGAACTACCTCGCCATAGACCTCATGGACTACCTCACCATAGACCTCATGGACTACCTCACCATAGACATCATGGACTACCTCACCATAGACATCATGGACTACCTCACTATAGACATCATGGACTACCTCACTATAGACCTCATCGACTACCTCACTATAGACCTCATCGACTACCTCACTATAGACCCCATGGACTACCTCACTATAGACCTCATGGGCTACCTCACTATAGACCTCATGGGCTACCTCACTATAGACCTCATGGGCTACCTCACTATAGACCCCATGGACTACCTCACTATAGACCTCATCGACTACCTCACTATAGACCTCATCGACTACCTCACCATAGACCTCATGGACTACCTCACTATAGACCCCATGGACTACCTCACTATAGACCTCATGGACTACCTCACTATAGACCTCATGGACTACCACACTATAGACAGACCTCATGGACTACCTCACTTTAGACCTCATGGACAACCTCACCATAGACCTCATGGACTACCTCACTATAGACCTCATGGACTACCTCACTAAAGACCTCATGGGCTACCTCACCATAGACCTCATGGACTACCTCACCATAGACCTCATGGACTACCTCACCATAGACCTCATGGACTACCTCACCATAGACCTCATGGACTACCTCACCATAGACCTCATGGACTACCTTACTATAGACCTCATGGACTACCACACTATAGACAGACCTCATGGACTACCTCACTTTAGACCTCATGGACTACCTCACTATAGACCTCATGGACTTCTTCAGCTTCAAAAATGTGCTCTTAACAGGCAAGATGGTATTAGATGTGCCAAGTTATAGGCCTTATATCAGTAAACAATGTAGCTCCCGCTAGTGGCCAATCTGCAAATATCATTAAAGAGGAACTGCAGCCTACTTACATAATTTCTAATAAAAACATCTTTGCCATTCTGAAGCTTCCATCCAACCACTTTGCATATTATTTTTATATACTGTGGTTCTGTACTTGCCAAATATGCTGCAGAAAACTCCCTAGACTAAGTCTGTTTGCAACCATTTTAACTGTGGGCAGCTGAAGCTGCTGCCTGCTCACTTCCTGGATTTACACAGAGGCAGACCTCCAGCTCTGCAGCTCTCATTGGCCCTCTTAATACTCATCCCTCCTCCATTCCTGGCAAACTCTAATGAGAGTGCGAGAGAGAGAGCTGTGCATGATGTCAAAAGCCTAGGCTTTTTACCAGACAAGAAACAGGAAGTGGGCTGTGTAAGGTATTTACTGGAAGAAAAAAAATGTTTTACTATCCAAAATTAAAACAACAAGGGCAGAAGATTCATTTAAAGTGGTTGTAAAGGCACAAGGTTTTTACTTTCATGCATTCTATGTGTGCAGCAGCCCCCCCCCCCCCCCCAGCCCCTGCTAAGCCCCCACTTGAGCCAGCGGTGGCCACGAGGGCCTTGTCTCTCCGGAGACTCGCACTCCTAATTGGCTTTTGGCAGCAGCGGGAGCCATTGGCCCCCTCTGCTGTCAATCACAGCCAGTAAGCCAATCAGGATTCGGGGAGGGGCCGTGTTGTAGTTCTGTGTGTGAATGAAGACACAGAGCCGAGGGTCGGGAGCACACCTGCTTGGGTGCCCCCTAAGAATCTAATGGTGAAGGGCTTTTGGGGGGGGTGACAGATGTGGGGGAAACTGTTTTTGCTGACTTCTCAGAATCTAAATAACTCCTGTTCTGAGTCCTGGAGGCTTTACAGAACTCTGGGAGGGAATAAGCCTCCATTCCTAAATGCACATCATACCTGGTAGCATTAAATGTCCCAACTGTCACCTAGGTTTCTCATCTGCACATGGGTTGGACGGACCGAAATACAAATTCTTTGTGAATGAATAAATGACTTGTATAGTGCTACCTATGCGAACTGAATCGCCTCAGGGTGCTTTGTGCCGCCGGTGTCCATCTGTGGTATAGCGCGGTCCTTTACCCCATAGGGTCCCGACGCACTTACAAACACATACACATATTTTGGCCAATTTTTTAGACAGGGTCTAATTAGCCTACCAGCATGTCTTTGGAGTGTGGGAGGAAACCGGAGTACCTGGAGGAAACCCACGCAGGCACAGGGAGAAGATGCAAACTTTGTCAGGTTACACTATTTAAATCTAGTATTTGCATAATTAAGGGGTAATTTGCATCCATGTGTTGCAACAACACACATTACACATAGCAATGCATTGTGGCCCTATTCATTTTTAATAGCACCCCAAGGTACAAACATTGCAACACATGACAACAGACCATAGTGCACTATGGCACAACTTATGTGACATGTCCAGTAGTTATTATTTTTATTATTATACATGATTTCTTTAGCTTGGAGATGTTCTTGTGCGCTGGAACTCTATTGGGTTCAATGGGCTGCCTTGATCTACGTGACGCAACGCGCGCGCACAAATGAAAATGGGCCCTTAGAGTTTGCTGATAATAAATGCACACACATTAGTGGTACTTTCAAATAAAGCAACACTTGCCAACCACATCTAATAGGCGTTAAGAAACAATGGTCTAGACAATGCATTAGGTTGCTGTTGAGAATTATAAAACAAAGTAGAATGAAATAATAATAAGAAAAAAGTCAGTGTGACGGAGATCCTTTCATCTCTATGACACGCGAGTAGCTTAGCTGTAGCTCCAATGTGTGCAGCATCTTATCTGATGTTGCTATGGAGGGGTACTGTCTATAGCGCTTACCTTGAAAAGAGACAGAGCTCTGAGCGGCTGTTGCTAGGATACCGGCATCTCTTTTTCTTTTGGCAAAGGGAAACGCACAGAGATCTAAAGGCAGCTGGGCCCACCGTGCAAGACCCACTATACGTCTCACTTGTATAATGGAGGCTGACACAGGCAGGCAAATGCATGAGCTGCTCAGAACTCTTATTTGACGTCTATCTTAGAAGGCTTGGCCATATTTTTTATTAAAATACAGAACTCACACTTCATTTAACGCTGCTTGAATTCCAAAATCCTCAAATCTGAGCTATGGGTGGATTGGCCGAACAGCAAATGCATCCAATCAGACACTGTTACTGTTCCCGTATTAGTCAGCTGCAGGTCCCGCCAGCCAGCACTGGTGATTCCTTTATCTACGCTGTTTATTGTGGATGGAGGAAATGGATTTCTTTTGAGGGTGAGAGAAATCCAAAGGTGTATGACTAGTTCAGGTTGGTTCACATATATGCAAATTGGATGCAGGTTTCCCCGCATCCAATTCACATGACAGGCGAGTGTGACCGGCTCTTAATGGAACCGGTTCACACAGGTCCGAGTGGCCGCGGTCCGCATTCAAAAAAGGTCCTGTGCATCTTTGGGTCACATTCAGGTGTGAATTCAGGCAACAATTTGGACCTGATTCGCACCTGAACTGGTGACCAGGGATGCACCAGACCCCAGGCATGGCTGCATATGTGTAAACCCAGCATTAAAGAGGAAGTAAACCCTGATGGGTTTTACTTCCTCTATTGCTAGCTGTTGCAGCCTGCAAATGAAAATCATAATGGGCTAGTATGCATCGCCACTTACCTGCAAAAGAATCCAGCAATGTCCCCTGTGTGGGCAGCGTCGATCGTCTGGCCCTCTTCCTTCCGGGCCGTGGACTCCGGCTCTGTCATTCGCCGGAGCTGCGACTAGCAGCATATGCTAGGGAAGAAACGGCCTTTCGTTTCTTCCCCGCGCATGTGCCGTAGATATTTTCGGCGGACTACAAGTGAAATATCTCCTAAACGGCGCACGTTTAGGAGCTATTTCCACTACCTATAGGTAAGCCTTATTCTAGGCTTACCTATAGGTAAAATGCCAAAAAGTGGGTTTACAACCACTTTAAAGTGGAACTAAACTAAAGTCTCCATACTTACCTGTCCAATGGTCCTGCACTAGCGCCAGCATCTTTTTCGGTCTTCGAGCCTCTTCTTCGGCTGGCAGGGAATGACATCGCTCCTGCACATGTGCAGAAGGCCATCATCCCAGCACTTGGAGACCAGCTCGGAACTGTAAGCCGAGTTGCACATGCACAGCTTAGTTTACAGTGTTGGAGGAGACAGCGAGCAGGCAAGAAAGGGGCATTTTATGACAGAAGAGACGCTGCATCTCTTTTCTGCAATAAAAAAACCTGCCTGCTTGCAGATTTTTACAGCAGGACTTTAGTTCCGCTTTAATATACAGAATTCCCTTATACATGTAGAACCAGGGCTGGACAAATCCCAGACGCCAGGTAGTTGGTGTAACACTAAATGATATCCTTATTCTCTAAAAATATTCCATATACATCCACTTTTTGATGGCCCTATAATCTATTTTGTATTAAATTATGCTTTTGATGAAGGCCTAAGGCCGAAACTCGTCAGCCTTTTTGGATGATGTTACTGCTGTAATGCTTAAATAAATATTTTCTATGGAGAAGCTGTTGAGTTACCGGCCTGTACTTTCTATGGATCTTTTGTGAGCTTAATTAGCCAGAGCACCGACTACTCTACACACCAACTATACTTAAGAACAAACCTACAGTCCCTATCTTGTTTGTAACCCGGGGACCCCCTGTATACTATATAGCGGTAGAGCTTGGGTGAGTTTTTCTTCTTGCAATTTTGTATTAAATTGTTCCTTACCATGTTTTTCTGAGTCCTTGTAACATCCTCAAAGAGCTTTGGAACCTCTATTTTCCCCTTCACTTTTGTTTGTTTGGAGTGTGCAGTGCATCTTCCTACTGACCACCAATGTAAGGAGCATTCTTCCCTCTGGCCAAAAAATGTAATGCCGCGTACACACGATCGGAATTCTCGTCGGAAAAAGCTCTGTCGGTTTTCTCAACGGAATTTAGACAGAATTCCGCTCAAACTGCCTACACACGGTCACACCAAATTCCGACCGTCAAGAACACGGTGACGTACAACACTACAACGAGCCGAGTTCAATGCTTCCGAGCATGCGTCAAATTGTTTCCGAGCATGCGTAGGAATTTTGCGCGTCAGAATTGCTACAGACGATCGGAATTTCCGATAGAAACCTTTTCCGTCTGAAAAATTCGGCCAACAGAATTCCGATGGAGCCTACACACGGTCGCATTTTTCCGATGAAAAGCTCTCATCTGTCTTTTTCTGGCCGGAATTCCGATCGTGTGTACGCAGCATAAGAGGAATATCTACTACTGACTCCTGGTAAATTGGTTTTAGGAGGGGTTCCTCAAGACCTGAAATTTATTTTATGGGTTCCTCTATGATAAAAAGGTTGAGAAAGGCTGCTATTGTCCATCTCGGGTGGCTACATTGCTACATACAGTGGGATCACAAAGAATGAATGCAGTCACCACCTAACAGGAATTCAGATCTGCCATCTGTGTTCCAATAGGAAGATTTCTGTTCACCAAAGTGAGGGAAATCACTGGTAATCATAAGAATTGGTTTCTCCGTTGGAAGATTTCCCCTCTATAGCCCCATACACACGGTCGGACTTTTTCATGGATTCTGTCCGATCGGACAATGTTGTTGAAAAATCAGACCGTGTGTATGCACCATCGGACAGTGTACGTCGGATTGTCCGACGGACAAAGTCTTATCTCCTGCTGGAAAGATTTGCCGACAACACGGTCCGATCACACCAAATCCGATCGTGTGTACGGTTGTCCGACCGGACAAAGTGCTACGCATGCTCACATCACATTACAAGACCAAAGCTATTGGCTACTAGCCTCTACGTAGTCCCGTCGTAGGCAACAAACGTCACCACGTTCAGAATGATCGGATTTTCCGACAACTTTGTCCGACCGTGTGTACGCAAAACCAACATCAGACAAAGTATGACGGACAGGATCCGACCGACCTGGTCCGCGGATTGTCCGACCGTGTGTATGGGGCTTATTCCTGTTCTTGTGATCACACAAAAGTTGTAATTTTCTTATACTTTCAGTGATGACGGTAAACAGGACAAATAGCGATGGTGAATCTCCCTAATGGGGACACAGACAGGAATAAAAACCTGACAGGTATTCTAATCCCTCTCCATTCTATCTAGAACTAAAAATGTTTTGCCTTCAGTTATACTTTAATGCCGCTAAAGCAGGGGTCTCAAACTGGCGGCCCTCCAGATGTTGCGAACTACAAGTCCCATGATGCATTGCAAGGCTGACAGTTACAAGCATGACTCCCACAGGCAGAGGCATGATGGGATTGTAGTTTTGCAACAGCTGGAGGGCCACCAGTTTGAGACCCCTGCGCTAAAGCATTACAGCTACCGTTGGAATTTGGACATGCCTAAACAATCAATTCAATCTGTGTCCAATCAGGCAGGCCCTTGCGCTAAATTGTTGATGATAGATCTATAGGAGATAGTAAAATCAGACTGCATAGTGCATGGCCAGGTTTAGGATGGACGGACTTTGGCTGGAGTTGTCCCTTAATTATGACCTTCATTAGGTCATGCTTGCACATACTATATAGTTGATCGTCCTACAAAATGTGTGCGAGGGATAGGTCTGCCTTAATCATTTAAAAAGATATAAAAAAATTGCCAAAAAATGCCCAATAACTAGATGTATACGTAGTGTTTCTATTAGTACCTGCTTTGTAATTGCACCAATGAAGAGGCTGGAATGTTTCTTCGGGCATATTGAAGTCTAGTATAATATATCTCAGCCTCTCTCCACCACAGTTCTATGAAACCATAGGGTTCCTCCAGAGGTTGTTAGGGGTTCCTTGAGCAATTTCTGCTTCTCAGATAAGTTCTCACTGATACCATTGATCTTCTAGGTATCTGTAAGGCCCCTTTCACACTGGGGCGGTTTGCAGGCGCTATTGCGCTAAAAATAGCGCCTGCAAACCGACCCGAAACAGCTGTTGCTGTGTCTTCAGTGTGAAAGCCTGAGGGCTTTCACACTGAAGCGGTGCGCTTGCAGGACGCTGGAAAATGTCCTGCAAGCTGCATCTTTGGCTCGCTGTAGGAGCGGTATATTTACCGCTCCTATAGCGCCCGTTCTCATTGGAAACAATGGGGCAGCGCTCCGAACCCGCCCGCAAAACGCCGCTGCAGTGGCGGTTTTCGGGCGGTATTGACCCTTTTTCGGCCGCTCGCGGGGGGTAAAACCACCCCGCTAGCGGCCGAAATGCGCCGCTAAAACGCTGGTAAAGCGGCACTAAATATAGTGCCGCTTTACCGCCAGCGCCGCAGTGTGAAAGTAGCCTAAAGGGGTAATTCTTCCCAATGACCTGTATCATGAGTTGTAGATATAGTCATTTGTAGCAGGGGTTCCCTGAGACCAGAAAGTTATTTCAAAGGTTCCTCTGTGTTGAAAAGGTTGAGAAAGGCTGTGATATCTTATTTACACCCTCTCATGTCTGCACCGCTGCTGATAGAAATGATTAGACAACCCAATAGTTTACATAGCGCTCCAGTAGCCTGACATAACCCCTGGCCTAAAAATGAGGACACTTTAATGCAGAAGAGTGCTGTCACCGACCCGTTAAAGCAACAGCCTTAAATCAGGATCTCAAATGTCAAATGTGGCTCTCAGGTAGAGAATGAAGCTCAGTATTACAGGACAGGAAAGTTTTAGCTCGATTCTTTCACAGGCACTGCATAAAGTACAACTCAGTCAAAAATAACAGTAGAATTTGTATTAAGAACTTCCAGACCAGAGTTGTTGGCAATTCTAATGCCGCGTACACACGGGCGGACTTTTTCGACGATCTTCCCGACGGACTTTTGGCGGAGTTCCGACGGACTTTCCGAATGAACGGACTTGGCCACACACAATCACACCAAAGTCCGACAGATTTGAACGTGATGACGTACGACCGGACTAGAATAAGGAAGTTCATAGCCAGTAGCCAATAGCTGCCCTAGCGTCGGTTTTTGTCCGTCGGACTAGCATACAGACGAGCAGATTTTTCGACCGGACTCGAGTCCGTCGGAAAAATTTGAAACATGTTCTATTTGTAAAGTCCGTCAGAATTTTGGACAGCAAAGGTCTGATGGAGCCCAAACACGATCGAATTGTCCGACTGATTCATTCCGTTGGACCTTTGCTGTCGAAAAGTCTACTCGTGTGTACGCGGCATCAGAATGCTGTACAAAGTTTGCTGAAACGGGCGCTCTTTAGACAAGCTCTAATAAACCAAAATAAAAAATTGAACACGTGTATTAGGTCTTTGGGGCCAATTTGTAAAGCGTCAGTAAGGCCATAGCATAACCAAACAGCTACGTATGTACATTATCCACAAAATGCGGCCCGTGGTATTGAGTAAAATTGCAGAGTTTAGTGGACAGTGGGTAGCGATATCCACACTCCATTATGAATTAGCCTCGTAACTGAGTAGCCTTAAAGCCCCCAACCCATGGCTCTTGATATGCAAATCTTGAGTTTCCATCAAAGCTCAGCTACACTCCTTGCAAAGTGCAAAACATATTGCATGAATGGATTGCAGGGAGGGTGAGTATAAACGTTCCAACTTTGAAGCTGGTAGAAGCCACTGCAATTGTCAGCACTAAGTTCAGGGTCTTCTAGACCCTGGGATGGCACCTTTAGGAGTCTACTTTGAATTTATTTGGCAGCTTAAAGATGACCTCTATTTTATCTATATGGGGCAAAGCAAGAGATTCACTATAATGCTACTACAATGCAAGCCCCACCAGCTGCACATATATAACTTATCTTCACTCTACCACTGCTACAGTATGTACCGCATTGAAAGCCCTGTGTTAATCTGGCCATACATCAGTAGAACATTTGTACGAAAATTCCGAAAAAATGTTTGTCAGAGTATTCGATAGTACCATTGCGGCAAAATGTCATATGAAAAACTTTTTTTAAAAACTGATCAATTGTCATGCCAATGTTTTTTAATTCTACATTCAATTTTGAGAGGCACATGTAGGCTGAGGGGCTGGGAAAGATCCAGGCGGTAGACACCCAATTTGAAGACTCGACGCACAGAGTGGAGGAGAATAACAGTTCCAGATACAAGTCTTTTCAAGAGTCAAAAGTCTCTAAACATTTTTTACCTGAGCAGTAACACTCACACAGGAGATGGAACTATAGCAGGAGAGCAGACGACCGAGGCTGGTGGCACCTGACACAGAGGCAAGAGGCAGGAAGATGCAGTAAGCTAAAAAGTGGAGACGTCTCCAAAGTAGTCTGCGCCAATCCCTATACTGTCCCACCTCCTCTGGAACCTGTCCCTGCTCTGAGTTCACTCTCCCTGACCAGCGAGTTCCTCTCCCTAACCTCACCACATGCAAAATGCTCGCCAACTGCAATAAGCCAGGGGTTTTAGTAAGCTCTGCCCTCACTAAAGATAGCTGCAGAGGCCACCTGGGTGGCAACATCCACCTGATGACACGTACAGAGGCCTGAAAGGCATGGGTATTCCTCTTGTCCTCCACTCTCCCTGCAAGGTATCTGCAACAGTGCCACCCTTGTAGTGAGATCAGCCTGCACCTCCCTACACACATGCACATTAAAGCGGAGCTCCACAAAATCTACTTAGAATTTTGTTAGTTTGAGAGAAAATTTACATCCTTCTCCTTACAAGTTGAAAACGATTGTCGATTTGACACCAATAACTAATAAAGTGGAACTTCCGCTCATCGGATTCCTCCACCCTTCCGGTGTCACAATTGGCACCTTTCGGGGGGGGGGGACAGGATACCTGTCTTTGACAGATATCCTTTCCCACTTCCGGAAGTACGCCATGGCGCGATGCGGCCTGGTGGGTTCGGGCATGTGGGATTTCGAACACGCCCAAGCCCATCTCTATTCTGACAGAGTAACAGAGTGGTGGAGAACACAAAAAAGATGAGTATCAGTGGGTGGGGTGAGCTTAAAAAGTACCCATCACTTTGTCCTAACTGGCAGGGACACATTCCCTTTAACGAATCCCAGTCTGCCTTAAAAAATCTTAAGGGCACCCCCCTGTAATAGAAATCTATTATACTCGAATCTCCAGTGGTCCGTGTCTCCTACCTCCTGCAGCCTCCTCCAGACTTTTCAGCATTCGACACCTCCGGAAGTGTTGGATGCCCATGTGCCTAGACACATGCTATACTTCAATCCTCCACCCCCTTCAATAGCAAAGGACTAAACTGTGGCGTAGGGCCAAAGGAAGGACTTGTGGTATGTAACGAGGGACACAGGTTTTGAAGAGTCCGATGGAGGCTACAGCAGTAGAATGGAGCGAAGGCCGAAGACATGTGATGCTGGCGAAGTAAGCGTACAGTAACAGTTCTTCTATTTCAAAAGCAAATTTTTTTTTTACATATGTCAAACACAAGGCCTGCAGACTGAATCCGGCCCACCAGGCCATGTCATGTGGTTCTATCCTTCCACTCCCTGCTCACCGCTGTCACAGAAGCCTTCTCTTTTTCTCTTGGCAGCTCTCACAGATCCCTGCACACACTCACGGTGTGGTACAGCGGGGACTGATGACGACCAATCATCTCACTGCATGTAGAGGCAGAGGCATGCCTGGGACAGAGGGTGGGCAGGAGGGGCTGCTGCCCTGGGCGCAACAGTTTATTGCAGGGATGGGAAGCCCTGACCCCAAACCTAAGGGGGGCGCAGTTTGGCATCTTTGCCCTGGGTGCTGGATGACCTTCTCCAGGCACTGGGCGGAGCTTCATACACTACTAGACTAGTACACTAGTACTAGAACTTGGCTGGGTAGGTGAAATACGAGGAATCTTTGGGGGAAGAAGCGGGGAGGGTAAGAGGGCTGTGGAAGGAGATATGTGCAGAGGTAGGGGATAAGGGAGAGTAGTGCAGAGGTCATGGTCAAGGAGGAGGGGTGGGAGTGAGATGTGGACAGCCTGTGCTGCACATTGTGCATAGCACACCCCTAAACCTTGCACACTGTATGCAGCACACTCTTCAACCCTGCGCTCTGTATGTAGCACACTCCTTAACCCTGCACTCTGTATGTAGCACACTACTTAACCCTGCACTCTGTATGTAGTGTGCTCTTCAATCCTGCACTCTGTATGTAGCGCGCTCTTCAATCCTGCACTCTGTACACCACGTACTCCTCTCTCTCTATTAACACCCTTTTACTAAAACCAGTGATAATCGAATGCAGAGGCCATTATTTCATATGATAAAAAGTAGATACATTTGTAAAATCTTAGGCCGCGTACACACAGTTGGAATTCTCGTCGGAAAAAGCTCTGATGGTTTTCCCGTCGGAATTCCAACGAAATTTCGCTCAAACTGTCTTGCCTACACACGGTCACACCAAATTCCAACGGTCAATAACACCACGGCATACAACACGTTCGAGTGCACTATAAAAGGGAAGTTTAATGCTTCCGAGCATGGGTCGAATTGTTTCCAGGCATGCGTCGGAATTTTGTGTGTCAGAATTGCATCCACACGATCGAAAAATCCGATAGAAATGTTTTCCGTCGGAATAAATTAAGAACAGGTTCTCAATCCAAAGTCCGTCGGAAATTCCGACAGAAAAAGACCGATGGGCATACACACGGTAGGAAAATCCGATGAAAAGCTCCCATCGGACTGTTTCCATCAGAAATTCCGACCGTGTGTACGCGGCATTACAGATACAACTGGCTCTTTGAGGCCAACCACAATGCTGATGCAGCCAGCTATAAAATTGAGTTTGACACCCCTGCTTTATATGAAGACAGAGCCGCTTTAAGTAGTGTCAACCACATTGTAAAAACCCAGCTCTTCTCCACATGTTCTATTTAACACTGCTGTCATTACATATCATTTCCATATCAGCCCCCCCGTGTGAAGACAAGTTGGCAGAGCTGGTACAGACCTACAAGAAGGACACGACTCTCTACCTGTTGTTATGCATTTGAGAAAAGACTTTCCCAAGCAGCAGGGCCGCTCAGTGTTTCTGTCGTGGGTTTGTGTTACTATACTTGGTAAATATTCCATTTATCCCCAAAGGCACTCTGCGAGTATTTTTGGAGCGAACATGTGTGGTGCTCGCTAGGAGCTAAAAGCAGCTTCAAGGGAATATCAGTTATTTACAAAAGCCTCGGCCTTGGAATCCATCCTTTGCATACAAGCAGCGGTCAGTATATCACCATAGTGACATCTGAGATCTCAGTTCATAGTGACAACTGACATCTCCGTTCACGACGCTGACCTCCAGCACAGCAGCTATCTAAGAGGGTAAGAAGGAGGATAATATCATACTTAAAGTGCACCTGTCACATTTTCACATATAATACACTGTAAAGGAGGGTGGTGAAGAAGAAAAAACAGCTTGCTCTAGTTTGTTTCAGTAATCAAAGAAACATAATAAGAAAGGATAATGTTAAAGTGGATCTCCACCCACCAGGGGAAGTTCTGCTTTAAGCATTCCAGCCCCCCCTCCTATGCCACATTTGGCATGACATTTTTTTTGGGGGTGGAGCAGGTAACTAGTTTTGACAGGTACCTGCTCCCACTTCCGTTCGGGCCACTTAGGCTACTCATGCTGGAAGTTCTCCTCTCCCCCTCCCTCCCTGCAATCTTCTGGGACACGTCACAGGTCCCAGAAGATTGCAGGACCACTGAAGAGGTGCAGCACGCAGTGCACACCCGACTGTGAAGCCGCAAGCTGTCACAGCTGGGTGGCCTCCATAATCCTTAAATGGAAGATGTTTAGGACGACTAGAACCCTTCCTAGAGCTGGCCGTCCGGCCGAACTGAGCTATCGGGGGAGAAGAGCCTTGGTGAGAGCAGTAAAGAAGAACCCAAAGATCACTGTGGCTGAGCTCCAGAGATGCAATCGGGAGAAAGTTGTAGAAAGTCAACCATCACTGCAGCCCTCCACCAGTCGGGGCTTTATGGCCAAGTGGCCCGACAGGAGCCTCTCCTCAGTGCAAGGCACATGAAAGCCCGCATGGAGTTTGCTAAAAAAGCACCTGAAGTACACCAAGATGGTGAGAAATAAGATTCTTTGGTCTGATGAGACCAAGATAGAACTTTTTGGCCTTAATTCTAAGCGGTATGTGTGGAGAAAACCAGGCACTGCTCATCACCTGTCCAATACAGTCCCAACATTGAAACATGGTGGTGGCAGCATCATGCTCCGGGGGTGTGTTTCAGATGCAGGGACAGAATGACTGGTTGCAATCGAGGAAAAGATAATTGCGGTCAAGTACAGGGATATCCTAGACGATAACCTTCTCCAGAGTGCTCAGGACCTCAGACTGGGCCGAAGGTTTACCTTCCAACAAGACAATGACCCTAAGCACACAGCTAAAATAAAGAAGGCGACTGTTCTTGAATGGCCCAGGCAGAACCCTGACTTAAACCCAATTAAGCCTTTCTGGAGAGACCTAAAAATGGCCGTCCACCAACGTTTACCATCCAACCTGACAGAACTGGAGAGGATCTGCAAGGAGGAATGGCAGAGGATCCCCAAATCCAGGTGTGAAAAACTTGTTGCATCTTTCCCAAAAAGATTAATTGGCAGCACTGGTGGGCACAAATTGGCAGCACTGGTGGGCACATATTGGCAGCACTAGTGGGCACTGTTGGGACTACACTGATAATCAGGACACTGATAATTAGTGCCATGATTATTAGTGTACATGTCCCTTTTACAGAAGCTGGTTATTGGCCTCTTCTCACTTCCTTATGCTGTCAGTGTAAGAAAAGGAATCCCGACAACCGACTTCTGATTGGACACAGCTGATCACGTGGTAAAGAGCCGCTAATTAGCTCTTTACCTCAATCTATGATCAGCAGTGCCCAGAGGACACTGATCACAGTGTGCGCTGCCCACACTCCACAGTGGGCGTGATCTTGGGAGGGCGTCATATGATGGCCTCCCAGAACTGGCTGGCCACGCTGTAGCTGTCATTCGGCTATAGCGCGGTCAGCAAGCGGTTAATTTCCTTTAGATCTACCTTCAACTATTTAGTGCAAGGGCCTGCCTGATTGCATAGGAATTGAAAGCGTTTAGGTTTGACCTCATATTATATGGTTTTGGTAAATCTACAATCTATGGCCAGCCTCATTTGCAGTGTATGTAATCTGATTTCCCTGCTATTCATGTCTATTTCATAACAGCATCTGTTATCGGAGCCGGGTCTTGTTTGAAGCTCACAAGCTGCTGGCTGTGAGTGGTAAATATAAAAATATTCATATGCAATATGAACATTAAGCTGTTTCAAAACAACAAGCATAATGTAGAAAGAAATAATAAGACACTATACAATCCCTTTAATGAGCAATCATGTCCATATCCATATGTAACTGTAAAATATACATTGTAACAACTTTTCTTAAAGCGGAGTTCCGGCGGAAAAAAAAAAAAGAAAAGTCAGCAGCTACAAATACTGCAGCTGCTGACTTTTAAAATAAGGACACTTACCTGTCCAGGGAGCCGCAATGTCCTCGCCCGAAGCTGACCAGTCCCTTGGCTCCGGGTGCAGGCGCCGGCATCTTCAGTCAGGGAATCGGGAAGTGAAGACTTGCGGCTTAACAGCCTGGTTCCCTACTGCGCATGCACGAGTCGCGCTGCACGTCCTTACTGGTCCCTGCTGTCTTCTGGGACCCGTGTGTCTCCCAGAAGATAGGGGGGGGGGGGGGCGGATGAGGGGCCGGACATGGTGTAGATCGCCGCGGATTCTGCGGGGATCATTTTTTTTTGCTGTAAGTGGGAGCAAATACCTGTATTATGCCACGTACACACGAGCGGATTTTCCGTCGGAAAAAAACTTGGATGGTCTTTCCGACGGAATTCCGCTCAAGCTTGGCTTGCATACACACGGTCACACAAAAGTTCTCTGGACTTTAGACCGCCAAGAACGCGGTGACATAAAACACTACGATGAGCTGAGAAAATTAAGTTCAATGCTTCAGAGCATGCGTCAATTTGTTTCCGAGCATGCGTAGGAATTTTGCGCGTCAGAATTGGTTCAGAATTTCCGATCGGAACTTTTTCAGACCGAAAAATTGAGAACCTGCTCTCGATCTTTTGCTGGCGGGAATTCCGCCAGCAAAAGTCTGATGGAGCATACACACGGTCGGAATTTCCGACCAAAAGCTCACATCGGACTTTTGCTGGCGGAATTTCCGATCGTGTGTACGTGGCATTAGACAGATATCTGCTCCCCCCTCTCCCTGAAAGGTGCCAAATGTGACAGCGGAGGGGGGGGGGGGGGGGGGGGGACCGGATAAGCGGAAGTTCCATTTTTGGGTGGAACTCCGCTTTAAGCAGTAATATTCATTGGCAGTATCACAGTTTTTTTCTGATCATATCCACCTTTATGTTTAAAACAAAAACATAAAAAAAGAGATAGATTCCCTTTAAAGCACCACTTAATGGCAGAACCATCTTAATGATAATAATGGTATCTCTCACACAGATGCAATAAATGGCATTTATTGCTTTTGAAAGGTTTATATCAAGGGATAAAACAGTTGCCTTAAAGCCCATATCTATTTCATTTTATTGGTGTTATTTATTCTACATCTCCTTAGCTTCATTTGCTTTAGAACTCGTACTTTACAAAGTGGTTGGTTTTCAATATCTGGATTGTCTGAAGATAACATGCTGTCATTTGGAATTCCCCATTTAACTGGGCAATCTAACGGCAAATGCATATTGACTGCATGCACGTGCGTGTACTTGTTACGCCTTCTATATCATTTCCCTTGCTCTGAAAATGTATCTCCAATTGAAGAACAGAAAGAGAGCAAGACTTAAAATTGAAATCGCAGTAAAATCTGATGATGTGCAGTGCAAATCAGAAAAACCCAGGCCTGATGCATTTTTCGCAGGTCACCACAATGTATTGCAGTGCATAGACCTGAAAGAGTGCAACATTCTCCATAAAGTTAAAGTGGAGTTCCACCTATAAAATAAATTTTGCAGAAATCAATAGAATTATGCATCAGGAAAAACATTTGGAATTTTTTATTTTTTTTACTCACCCCTTCAGAACTGTTGCTATGGGGTCCTTTGTATTCTGCCACTTCCTCTCCACGGCGCCTGACGTCGTTTCCCTCGGCGCCCGTGCTCACTAGTCCTCCTGGGAGATGCTTGTCATTATTTCCCAGGAGTCAGTGGGCAGCGCCGAGGGCTTCGTTGCCATAAGAATGGGGCTGGCACTTCCGACGACCATGCCTGCTGTGGTAGCAATGTTAAAAGTGTACGGCGCTGCGAGCCGTACTTCCTGCGCATGCGCGAGAACGGGCGGTGCATGCTGGTCGCTCAGCTGCACCCGATCCCGGAAGATAGTGCTTTTGGGCTTCACACACAAGCAAAATGGAAAATGCCAGGAGCCAATAATAAAAGATATCTTTTGATTGCAAATCGGCAATCGAGCGGCAATGGATCATAAAAACGTGGGTTATATATATATATATATATGTTCTAATCCAAAGATATTAATCTTAAAAAAATTAAATAAAAATTGTATACAGTTGGAACTCCGCTTTAAGAAGAAAAAATTGCAAACAAAACAACAAATTGTTCCCACCTGGCAAAATGGACACCAGCCTACACACTAAATTTGAGCATTTCAGAGGGCACATAGTGTGAACAGGCCCTAAGACAGGCCCTAAAATAGCATTTACGTATAGGACCACTTTAAATCTGAGCAGAACAAATTATTTCAGCAGGTTTACAATGTTCCCAAGATAGCGCCAATTTTTTTTTTTTTTTTAATATAGGTTCTTCAGAGTGTGCCATTGGAAGCACACATTCCACCCTCCAAAAAATACCAATTTTTTTTTTTTTTTACCAGCAGTCTTCATCCTGGACATGTGACATCATAGGCTTTCTGCCTTCACTGGAGGTCATTGAGTCCAGAACACTGCGGTAAACAATGCCACCCATAGGTATGCAAAGCCTATCACATTAGGGTCCTTTCATAGGGGCGGTCCGTCAAGCAAACTACACTTTGCTTAGCAGGGACCGCTTTGCTGATTCCCGCTGAGCAGGCGGATGACAGGTCAGTCTCCGCTCACTGTGCAGAGAAGGACCTGTCATAGCCCCGCTCTCCTCTATTTGATCGGATATAAATGGACCGCCTGTCCGTTTTCATTCAATCCCATCCGATCCGCCAGATGGATGCAAAATAGGGTCACCATCTGTCTGGATTTCACAGACAGAATCGGATCGGATAGCAGCGGGTGTCAGCGGACACCGCCGCTGCATAGGAGTGAATGGAGGCTCCAATCAGGTCCGTCTGAAAAAGGCAGACATGATAGGAAAGCCTGTATGAAAGGGGTGTGCACCCCAAAGCTTAAACATATATGCCTTTCTCTGCAGCCTCAGATGCACGGGACAGTGAATGAATGGGAAGTGCTCTGTGCTGAGCGGCTTCCTGTTCATTCACAAACTGAAGCATAGTAAACCCACTACTGTGTCTCAGTTAGGAATGAACACCGTGAGCGCGTGTGTTTACTGTGTTCATTTCGAAAATGAAGGGGCTGATAAATTACATATTTACTAGCCCCTTCCCCCACTCTCCATCCTGAAACATCCCCCGCAGCAGCCAGGGGAGAGGAGAGTAGGGAAGCCAGCAGCACTGCGGGGCAGAGGGGGCCAACACAGGGGGAAACCCAGGCAGTAGGGGGAATCGCCATCCCACCTAGTGATTAGGGTGTGCCGGGCCCACCATGCACACCCCCTGCGCATGCCTATGATGCCACGTACTGACCTGACACCATTCCATTATCCTGAGAGTTCAGGGTAGCTTGAAGACCTACCCTTAGGGGGTGTGTCCTTGACTCCCTGGGCTCACAGGAGATGTGGTTGACACTGGTCATCATTCAACCCGAAACAGGATCAGCACCGGATCATAGAGGAGAATGCATGGGGCAGCGCTGGAGCATGAAAATTGTGTATACAGGCTGACAAGTTTTTGATTTATCTTTTTGGTAAGAGGGGGTGGAGGCCCATTTGTAAAAAATAAAAGCCAGGGCTGGCTTTTTGCAACCTACTTTAAAAGCTGCATGAGCAGCTTAGTGTACATTCTGGCATACCTTGGTCCTGGAATGAATGACCCCCTTGCACATGCGCATGAGTTATGTCATCCCACGCCAGCCAATCCAGATGGCCAAAGACCCCACACCCAGAAGAAGCCAGGGAGAAGATGTCCACAAGGTAGCTCACAGAAGTTGCATTGCTGCAGGTGAGTATTTACGGACTTTAGTTCCACTTTCATAACAACATGGAACTTACATAGAGGTCGGATTCAGTGCGGTGGAATGGTAGTGCCAAGAACGTATTAGCGGGCAGGAGGGTGACCTATCAAGAGAATCTGTCACTTTGCCCTTAAAGTGGTTGTAAAAAAAAAAAAAAAACACCTGCAAGGCAATGGCATAATGTGCTAGTATGTAGAGCTCCATGATTAATCGTCATGAATCGTTATCGCGATTTTGTCCCCGTTGCGATCTTGATAAAAGTGTTTCACCATTCTTGCTATGCAAAGAATTCTCTCTGCACTTCTGAAGCCACAGCCCTCAAAAGAGAAAAACTGGGCAGTCTGCCAAAAATCACAACATTCTTTAGCAGTGCAGTGGAACTAAGTCTAAACATTGTAACAATTTGTCAATGGAATAGACTTTGTGTGTAAATGAGGAAAGTTTAACCACTTAAACACTAAACCTTTTTCTGACATTTGTTGGTTTCAAGTTAAAATATTTTAACCCCCATACATTATATATATTTTTTTTAGTAGAGACCCTAGATCAGTGGTCTCCAAACTGCGGCCCGAGGGCCGGACGTGGCCCTCTACTTGCCTTTTTACGGCCCTTAGGGCACTATTCCTCCCACTGATACAAGACACTATTCTGCCACCTGACACCAACAATGGGGCATCATTTCTCCCACTGACACCAAAAATGGGGATACTATTCCTCCCTATGATACTATAGGGAGGTATCCCTATCCCTATGATACCAAGGACTGGGCACTATTCCTCCCCCTAATACCAATTGTGGTAATGCTTACTCCCACTGATGCCAGGAAAATTTCTACTCCCGCTGGCCATAGTCCGGCCCTCCTAGAGTCTGAAGGACAATAAATCGGCCCTTTGCTTAGAATGTTTGGACACCCCCGCCCTAGATAATAAAATAGTGGTTGTTGCAATATTTTATGTCACACTGTATTTGCGCAGCGGTCTTTCAAATGCAATTTTTTTGGGAAAAACTTACTTTATTGAATCTAAAAAAATAAAAACTAACCAGTAATGTTAGCCCAATTTGTTTTGTATAATGTGAAAGGTTTTACGTCGTGAGAATCGTAATTTTTTTATTCTAAGCAAAAAAATTGTGATTTTCATTTTGGCCAGAATTGTGCAGCTCTACTAGCACATTATGAAATACTCACCTTGGAATAAAGCCCTCCAGCGCTGTATTGTCACTGCTGAAAGGGCTGACATCTTCCCCCCGCCTTTCTTCCAGGTTTGTGCGCCGTGGCTATGTGATTGGCCAGAGCTGCGATGATGTCACTCAGCCCTCTGAAGTCCTGGCAAAGTATGTCGGACCTTCAGAACGTATGCGCTGATGATGTAATTTGCTGTATCCAGTGTGAATATCTTCTAAACGGTGCATGTTTAGGAGACATTCATTTTACCTACAGGTAAGCTTTATTATAGGCTTACCTGTAGGTAAAAATTACCAAGCTTTGATGTAAGTTTGCCATGATGCAAACATCATCCAAATGAGCTAATCACGTTTCTGTGGATATTGGGAAATCCTAGTAGGAAGGATTGTTCCTATAGTTAGAAAGTCACAGATGACAGATGTCCATACTGCACAATGGCACACTGTGCTTCCACCCAGTATGATGCTGCCTCTGATAGCACATTATCGTGGGTGGAATATGGAGTGTGCAGCATATGTTTAACATGTAAATGAATCAAACGCATCTACGCTTCCACCACCTCGATAATCCACAGCGACGTTCCCTTACGGTGGAAAACAATGTGCCATCCGTAAATATTTCTCACATTTCAAAACGCTGCTGGTAATTGTTCTTACAAAAAAAAATTTGACGAATTCAGTACTGTGCATAGAGGTCACCTTTGCACAGCCAAATGTAACCGCCATTTGTTTCGCAACTTTTAACAAATGACTTAAAGAATGATGAAAATTATATTTTAAAGGCCAGCTCCAGCCAAAATGTTTTTTTTTTTTTAGCTTTGGATAGTTGTGGGATGAGTAAACATGTCTATGAATGTTTTATTGTTGTCCATGACTCCATTGAGTCACTTGACTTCCTGTGTCTCTGACAACTAGACATGAAAACAGGGAGGGCAGTTGTCACTGAGACAGGTAGACACATACGGTAACAATCTCTCCCAATTTTACGGAAAAAAGTGTTTTGTTGCCATCTGTGTCATCAGGTGATAGTGCCCATCACTCTGTGCACAGGGGCCCAGTCACTTTGGAACAGAAAAGGACCTTCTCCAAGGTGATGCCACCAGGTTGGGATTGTCTAAATTGACCTTTCTCATCCAGGATATTGTTAGGGCTTCCAAGACCAAAGATCTTGTTAGGTATGTGTAACGAAGTTGTTCTTCTCTATTGACCACCAATCTAAGAAGGCCCTTCTCCATTGACCACCAATCTAAGAAGGCCCTTCTCTATTGACCACCAATCTAAGAAGGCCCTTCTCCATTGACCACCAATCTAAGAAAGCCCTTCTCCATTGACCACCAATCTAAGAAGGCCCTTCTCCATTGACCACCCATACCCCTATATAAGAAGGCCTTTGTCCACAATCACCAATATAAAGCCTCGTGCACACGATCGGATTTTCCGCAGACAAAACATCAGACTTGTCCGATGGAGCGTACAAAAGGTCTGTCGTCGCACAATTCCCCGCAGAAAATCCGATCGTGTGTATAAGGCTTAAGTGAGCATCTCACTGACCACCAATTGAAGAAGCTCCTCCTCTTCTGATCACCAATGTAGGGGGGAATGTCACTGACCACTAATGTAAGGAAGCACTTTTTCACTGACCGTCGATGTAAGCGGGCATTTCTTTACTGATCTCCATGTAAGGGAATACTACAATTTTTCACTGCCTACATTTATTTTGTGGCCGTTATTATTATCATTTGTTTAATTTATAATTAACAAAAACACAGAACTCTGTGTGCACAGAAACACGAATGAAGGGAGAAAAAACAGCCAAAGAGTAAAGTAAAAGCAGCACAATACATTTGATTGCCCCTAGATGTTATCCCCTTCCCAGCCAATGTCACTAGTACAGTGTACAATATTTTTCTTGTTCACTGTATTAGTGTCACTAGCGATGTCAGTGTCAGTTACTGACCCTCCCAGATAGTGTCTGTTAGTGCCAGGTTGCCCACCACCCTATTACAGTCACACTATAAGTGGCTGATCACCGCCATTACAGTATGGTGTCTATAGCTGCATAAATTCCAGTATATATATATGAAGTGGAACCTCGGATTACGAGCATAATCCGTTCCAGGAGTATGCTCGTAATCCAAAGTACTCGCATATCAAAGCGAGTTTTCCCATTGAAGTCAATGGAAACGAAAATAATTTGTTCCGCATTGACTTCAATGGGATGCAATACCGCAAGCGGCCAGGGGCGGGGGGCGCCGGAGAGCCTCGGAAACGGCCCGTTTCCGAGGTTTGCCGAGGTCAGCCGAACTGTCCTCGGGACTTTCTGCACATTTCCAAGCGCCGACGATCGGCGCTGTTCGGCTCCAGCGCTTCCCGCCTCAGGCCAAAAGTGGTACTGGACACGGCTTTTGGCCTGAATCCTGCTCGTTTTGCGAGACAACACTCGCAAACCGAGTTAGGATTTTTAGAAATACAGTGCTCATTTTGCGAAACGCTCGTTAACCGCGTTACTCGCAAACCGAGGTTCCACTGTGTGTATATATATATATATATATATATATATATATATATATATATATATATATATATATATATATATATATATATATATATATATATATATATATATATATATATACACACACACACCACAGTCCATAGTTTGCATAACTTTTGCACAAACCAATTAATATACACTTATTAGGATTTTTTTTTTTTTTTTCTTTTACCAAAGACATGTAGCCGAATAAATTTTGGCCTAAATTTTATTTAGAATTTTTATTTTTTTTATATTGGATATGTTTTATAACAGAAAGTAGAAAATATCAGATTTTTTTTCAAAATTTTTGGTCTTTTTTCATTTATATAACAAAAAGAAAATAACACCCAGTGGTGATCATATACCACCAGAAGAAGGCTCTAATTGTGTAAAAAAAAAAAATTGTATTAATTTAATTTACCTACAGTGTTGCATGACCGAGCAATTGCCAGCTAAAGTAGCACAGTGCTGAATAGCACAAAGTGCTTTGGTCATGAAGGGGGTAAAACCTTCTGGAGATTAAATGGTTAAATGTATCCTTATATCTACTACATACTGCTCATGCTAACGTACCATGAGCGGTAGATACAGTAATTATTCCCAAGGGTTTCCTGAGACCTGAAATTTACTTCAAGCAAAAGGATGTAGATGTCCAAACTGTGGCCCGGGGGCCGTATGTGGCCCTTTGCTTGTCTTAATCTAGCCATTGGGGCACTTTTGCTTCCACTGATACAAGACGCTATTCCTCCCACTGACACCAACAATAGGGCACTATTTCTCCCATAGATGCCAACAATGAGGCACTATTCCCCAAAATGACACCAACAATGAGGCACTATTCCCCAAACTGACACCAACGATTGGGCACTATTTCGCCTACCGACACCCACAATAGGGCACTACAAACATTAGGGGGGGGGTCTAAACTTTACTAATGCCACCTAAAGCTAAAAAGAGATACAATTTAAGGAACCTCTAGCAACCTTTGGTGGAATCCTAGGGTTCCACAGAGCCCTGGTTGAGAAAGGATGGCCTGGAACAAGGGTGTCAAACTTAATTTCATTGTGGGCCGCATCAGCATTAGAATTGTTCTCAAAAGGGCCGGTTGTATCTGTAAGATTAGATGTCCAGCGCTTCCCCTCCCCTTACATTAAATGTCAAGAGCCCCCCCACCATCAGAAGTTGAGTCCCCCACTCTCCCTAACATCACAGTGCACCCCCTTTCCTTATACTGCTGCTGGGAAGAAGTTGGATGCATTGCTTGAAAGTAGGGGTCTGGAGGAGGACCAGAGGAGGGCTGGAGCTCTCCTGTAGCTGCAGGAGAGGTGTGAGGGCCACATGAAGTGGCCTGGAGGGCCTGATTTCGGCCCACAGGCCTTGTGTTTGACACCTGCGGCCTAGAAGGTTATACCACTATTTAGAGCAGACATCTCCGCTCTTTTATCCTGTTCCTCGAAACCTGAATGAGCATCTCTGGTGAAGTCCCCCTTGTGCTCTCACCTTCCTCTAAACTGCCCAAACAACTCTCTCCTTCAATCCCCAGTGCCTGAAACATGCTGAGATGACACAACTGTGCAATACGAAACAGCTTGACAGGCTCACTGTGATTGTACCCTTGTTGTCCTGATCTCTTTAAGTTAAAGTAAGGGTAGCTGGCAGGTAATTATGTCAGCGGCATTTAAAATGAAGGAATGCATATTTGATAGACTAAAGAGCGGTCACAATTTATGTCTTCTGCAAGCACAGATAAAAGCGAACTGTCACATGAATATTTTTGGAAACCTAGCTAAAATGAACTCAAGTCTAATGGAAAATCAAGGTGTTAATTAACACGAAAAAGCTGCTGGAATTACTAAAAATAGCCAGTTAACACTCCCTTTCCTTGTAATTGGAGCGCAGCTAAAGCGCAATCCATGCAAACCCAAAAGTGTCTGTGCCCACCTCACTCGAATACACGATGAGCTTATATTTATGATATCGTTCCTTCACCTACAGAGTCATATAGGAGATCAGTGGCGGCTGGTGCTCAAATTTTTTGGGGGGGCGCAAAACAAACAGCCTCACTGTGCCCCAAACGCTGCCACTGTGCCCATTAAATGCTGCCACTGTGCCCATTAAATGCTGCCACTGTGCCCATCAAACGCTGCCACTGTGCCCATCAAACGCTGCCACTGTGCCCATCAAACGCTGCCACTGTGCCCATTAAATGCTGCTACTGTGCCCATTAAATGCTGCCACTGTGCCCATTAAATGCTGCCACTGTGCCCAAACGCTGCCACTGTGCCCATTAAATGCTGCCACTGTGCCCATCTAACGCTGTCACTGTGCCCCAAGTGCTGCCATTGTGCCTCAAATGCTGCCACTGTGCCCATTAAATGCTGCCACTGTGCCCATCTAACGCTGCCACTGTGCCCATCTAAAGCTGCCACCGTGCCCCAAGTGCTGCCACTGTGCCCATCTAACACTGCCACTGTGCCCATCTAACGCTGTCACTGTGCCCATTAAATGCTGCCAATGTGCCCATTAAATGCTGCCAATGTGCCGGCACTTACCTTGTCAGGCGGCGAGCGCTGTCTCCTCATCAACCCAATATCTTCTCCCGCGCTCCTCCTGTCTTCTGCAGTGATTGGACGCCTAGGCGTCCAATCACAGAGCCTGTGACTTCAGCCAATCAGGGGACCGGTAACACAGACCGGCAACCTGATTGGCTGAGAGGCGGGTCTGTGTTAGGGAAGCGATGTATTCGCTTCCCTAACACAATACTGTGTAAGCAGCGAACGCAAAGCATTGCGCCCGCTGTTTACACTTATGGAAGCCTATTAGAGCACACCGCTCTAATCAGGTCCCCTATTAGAGCTTACAGCTCTAATAGGGCGCTTCCAAAAAAACACCCCCCCCCCCCAGTGTAATTCAGATGCCCGGCGCCCGACAAGGGGCCGGACACCTGAATAGGGGGCGGCAGCGGTGACAATAGATAGATTCATGCAATGCATGAATCTATCTATTGGTGATAGAGCGGTGCAGGAGAGGGGGGGCGGCGCTCCTGCGCCCTCTATGCACGCACCGCCACTGTAGGAGATGTTTCTTTAGCATTTTGGGAGCAAAGTTTTTTCTGTAGATCTAAACTATCAATGATGGCAGTATATCCATACAGGGTATGGTAAGGTCCTCCAACTTAATCAGTGCGTAGTACAGTAAAGCCTTCTTAGAACACATGTCTCATTCTATATCATATACCAAAAATAAGAGGATTATTCCTCATTTCAGGACAGTGGGCAGAGCCATGCAAATTATTATTATTGTACAGGATTTTTATAGCTCCAGCAGTTTATGCAGCGCTTTACAATATAAAAAGGGAGACAATACAGTTACAATATCCTAAAATACTAGACGGGTAAGAGGGCCCTGCTCAAAGAGCTTACAAACTAATAGGGTGGGGCAAGTAGTACAAAAGGTTATAACTGTGGGGGATGAGGTGATGGAAGTTTCCCTGAACAGGTTGAGTTTTCAGGGATCGCTTAAAGGTAGCCAGAGTAGGATATAGCCGGACAGATTGAGGTAGAGAGTTCCAGAGGATGTGAGGGGCTCTGGAGAAGTCCTGGGGATGAGCATGGGAGGATGAGACAAGGTAGCTAGAGATCTTGAGAGGAGCGGAGAGGATAGTTTGAGTGATATTTGGAGACAAGATTGGTGATGTAGCTGGGGACAGAGTAGTGAATGGCTTTGTATGTTGTTAAAACAAATCATTCCTTTATGCCTTATTGACCGGGTACACATCCAGAACCTCTAGTGTATAGTGTAAATATACCGTATATACTTGAGTATAAGCCGACCCGAATATAAGCCGAGGCACCTCATTTTACCACAAACAACTGGGAAAACTTATTGACTTGAGTATAAGCCTAGGGTGAGAAATGCGCAGCTACTGTAAGTGGAAAAGAGGGTCAACAATGTCCATTTGCAGCCTCACTGTGCCTATTTGCAGCCATAGGTCCCCCGAACTTCAAACGGTAGTTAAGGGTTCCTAGATGCCCCCTAGCTGCAGCCAAAATTTGGGGTCTCTGGACAAAAAAGGGTCCTGAAATGACATTTCTGCAGATGGACACAGTTGACCGAATTTGGGGCCCCGTATCTTGGGGCCACTTGGTGCTAGGAACCCCAGATGGTGTGCAAATCCAATGGAACTAGCACTACAATATATCCAAAGATGGGGTTCCTAGCACCAAGTGGCCCCGAGATACGGGGCCCCAAAGTCGGTTCGGAAAATGTCAAGCACTTTTCTGCAGCAGAGAATGACTTTGGGGCCACTTGGTGCTAGGAACCCCAGCTGTTGTAGTGCTAGTTCCACTGGGTTTGCACACCAAATTTGGGGTTCCTGGCACCAAGTAGCCCCAAGATACGGGGGCCCGAAGTCGGTTCGGAAAATGTCATTCTCTGCTGCAGAAAAGTGCTTGACTCGAGTATAAGCCAAGGGGGGACACTTTCAGCACAAAAAAATGTGCTGAAAAACTCGGCTTTTACTCGAGTATATACGGTAGCCTAATATTATAGAGCCATTTATTCCACCAAACTGCCCACCACTTGAAGACCAAGCCTTTTCTGGCACTTTTTGTTTACAAGTTCAAATCAGTATTTCTTACTAGAAAATGTCTTCTAACCCCCAAACATTATATATTTTTTAACAGAGACCCGAGGGAATAAAATGGTGATCGTTGCAATTTTATTTGTTGCTGCACTTGGGTTAAAAGCAGTGTTGCCACCCGCCAGTATTTTTACTGGCAGCCAGTAAAAGGCCAGGCACTTTTCTCCTGCCAGTAAATGACAGTGACAGGGAAAGGTTGCCAGGAAAAAAAAAAACGATCAGCCCCCCCCTCTGCTCACTGGAGATGGACGGACGGGAAGGCAGCGATCTGAAGCCTCCTTACCTTAGGAGGCAGATGAAGAGTCCTGGCCAGGATGACACTTTGATCTCCCCTCCTCCCACCTCTCTCCACTCCACCCCCCTATATGTAATTCAGGGAACCGGGCACATGAATTACAGCAAAGGTTTTTTTTTTTTTTAAAGCACCTGATTAGATTAGGCTTCAAAAGAGGAAGCGCTCCAATCCCACCCAGGTGTGTTACAACAGCGAATTAATATTCGATGTTGAAACACTGATCCTCAATCCGGCCAATCAGAAGCGGGTGTGAGACCCGTTTTCCAATTGGCTGAAAAGAGAAGACTCCCGATTGGCCGCCGAGGAGGAGGGAGGAAATGGAAGCCGCCGCTGTAATGACCCGGAGAACGGGAGGTCATAGAGGAACAGGAGGCGGACGAGTAGGGGAAGCCGCCGCTGTAATGACCTGGAGAACGGGAGGTCATAGAGGAACAGGACGCGGACGAGTAGGGGAAGCCGCCGCTGTAATGACCTGGAGGTCATAGAGGAACAGGACGCGGACGAGTAGGGGAAGCCGCCGCTGTAATGACCCGGAGAACGGGAGGTCATAGAGGAACAGGAGGCGGACGAGTAGTGGAAGCCGCCGCTGTAATGCCCCGGAGAACGGGAGGTCATAGAGGAACAGGAGGTGGACGAGTAGGTGAAGCCGCCGCTGTAATGACCTGGAGAACGGAGGTCATAGAGGAACAGGAGGCGGACGAGTAGGTGAAGCCGCCGCTGTAATGACATGGAGAACGGGAGGTCATAGAGGAACAGGAGGCGGACGAGTAGGGGAAGCCGCCGCTGTAATGACCCGGAGAACGGGAGGTCATAGAGGAACAGGAGGCGGACGAGTAGGGGAAGCCGCCGCTGTAATGACCCGGAAAACGGGAGGTCATAGAGGAACAGGAGGCGGACGAGTAGGGGAAGCCGCCGCTGTAATGACCTGGAGAACGGGAGGTCATAGAGGAACAGGAGGCGGACGAGTAGGGGAAGCCGCCGCTGTAATGACCTGGAGAACAGGAGGTCATAGAGGAACAGGACGTGGACGAGTAGGGGAAGCCGCCGCTGTAATGACCTGGAGAACGGGAGGTCATAGAGGAACAGGAGGCGGACGAGTAGGGGAAGCCGCCTGTCAGGAACGGTGCAGTTCTGGTGGCCACCAGCAGGGGTCTCCCAGCCGATGGACATTGTCAGGAATGGTGTTATTACCTGGATCGCCTGGTGGTGTCACTACTTCCTTCAACATCAAAGGGTGCAGTTCTGGTGGCCACCAGCGGGGGTCTCCCAGCAGATGGACATGCCAGGAATCTGGCTACACCTGTTGTGGATCTGCTGGGTATATAAGCCTGTCCTTCACTGAGGTTCAGTGCTTCAGTATTCCTTTCTGTAGCCTTGTCTTGCCTGTTCTGAAACCTGATCCTGATCCTGGACCTGAAACCTGTACCTGTACCTGTACCTGTACCTGTAACCTGACCCTTTATCTGCTTCCTGCCCTGTCCTGGATGTTGTCCCCCTTACCTGGTTCCTGAGACCCGTCCCCTGACCCCTGCCTTGATGTTCCCTTGCTTCCTGTTTCCCCCTTGGTCTCTCCTCCCTGCCTTGTGTATATATATGTTCCATTTCCTTGAGTGTATAGTTAGTTAGTTAGATTAGGGCTTGGGGGTTTGCTGTGTTATTTGTGTTCTTGCTTGTTTGTGGTTGCTGTGTTTATGTGTGTCTTTATTATTAATAAATATATCTTTATCACTACCTTTTGGAGCCTGATTCCTTTAGTGCAGCCCATTGATCTGTTCACTTGTGTTGGATGCCTGTGTTTAGGCTCCACTCATGACAGAATACTGAAGCCATACAAACAGATCGGCTGCACTTGGGAATTGGGTCTGGACACTTGCTATGCCAGGAAAAATGCATCTGGAAGATATTTTGTACCTCTCGCGCCTAGCAACGGATGACAGAGTTTTTTGTTATCAGACTTTGGGTGGCTATACTAGGGAGCAACTACTGGAGTGCGTCAGTATAGCCCATGATTTCGTTGATCAGGGCAGTGTTCTTTTTGAGTACGTGCAGCCTCTGATCCAGATTTGTGTTGAGCTGGCCCTGCCCTGTATTCCTGAGGGCCATGATGACTTCACTCCCCCTTTTGATATGAATCAGGTTGTATCCCTAGTATGGCTTTTTGAAGATGATCCTGATGACTTTTGTGAGCACTACTCTGGCTGTTCCCCACAGGTGATTTCTGAATGCATTGTGTCTGCTCAGTCTTTTGTTAGACAGGGAAACTTAAACCCACAGTTTGTACAACCCATACTTTCAGCATGGTCTGACATGATGCAATTAGCCCCAGCCAAACAAACCACTTCTGCCATCAGATACCAGCCTACCCGAACGTATGTTTCCCCATCACCCATACCACACCCAGTTTCCACCCAGTATACACTGCTCCCAACCAAATACTCATATCCAGTTTCTGCTCCCTGTACCTATCCTGCATTTAACCCCCCTGCCTCTTCTCAGTTGCCTACAAATTCACAAAGACTTCCCCCAGCTACTGTTACCTCTTCTCTGCCATATTCCGATCCTCCTTTCCTGTCTGCTGCACCCCCCACCTACAAAGCTTCAGCGACCAAGTCAAAGAAGAAACGAAAGTTCTTCCCAACCAAGACGATCCTGCCAGTAATCCAATCTGCCTCCACACCCACTAAGCTGTCCCAGCCTGAAGCGCCAGAGTTCCAGCTGGAGGTGCCAGCAATCCAGCCTGAAGAGCCAGTACTAGTCTTCCAGCCTGATGTTCCAGCATTCCAGCCTGATGTCCTGGTGCCAGCCCTCAAGCCTGACATCCCAGCCTTTCAGTCTGATGTCCTGATGCCGGCCTTCCAGCCTGATGTTCCAGCCCTCAAGCCTGATGTCCCAGCCTTCCAGTCTGATGTCCTGGTGCCAGCCTTCCAGCCTGATGTTCCAGCCCTCAAGCCTGATTTCCCAGCCTTCCAGTCTGATGTCCTGGTGCCGGCCTTCCAGCCTGATGTCTCAGCTTTCCAGTCTGATGTCCTGGTGCCAACCCTCCAGCCTGACGTTCCAGCCTTCCAGCCTGATGTCCTAGCCCTCCAGCCTGACGTTCCAGCCTTCCAGCCTGATGTCCTAGCCCTCCAGCCTGACGTCCCAGCCTTCCAGTCTGATGTCCTGGTGCCGGCCTTCCAGCCTGATGTTCCAGCCTTCCAGTCTGACGTCCCAGCCTTCCAGTTTGATGTCCTGGTGCCAGTTTTCCAGTCTGATGTCCTGGTGCCAGTTTTCCAGTCTGATGACCCGCTGCCAGTTTTCCAGTCTGATGACCCGCTGCCAGTTTTCCAGTCTGATGACCCGCTGCCAGTTTTCCAGTCTGATGACCCGCTGCCAGTTTTCCAGTCTGATGACCCGCTGCCAGTTCTCCAGTCTGATGACCCGCTGCCTGCCTTCCATTCTGATGTGCCTGTGCCTGCTGCCCAGCCTGATGTGCCCGTGTCTGCTGCCCAGCTTGATGTGCCTGTTCCTGCTGCCCAGCTTGATGTGCCTGTTCCTGCTGCCCAGCTTGATGTGCCTGTTCCTGCTGCCCAGCTTGATGTGCCTGTTCCTGCTGCCCAGCTTGATGTGCCTGTTCCTGCTGCCCAGCTTGATGTGCCTGTTCCTGCTGCCCAGCCTGATGTGCCTGTTCCTGCTGCCCAGCCTGATGTGCCTGTTCCCGCTGCCCAGCCAAAAGTGCCCGTACCTGCTGCCCAGCTTGATGTGCCCATTCCTGCTGCCCAGCTTGATGTGCCTGTTCCTGCTGCCCAGCTTGATGTGCCTGTTCCTGCTGCCCAGCTTGATGTGCCTGTTCCTGCTGCCCAGCCTGATGTGCCTGTTCCCGCTGCCCAGCTTGATGTGCCCGTTCCTGCTGCCCAGCTTGATGTGCCTGTTCCTGCTGCCCAGCTTGATGTGCCTGTTCCTGCTGCCCAGCTTGATGTGCCTGTTCCTGCTGCCCAGCTTGATGTGCCTGTTCCTGCTGCCCAGCTTGATGTGCCTGTTCCTGCTGCCCAGCCTGATGTGCCTGTTCCCGCTGCCCAGCCTAAAGTGCCCGTACCTGCTGCCCAGCTTGATGTGCCCGTGCCTACTGCCCAGCTTGATGTGCCTGTTCCTGCTTCCCAGCCTGATGTGTTCCTGTCTGCTGCCCAGCCTGAGGTGTTCCTGTCTGCTGCCCAGCCTGAGGTGTTCCTGTCTGCTGCCCAGCCTGATGAGTTCCTGTCTGCTGCCCAGCCTGATGAGTTCCTGTCTGCTGCCCAGCCTGATGAGTTCCTGTCTGCTGCCCAGCCTGATGAGTTCCTGTCTGCTGCCCAGCCTGATGAGTTCCTGTCTGCTGCCCAGCCTGATGAGTTCCTGTCTGCTGCCCAGCCTGATGAGTTCCTGTCTGCTGCCCAGCCTGATGAGTTCCTGTCTGCTGCCCAGCCTGATGAGTTCCTGTCTGCTGCCCAGCCTGATGAGTTCCTGTCTGCTGCCCAGCCTGATGAGTTCCTGTCTGCTGCCCAGCCTGATGAGTTCCTGTCTGCTGCCCAGCCTGATGAGTTCCTGTCTGCTGCCCAGCCTGATGAGTTCCTGTCTGCTGCCCAGCCTGATGAGTTCCTGTCTGCTGCCCAGCCTGATGAGTTCCTGTCTGCTGCCCAGCCTGATGAGTTCCTGTCTGCTGCCCAGCCTGATGAGTTCCTGTCTGCTGCCCAGCCTGATGAGTTTCTGTCTGCTGCCCAGCCTGATGAGTTCCTGTCTGCTGCCCAGCCTGATGAGTTCCTGTCTGCTGCCCAGCCTGATGAGTTCCTGTCTGCTGCCCAGCCTGATGAGTTCCTGTCTGCTGCCCAGCCTGATGAGTTCCTGTCTGCTGCCCAGCCTGATGAGTTCCTGTCTGCTGCCCAGCCTGATGAGTTCCTGTCTGCTGCCCAGCCTGATGAGTTCCTGTCTGCTGCCCAGCCTGATGAGTTCCTGTCTGCTGCCCAGCCTGATGAGTTCCTGTCTGCTGCCCAGCCTGATGAGTTCCTGTCTGCTGCCCAGCCTGATGAGTTCCTGTCTGCTGCCCAGCCTGATGAGTTCCTGTCTGCTGCCCAGCCTGATGAGTTCCTGTCTGCTGCCCAGCCTGATGAGTTCCTGTCTGCTGCCCAGCCTGATGAGTTCCTGTCTGCTGCCCAGCCTGATGAGTTCCTGTCTGCTGCCCAGCCTGATGAGTTCCTGTCTGCTGCCCAGCCTGATGAGTTCCTGTCTGCTGCCCAGCCTGATGAGTTCCTGTCCGCTGCCCAGCCTGATGAATTCCTGTCCGCTGCCCAGCCTGATGAATTCCTGTCCGCTGCCCAGCCTGATGACCCGGAGCCTGCTGCCCTGTCTGTTTTTATTTCCAGATCTAAACTTCCAGACCCTGGTGGTGGGGTACATGTCCCATTGTCGGACTCGGGTGGCACGCCTCCTAGTAGGTTAAGAGACTCTGGCCAGAGAGCGCAAGGAAGTCTGCCGTCACAGAGAAGACTTTTTGGGACTCTTCCACTTTTACATGCACTGCCAGATCTAGGGCAGAATGGAGTGTCCAGAGGCCACTCCTTAGGGGGGGGAACTGTCAGGAACGGTGCAGTTCTGGTGGCCACCAGCAGGGGTCTCCCAGCCGATGGACATTGTCAGGAATGGTGTTATTACCTGGATCGCCTGGTGGTGTCACTACTTCCTTCAACATCAAAGGGTGCAGTTCTGGTGGCCACCAGCGGGGGTCTCCCAGCAGATGGACATGCCAGGAATCTGGCTACACCTGTTGTGGATCTGCTGGGTATATAAGCCTGTCCTTCACTGAGGTTCAGTGCTTCAGTATTCCTTTCTGTAGCCTTGTCTTGCCTGTTCTGAAACCTGATCCTGATCCTGGACCTGAAACCTGTACCTGTACCTGTAACCTGACCCTTTATCTGCTTCCTGCCCTGTCCTGGATGTTGTCCCCCTTACCTGGTTCCTGAGACCCGTCCCCTGACCCCTGCCTTGATGTTCCCTTGCTTCCTGTTTCCCCCTTGGTCTCTCCTCCCTGCCTTGTGTATATATATGTTCCATTTCCTTGAGTGTATAGTTAGTTAGTTAGATTAGGGCTTGGGGGTTTGCTGTGTTATTTGTGTTCTTGCTTGTTTGTGGTTGCTGTGTTTATGTGTGTCTTTATTATTAATAAATATATCTTTATCACTACCTTTTGGAGCCTGATTCCTTTAGTGCAGCCCATTGATCTGTTCACTTGTGTTGGATGCCTGTGTTTAGGCTCCACTCATGACACCGCCGCTGTAATGACCTGGAGAACGGGAGGTCATAGAGGAACAGGAGGCGGACGAGTAGGGGAAGCCGCCGCTGTAATGACCTGGAGAACGGGAGGTCATAGAGGAACAGGAGGCGGACGAGTAGGGGAAGCCGCCGCTGTAATGACCTGGAGAACGGGAGGTCATAGAGGAACAGGAGGCGGACGAGTAGGGGAAGCCGCCGCTGTAATGACCTGGAGAACGGGAGGTCATAGAGGAACAGGAGGTGGACGAGTAGGGGAAGCCGCCGCTGTAATGACCTGGAGAACGGGAGGTCATAGAGGAACAGGAGGCGGATGAGTAGGGGAAGCCGCCGCTGTAATGACCTGGGGAACGGGAGGTCATAGAGGAGCAGGAGGCGGATGAGTAGGGGAAGCCGCCGCTGTAATGACCTGGAGAACGGGAGGTCATAGAGGAGCAGGAGGCGGATGAGTAGGGGAAGCCGCCGCTGTAATGACCTGGAGAACGGGAGGTCATAGAGGAGCAGGAGGCGGATGAGTAGGGGAAGCCGCTGAGCAGGGGAAGCCACCGGTGGTGGGGTAAGTGCAACCGACCGACCCCGGGGTGGGTGGAATAATGTTTGCTGCCCCCCCCCCCAAAATAAATTTCCACCGGCCGCCATTGATAACATGTTTATTATTTGGGGAAAAAAATGCATTTACAATCACTTTATGCAGCCCCCGCAGAAATCAGGTTCTCCTGAACTCCACCAATTGTTATATTAATTGGTAATTTCCCCTTTGATAGCCGCCTTCAGGATATCCACTTCTAAATAAACACGGAGCCTGGACTGGTTTCCATGGTAACTTTCCATGGCCAAATCATTTCAACATTTTGGTGGACCATGCCCAAAACGTCTGTAGTAGAACTTTCCTTGCCTTCGCTGCTTATTTTTATGTAAGAAAAACAATCCACGCTCTGCTAACAAGCCGTCTGCTCTTCACCTCTTCCGTCTGGATCTGTCTGTCTGTAAGAAAGCGAGCGCGTGTTTACATTGTGTACGCCGTAATCCTGCATCCCTGTACCGTTATACAAGAGATAATGGGCATGCTGCAGCTAATTATTGGACTTCCCAGAGGATTTCCGTGTCCACCTACCTAGTGCTTCTATGAAGGTCACAGAACTCTGGAGATAAATCGAATCCTTAAAGTGGAACTTTTAGTAACTTTCCAAGTCCGCATGAATAAATTCCCGACGTATTCAGCGACAGTGTCTTTTTTTTTTTTATGCTCAAACTTTATCAATAATTAGCAGTTCCTGAGCTCTGGTCAGTGATGTTGCCTAGGCTGAGATAATGACTTCAGCTTTTTAAAACAAAAAAGGAAATAAAAAAGTAATAAATTTGCCATTTTATATTGCAGAAGGATGGAGGAGCACAAAGATGCTTAGTGTATCTGGAGGACGAGGGTCGACTTTAAAATGGACCTTCAAACGTTGGTACTTTGACGTTAAATATCGTTGTTATGGCAGCGTATAGCTGCCATAACCCCGGTATATTCTTAAACAGGCGGTCCACTTTCAGATAAAAGTGATCCCCACAGTGGATTTGCCACAAGATCACTTTTATCGGCGGCGGGAGAGGTGCCCCCCCCCCCCCCCCTATAGCCGTGTTCCAGTCGTCACCGCTCGCTCGGCTCTCGGGTGGAGGTGCCGCCGTCTTCGGTAAGAGAATCTAAAAGTGAAGCCTTGCGGCTTCACGGCCTGGTTCCCTACTGTACATGCGTGAGTCGTGCTGCGCGATCCCAAAGGTCCCTGCTGTCTTCTGGGACGTGTGTGTCTCCCAGAAGACAGCGGGGGGGACGGAGGAGGTGCCAGAAATGGTGTAGATCGCTGCGGATACTGCAGCTATCTATGCCCAGATGTGGGAGCAAATACCCGGATTAGACAGGTATCTGCTCCCCCCTGCCCCCTGAAAGGTGCCAAATATGACACCGGAGGGGGGGGGGGGATTCTGAAAAGCGGAAGTTCCATTTTGGGTGGAACTCCGCTTTAAAGAGGTCCAAATCATGCTTTTTTTTCTATTACAAGGGATGTTTACATTCCTTTTAATAGGAATAAAAGTGATCCAATTTTTTTTTTTTTTAAAGGGATAGTGTAAAAGTAAAAAATAAAAAGTAAAATAAATAAGAAAAAAAAATATATAAAAATGTAAAGCGCCCCGTCTCTCCATGCTCGTGCTCAGAAGTGAAAGCATACTTAAGTCGTGCCTGCATATGTAAACGGTGTTCAAACCACACATGTGAGGTATCGTCGTAATCTTTAGAGCGAGAGCAATAATTCTAGCAAAAGACCTCCTCTGTAATGCAAAACTGGTAACCTGTAGAAATGTTGTCGCCCATGGAGATTTTGAAGGGTCAAAGTTTGTCGCCATTCCACGAAAAGGGCGCAATTTTGAAGCGTGACATATTGGGTATCAATTTACTCGGTGTAACATTATCTTTCACAATATAAAAAAATTGGGCTAACTTTACTGTTTTCTTATTTTTTTTATTCAAAAAAGTATATTTTTTCCCAAAAAAAAAAATGCATTTGTAAGACCGCTGCACAAGTGCGGTGTGACATAAATATTCCAACGACGGACATTTTATTCTCTAAGGTGTCTGAAAAAAGAAATAAAATAATGTTTGGGGATTCTACGTAATTTTCCAGCAAAAAAAATACCAGTTACACTTACCGGTAACGGATTTTCTAGGAAATCTTCCAGGACGGCACACCTGAGAGGATGACTGGTCACACCTGGCAGGAAACACAATTAACAAAGTTTAAAAAGCCCCACCCCTCCCTCTGACCCTCAGTTATGACAAAGTAAACACCCACACCAGTGTCAGAGGGTACATTCTGTGAAGAATAAAACATCACCAACATTTAAGGGTAGGGAAGTAGGCCTGCCGTCCTGGAAGATTTCCTAGAAAATCCGTTACCGGTAAGTGTAACTGGTATTTTTCTCTAGTCATCTTCCAGGACGGCACACCTGAGACGATGAGCAAGAAGTTAAGGCCTACCTTAGGGTGGGACCACCGCCTGTAGGACCTTCCTGCCAAAAGCCAAGTCCTGAGGGGACAATAGCTCCACTCTGTAATGCCTCAGGAAGGTATTATGGCTCGTCCATGTTGCTGCCTTGCAGATCTGATCTATGGAAGCACCTGCCCTTTCTGCCCAGGAGGTCGCCAGAGATCTGGTTGAATGAGCCTTAAGGTGGGATGGAACCGGTTTATCCGAGTGTTTATAGGCTAATGCTATTGCCTGCTTAATCCACCTGGCTATCGTAGGTTTTGAGGCCTGAAGACCCTTTCTTTGGCCCCCAAAAGTAACTAGAAGATGATTTGATCTCCTAAACTCCCTTGCCCTTTCTAGATAGACTAAAAGACAGCGTCTAACATCTAAAAGGTGCAATCTTTCTTCCTTCTCATTCTTCGGATTCTGGCAGAATGATGGAAGAATAATCTCTTGTGACCTGTGGAACCCAGAGGTCACTTTTGGTAAATAAAGAGGATCCTGTCTAAGGATTACCCTGTCCTCTAGGATCAACAAAAAAGGCTCTTTTATTGTCAGAGCCTGTAGGTCGCCTACTCTTCTAGCTGTGGTAATGGCTAGAAGAAAGGCCATCTTAAGGGAAAGAAATTTAAATGAAATTTGATCCAACGGCTCAAATGGCCCTTTCGTTAGGGCATCCAGAACCAGGGACAAATCCCACGGCGGGAAGCTAACTGTCCTTACCGGGGTTAACCTTTCCCTGGCTAGCAAAAATCTCTTAACCAGAGGGTCTTGAGCTAACCTTGTGTCAAAGAACACTGACAGGGCTGCTACCTGGACCCTAAGGGTACTGACCGCTAACCCTTGGTCTACCCCTTCCTGGAGAAAATCCAGAACGGTTGGAATCTTCTGGATAGTTCTCTGATTTGCTTGAGCCCATCTAGAGAAGACCTTCCAGACCTTTGCATAAATTTGTCTGGTAACCTTCTTCCTACTAAGGAGAAGAGTGTCAATTACCTTCTCCGAGCATCCCCTGTTCCTGAGGATCTCCCTCTCAAGAGCCAGGCCGTCAGGGACAGAAACCCCGGGTTGGGATGAAGCACTGGGCCTTGGCAGAGAAGATCCCGCCTGACCGGGAGATGCAGCGGAGGCACGACTGACCACCTCCACATGGTGGGGAACCAGACCCGCTTCGGCCACCATGGTGCAATCAGGATAAGGTCTCCATCCGACTGTGACAGCTTTTGAAGCACTCGTGGGATGAGTACCAGGGGAGGGAAGGCATATGCCAGACTGAAGTCCCAGTCCTGAGCGAGGGCGTCTACCCCTGAGGATCTCTGTTCTCTCGTGAGAGAGAAGAATCTCCGCACTTTTGCGTTCTTTTGACAAGCGAATAAATCTATCTCTGGTACTCCGAAATGACGTCTTACCAGAGCGAAAACTTATTCGTTCAACTCCCATTCTCCCTGAAGAATGGGCTGTCTGCTGAGGAAGTCTGCTTGTATATTGAGGGATCCCTTTATGTGGACCGCAGAGATTGAGAGAATGTTTTTCTCTGCCTCCCCCAGGAAATCTTGGGTCAGTGCCCTTAGACTGACTGACCTTGTTCCCCCTTGACGGTTCAAATAGGATACTGCCACCCGGTTGTCCGAGAAAATTTGGACTTCCCTTCCTTGGATCAAGTCCCGGAAGACACTTAATGCCTTCCCAACTGCCAGAAGCTCCCTGAAGTTTGAGGAAGCTCTGCTCTGACTCTGATCCCAGGGACCCTGGGCGTAGCGGTCTCCTAAATGAGCCCCCCAACCCCAGGCACTTGCGTCTGTTGTAATGCCTATTGGGTCTAGCTGTGTCCACGTCCGACCTCCCGATAGGTTGACGGGATCGAGCCACCAAACTAGGGAGCTTCTTACCTCCTCTAACAGAGGAACTTTCTCCTCCAGGGTTTCTCTTCTCCCGCCCCAAGAGGAGAGAAGGAAGCCCTGGAGAGCTCGGGAGTGGAGCTGAGCCCAGGGAACTGCCGGGATGCAAGAGGCCATCAGGCCCAACACCCTCATGATGTTTCTCAAAGATACCTCCGGGGCTTCGAGACACACTGTCACTGCGCCCCGAATTTTTTCGACCTTTTCCGGAGGAAGAAACACTTTCTGGGCTACTGAGTCCAACTGATACCCCAAGTATACCTTTGACTGAGGGATCCAGGGAGGATTTCTCCTGACTCACCATCCAACCTAGGGAATCCAGGGTCGACAAGACCAGCTCTCGATCTCTCAGGAGCTGGTCTCTGGATGGACTGTAGATCAACAGATCGTCGAGGTATGGTATCAGAGCTACCCCCTGAAGGTGTAGAAAAGATACCACCTCTGCCAGGACCTTGGTAAAGATCCTTGGACTGGCCGCAAGGCCGAAGGGGAGTGCCCTGAACTGCCAATGCTGCACCCCCTGTTCTGTCCGTACTGCGAAACGCAAGTACTTCTGATGATCCGGGGCAATGGGTACATGCAGGTAAGCATCTTTGAGATCTAACGTGATCATGAAAACTCCCTTCTGGAGGTGTTTTCTGACCGTGTAGATGCTCTCCATTCTGAATCGCTTGTACAACAGGTAGTGGTTCAGTTTCCGTAGATTGATAATCAACCGAAACTTGCCCGATGGCTTCGGGACCACAAAAATGTGGGAATAAAAACCGAAAGCCCTCTGAGTCACTGGGACCGGGATAATCACTTCCTGTTCTGCGAGCATGCGAACGCTGTCTAGCAAGCCCTTTGCCTTCAGAGCATCTTTGGGAAGGTAAGTAACCAAAAAATTTTGAGGTGGGAGTGACCGAAATTCCAGCTTGTAACCTAGTTTTATCAGGTCTAAAATATAAGGGCTCTCTGAGATCTTCTCCCACTGGGGAAGGAAACATGAGAGCCTTGCGCCCACTTTTATGGCGTCATTTAGAATCTTTGCTGGACGGTCCGGACCCGGAAAAAAGGATTCCACCTTTTTCTTTGCCCTTTCCGATCCCCCATTTCTTCCTTTGTCCCCCTTTGCCTTTGAACTGGCCTTTTGCAGGGGGGCCACGAAAAAATTTCCTCCCTTTTTCCTTCTTGGGTTTGGAGGGAAATTTCTTATCTTTTTCTGTGGATCGGGAAAGGACCTGTTCCAGACCCGAACCAAAGAGTAGGGAGCCCTCAAAGGGAATACCACAGAGTCGGGACTTAGAAGTGAAGTCTCCGTCCCAAGTCTTAACCCAAAGGGCCCTCCTGGCTGAGTTCAGTAATGCCGCTGACTTAGCAGTCGTCCTTACTGTCTCTACTGCCGCGTCCGCCAAAAAGGCGATAGCTCTCCCCACCACTTCCAGGGATTCTACTACCTCCCTGGATTCCTTCTTACGTGTGAGATGGTCCATCAGCTTGTTGAGCCATGCGTCTGCGTTCCTGGCTACACAAGCTGAAGCCAATGCAGGGCTCATGGCCGATGCATTCGCTTCCCAAGCTCTACGCAACAGGATCTCAGATTTTTTATCCATCTGATCCTGAATGTTACCTGCGTCCTCAAAAGATAAGTCCGACCGTTTAGAAACCTGCGCCAAGGACGCATCTAAACGTGGGACTTTGAAAAAATTTTCTTCCTCCTCCTCCTTAAAAGGACATCTCCGTTTCCAAGTTTTAAGTCTGAGGAGTTTACGCTCAGGTTCCTTCCATTCCCTTAAGATAATATCTTTCAGGGACTGGTGAACTGGGAAGGATCTGGCCTGTGGCTTACCCAAACCTCTATAGACCTTATCCTGAGCTGACACTTGGGCGGAAGGTAACTGAATGTCCTCTGACGCATATACTGCCCTGAGGAGACCCTCCATATCCTCTGCTGAAAAGAGGTGTCCCCCAGATCTGGTCTCTACATGGCTATCCTGATCTGAGTCCTCCCCTTCTTGGGAACTCAGGTCAGAGCTGCAAACCTCCTCCTCTGAATAGTATGGGGCAGGTTCCTGAGACCCTCCTGTAAAGGTAGATCTATCTTCCTGTGAGGGAGAGCTTTCCCTTACTGATCTGGCATCCCCCTGACGCTGATCAAGTGTGGCTTTAAAAGACTGAAGGGTAGCTAGCATCTCAACCTGAAGTGCCCTGCATTCCTTCGCAACCTCTGCTGTCTCTTTGCCTGCCAATTTGTAAATACATTTATAACAAAAAGGCTTGCTGTGGTCCTGTGGGAGTTTAGTGCTACAAGACCCACAGCGTTTAGTTTTGGATGTGGCTTTCCCAGACCTACTGGCTCTCTCCTGAGCAGGGCATTCGGTCTCTGTAAGAAAGGGACACCCCATTAGCCAACATCACATACACAAACAGTGTGGGGGACAGGGACAATAGGGCCACCCCAAATGTCTGCCCCCCCTCGCTCCAGCCGAGTCACTCACCCCCTGTGGCGACCTCTGATGCCGTGAGCTCTGGTCCGCCTTCCATCCTCTGCCTCTACACCGGTAGATGGATCTTCTGTGAAGGCTGTGGACCTTGGGCCCCTCTTTCCAAACAGCCGCCTCGTGCTCTGACCGCCGCGCTCGCCGCCATTTTGTTGAAGCCCCGGCGCGCCGGATATGACGTCACACCGGCGCCCGGCGGCTTCCGGACATGCGCACTAGCGGCTACAGACGCCGCTCTGCACCGCGGTCTATCCCTAAGGATGGCACGGCTCCCTAAGGGGAAGAAAACGTTCGGCCATTGGAGCCCAGCTTCCGGCCGACGTGGGGTGTATCAGCGGCCCCCCCCAACCGTCCACCACTGTCAGGTATGAGGGGAAAGGAAAAGAGGGAAGGTTAGGTGGCCCCTGGGGTTATGGACAACTCACCTGTCCTAGTGCCCCAGCCTCTCCCATTCAGTTTCTTTTTAGGGAGAGCAGAGGGAAAAACCCCTTAATCTAAAGGCATTTTAAAAAATGCTTGAACAGAGAACCCCACAGGCACCACTGACTGCTCTGGGTTTGTTCATTAAGGGGGCGACCATGGTCCCAGACCTGAGGTCTTAGAAAAAAAATAACAAACGGTTTTGCAGCCATCAGCGTGTGGGAAACACAATCAATAACTGAGGGTCAGAGGGAGGGGTGGGGCTTTTTAAACTTTGTTAATTGTGTTTCCTGCCAGGTGTGACCAGTCATCCTCTCAGGTGTGCCGTCCTGGAAGATGACTAGAGAAAAACATTATTTTAACTTGTAAACAACACGTTTGAAAAGTAGGCCTGGCCCTTAAGTGGCTAAATAAAAAAACGGACAATTACTTTAGTCTGTGTATTTATTCAGTTTTTTTAGAGTATCATAATGCGGCGTACACACGGTCGGAATTTCCGATGGAAACAGTCCGATGGGAGCTTTTCATCGGATTTTCCGACCGTGTGTATGCCCAGCGGTCTTTTTCTGTCGGAATTTCCGACGGACTTTGAATTGAGAACCTGTTCTCAATTTTTCCGTCAAAAAACCTTTCTATCGGATTTTCCGATCGTGTGTATGCAATTCCGAACACTTAAAATTCCGATGCATGCTCGGAAACAATTCAGCGCATGCTCGGAAGCATTAAACGTCCCTTTTATAGTGCTGTCGAATGTGTTTTATGCTGCTGTGTTACTGACCGTCGGAATTTGGTGCGATTGTGTGTAGGCAACACAGCTTGAGCGGAATTCCATCGGAATTCCGACGGAAAAACCGTCAGAGTTTTTTCCGACGAGAATTACGATCGTGTGTACGCGGCATAACACTTTCATAATGACCAAATGAGAATGGTAAAAAACATATTCCCCTCTACATTAATAGGGAGGGGTTTACCAAATCATTTCACGCCCTCTGACATCATCCATCACATTTGAAGCAGAAATTTTTTAGAAAAGTTATTTTTAACACTTGTGACCTTTTTTTTCTGCGGTCGGCTGATTTTGATGTACAGAAAACATAATCATGCTCCATGTTGTAACTTGTGTACACGGAATAATCCAGAAGTAAGATTGTGTAACTGCCAGCTAAGCATTTCGTATTCTTTAAATAAAGCTTTGTATCGTCTTACTGAGAATCAATAGTTTCCATGAGTAAAACCATATATCTTCCATAGTAGAGAAGCAAAGACATGGGATATCGAATAAACACCTTTTTATTGGTCTACCAGAGCAAATGTCACAGTTGATGTGCTGCGTCTTACAATGTACACAATGCAATATATAATAAAGCAAGCAATTTGAGTTAGATGTTTGAAGCCCCACCGAACATTTTCTATTTATTACTGTAAAACAGTCAGGGCAAATATATAGAAATAAAAATGTTCCTTTTATAGGCAGTGGCCCAGGACTTTGACGGTCCAACACCCCTTCCCCTGCTCCAATTAGGAGAGCTTTTGCTCCCTGTTGATTAGAGCAGCGGGCCGGGGGGGTACGTGGGTGGGCGAGAGCCCCCCCCCCCCTACTCAGAGTTCCCTCTCGATCCAGCGATATGCATTAGAGCTAAGCTTCTCCACGGTCTCTCATTCCTCATTGGCTGAGACAGCAGCGTGAGCCATTGGATCCTGCTACTGTCAATCACAGCCAGGGAACCAATGAGGTCAGAGGGGGTAGGGGGGAAACCAAGCCGCAGCTCTATGTGTGCACCAGTGCACCAGAACAAGCGGCTTGCTATTGGGGGCACTGGATGAAGAGGAGAATTGGGGCTGCTCTGTGCCAAACCATGGCACAGAGCAGGTAAGTATGACAAGTTTGTTATTTAATTATTTTTTTTACATGAGCCTTTAACCACTACAATACCGGGCACTTTCGCCCCCTTCCTTCCCAGACCAATTTTCAGCTTTCAGCGCTCTCGCACTTTCAATGACAAATGCGCAGTGATGCAATGCTGTACCCAAATTAAATTTTTAGCATTGTGTTCGCACAAATAGAGCTTTAGTTTGGTGGTATTTATTCACGACTCCGTTTTAAATTTTTTGCAATATAAGCGAAAAAATAGCGGAAATTAAAAAAAAATAACAATATTTTCTCCTTTCTTTTTTAAACGAAATCTGATAAAATCAAATTTTGTCATAAATTTAAGCCAAAATGTATTCTGCTACATGTTTTTATTGGTTTGCGTGATCACGGACATATGTACGCAAATGATCATGTACAGATGTGTGCAGGTGATCACGGACATATGTGTGCAGTTAATCATTGGCACATGTTATTTTACTGGGACATATGTGGGGGGCATGTGTTTTTATTATTTGGGGACATGTGTTTTTATTTGGGGACATGTGTTTTTATTATTTGGGGACATGTGTGTTTTGGGGACATGTGTGGGGACATGTGTGGGGACATGTGTGTTTTGGGGACATGTGTGGGGACATGTGTGTTTACTGTGTTGGTGACACTAGACTGGTGATCAGTGAGTAAAAAGCTGTAAAAAAACAGCTAATACTCACTGATCACCAGCCGGCTGCAGCGATCCGCTCTCCTCTCCTCAGCGACGACTTCTGTGTGAGGAGAGGAGAGCCGATTGCCTAGCAACCGGCTGTTTGCTTACATCACATGATGGCTGTGATTGGACACGGCCATCATGTGATCAGGAGGGCCAATCACAGAGCCCTCCTGCCGATCCGAGATGCGCCGTGTCCAGGTGACACGAGCGCATCGGGATCGCGCCATTGCGCGGGCACGCGCACGTGTGATCCCCCTACTTCTGATGGACGTTCAGGAACGTCCGATCAGAAGTAGACGGCTCCCACCCGGACGTATATATACAGTGTCCGGGTGGGAAGTAGTTAATGTCACTTTAATGCAGAATCCAATAATTCACAACAACCCGGCGGGAAGGTACCCAACCAGGAACACTCGCAGCATGTAACAGCAATGTGTAGTGGAGCAGGTCTCAGATGCACCGACAGCATCTGTCTTGAGGGGCGGAATGTGGCCTTGGCGGTCCATACCCAAATGTGGAGGCTTCCAGGAAGGGCGGCATGTCCTTATCCTTTCCCTACTTGTCTGGAACCTCTCCCTGCCGCTAGTCACTCTCCCTGTCAGATGGGTGAGCTGTCCCTTCACTACCCATATGTGAAATGCATGCCAAGCCCGGGGGCCAGACACTTGAAAAAAAAACATGTTCCTCTTGACTGCCCCTCCCCTTGCAATTCCGCTGAGGTTGAGTGCCACCTGCAGTGGAGAAAGTAGACTAAACCTGCCTACAACAGTCCTTGGAAATACTTCTGGGTATGGCAGACCATAACCTTCTCCATTTCATTTCAAGATGTATTTCTCAGAGTCTGAGTGCCCAATCAGCATGAAGGGAAGAAGGTCATTTTTTGTTAACCTTAACATGGACCTTTCACTGGGTTTGGAATCAGTTCTTAGGCAGGAGGGAGGAGGGGGGAGGGCACAGGGGAAGTGTTAGTAAGTGCGGTGGTGGTCTATTAAGTGCAAAAAAAACGGTTCCTTCTAATGCGGCGTACACACGGTCGGAATTTCCGATGGGAGCTTTTCAACGGATTTTCCGACCGTGTGTATGCCCATCGGTCTTTTTCTGTCGGAATTTCCAACGGACTTTGGATTGAGAACTTGTTCTCAATTTTTCAGACGGAAAACCTTTCTACCGGATTTTCCGATCGTGTGTATGCAATTCCGACGCATACTCGGAAAAAATTTGACGCATGCTCGGAAGCATTAAACCTTCCTTCTATAGTGCTGTCGAACGTGTTTTATGCCGCTGCGTTACAGACCGTCGGAATTTGGTGTGACCGTGTGTAGGCAAGACAGTTTGAGCGAAATTCCGTCAGAATTCCGACGGGAAAACCATCAGAGCTTTTTCCGACGAGAATTCCGACCATGTGTACGCGGCATAACACTAAAATTGTATTTATTACTCTGAGTTTGGGCAAATCTGCACCTAAATGCGATGTTTGGAAATAACATTACCTAAACCTGCTGAAAAACGTCACACATTGCAAACGAGACCAGATCTTATCCTTCTTGTCACGCTTAAATTAACTGCTGCACACTCGCCACTTATCCCGGCTGACTTTGGTTTACTCCTGCCCTGTCACCCCCCTCCTTTTTTCCCCCTATTTTTTACATTTTCTTGCTAAAAAAATTTTTTTTTTTTTTTTTTTTTTTTTTTTCTTTTATTTATCCCCCCCCTTCTTTCTACAAGTACTGTGCCCCCGGGGACCCGGGAGATCCACACCCAGAATCCTCTCTCGGACACTAGAAGGACTGTAAGTTCTGTTTAGATGTCCTTCCACAAGGATTGCAGCGGGAGGTAAAGCGCCTCTTTTACATTGCCCTCATGCTAGGCCTCGAGCCCAGTTTTCTTTTGGGGAGGGAGGCCCTCCGACCGACTTGGCGGATGGGCAGGGTGGGGGGAGGGGGTTTATGGTTATGTTGGGCTGCTGTTGCAAGCCCCCAGTTTATGCTTCTACAAAATGTGTATATGACAATGTGGCTAGGGATTACCTTCTATTCTAATGTGTATAATGCTATGTCCACAGGATGCACTTCCGGGTCCGGAAGCTCGATCAGTGGAGGACTGACTAATATTGTTTATCCTCTCATACTTCTCAGTGCCATTAATGTCCTCCCTTAAGGTTCTCTCCTGGAACACGAGGGGATTAAACTCCCCTATCAAACGCTCACTGGTCTTCCAGTTTGTCAAATCTTATCACCCTCATATTTGCGTGTTCCAGGAGACCCACCTAGTAGGTAAAAAAACATTCAGCCTTAAAAAACCGTGGGTTGGTTATCACTACCACTCAACCTACTCTACCTTCTCCAGAGGGGTTAGCGTCTTGGTTTTAAAGTCGCTTCCCTTCAAGCTCCTTGGTCTAGCTCTGGACCCGGGGGGCAGGTATGTAGTGATCCATGCACTAATACACAGCATACCATGGGTACTGGTAGGACTTTACCTTCCACCTCCGGCCTCCCTACAGATTCTAAACCAGGTAACGGCAAAGATAGCAGAATTCTCAACCGAGAACGTGCTGATTATGGGGGACTTCAACCTCGTGCCAGATGCGGGACTTGATAGGCTTCTGACGACGGGCACTACTCGCCGGGGCTTGTCGGACTGGGCAGCTACATATAACTTGACTGATCTATGGCGGTGGAAGAACCCACAAGCCAGAGCATACACCTGTCACTCGGCCTCCCATAAGACATTCTCCCGTATTGACTTAATCTATGCGGGTGAATCTGCCCTTCCGAGGGTGCGGGATGTTTCGATTCTCCCTAGAGGGGTGTCGGATCACGCCCCGCTCATGGTGGAACTGGACCTCTCCATTGCCCCGTCCGACAGGCTCTGGCGACTATCTAGGTTCTGGGTTACGGACGAAGCTGTGGGAACTAGGTATCGAGCTGACTTAGAGACATACTGGATAACCAACTCCGGCTCGGCGGCAGCTTCCTCTGTCTGGGATGCGTTTAAGGCGTTCTCTAGAGGACGCTTCCAGAGCATTATAGCTGAGGTCAGGAGAGAACGTAGAAAGGAACTGACGGACTTGGAGGCCGAGAGCAGTAGACAAGAGGCACTGTATGTTAGGTCACGAGACCCACAGATCTACGAACGACTGCAGTCCCTCTTGAGGGAGATCCTCCTCCTCAGGACGACCCTGACACAGAAAAGACTCCTTCATCAGACTCAGAGAATATTCGAACAAGGGGAAAAAACTGGCCACCTCCTGGCATGGTTGTCTAGGGAGCAGACGGTGGGCATGACTATAGGACAGATTCAGTCCCCTGATGGTTCGATTCTCACTACCCCAGAAGATATTAACAGCGAGTTTGCCTCCTACTACCAAACACTGTATAGATCTCAAGTCACTTACGACTCAATGGAGCTGGCTAACTACTTGGAGGACATTCCTATTCCATCCCTCACCCTCACATATTCTAAAATGTTGGATGCCCCAATAACAATTGAGGAAATTCAGAAGGCCCTCAAAATGATGCAGACAGGTAAAACGCCGGGACCGGACGGCTTCCCGGTGGAATTCTATAAGGAGTACTTAGAGCTACTAGCCCCTAGATTACACACCCTCTTGACCGCATCCATGGAGGACGGAACACTTCCGGACTCAATGAATGAGGCGATAATCGTAGTGATCCACAAACCGGGGAAGGATCCCAATCTTTGCTCCTCCTACCGCCCCATATCTCTCCTTAATGTTGATACGAAGATCCTCTCAAAAGTTCTGGCTAACAGACTGAATGTAGTTATAACAGCACTGATTCACCCTGATCAGACAGGATTTATGCCAGGCAGGGGGACGGACATCAACATAAGGAGACTCCACACACACATTGCGATGGCCGCGACGGGAGAGCCTGGGGTGGTGGCCTCACTCGACGCAGAGAAGGCCTTCGACTCGGTCGAGTGGGGCTACCTATGGTCAGTCCTTGCGAGATTCGGATTCGGGCCTAAATTCCTTACATGGTTACGGATGTTATATGCGCAGCCCAGGGCACGTATACGCACTAATGGGACCCTATCGGAGGCATTTGAGTTGGGGAGGGGTACAAGACAGGGGTGCCCGCTCTCCCCAGCGCTATTTGCCCTGGCATTGGAACCCCTGGCTACACTCTTTAGGGCGGACGAGGCAATCAGAGGAGTGAGGGTCGGAGTAGTTGAGGAAAAGATTTCCCTCTACGCCGACGACTCCCTTCTCTACCTGGCGGATTCAGAGGGATCCTTGCAGGCAGCTCTGACTGCCTTTGACAAATTTGGTAGATTTTCGGGCATTCGAATAAACTGGGGCAAATCAGTCCTCTTTCCCCTGAATAGGCCAATCCCTATGGTAGACACGAACACGCCCTTGCACTGGGTGGAGGAATTTACCTACCTGGGGGTGAGGGTGGGGAGAGACCTGTCAGGATATCTAGACAGGAACATTTATCCACTACTGAACCAGATGGAGCAGAAATGCCACGCCTGGAAGAGCCTCCCTCTGTCCCCGGTGGGTAGAGGGAACCTAATAAAAATGATATACCTTCCAAAGTTCCTTTATTACTTCAGACAGACCCCAGTCCCTATCCCCAAATCATTCTTTCGCAAACTTGACGGCCTTTTAATCTCATTTGTTTGGGCTGGGAAGCCTCCAAGGGTGGCAAAGACTACCCTCTACCTCCCACTGGCTGGCGGTGGTCTGGCATTCCCCAATTTTTTGATATACTACTGGGCAGCAGTACTAGTTACAGTGAGGTGGTGGTTCTCGCAACCACGCCAAAATCCGTCAGTTAACCTTGAAGCAGCACTCCTTGGTTCTTATGCAGCGTTATCCAACCTCCCATATAGAGGGGCAAAGGCCGCTCCCACAGTGACGGGTCCGATGAAAACCACACTCCAGGTTTGGAGGGCGTCTAGGGCTGCCCTCCTAAAGCCAGACTGTGTCTCTCCCCACACCCCGCTCTGGGCTAACCCAGCACTACCTCACCTGGCTAAAAAAACATTCAGCCTTAAAAAACCGTGGGTTGGTTATCACTACCACTCAACCTACTCTACCTTCTCCAGAGGGGTTAGCGTCTTGGTTTTAAAGTCGCTTCCCTTCAAGCTCCTTGGTCTAGCTCTGGACCCGGGGGGCAGGTATGTAGTGATCCATGCACTAATACACAGCATACCATGGGTACTGGTAGGACTTTACCTTCCACCTCCGGCCTCCCTACAGATTCTAAACCAGGTAACGGCAAAGATAGCAGAATTCTCAACCGAGAACGTGCTGATTATGGGGGACTTCAACCTCGTGCCAGATGCGGGACTTGATAGGCTTCTGACGACGGGCACTACTCGCCGGGGCTTGTCGGACTGGGCAGCTACATATAACTTGACTGATCTATGGCGGTGGAAGAACCCACAAGCCAGAGCATACACCTGTCACTCGGCCTCCCATAAGACATTCTCCCGTATTGACTTAATCTATGCGGGTGAATCTGCCCTTCCGAGGGTGCGGGATGTTTCGATTCTCCCTAGAGGGGTGTCGGATCACGCCCCGCTCATGGTGGAACTGGACCTCTCCATTGCCCCGTCCGACAGGCTCTGGCGACTATCTAGGTTCTGGGTTACGGACGAAGCTGTGGGAACTAGGTATCGAGCTGACTTAGAGACATACTGGATAACCAACTCCGGCTCGGCGGCAGCTTCCTCTGTCTGGGATGCGTTTAAGGCGTTCTCTAGAGGACGCTTCCAGAGCATTATAGCTGAGGTCAGGAGAGAACGTAGAAAGGAACTGACGGACTTGGAGGCCGAGAGCAGTAGACAAGAGGCACTGTATGTTAGGTCACGAGACCCACAGATCTACGAACGACTGCAGTCCCTCTTGAGGGAGATCCTCCTCCTCAGGACGACCCTGACACAGAAAAGACTCCTTCATCAGACTCAGAGAATATTCGAACAAGGGGAAAAAACTGGCCACCTCCTGGCATGGTTGTCTAGGGAGCAGACGGTGGGCATGACTATAGGACAGATTCAGTCCCCTGATGGTTCGATTCTCACTACCCCAGAAGATATTAACAGCGAGTTTGCCTCCTACTACCAAACACTGTATAGATCTCAAGTCACTTACGACTCAATGGAGCTGGCTAACTACTTGGAGGACATTCCTATTCCATCCCTCACCCTCACATATTCTAAAATGTTGGATGCCCCAATAACAATTGAGGAAATTCAGAAGGCCCTCAAAATGATGCAGACAGGTAAAACGCCGGGACCGGACGGCTTCCCGGTGGAATTCTATAAGGAGTACTTAGAGCTACTAGCCCCTAGATTACACACCCTCTTGACCGCATCCATGGAGGACGGAACACTTCCGGACTCAATGAATGAGGCGATAATCGTAGTGATCCACAAACCGGGGAAGGATCCCAATCTTTGCTCCTCCTACCGCCCCATATCTCTCCTTAATGTTGATACGAAGATCCTCTCAAAAGTTCTGGCTAACAGACTGAATGTAGTTATAACAGCACTGATTCACCCTGATCAGACAGGATTTATGCCAGGCAGGGGGACGGACATCAACATAAGGAGACTCCACACACACATTGCGATGGCCGCGACGGGAGAGCCTGGGGTGGTGGCCTCACTCGACGCAGAGAAGGCCTTCGACTCGGTCGAGTGGGGCTACCTATGGTCAGTCCTTGCGAGATTCGGATTCGGGCCTAAATTCCTTACATGGTTACGGATGTTATATGCGCAGCCCAGGGCACGTATACGCACTAATGGGACCCTATCGGAGGCATTTGAGTTGGGGAGGGGTACAAGACAGGGGTGCCCGCTCTCCCCAGCGCTATTTGCCCTGGCATTGGAACCCCTGGCTACACTCTTTAGGGCGGACGAGGCAATCAGAGGAGTGAGGGTCGGAGTAGTTGAGGAAAAGATTTCCCTCTACGCCGACGACTCCCTTCTCTACCTGGCGGATTCAGAGGGATCCTTGCAGGCAGCTCTGACTGCCTTTGACAAATTTGGTAGATTTTCGGGCATTCGAATAAACTGGGGCAAATCAGTCCTCTTTCCCCTGAATAGGCCAATCCCTATGGTAGACACGAACACGCCCTTGCACTGGGTGGAGGAATTTACCTACCTGGGGGTGAGGGTGGGGAGAGACCTGTCAGGATATCTAGACAGGAACATTTATCCACTACTGAACCAGATGGAGCAGAAATGCCACGCCTGGAAGAGCCTCCCTCTGTCCCCGGTGGGTAGAGGGAACCTAATAAAAATGATATACCTTCCAAAGTTCCTTTATTACTTCAGACAGACCCCAGTCCCTATCCCCAAATCATTCTTTCGCAAACTTGACGGCCTTTTAATCTCATTTGTTTGGGCTGGGAAGCCTCCAAGGGTGGCAAAGACTACCCTCTACCTCCCACTGGCTGGCGGTGGTCTGGCATTCCCCAATTTTTTGATATACTACTGGGCAGCAGTACTAGTTACAGTGAGGTGGTGGTTCTCGCAACCACGCCAAAATCCGTCAGTTAACCTTGAAGCAGCACTCCTTGGTTCTTATGCAGCGTTATCCAACCTCCCATATAGAGGGGCAAAGGCCGCTCCCACAGTGACGGGTCCGATGAAAACCACACTCCAGGTTTGGAGGGCGTCTAGGGCTGCCCTCCTAAAGCCAGACTGTGTCTCTCCCCACACCCCGCTCTGGGCTAACCCAGCACTACCTCACCTGGCTAAAAAAACATTCAGCCTTAAAAAACCGTGGGTTGGTTATCACTACCACTCAACCTACTCTACCTTCTCCAGAGGGGTTAGCGTCTTGGTTTTAAAGTCGCTTCCCTTCAAGCTCCTTGGTCTAGCTCTGGACCCGGGGGGCAGGTATGTAGTGATCCATGCACTAATACACAGCATACCATGGGTACTGGTAGGACTTTACCTTCCACCTCCGGCCTCCCTACAGATTCTAAACCAGGTAACGGCAAAGATAGCAGAATTCTCAACCGAGAACGTGCTGATTATGGGGGACTTCAACCTCGTGCCAGATGCGGGACTTGATAGGCTTCTGACGACGGGCACTACTCGCCGGGGCTTGTCGGACTGGGCAGCTACATATAACTTGACTGATCTATGGCGGTGGAAGAACCCACAAGCCAGAGCATACACCTGTCACTCGGCCTCCCATAAGACATTCTCCCGTATTGACTTAATCTATGCGGGTGAATCTGCCCTTCCGAGGGTGCGGGATGTTTCGATTCTCCCTAGAGGGGTGTCGGATCACGCCCCGCTCATGGTGGAACTGGACCTCTCCATTGCCCCGTCCGACAGGCTCTGGCGACTATCTAGGTTCTGGGTTACGGACGAAGCTGTGGGAACTAGGTATCGAGCTGACTTAGAGACATACTGGATAACCAACTCCGGCTCGGCGGCAGCTTCCTCTGTCTGGGATGCGTTTAAGGCGTTCTCTAGAGGACGCTTCCAGAGCATTATAGCTGAGGTCAGGAGAGAACGTAGAAAGGAACTGACGGACTTGGAGGCCGAGAGCAGTAGACAAGAGGCACTGTATGTTAGGTCACGAGACCCACAGATCTACGAACGACTGCAGTCCCTCTTGAGGGAGATCCTCCTCCTCAGGACGACCCTGACACAGAAAAGACTCCTTCATCAGACTCAGAGAATATTCGAACAAGGGGAAAAAACTGGCCACCTCCTGGCATGGTTGTCTAGGGAGCAGACGGTGGGCATGACTATAGGACAGATTCAGTCCCCTGATGGTTCGATTCTCACTACCCCAGAAGATATTAACAGCGAGTTTGCCTCCTACTACCAAACACTGTATAGATCTCAAGTCACTTACGACTCAATGGAGCTGGCTAACTACTTGGAGGACATTCCTATTCCATCCCTCACCCTCACATATTCTAAAATGTTGGATGCCCCAATAACAATTGAGGAAATTCAGAAGGCCCTCAAAATGATGCAGACAGGTAAAACGCCGGGACCGGACGGCTTCCCGGTGGAATTCTATAAGGAGTACTTAGAGCTACTAGCCCCTAGATTACACACCCTCTTGACCGCATCCATGGAGGACGGAACACTTCCGGACTCAATGAATGAGGCGATAATCGTAGTGATCCACAAACCGGGGAAGGATCCCAATCTTTGCTCCTCCTACCGCCCCATATCTCTCCTTAATGTTGATACGAAGATCCTCTCAAAAGTTCTGGCTAACAGACTGAATGTAGTTATAACAGCACTGATTCACCCTGATCAGACAGGATTTATGCCAGGCAGGGGGACGGACATCAACATAAGGAGACTCCACACACACATTGCGATGGCCGCGACGGGAGAGCCTGGGGTGGTGGCCTCACTCGACGCAGAGAAGGCCTTCGACTCGGTCGAGTGGGGCTACCTATGGTCAGTCCTTGCGAGATTCGGATTCGGGCCTAAATTCCTTACATGGTTACGGATGTTATATGCGCAGCCCAGGGCACGTATACGCACTAATGGGACCCTATCGGAGGCATTTGAGTTGGGGAGGGGTACAAGACAGGGGTGCCCGCTCTCCCCAGCGCTATTTGCCCTGGCATTGGAACCCCTGGCTACACTCTTTAGGGCGGACGAGGCAATCAGAGGAGTGAGGGTCGGAGTAGTTGAGGAAAAGATTTCCCTCTACGCCGACGACTCCCTTCTCTACCTGGCGGATTCAGAGGGATCCTTGCAGGCAGCTCTGACTGCCTTTGACAAATTTGGTAGATTTTCGGGCATTCGAATAAACTGGGGCAAATCAGTCCTCTTTCCCCTGAATAGGCCAATCCCTATGGTAGACACGAACACGCCCTTGCACTGGGTGGAGGAATTTACCTACCTGGGGGTGAGGGTGGGGAGAGACCTGTCAGGATATCTAGACAGGAACATTTATCCACTACTGAACCAGATGGAGCAGAAATGCCACGCCTGGAAGAGCCTCCCTCTGTCCCCGGTGGGTAGAGGGAACCTAATAAAAATGATATACCTTCCAAAGTTCCTTTATTACTTCAGACAGACCCCAGTCCCTATCCCCAAATCATTCTTTCGCAAACTTGACGGCCTTTTAATCTCATTTGTTTGGGCTGGGAAGCCTCCAAGGGTGGCAAAGACTACCCTCTACCTCCCACTGGCTGGCGGTGGTCTGGCATTCCCCAATTTTTTGATATACTACTGGGCAGCAGTACTAGTTACAGTGAGGTGGTGGTTCTCGCAACCACGCCAAAATCCGTCAGTTAACCTTGAAGCAGCACTCCTTGGTTCTTATGCAGCGTTATCCAACCTCCCATATAGAGGGGCAAAGGCCGCTCCCACAGTGACGGGTCCGATGAAAACCACACTCCAGGTTTGGAGGGCGTCTAGGGCTGCCCTCCTAAAGCCAGACTGTGTCTCTCCCCACACCCCGCTCTGGGCTAACCCAGCACTACCTCACCTGGCAACAGTCCCGGACCCAGCGGGCTGGGCCACACGAGGTATTACCACTTTGAAACAAGTCATGCCACAAGGAGTTATAACCCCCTTTAGAGAACTCCAGCTAGCGCATAATCTACCCAGAAGCTTCCAATTTAGATACTACCAGCTCCAACATGCCCTCAGAGCTCAGTTCCCCACCCGAACTAGACTAGAGCCAGACTCGATTGAGAGACTATTAATCTCGGGAACACTAGACAAACCCCTCTCATCCTTGTACTTGTACCTCACGGTGGCTCATGACGTGAAGAGCGACCGGGTCATGGTTAAGTGGCAGAAGGACATCCCGACCCTTGGACAGGAGGAATGGGAAGAATGCTTGACATCATTTATTCCATCCATGATAGCAGCTAGAGACAGATTCATACAATTAAAATTCATACATAGGGCCTACTATACACCAAAAAGATTGGCAGGGATCTACCCCACTATGAGCCCTAATTGCACTAGATGTAGCCAGGAGGAGGGGACCTTCTTCCACATGGTTTGGTCCTGTCCGAGACTACAAACTTTCTGGAACTCAGTGATTGACACCCTGGAATTAGTAAGTGGAGTGCGGATCGCACCGGACCCCCTAACCATCCTCCTTAGCCACCTGGAGGATGTGGAGGGGGATCGCTACCTGAAGCTGTGCCTCACCTTCCTGCTATTCTACGCCAGAAGGGAAATACTCCTTAAATGGAAACTGAAAGAACCCCCAACCCGATCATCCTGGCAGAAGTCAGTGAATAATGTCCTACCATTATACCGCATCACATACGAGAGTAGGAACTGCCCGCAGAAGTACGACAAGATCTGGTCGAGCTGGATCAACGCGTGTGGATAGGCCCCTGAGGAAGGGGACGGTCCCATGCGGTGGTCCATATCTTATTGAACCCACAAGACAGTTAGGAGCACCGACCAACTCCTATTAGAATTGCCCCAAGGTTATCTTGGTCCGGGCGGTCCGGAGGTGGAACTTATACCCCCCCCCGCCCCCCCCCCCATATCCCTCTCACACCCCCCCTGGTGAAGAATGAAGGGTTGGGGAAAAAACCCACGAGGGAACATAAAACCCAGCAATTCCATGAGTAAATGACTCCTGTGGAGACACCCCCCCCACCTAGGTAATAACTACACCTTATAACAACATAGGCTGGGAACGTAGTCCAGCGACACCTTAATAATATGATGGTAATGCTATGTTTCCTCCCTGTGTCGGCGAATTGAAAGTCATATTGTCCTGCATGTACATATATCATACTGTATGAAGCAGTTTTTGTTGTTGTTTGTATTGTTTGTATTGTGTTTGTCCAAAAAACTTTAATAAAAACGTTCTGTTAAAAAAAAAATTAACTGCTGCAGCAACAGCTACGGCACATAGGCCCCGCCATACAGAGGAGATCAAATTCAATATCTAAATCAGAAGCATCACCGCAATTGCTTTTCAAACCAAAGCAACATCTAAAATGCCGTCTGGCTACGGAGGAAGAAATTTAATTACTTTGCCTGGAACGCCAGTGGATGTTTTCCATAAGCTCATAAAACAGACTGCGCATTCCTGCACGCTGTTTTGTAGAATAAAAGAATAAAGTGGAGCGTGAAGGTGCAGGGTGGGGGGGAGAACGGGTGACAATGTGCAGCTTTCCTGCTAATTCTCTCTTCGTGTTGACGTTTGTGTTGCCTGTGTTCCTGACATCTAGTAATTACGCTATAGGGGATGAAGTTTCATTGGCATATCGCTGGTCCTCCGCACTGCAAAATAAACATGCCGGAACGGAGGTGTGCCCTACAAAAGCCAATCTGCAAGTGAAACTGGGATCTAATTAAACAGCCTCTCTGCTAAGTGTTGTTCAATTTGCTGATAAAATTTCCCCCATAAAGGACATACTGAGGAATTGACGACTATTTTCTGGTGGTAACTCCCTTTAAAACCACCTGTGCCTAATCCAGCAGTTGTGGCATTTTCGGCAAAAATACAGACGTGTGACTAAGTCAGGTCGTTCTCGCTACCGAAATAGGAAGAGATAGCCCGGCTGTCACACACCTCGCCCGGCCTTACTGGTTAGAGGTAAAAGCAGCCTCAGCTTGAGTCATCCAGGCCACATCCCCAACATGTTTCGCCCCACCCATGGGGCTTAATCATGAAGTTCTGGCTGGCAGAACACAACGATTACCGGCTATAGCCTCCGGCAGGGATCGCATGCCGAAAATCAGACAGGCTAGTTGCACCCAAGCCTGCCCATGCATGGATCAAACTTTGTCAGGTTCCTGCTGGGTGGGGATTGTAGTAAATCAATGGCCATATTTTGGAAATGACGAGCCACGGGGTGGGCAGAGCCTGATGGGGTACTAGTTTCCACGGCTGCAGTACCTGGGTTCACCTTGCATTTGACTGACAGTGCATGGCAGTGGGCAGATTCCATTGCTGCTAGAGGTGCACCGGAATTTCGGCTGTCAAAAATTATCAGCCGAAAACTGTAAAAAAAAACAGCCGATACCAAAAAGGGTCGGGGTCCGCCCCAGGTGGCGCTCATTGCGGGAGAGTCACCCTGGCGCGCCCAGTCACCCACTCCCTCCTCTCCACGATCTCCGTGTGTCACGGAGCTGAAGTGTCCGGGCCGCAGTAACAATGTCACGTCTCCTGCAACAGATGGCACACTGATCCAATGCCGGGACATTGCATATGACGGCCACTGGTTAGGCTACTGGGCACTGGTAACTGCATATGACGGCCAATGGTTAGGCTGCTGGGCACTGGTAGGCTGCATATGATGGGCACTGGTTAGGCTGCTGGGAACTGGTAGGCTGCATATGACAGGCACTGGTGGGCTGCATATGACAGGCACTGGTGAGGCTGCATATGATGGGCACTGGTGAGGCTGCTGGGCACTGGTAGGCTGCATACGACAGGCACTGGTGAGGTTGCATATGACGGGCACTGGTAGGCTTCATATGAGGGGCACTGGTGAGGCTGCATCTGATGGACACTGGTGAGGCTGCATTGATCTCTTGTATCGTGTCTATAGTCTCTAACCATCTCCTGTATCATGTCTGCAGTCTCTGACCGTCTCCTGTACTATGTCTGCAGTCACGGACCCTCTCCTGTACTATATCTGCTAGAGGTACACCGAATGGAAATTTTGCTAAATACTATTAGCAATGTGTTTATGTTTAAGTAAGAGATTGCAGACATGATACAAGAGATGATTAGAGACTGAGGACATGATGGGAGATGGTTAAAGACTGAGGATATGATACAAGAGATGGTTAGAGACTGAGGATATGATACAAGAGATGGTTGGAGACTGAGGACACATGAGAGATGGTTAGAGACTGAGGATATGATACAAGAGATGGTTGGAGACTGAGGACACATGATTCAAGAGATGGTCAGAGACTGCAGACATGATACAAGAGATGCTTAGAGACTTCAGACATGATACAGCCAATAATGGCCAACAATAAATTCATACCAATTTAAATTGATCATATTAATTAAAAGGTTGAATCAAATACAATTATATATAAAAATATAAATATTTTTATAAAAATTGTAATTTTCGGTATTAGTTCAGTTTTTTTGGCCTAGTGCATCCTTCATTTTCGGTTTCGGCACCAAAATTTCCATTCGGTGCTCCCCTAATTGCTGCCATTACAGATTTCCTCCACCTAATGAGGAACCAGCCTCTCAGTTCCTCATCAGCCTCTACCCATCCCACTACAAAACTCCTCACCCATATGTCTGTCAATGTGACGGGTATGACGGGTGCAGTGACAGGGGAGGTAACGCACTGAGGAACAAGTGTCCAGTATCTTATATTGACCTTCTGTTCTACATGGTTGAGGGATCAGTGGATACATATTAAACTTTTCCAAACAAATGTGGACCAATTTAAATTGAAACAGCATAAAAGAATTGTAATCATGTTTAGAATTACCACTAATAAAAATATTATAAGACCATTTTCTGTACAAAACAAAAGGACTAAGTCAAACTGAAATGAATGTTGTTGCAGATTCCTTTCTATTGCTCCTTGGATTCTTGCATTAATTCTACTCCTCTCATGGCCACCTTGGGTACTTTTGAGTTGAATGATTGAACTGTTTTTAAATCTGGCTGATAAGTAACTGTTTCACCATTTATCTGTAAGTGAGTGATTCGTCTATATATTTGGAGAATATAAATATACTCTACTAAGCTATAACATACAGTATATTGTATATATCTCTCGTAGACAAGTGGTTGACTCCATCCAAAAGGGTAAGTTTTTCTTGTTGCATCCCCCCTCCACTAACACGGTGGCTCCCTGGTGGGGTTGTTCGGTCTGTGTCATCCACCCAGTGTCTTTGGAATACCACCATATACCTGTCCTGAGCTTGGCCACTTGGAGAGATTTGTAGTGTGCTCTCTGGACCCTCCAGAGACAATTTCTGCTTTATATTCATAAAACCCTTTCTAACCACACCCCCAAGCCACACCCCTGAGCCCCTGAGGAAGCTGATGAAGCGAAACGCGTAAGTATTGAGTTATCCTTCATATATGTGAAAAAATCTTTGATGTATCATCTTTAGTATACTAAATAGATCAAACTCTTCTAATGTCCATAGGGAAGGATCTCTATCTATAGGGGCGTTTTGGTTGAAATATGGGTTGTAGAAGCTTTTCATGTTTTTAGGGGTATATATCCCCCATGCTACTTTTTAATCAAATTTATAATAAAGAATCGTTTTAATCAAATGGTTGTATACTGGTAATCATTCTGTGAGATTTCAACGCCTCTAAAGTCCCATTTCCATATTTACTTTTGATCTCTTTGCTAATATTGGGGATGTGGTATTGATTTTTTTAAACTGAGTTTGTGCCTTTTTTTCACATTTGCTTAGTATAAACAAGAGCGTCCATTCAATATGTAAAAGATATGCATGTTTGTATACTAAGCTGGTCGTTGAATTACGCAGACGCATCCATCCGTTTCCCAGTGCCTACAGCCAGTTGGAAAATATGCACACTGGTTACCTGGCACTAAAACGGTTAATCTGTTAGCCAGGGGCCATTTTTTGGTCCGCATAAGAAATAGAGGAGAAAAATAGTCATGTGCCTTATTATGGTATCATAATTGAGGACAGTCATGTGTAATAATCAGCCAGGTACTGAAAAAGAATAAGATCCAGAATTTACAGCGGTAATTCGTATAGCCCCAGGTCGTTTTGTGCGCTGTCCTCTCACTGATTGGTTTATCAGAACCTGGAGAGGAATCCCTTATGGCCTGACACCCATTTAATACCAGCAGAAACTAATTATGCAGAGTGTAAGCGTTCAAATTTTGGAAAATCCCACATGCCTAACAGCTAAATAGTCAATGTATCAGCTGAAAAAAAAAAATGTATATGTGTATACAGGCAGTCCCCGAGTTACGAACAGGTTAGGGACTGCCTGCTTGTTCTGAAGTCGGATTTGTTCGCAATCCGGACAGAATGGCGTTTCCAATGTTTTCCCGCTGTTTTCCGACATCGTTTTCTGATGTTTTCCAACATAATTTTTCGATGTTTTCCGACGTCTTTTTCCGCTGTTTTCTGATGTGCCCGCCTGCGCCGCCTGCCGGTCGTAAGTAGGAGTCGTTCGCAAGTCGGATGTTCGTAACTCAGGGACTCCCTGTATATATATATATATATATATCTATATATATATATATCTATATATATATATATATATATATATATATATATATATATATATATATATATATATATATATATATATATATATATATATATATATATATATATACACACACACACACACACACATACATATACATGCATACATATATATATATATACACACACACATATATACACACACACACACAGTTGTGCTCATAAGTTTACATACCCTGGCAGAATTTATGATTTCTTGGCCATTTTTCAAAGTATATGATTGATAACACAAAGACATTTCTTTCACTCATGGTTAGTGTTTGGCTGAAACCATGTATTATCAATCAAATGTGTTTACTTTTTTTAAATCATAATCACAACCCAAACTACCCAAATGACCCTGATCAAAAGTTTACATACCCCGTTTCCTAATATCATGTATTGCCCTCTTTAGCATCAACGACAGCTTGAAGTCTTTTGTGGTGTTTGTGGATGAGGCTCTTTATCTCCTCAGATGGTAAAGCTGCCCATTCCTCTTGGCAAAAAGCCTCCAGTTCCTGTAAATTCTTGGGCTGTCTTGCATAAACGGCACGTTTGAGATCTCCCCAGAGTGTCTCAATGATATTGAGGTCAGGAGACTGAGATGGCCACTCCAGGACCTTCACTTTATTCTGCTGTAGCCAATGACAGGTCAACTTGGCCTTGTATTTTGGACCATTGTCATGTTGGAATGTCCAAGTACGTCCCATGCGCAGCTTCCTGGCTGATGAATGCAAATGTTCCTCCAGTATTTTTTGATAACATACTGCATTCATCTTGCTATCAATTTTGACCAAATTTCCTGTGTCTTTGTAGCTCACACATCCCTAAAACATCAGCGATCCACCTCCATGTTTCACAGTAGGAATGGTGGACCTTTCATCATAGGCCTTGTTGACTCCTCTTCAAATGAAGTGTTTATGGTTGTGGCCAAAAAGCTAAATTTTGGTTTCATCACTCCAAATGACTTTGTGGCAGAAGGTTTCAGACTTGTCTCTGTGCTGTTTGGCGTATTATGAGGGGGATACTTTTGTGGCATTTGCGTAGTAATGGTTTTCTTCTGGCGACTCGACCATGCAGCCGATCTTTCTTCAAGTGCCTCCTTATTGTGCATCTTGAAACAGCCACACCACATGTTTTCAGAGAGTCCTGTATTTCACCTGAAGTTATTTGTGGGTTTGTTTTGCATCCCGAACAATTTTCCTGGCAGTTGTGGCTGAAATTTTAGTTGGTCTACCTGACCGTGGTTTGGTTTCAACAGAACCCCTCATTTTCCACTTCTTGATTAGAGTTTGAACACTGCTGATTGGCATTCTCAATTCCTTGGATATCTTTTTATATCACTTTCCTGTTTCATACAGTTCAACTACCTTTTCCCGCAGATTCTTTGACAATTCTTTTGCTTTCCCCATGACTCAGAATCCAGAAAAGTCAGTGCAGCACTGGATGAAAGATGCAAGGGTCTGTCAGGAGTCCAGAAACTCATTGACCTTTTATACACACACACTGATTACAAGCAAACAGATCACAGGTGAGGATGGTTACCTGTTATAGCCATTCAAACCCCTTTTTGTCAACTTGTGTGCATGTTATCAGGACAAAATCACCGGGGTATGTAAACTTTTGATCAGGGTCATTTGGGTAGTTTGTGTTGTCATTATGATTTAAAAATAGTAAACACAGCTGATTGATCATAAATGGCTTCGACCAAACACCAACCATGAGTGAAAGAAACGTTTTTGTGTTATCCTTCATATTCTCTGAAAAGTGGTCAAGAAATCATAAATTCTGCCGGGGTATGTAAACTTATGAGTACAACTGTATATATATACACTTACCGGCCACTTTATTAGGTACACCTGTTCAATTGCTTGGTAACACAAATTACTAACCAGCCAATCGCATGGCAGAAACTCAATGCATTCAGGCATCTAGACGCGGTGAAGATGACTTGCTGAAATTCAAACTGCATTTGAATGGGGGCGCAAGGGAATTTAAGTGACTTTGAACGTGGCATGGTTGTTGGTGCCAGACGGGCTGGTCTAAGTATTTCACAAGTTGCTGATCTACTGGGATTTTCATGAACAACTATCTCTAGGGTTCACAGAGAATATTCAGAAAAAAGAGAAAATATCCAGTGAGCGGCAGTTCTGTGAAGGAAAATGCCTTGTTGATGTCAAAGGAGAATGGACAGACTTATTTGAGATGATAGAAAGGCAACAGTAAATCAAATAACCACACGTTACATCCAAGGTATGCAGAATACCATCTCTGAATGCACAACACATCGAACCCTGAAGCAGATGCGCTACAGCAGCAGAAGACCATACCGGGTGTCAGCTAAGAACAGGAAACTGAGGCTACAATTCGCACAGGCTCACCAAAATTGGACAATAGAAGAATGGAAATACAGTGGAACCTCGGATTGCGAGTAACGTGGTTAACGAGCGCTGTATTTTTTTAAATCGTAACTCGGTTTGCGAGTGTTGTCTCGCAAAACGAGAATGATTCAGGCCAAAGCATGTGCAGTACCGCGTGTGGCCTGAGGTGGGGGGTGCCGGAGCCGAGCGGTGCCGATCGCCGCCATTCGCAAATGCACAGAAAGGCCCGATGACAGCTCGGCTGATCTTGGCAAACCTCGGGAACAGAGTCTTTCCAAAGGTCAGCCAAGGTGTCCTCAGGCCTTTCCGGATGTTTCCAAGGCTCTCCAGCGCCCCCCCCCCTACCTCTGGCCGCATGCAGTATTGCATGCCATTGAAGTCAATGCGGAACTAATTATTTTTATTTCCATTGACTTCAATGGGGAAACTCGCTTTGATATGCGAGTACTTTGGATTACGAGCATTCTCCTGGAACGGATTATGCTCGTAATCCGAGGTTCCACTGTACATTGAAAAACTTTAATAAAGTGGCTGGTGAGTGTATGTTTATATATATATATATATATATATATATATATATATAGTTACGTGTCTGAATGCCGCTTAGGCAAACAAGAACATTCAGTGGCTTCCTGCCATTAGTGATGATCAGTCCTATATACAGACTGCATGTGTGAATCTGATAGGTGACGATGCCTAGGCAGCGATGAAGCCACCATTCTGCTGCATGTAGGAGGAAGCATTTTCTCAGTCTCCTCTGCCCCAGTGATCAGACTGCATTACTGTAACTTGGAAGCAAGACACAAGATGAAAGCAGGGGCTGATTTCTATCATATATTTGTGAACACTGAAACCAGGATTTACCATATATACTCGAGTATAAGCCGAGGTTTTCAGCACATTTTTTTGTGCTGAAAATGCCCCCCTCGGCTTATACTGGAGTCAAGCATTTTTCTGCAGCAGAGAAAGACATTTTCCGACCCGACCTTGGGGCCCCGTATCTCGGGGGCCACTTGGTGCTAGGAACCCCAAATTTGGTGGAACTAGCACTACAACATATCCAAATGTAGGGCTCCTAGCACTGAGTGGCCCTGAGATACGGGGCCCCAAAGTCGGTTCGGAAAATGTCATTCTCTGCTGCAGAAAAGTGCTTGACATTTTCCGACCCAAATTTGGGGCCCCGTATATCGGGGCCACTTGGTGCTAGGAACCCCAAATTTGGTGTGCAAACCCAGTGGAACTAGCAATACAACATATCCATATTGGGGTTCCTAGCACCAAGTGGCCCCGATATACGGGGCCCCAAAGTCGGGTTGGAAAATGTCATTCTCTGCTGCAGAAAAGTGCTTGACTCCAGTATAAGCCGAGGGGGGCTTTTTCAGCCCAAAAAAATGTGCTGAAAACCTCGGCTTATACTCGAGTATATACGATAAATCCTGGTTTCAGTGTTCACAAATATGTGATAGAAATCAGCCCCTGCTTTCATCTTGTGTCTTGCTTCCAAGTTATATATTATATATATATATATTATATACGGGGCCCCAAATTTGGGTCGGAAAATGTCAAGCACTTTTTCTGCAGCAGAGAATGACATTTTCCGAACCGACTTTGGGGCCCCGTATCTTTGGGGCCACTTGGTGCTAGGAACCCCAAATTTGGTGTGCAAACCCAGTGGAACTAGCAATACAACATATCCAAATTGGGGTTCCTAGCACCAAGTGGCCCCGATATACGGGGCCCCAAATTTGGGTCGGAAAAAGTCAAGCACTTTTCTGCAGCAGAGAATGACATTTTCCGAACCGACTTTGGGGCCCCGTATCTTTGGGGCCACTTGGTGCTAGGAACCCCAAAATTTGGTGTGCAAACCCAGTGGAACTAGCAATACAACATATCCAAATTGGGGTTCCTAGCACCAAGTGGCCCCGATATACGGGGCCCCAAATTTGGGTCGGAAAAAGTCAAGCACTTTTCTGCAGCAGAGAATGACATTTTCCGAACCGACTTTGGGGCCCCGTATCTTTGGGGCCACTTGGTGCTAGGAACCCCAAATTTGGTGTGCAAACCCAGCACTACAACATATCCAAATTGGGGTTCCTAGCACCAAGTGTCCCTGAGATACAGGGCCCCAAAGCCGGTCAACTGTGTCGATCTGCAGCAAAGTCATTTCGGGACCCCAAATTTTGGCTGCAGCTAGGGGGCATCTAGGAACCCTTAACTACCAAGTTTGAAGTTCGGGGGACCTATGGCTGCAAATGGGCACAGTGAGGCTGCAAATGGGCATTGTTGACCCTCTTTTACACTTACAGTAGCTGCGCATTTCTCACCCTAGGCTTATACCCGAGTCAATAAGTTTTCCCAGTTTTTTGTGGTAGAATTAGGTGCCTCGGCTTATATTCGGGTCGGCTTGTACTCGAGTATATACGGTACATGGTTGTGACATCTTCTGATGCGGACCCTGGATGACGCCCTGTACATAGTGCATAGCAAACTAAATTAGATCGAATTAAAAAACAACATAAAAACCACAGCGCACCATCTTGCCATCCTGCCAGGTTTCTACTTATCAGGTTGCACTATTTGCAAGTAAACATGAGACAATGTGTGAATGAATGCCACCACTACACGCAGGTACAGGTTGAAAGAAAACAGCCGCGGGTTCTAATTAGTGCAGGTTGGCAGCCCTCAGTGTGTGAAGTGGCTTCTGAGGTCCTTGTTAGACATTTTTGTTGAACTGTGAGGTGTCTGCAGCCCACGCAGGACAAGTCATGGGATGTACAGTCTGGTGAACAGGGCGTGTGAGCCAACAACACAGCGAGGGCCTTGTGTAGCCAGGGCCCCGCCAACATCTGGGAAAGCTGGCAGAGCTGAGAACACACGGACGCCTCCATTATCGACCTGTACTGAAAAAGATGGTCTCCTGGCTGTCATACTGACTCTGTTGCTTTGATGGTGTGAGACAAAGACAATATGTTCTGCTTTTCTAATCTGCAGACTGTTGGGTCACAAAGTATTAAAGCCAGATGTATTTTTAAAAGGCAGGTGCTGTCTATGTTCTCCACTGCAGGTGGCGCTCGTCCACAGCTGCAAAGCAAATGGGGGACGAAGTCAAGATGGTTACCTCGGTCACATGGAGCCAGCTATCTGATTGGATGCTGGCACCCCTTGTGACTTTGGTGGCCATTTTGGATCAGGCAGAGTCTATTTAACCACCTCAGTACAGTGTATTTTCACCCCCTTCCTGCCCAAGCCATTTTTCAGCTTTCAGCGCTGTCACACTTTGAATGACAATTGCGCGGTCATACAACACTGTACCCAGAGGAAATTGTTATCATTTTGTCCCCACAAATAGAGCTTTCTTTTGGTGGTATTTGATCACCTCTGCGGTTTTTATTTTTTGCGCTATAAACAAAAGAATAGGGACAAGTTTAAAAAAATATATATATATTTTTTTACTTTTTGCTATACAGGGGGTCCCCGAGTTACGAACTCGTTAGGGACTGCCCGCCTGTACGGAAGTCGGAAATGTTCGTAAGTCGGCCGCGCATGCGCAGACCGACAAATACGGACATTTCCGATGCTCCGTCTAATGCCGTTCTGCGAATGCGCGGCATTATTACGTACATTTCCGGCATTTTCCGAGGCTTCGTATGGCCGCGCAAAAAAATGGCGGAGGGTCCCCGCAGCGCCCCGTTCGTAAGTAGGGGTTGTTTGTAGGTCGGGCGTTCGTAAATATCCCCCAAAAGTATATAAAAAAAATAATTTTTTCCTCAGTTTAGGCTGAAATGTATTCTACATATTTTTGGTAAAAAAAAAAATCGCAATAAGCGTATATTGATTGGTTTGCACAAAAGTTATAGCGCCTACAAAATAGAGGATAGATTTATAGCATTTTTATTATTATTTTTTTGTAGTAATGGCGGCGATCTGCGATTTTTATTGTGACTGCGATATTGCGGCGGACATATTGGACACTTTTGACACATTTTTGGGACCATTCACATTTATACAGCGATCCGTGCTATAAAAATGCATTGCTTACTGTATAAATGTGACTGGCAGGGAAGGGGTTAACACTAGGGGGCGCTGAAGGGGTGAATATGTTCCCTGGGAGTGATTCTAACTGTAGGGGGAGGGGATACACAAGGGGAGGAGACCGATCGGTGTTTCTCTGTACTGAGAACACACCATCGGTCTCCTCTCCTCTGACAGGACCGTGGATCTGTGTGTTCACATACACAGATCCAAGGTCCTGCTGTGTTACCGGGCAATCGCGGGTGCCCAGCGGCCGGCGGGCACGCGCATCGGGTGCCCAGTGACACGGCGCGCACGCTCTCCCTGGAGGGCCGGGAAGGGGGTCATATGACGCCCTCTCGCCACGAGAGCAGAACTCTAGCCAAAAAATTTAAAGATAAAAAATGAACAGCCTATCGAAAAATTAAACCAGCTTTTGCTGCCATATTTAAATTTACCTTTAAGCCAGAGATTTGCCCCACTAGATATCCTGAGTCTGATGACCAGCATCATTCAACCTGATTTCTCTGGGCCCAGGTCATGTGACTGGACAATGAAAGAAGAAGCACTACAGTGATGAGCTCATCTCTCTGTCACTCTGCTTCCTCCTCCTATCAGCATGCTCCTTGTCAGCACATGAACTGATTGGTGTTTTATTTTGCTTCTTCTTCTCACAATCCAGCCCTGCTATATAGTCTGCTTGCATTACAAAAATAATCTTACTAATGTATTAATGATTACAGAGCTGCATTCATTTGAGTTTCTTACATCTGCCTAGAATTCGGCTTTAAAATCCTCATTTGCAAGGTTGCAAATGTGTGTGTGTGTGTTTGTGATCACTTTTGATCTCGGGGCATTATTAATTCTTCCATTTGAATACAACATTCACTGTGAAATTCTTTCGAGTGAAGATTTTCACCTCGGCGGCCAATCTTGCCCCCTCCCCCTCCCCCCATGTCTCGCACTGCTAAATTATTAATCATAACAAGTATTTTCTGCAGTAGCTCTGGCTCGGCCAGCTGAATAGAAGGGGCTCGGCCGCCCCTTCTAGGACACGGGGAGAGCGCGTTGTGACACCTCTGCTCTCCTATTAGTGAACGCCAGCAGCAATCGCTGTCTTCTATTCAGCTGGCCTGAATCAATCGTTAGAAGACAATGCTCGGCACGACGGCTAAAAGGCTCATTCTGAGTGCCGGGGAATCCAAGAAGACTCGGGATTCCTGCGAGCAAATGAGCTCCTGAAAATAAGAATAAAACCAGACCACGTATTAATGAAATGGCAGTGCTGCGTGGAACTGAGGTTCTCGGCAAATGTTCAAACATAGCTACGGCCAATAAAAAAAAAAAAAAAAAAAATTAATACAAAACAAACAAAAAACATACAATTACTATGTCGGCACTGGTGGAACTACTGGCATAGCAACTAACGTGGTGGCTATGGGGCTCGGGCCTGGTTGGGGCTCCTCAGATAAGGAGTGGTAAGCTGAAGAAAGCTCCCTTTCCTAACGCTTTAGCGTTTAAAAAAAGCGTCTCTAAAGCGCCTGAAAGAAGCCTCATCTGCAATCCCAATGTGAAAGCCTGAGTGCTTTCACACTGAGGCGCTGCGCTGGCAGGGCGTCAAAAAAAGTCCTGCAAGCAGCTTCTTTGCAGCGCTTTTGGAGCGGTGAATACACGGCTCCTGAAACGCCCCTTCCAATTGAAAACAATAGGAAGCGCCTGCAAAATGCCTGAAAAGCGCCTGCAAAGCGCCCTCCCAGCTGTTTTCCCAGTGCCCATCAATGCAGCCTCACCAGCGCACATCAATGCAGCCTCACCAGCGCCCATCAATGCAGCCTCACCAGCGCCCATTAAAATGCAGCCCTTACCAGCGCCTATCAAATGCAGCCTCACCAGCGCCCCTCAAATGCAGCGTCACCAGCACCCATCAAATGCAGCCTCACCAGCGCCCATCAAATGCAGCTTCACCAGCACCCATCAATGCAGCCTCAACAGCGCCCATCAAATGCAGCTTCACCAGCGCCTATCAAATGCAGCCTCACCAGCGCCCATCAAATGCAGCTTCACCAGCACCCATCAATGCAGCCTCAACAGCGCCCATCAAATGCAGCTTCACCAGCGTCAATCAAATGCAGCCTCACCAGCGCCCATCAATGCAGCCTCACCAGCGCCCATCAATGCAGCCTCACCAGCGCCCATCAATGCAGCCTCACCAGCGCCCATCTAATGCAGCCTCACCAGTGCCCATCTAATGCAGCCTCACCAGCGCCCATCAATGCAACCTACCAACGCACATCAATGCAGCCTCACCAGCGCCCATCAATGCAACCTACCAACGCACATCAATGCAGCCTCACCAGCGTCCATCAAATGCAGCCTACTAGTGCCCATCAATGAATGTTTTCTTACTTCCATTCATTCAGGAGTCGGCAATTTAGTGTTATCGCTCTCACTCTCTCATACTGGTCACTGGAAGTTCAACATGGCACCTCATGGCAAAGAACTCTCTGAGGATCTGAAAAAAAGAATGGTTGCTCTACATAAAGATGGCCTAGGGCTGACAGGCCGGGCAAGAAGAGCATTAATCAGAGAAGCATCCAAGAGGCCCATGATAACTCTGGAGGAGCTGCAGAGATCCACAGCTCAGGTGGGAGAATCTGTCCACAGGACAACTATTAGTCGTGTTCTCCACAAATCTGGCCTTTATGAAAGTGTGGAAAGAAGAAAGCCATTGTTGAAAGAAAGCCATAAGAAGTCTTTGCAATTTGTGAGAAGCCATGTGGGGAGACACAGCAAACATGTGGAAGAAGGTGCTCTGGTCAGATGAGAGCAAAATTGAACTTTTTGGCCTAAAAACAAAACGCTATGTGTGGCAGAAAACTAACACAACACATCACCCTGAACACGCCATCACTACTGTGACACATGGTGGTGGCAGCACCATGCTGTGGGGATGCTTTTCTTCAGCAGAGACGGGGAAGCTGGTCAGAGTTGATGGGAAGATGGATGGAGCCAAATACAGGGCAATCTTAGAAGAAAACCTGTTGACCTTCCAGCAGGACAACGACCCTAAACATACAGCCAGAGCTGCAATGGAATGGTTTAGATCAAAGCATATTCATGTGTTAGAATGGCCCAGTCAAAGTCCAGACCTAAATCCAATTGAGAATCTGTGTCAAGACTTGAAAATTGCTGTTCAGACGCTCTCCATCCAATCTGACAGAGCTTGAGCTATTTTGCAAAGAATGGGCAAAAATGTCACTCTCTAGATGGTAGAGACATCCCCAAAAAGACTTGCCGCTGTAATTGCAGTGAAAGGGGGTTCTACAAAGTATTGACTCGGGGGGGCTGAATACAAATGCACCCCACACTTTTCACATATTTATTTGTAAAAAATGTTGAAAACCATTTCCACTTCACAATTATGTGCCACTTTGTGTTGGTCTATTACATAAAATGCCAATGAAATACATTTACCTTTTTGTTTGTAACATGACAACATTTTGAAAATTTCAACGGGTATGAATACTTTTTCAAGGCACTGTATATACGGTGATAAGCAGTGATGTAAGTAACTGAGTTAAAATAAACGTTTAGTTACGTAAAAGTTACCTAACGCAGTTACTTTAGAGGGTAATGAGTAATCTAACTGATTACTTTTCCCCTCATGGTAACTCAGTTCCCATTACTTTGGCTTAGTTACCCCAATTACATCTACCGCCACTAGATGGCAGTAGTGTAATTCCGGTGTCCTGCCGAAAAAGTTCCCCCGCCAGATAAGGACCCCCTGTACTGCGCAGGCGCAGGGCTTGCGTAGTACGAAGGACTACGGAGCTTCCGAAAATTGCCGAACCTAAACAGCTCTGAGTGAACTCTATACCGCGCAGGTGCAGTTAACATGTAATTGTACGAGGCGATGCCGTACGCTCCCGATGCTCGTGCTACTCTGCAAGGGGCGTCTATCGTGTAAGTAAGGGGCGGGTCTAGTATTACTGTAACCAAGGGCCACATTTATTATTATTGTTATATATCGAACTCTGCCCATTAATTTACCATTCGCCCTCTTCTGTAGCCATCCGCCCCTACACGATATAATAATAATAATAGACCCGCCCCTTACACGATATAATAATAATAGACCCGCCCCTTGCTTACACGCTATAACAGATCTGCCCCTTGGTTAGAGTAATAATAGAGCAGCCCCTTGGTTACACGATATATAACAATAATAATAAATGCGCCCCTTGGTTACAGTAATACTAGACCCGCCCCTTAGTTACACGTATAGAATATTTAAAAAAAAAGTCAGTTACTTTGCTGCGTAACTAATTACTTTTCCAATGTAGTAACTGAGTTACTAACGCAATTACTTTTTGGGAGAAGTAATTTGTAACTTAACTAATTACTTTTTTAAAGTAAGATGACCAACACTGGTGATAAGTGGTGTGGCTGTTGCTCAGCTCTGCCAGCACAGAGCACTGCGATGTGAGATCTGGAAGCAGCATTTAAAGTGAGAGGTAAAGGTATTTTAAGGTAATTCCAAGCACAAATCAGTCACAAATCATAGTATTCAAGGGTACAGAACTAAAAAGAGATAAAAAGGTGTGAGAATTCAATTGGACATTAAATTAGCCTGTTGCTTTGCCTTGCATCACAAGTTCTTTAATGCAGCTAATAATATCAAGCACACAGGACAGGGAGAAGTGGTACTATGCCACCGTGGGCGCACTGCCAGGGACTGTCCATGCAGAACAAAGGAACATGACAACGGAGATGTTAAAGATTAACAGACCTGTTTTCCTGCAACCTCCGAAGTGGAACAAAGACATCTTCATCCATTTAGCACTAACAGCACAAGCCACAAGGATCAATCCTGACTTTTTGGAGCCCACAAGTCTGTATAAAATCTGTCCAAGATCAATGGAGAGGGACTTAGAGAGAAGCTGTCAACAAATCCACCTAATGCATATTTTGGGCCTGTTGATACCTATGAGCATTGTGCTCTGCCATGCGTTTCACTACATAAGCGGACAAGACACGGTAACGGACGTTTTAAAGGAAGCCGGTGCTGAGATACATACACACGTACATGAATTTTAATGGCATCCCAGTCTTAGTCCGTAGGGTTCAATGTGAGTTGGCCCACTCTTTGCAACTATAACAGCTTCAACTCTTCTGGGATGGCTGTCCACAAGGTTTAGGAGTGTGTCTATGGGAATGTTTGACCATTCTTCCAGAAGTCCATTTGTGAGGCCAGGGCTCGCATTCTCCGCTGTAACTCATCTGAAAGGTGTTCTTGGGTTGAGGTCAGGCCAGTCAATTTCCTCCACCCCAAACTCGCTCAACCATGTCTTGGTAGCCTAGTTGGGGATTAGGCTCCCAATCTCTATATCAATTGATTTGTGTATGATGGTACACGTTTCTATACTCCTCCTATTTCTATCATAAGAGGTCACACTCAATCTTTATGGACCTTGCTTTGTGCACTGGTGCACAGTCATGTTGGAACAGGAAGGGGCCATCCCCAAACTGTTCCCACAAACTTGGGAGTGTGAAAATGTCTTGGTATGCTGACGCCTTAAGAGTTACCTTCACTGGATCTAAGGGGCCAAGCCCAATCCCTGAAAAACAACCCCACACTATAATTCCCCCCTCCACCAAATGATTTGGACCAGTGCACAAAACAAGGTCCATAAAGACATGGATTAGCGAGTTTGGGGTGGAGGAACTTGACTAGCCTGCCTGAGTCCTGCTCTCAAACCGATAGAACACCTTTGAGATTAATTAGAGTGGAGAATGCAAGCCAGGCCTTCCAACCTCACAAATGTGCTTCTGGAAGAATGGTCAAACATTCCCATAGACACTCCTAAACCTTGTGGACAACCTTCCCAGAAGAGTTCAAGCTGTTATACCTGCAGGGTGGGCCAGCTCAATATTAAACCCTACGGACTAAGATTGAGATGCCATTAAAGTTCATGTGCGTGTAAAGGCAGGCATCCCAATACTTTTGGTGATATAGTGTATGTACACTCAGGTTGTTCGCCATAACATTTATAACACATCCCAAAGACATTAGATGACACTTTCCATGATCTGGCCAAAAACAATCTACTATCTAATAAGCAATGCACTACAGCTCACAAATGAGCATTCCTTGGTAACAAAGTGGCCAAGCATGCCCGATTGCTACAGGTACAATCACCAGGACTCCCTGCCAACTCCATTGCCCTAAACAGTAGGCTTGTGCAAATGGGCATCATGAGATGGCGGTTCAAGTTGTCAGCAGTGACAGAAACAATCTTCTGACATGGCCCTTAGGCCAATGAAAACGAATCTACTGCAGGTATGTGAATATGCCTAAATATTTCTCCATTTTTAAATCTTCCCCTAACCCCTTTCCTTTGCCTCCTGCAGGCCCTTTGAATGGACCTTAACGTCAGGAGGTAGAGTGGAGTTCTTGATGACGTGATAGTTAAAGTGGTGGTAACCCCTTACATTTACCCAGTGAAGTGACTGGCCTCAGGTGCTACACCGAGATAAAACATACGCAAGCTGTACCTGTTTATCTGCAGTCTTCTCTACATCCATTCAAAGTCCAGAATATACTGTATATAAGCTTGTCTGAGCACTTAAAGTGGTTGTAAAGGTTCATTTTTAATTTTTTATGTCATACTTATCTCCACTGTGCAGCTCGTTTTGCGCAGAGTGGCCCCGATCCTCCTGTTCTGGGGTCACCTGGTGGCTCTCTGGGCTACTCCCCGCAATAGCTAACCCCCTCGGGAAGCTCTCTTACCTTGCGGACGCGTTCCCGTCTCATACACTCTGCGTCTATAGACACAGAGTGTATGCCTCGGTCCCACCCCCGGCCGGCGCGTCATTGGATTTGATTGATAGCAGCGGGAGCCAATGGCTGCGCTGCTATCAATCTATCCAATCAACGCCGAGACTCCGTGGAGAAGAGGACGCCAGGGACGAGCCGAGCAGGTAAACGGGCTTAAGTAAGTAAAACGGGGGGGGGGGGGGGCCGTCATTGCCAGGTGTTTTTTTCACCTTAATGCATAGGATGCATTAAGGAGAAAAAACATGACCCTTTACAACCCCTTTAAGAAAAAAGGGGGCAGAGAGCTGAAGTTACACTCTGCACAGCTCAGTAAAGAGAGCTCTGAGAGCTGATTGGAGAGAAGAGACACACCCCACTTCACACTGTCACAGGAACAGAGCTGAGGCTGTCGATCAGCTGGAGCTCCCTCCCTGTCACCATGTTTCTCTTGGCATCAGGAAAACTTGTCAGAAATAACAGAGGAATGAAGCAGCAGACAGAAATGACACTTAGTGCTCTTAATTGAGACAAGTGCACACGATCAGAGGAGGCTCTAGGTTTTGTGAGGCCTTAGGCAAACCTTAGACATGAGGCCCCACTCACTCCCATTATGGAAAAAATGATTCAAGCGATAGAAATTACTGCAGAAAAGAATGCAGATGTGATACAGGGGATGGTCAGATACAGCAGACATGATACAAGAGATTGGCTAGCTGAATTTGATTGACAGCAGCGTGAGCCAATGGCATCACTGCTGTGTCTCAGCCAATAAGAAAGGAGAATCAGGACAGCTAAGACACTCGCGGACATTGCTGGACAGAGAGGGACCTCAGGTAAATATTAGGGAGGCTGAGGGGGGCTGCTGCACACAGAAGGCATTTTATCTTAATGCATGAAATGCATTAAGATAAAAAAAAACCTTCTGCCTTTACAACCCCTTTAAAGGCTCTGAGGGCATCGACCAGGGGATGTTCACTCCAACACATGGTAGGTAAATTAGGTGGCCGCGAGGCCCCTAGGAGTGTGAGGCCTTAGGCGACCGCCTAATTTGCCTAATTAGAGAGCCGCCTCTGCACACGATAGAGGGATATGCTTTGCTCATATTTCATGTTTGAGGTTTGCAACCACTTCAATTTGGCTGTCACAGCAGTCTCATGATTGGGAGCCAGTCCCACCATCTCCCAATCGAAAACCATGAGCAGAAGTGGTCTGTGACAGCTCGACCAGTGTGCTGGAGGAGCACAGCGAGCTAGATATGTGTCAGCCCGCCATGCTGCTGCATATGTGTTACGCTAATGGGATCAGTTTAAATGATTAGATCAACTGGTGGATCTTCTACACGTTTAAAAGACAGTCAGGAAATCTTGATAGTCGTCCTTTATTGAACAAATCCTTTTAAAAGTTTTGCGCGCACTCGCGCTGTACTGATCTTTTCCCAACCTTATTCGGAGGAAACTTTCAGACAATTAAATTAATTTCTCAGGATAGAGAATAATATTTTTTCCCCCCTCTCCTCCCGTTCCTAGGTTTAGAAAATTAACATATTTTTGTACTGCAGTCTAATTACTCGTCCCACGTTTCCATGGAAACGGGGACCGGGGGGGGTTGGGGGGGTTAATATACGATATACAAAGATCAGGAATCTATCGCAAATAAACAGGATGAAGCTTTCTTTGAGGGACAGGGAATCTAAAATTAATTAAAGGAGAGCTTTAGCCCAGGTTCACACTGAGCTGCGTGAATGAAGCCGTGCGAGTTCGTCATCACTCCCGCATGTCGGTCCCGATTTCGGCCGCTATTTCAGAGACGTCTGTGCAGATTTCTGTATGTAATGTAAATCGCAGCCCGAAATCGCAAAAAGTAGTAGCGAAACTATTTTTTTTAATCGGTGCGACGCCGCAAATGCAGCGTCGCACCGACATGTCAAATCGTACCAATATGAACCAGGGCTCAATCTGAGAAAAATACCAGTGTATGTATATTAATCTGTTTCCAGGAGGTGAACGGAGATCTGCAGCATGTGTGGCTGTGGGGAGGTCCATTATCAATGTGAGCTGCATTGTATGCAATAGCTAGACATGTCCAAAGGGAGGATGGTGTCACAGGCAGGCTTCTGTTTCTGCTTTTATTTTATTCTGACATTATGTTCAAAAAGGAAATCCTATTCATCACAGAATTCTGTGTTTTAATTGACGTTCTCTTATTAAGTAAATCTCCTGGTCATGTTAAAGTTTTAAAAGTGAAAGGTACCACAAAGTTTTAAAAGTGAAAGGTACCACAAGGCACCGACTACGGGTTCATGCACACAGACACATTTGGGCATACAGGGCCGTCTTTAAGGCAGGGCAAAAGGGGCAGCTGCCCTGGGCCCTGTCATTGTTGTGGGGCCCAAAGCAGCTGCCTCATACTTGCCAACTATCCCAGTTTAAATTCCCTTGTCCCTTAGGCTGCTTTCACACTGGGGCGGTGCGGGGCGGCGACGGTAAAGCAGCGCTATATTTAGCGCTGCTTTACCATCGTTTTACCCGCGGTATGCGGCCGCTAGCGGGGTGGTTTTAACCCCCGCTAGCGGCTGCAAAAGGGTTAAAAACCTCCGCAAAGCGCCGCTGCAGCGGCGGTTTGCCGGCGGTATCCCCGCGGTTTCCCATTGATTTCAATGGGAAGGAGCGGTATAGGAGCGGTAAATACACCGCTCCTTCACCGCTCCAAAGATGCTGCTAGCAGGACTTTTTTTTGCGGTCCTGCTAGCGCACCGCTCCAGTGTGAAAGCCCGCCGGCTTTCACACTGGAGTGAATGGGGCCTGAAAACCGCCCCAGTGTGAAAGGGGCCTTAAAGTTTTAGTCCCATCCTGTGTCTTGATATCTCAGTGTAAAGTGCTGCTACTAATGCTGCCCAGCTCTGCCCTATTGTTTACAGATGACTCACCTACAGACCCTGTGTTTACATGTAAATAACCGTCATTCATGTGCAAATAATCGGAGCATTGATATGTAAATAGCAGCAGCCCCGGCGGCATTGATATGTAAATAAAGGTGGCATTCATATGTATATCATGCCCCTCTGCAGTGAGGAGATGATGTGCTGTAACCTCTAGCAACCAATCAGTGAGCAGTATTACTGTACAGTAATCTTTAGCAACCAATTAACAAGCAGAAATCATGTGCTGTAACCTTTAGCAACTAATCAATGAGCCATAATGTGTGCTGTAACCTCTAGCAACCAGTCAGTAAGTGGTAATGATATGCTGTAACCTCTGGCAACCAATCGCAATCGCTGTCTGATCTGATACAGTAAACTGATTTTAAGTCTAGCTGATATTTATTGTATGTCTCAGAGCACGTGGAGAGCGAAATTACATGGGGGGGGGGGGGGCAAGAAAATGTTGGGCCCCCCAATATTAGTCATGCTGCTTGCATGACTTTTTATTATGTCCTTCAATCGCACCGCTCCAGTGTGAAAGCTCTCTGGCTTTCACACTGGAGCAGGGCCAGTGCTACCACTAGGAAAACTAGGCAGCCGCCTAGGGTGCCCGGCCACTGGTGTTCCTACTCTCTTCTCTCTGCAGCAAGCAACGAAAGTCTCAGCATTAGCAGGCAGCTGCTGCTCCGTTCGCACATAGTGTCAGAGGCACAGCGGCGGCGGAGGACTGTGTCCCGACCAGTGTTGGTCATCTTACTTTGAAAAAGTAATAAGTTAAGTTACAAATTACTTCTCCCAAAAAGTAATTGCGTTAGTAACTCGGTTACTACATTGGAAAAGTAATTAGTTACTCAGCAAAGTAACTGTGACTGGGGGGGGGAGCGGTGGTACTTGAGGGGGTGGCAGCGGTGGTACTTGGGGGGGGGTGGCAGTGGTGGTGGTGTACTTGGGGGGTGGCAGTGGTGATGGTGTACAGAACTTGGGGGGGTGGCAGCGGTGGTGTACTTGGGGGGGGGGTGGCAGGCAGCAGTGGTACTTGGGTGGGTGGCAGCGGTGGTGGTGCCATCCTCTCCCACCACCACCTCTGTCTCTTACTGATCCCATCCCCCACCATCACTGATCTCATCCCTACCCTATCCCCCCATCACCTCTGTTGTAGAAGTGATGGTGGGTGGGTAGGGATGGGATCAGTAAGAAGCAGAGGTGGTGTAGGACTTGGGATGGATCGATTGCACTGCAATTCGAATCGTCAGACAGTCACTTACTTGAATGCATGATCCAGGGATGCCTTTCCTCATGAAGAGAGATAGACCCTCCCCTTCACTCGACTTCAGCTTAATTTTTCAGTATCCGCCCCGCCTCCCTACATTCTCTCTCTCTGGATAGGCGGGACGGGATGGGGTGGTCCAGACAGTCTCTCTGAGTCTCAGCCTCTTCTCAGCTCAGGGGGCGAAAGTCCCCCCTCCCCGCGGCGGAACGAACGACCAGGCAGCGCAGCCACGGCGGGCCTCCCGGGCGGTAGATGTAATTGCGGTAACGCCGCCCAAGTAATGGGAACTGAGTTACCATGAGGGGAAGAGTAATCAGTTAGATTACTCGTTACCCTCTAAAGTAACTGCGTTAAGTAACTCCGTTTATTTTAACTGAGTTACTTACATTACTGGTCCCGACTGAATGGAAGCAAGCAAACATTCATTGATGGGCACTGGTAGGCTGCATTGATAGGCTGCATTTGAGGGGCGCTGGTGAGGCTGCATTAATGGGTGCTTGTGAGGCTGCATTAATGGGCGCTTATGAGGCTGCATTGATGGGAGCTTATGAGGCTGCATTGATGGGCGCTTATGAGGCTGCATTGATGGGCGCTTATGAGGCTGCATTTGATGGGCGCTTATGAGGCTGCATTTGATGGGCGCTTATGAGGCTGCATTTGATGGGCGCTGGTGGGTTGCATTTGATGGGTGCTTCATTAAAAAGATGCAGTATATATGGGTAGGGCAAAGGGGTGGAGTCAGGGGTGGAGCCAATGGGGGGCAAAATGAGGTTTAGCCTAGGGCAGGGATATGCAATTAGCGGACCTCGTGCTGTTGCAAAACACAAGTCCCATCATGCCTCTGCCTCTGGATGTCCTGCTTGTGGCTGTCAGAGTCTTGCAATGCCTCATGGGACTTGTAGTTCTGTAACAGCTGGAGGTCCGCTAATTGCATATCCCTGGCCTAGAGTGTCAAAAATCCTTGCACCAGCCCTGCACCGGAGTGACAGGAGAGGCGCTTTACAGGCGCTATTTTTAGCGCTAAAACGCCTGTAAAGCGCCTCAGTGTGAAAGTGGCCTAAGGCATTTTTTTTTAAACACAGTGCACCACAATAGATAAAACAGTGAATGGCACTTTTTTCCAAACACGGTGCACCGCAACTCACCCGCTGTGTGGTGTTCACAATGAAGAGAAGGTGCCATGGGTTGCATGCTACTCCCACATTAGTTCTCATTGCCACAATACACAGGTGTGGACAGGCTGTAAAGCAAAATTTATTTTTGATGATCGAACATTTAACCCTCGCAGTGAGGGGGCGTCCCACTCTAAAGCTGTCCATACACTGAGCTTCATAGGTGGTACTGTCAGCACTCTCTCACCCAATATCTGTCTATTGAAGAATCAAAGGAGCTTGGCAAAAAATTGGAGACCGAACAGCATCTGCATCCAATCAGATGTAGGCACTGTTTGAATATTCTGCGGACATCCGTGCTGTATAGGAATCTGTTATATTTTTGGTTTCAGCCTTCCGCTTTGGCCAGCTTTAGGGTAGTTTTTAAATTTCCAGCTCAGCTTTAGCTCAAACTTTGTTCCCACGAAACAGATCTTTCTTCGACCATAAAAATTCCATCGTTTGAAATTCTTTGAAAGTGCCTGGCATTACTGTCATTGTGCGGAGATCAGGTTGCTGTGGGGTGGTGTGCGCCCAGGCCGACTTCACTAAGGTGACAGCCTCATCTTTATCTGCAAACACCAGCTGCAGACATCAGCCAGTTTACACAGCAATACAGGCGGCTTCTCCCAGCCCCTCCGCTAGTGCTGAGCAAATAGTCATTTATTTTTCTACATATAAATCAGACAGCCAGGCAGACAAGAGGGTCTACACCGTGTTTGGGGAGAGGCCTCAGGCTACACCGGCAAACATGTGCTGAGAAACGTCATAAGATAGAGCATTCCTTTCTATAAGCCTAATAAGTCCTATCTAGAATGTTGTCCAGAGGGGCCGTGGACACGTCACAAGTGGTGAAATCTGCGGTGGCCTTGTACACATGGGCATCAGCTTTTAGAAGAGCGTTGCGCACAGCAAGCTTTGATCGGCTTTCGTGAAGCCTTTAACCACTTCAGCCCGGAAGATTTGGCTGCTGAATGACCAGGCCATTTTGCAATTCGGCACTGCGTCGCTTTAACTGACAATTGCGCGGTCGTGTGGCGCTGCACCCAAACTAAATTTTCCCACAAATAGAGCTTTCTTTTGGTGGTATTTGATCATCTCTGCGGTTTTTAGTTTTTGCGCTATAAACAAAAAAAGAGCAACAGTTTTGAAAAAAAAAAACAAAAAGAGCGAATATTTTGTACTTCTATTGCCGTTCTGCGCATGCGCGGCAAATTAAATATCCCCATTTAAAAAAAAAAGCTAATTTTTTCTCAGTTTAGGCCAATACGTATTCTTCTACATATTTTTGGTAAAAAAAATCACAATAAGCGTATATTGATTGGTTTGCGCAAAAGTTATAGCGTCTACAAAATAGGGAATAGATTTATAGCATTTTTGTTATTATTATTTTTACTAGTAATGGCGGCGAGCTGCGTTTTTTTCGGGACTGCGACATTATGGCGGACACATCGGACACTTTTGACATATTTTAGGGACCATTGGCATTTATACAGCGATCAGTGCTATAAAAATGCATTGATTACTGTACCCAAATAAAAGTTTTCTCATTTTGTTCACGCAAATAGAGCTTTATTTTGGTGGTATTTATTCACTATTTCGTTTAAAATGTTTTGCGATATAAGCGAAAAAAAATAAAAAGTTATATTTTCTACTTTCTATTTTAAAAGAGATCCAATAAAATCTAATTTTGTCATAAATTTAAGACAAAATGTATTCTGCTACATGTCTTTGGTAAAAAAAAAAAAATGTATAATAATTGGTTTGTGTGATCACGGACAGATGTACGCAGATGATCACAGACAGATGTACGCAGATGATCACAGACAGATGTACGCAGATGATCACGGACATCAGATGATTGGGACGTATGATTTTACTGGGACATATGTAGGGGGACAGGTGTTTTTACTGTGTGGGGACATGTGTGGGGTGACACTCTTGTGGGGACACTATTTTGCTGACATTGGGGTTTATTTACTAAAGGCAAATCCACTTTGCACTACAAGGGCAAGTTGTAAGTGCAGTGGCTGTAGATCTGAGGGGAAGCTCTGAAATGAGGGGAAGCTCTGCTGATTTTATCATCCAATCGTGTGCAAGCTAAAATGCTGTTTTTTATTTTCCTTGCATGTCCCCCTGGAATCTACAGCGACTGCACTTCCAAGTGCACTTGTAGTGCAAAGTGGATTTGCCTTTAGTAAATAACCCCCATTGTGTGTGGACACTGTGTGGGGACACTGGGCCGGTGATCAGTGTGTAAAAAGCTGTAAAAAAACAGCTCATATTTAGGCCCCTTTCACACTTATACGACTTGTCCCATGATTTGGGACTGCAAAGTAGCATGACAAGTCCTTCCCCATGATTTCCAATGACAGCCATTCATATTAGTACGACTTCAAGTCGCTTCGACTTCAAAGTAGTCCCTGCACTACTTTGGTCCAATTTTGATGCCACTTACACAGGCATTCCTTGAAATCGCGGCAAAAATTGTGGCAAAATCGCGTGACTTTGAAGTCGCACAAGTGTGAAAGGGGCCTTACTGATCATTTGCTGGATGCAGCGATCCGCTCTCCTTCTCCTCACTGACAACTTCCGTGTGAGAAGAAGAGAGCTGATCGCCTAGCAACTGGCTCTCTATTTACGTCACATGATGGCTGTGATTGGACAGAGCCATCATGTGATCAGGAGGGCCAGTCACAGAGACCTCCTGCCAATCTGAGATGTGCCGTGTCCGGGTGACATGAGCGCATCGGGATCGCGCCACTGCGCGGGCATGCACAGCAATGATCCCTCTCCTTCTGAAGAACGTTCCTGAACATCCACTCAGAAGGAGGAAGCGCCCACCCGGCCGTATATGTGGGAGGGAGGTGGTTAAAGAGGGAGTCCACCTGCACAAAAAATATTAAAAGTCAGCAGCTACAAATACTGCAGCTGCTGACTTTTAATAAATAGACACTTACCTGTTCCAGTTTCCAGCGGTGTCGGCAGAAGATGACGAGCGATCGCTCGTCTCTCGGCTGCCCCGCCACCATCCTCTGTCAGGGAATCGGGAAGTGAAGCGTTGCGGCTTCACTGCCTGGTTCTCTACTGCGCATGCGCGAGTCACGCTGCGCATCTTTATTGGTCCCCGTTGTGTCCTGGGAACTGTGTGTTTCCCAAGACACAACGGGGGGGAGGGTTGACGGGCAGCTGCGGATAGGGGCGGGGCAGCTGCAGCTAGCTAGTCCCGGAAGTGGGTGCAGATACCTGTATTATACTATTATATTATATAGGAATCCGATAAGCGGAAGTTCCACTTTAGGGTGGAGCTCCGCTTTAAAGGATTCTTTTCTATACCCACTGTATGTAAGGGTTTATAACCACTTTAACGTCTATCACTTTTGGGCTAGATAGACAGACAGAAAAAAATCTTCCTTTATCTGTATCTCACACGCTCCCCCTCCTAGACACTGCAGCTCACAGTGGCAGAGTTTTAGCAAAATAGCAGTGCTGTCAATCCAGAAAGTATTAGGCAGGCCTAGGTGTGTCCAGGTAATGACTGACAAGCTACAGGCTTGTGAATCAGCAGTGACAATACCTCCTGAATAATCTGATCTTGCTGTAGTGCAATCCAGCACAGCCTACATGAGAGTGGCAACTATGCTTTGAATTCAGGAGCACTGCAGCATTGTTGTCGCACCATCACAGGAAGCTACATTAGGTGGACTTCATTGGCAGGTTCATTGGGTATGTGTGGGACTTTGCAGGGGACTAATGCCGCGTACACACGAGCGGATTTTCCATCAGAAAAATCTTGGATGGTTTTCCCGACGGAATTCCACTCAAGCTTGGCTTGCATACACTCGGTCACACAAAAGTTCGCTGAACTTTAGACCGTCAAGAACGCGGTGATATACAACACTACGACTAGCCGAGAAAATTAGGTTCAATGCTTCCGAGCATGGGTCAAATTGTTTCCGAGCATGCGTAGGAATTTTGCGTGTCGGAATTGCTACAGGCGATCGGAATTTCTGATCGGAGCTTTTTCCGACCAAAAAATTAAGAAACATGCTCTCAATCTTATGCTGGCTAGAATTCCGCCAGCAAAAGTCCGATGGAGCCTACACACGGTCGCATTTTCCGACCAAAAGCTCTCATCGGACTTTTCTGTCTTTTGCTGGCCGAATTTCCGATCGTGTGTACGCGGCATTAGAGAAAACTATAAATACAGATACACTTATAATAAAGTGCTGCACCACATATTTTTTTTAACCACTTCCCGACCGGCACACACAGATATACGTCGGCAGAATGGCACGTACAGGCAGGAGGGCGTATATATAAGTCCCTCCTTAATGCCTGTCCGTGCCATCGGGAGCGCGCCGGGAGTGGCGCGCGCCCGCGCCGGTTGGGCCCCCCCGTGAGTCCGGTCGCGGGCCCCGCGGACTCGATTGCCGCGGGGACATCCGCGATCGTCTCACGGGAAGGCTGAACGGGGAGATGCCGAGATAAACAGCATCTCCCCGTTCTGCCTAGCAACTAGTGACGCCGATCTCTGCTCCCTGTGATTGGAGCAGAGATCAGCATTCACTAGCTGACAGCCACGCCCCCCCCCCCCCACAGTAAGAAACACACCTCTAGGCATACTTAACCCTTACACTGCCCCCTTGTGGTTAACCCCTTCACTGCCAGTGTCATTTATACAGGAATCAATGCATTTAAATAGCATTGATTGCTGTATAAATGACAATGGTCCCAAAAATGTGTCAAAAATGTCCGATGTGCCCGCCATAATGTCGCAGTCACAGAAAAAAAAAAAAAATCGCTGATCGCCGCCATTACTAATAAAAAAATTATTAATAAAAATGCTTTAAAACTATCCCCTATCTTGTAAACGCTATAACTTCTGCGCAAACCAATCAATAATCGCTTATTGCGATTTTTTTACCAAAAATATGTAGAAGAATACGTATCGGCCTAAACTGAGGAAAAAAATGTTTTTTTATATAATTTTGGGGGATATTTATTATAGCAAAAAATAAAAAAATATGCGTTTTTTTTTTCAAAATTGTCGCTCTTTTTTGTTTATAGCGCAAAAAAATAAAAACCGCAGGGGCGATCAAATACCCCCAAAAGAAAGCTCTATTTGTGGGAAAAAAAGGACGTCAATTTTGTTTGGGAGCCACGTCGCACGACCGCGCAATTGTCAGTTAAAGCGACGTAGTGCCGAATCGCAAAAAGGGGCCTGGTCCTTTGGCTGCAAATTGGTCCGGTCTGAAAGTGGTTAAAAGGGGACCATAGTTCCACTTAAAACATCAATCCGTATAAAATGGTGATAACTGCATCTGTAATACTAAGAAAAAAAGAGATTTATATTCTAGGAACCAGAGACATTTCTAGGAATAAAAAATAAATCACTGACAGTTTGCTCGGACCAGTAGCTCTCAGGGGCAGCCGGCGGCATCGCACATAATATACAGACTGGATAAAAGGTGGGTGTATCAGCTCTGTCTACAGACACATCATGCATCTTTGTTTACTGACTCAGCCGGTGCGCCCAGCGCTGCCCATTTCATCAGAGCCACCGCCGGACACTTGATGAAAAATGGCTTCCACTAAGCTCCCAATGCTGACAGTTCTTCTTTTTTAATGACTCACTAAATTCTTTTCTTAGGGCTTATTCGTCTTAATTTAAGAAAGCCTCGATGCTAATTATCCCAGTACTACATATGGAGAACTTTTGTTCTATGATGCAGGGTTGTCCATGTATTTACCTCCCAACAGCATCCAACCTGAAAACACGGGCCATTTAAAATGAACTTCCCATCGGCGATATTTACTCTCTCTCATAGTTCTGATTACTATTGTCACCGAGAATGTGAGGGTAAGGCCAAAATCTTGGGTTGCCACCAGAACTGTCTGAGAGGAGATATCCTTCAGAATGTAAATATATCTTCACTTCATGAGTCTAAAGGACAGGAAGTGAAGGAAAATCTCCCTAATGAGATCTCCACAATATATATGTAGCGCACCCCCTAAAGATCTGCTGGTGAACGTGGTCCTATTTCCCTTCTCTGGGGTTCACACAGCCAGGCACACGGCATTTTCCTTATCCTTCCACTGGCTCAGAAAACAATTAGGGGTTCTTTTAGAGTGTCCATTTACTCACTTAGCCCCAGGAATACCGCTTGCCTCCTGCCGATATCCACAAGGCTCTTCCTGGGGATATGTGCTCACGCCACCACAGAACAGCTGGACTCTTTCCCATCCTCCTGGCTCTCTCCTTTGAGCCTCCTCCTGACCCAACTTGATTCCTGGACAATGGATCTGCAGGTAGGCCTTCCAGCTAAGCCTATCTGGGACCTAGAGGTCTTCTTCAAAGCTTTCTTGAGGATCCTGCACCAGGAGCTCCTCATGCAGGACAAGACCCAGGAACTCTGCACTCTGCTCCTCAGGCACCATTTATAGGCTCTCCCTCCACCTTCTGGGTACACTTCCCCATGGATTGGCTGGAGTTCCATAAATATTCAGGTTCTAGAACAGTGGTCGCCAACCTTTTTGCCTTCATAAAACCACTAAACTCTGCACTCTACATCACTCTGCTGCCTTACACAGACTCATCATTGGATCTGACCTCCTTATCCAGCCATGTGCTCGAGCTCCGTTCTACCTCCCACAGTCTGTACTCAGGTCTGCAATTGGAAGTCCCCTCCTTCTTCACCTCCCACTCTCTCCACTACTCCCGGCTCCTCCCTCTGAGTTCACATGAGCCGTAACTACAGAGGAGACATTGGGTATCAATGCGCGCTGACAGTATTGACTGTCAGCGAGTACTGGGAACCACCCTGGAAACAACAATGGGTGGTATACATCCTTAACAAAGCCCTGAGGACTAACAACATTTTCTCATGGACTACTGGTTGGCGACTGCTGCTCTAGAAGACAGGGGGAAGGAGCAGAGCAGCAGCCCCTGAAACACTGAGCAGCCCTAAATAATCAACCCCTGCTCCACTGAGTACAGGGGAGCCAAGCTAAATTTACCTAGCAGCCTGCCCTAAACTAAGTGGGTGCCACATATAATAAATAAAAATCCAATAGGGATGGTGGAAGCTTCTCATAAAGGCCACAGCAGATCTGGGATCTCATCAACAGGTATAGAAAAGTCTCCAGCATCTACCAAACGCAGAAATGTAAATGGTGTATAAACTGACCCTTTTATCAGATTCATGCACAAGTATTTCAAATATGACTTTATATGAGAGGTAAGCTATACATAAAAATAAAAAAAATAAAAAAAAGCAACACACCCAAACCCCACAGACTGACAAGTATCACCCACCCACCTGACAATTTCTTCTAGACACAAACTTTCATAAATACCATCTGTTCCTAATCCCAGGACATCTGCAGATACGAGATCATCAAATTCTAGTTTCTTAGCTGACCAACTTCAAATCACGGTTTCTCATATCCTGTGTATATGGTGCCATTCTGGCAAAGATTTCAAGGGAGGATATAGTGTGAGTCCAGTTTATACTTCAAATTACTGTTGCACTGTTTACCGCAAGGTAAAAAAGTGGCTTTCAGATTTTAAATGCTTTCTCATCCATATTTTGTTGTTATAATAAACAAAGAAATGTGTAGATTTGCCACTAGGGGGATCTCTGCTTTTGGCCCCAACTAACCTACCTTAAAGTGATTATAAACCCTTATATATACCCAATGAAGTGACTGGCCTCAGGTGATACACAGAGATGAAACACATCCTCCTACATAAGTTGTACCTGTTTATCTCTATAGCAACTCAAATTGCAGAATTTATACAGCTTGTCTGAGGTTTTAGAAAGCAGGGGGCAGGGAGATGACGTTACAGATCAGTGAGAGCTGAGTGAAGCTGAGTGAAGGGAAGGGACACCCAACCCCCCCCCCCCCCCCCCCTTACACAGCACACCACAAGAACAGAGCTAAGACTGTCAATCACAGGCTGCTTGATGGAGTCCCCTCCCTTGTCACCTACCTGCCTCTTGGTGTCAGGAAAACTTGTCAGAAGTGATTCATTCTGATAGCAGAGGAATGAGGCAGCAGACAGAAATCACACTCAGTGCTCTGGACTGCACACTATAGAGGAATATGCTTTGTTCATATTTCAAGTCTGAGGTTTACAACCACTCTAAAGTTAAAGCGGAGCGCTACCCAAAAGGGGAAGCTCCCCTTGTCTGCCTCCTCCCCCCTCTGCTGCCACACTTGGCACCTGTTGGGGGGGGGGGGGAGCAGGTACCTGGTTTTGATATGTACCTGCTCCCACTTCTGGCTGAGTTTTCCATGGCCCCCCTCCAAAAGGGGAAGCTCCCCTTGTCTGCCTCCTCCCCCCTCTGCTGCCACACTTGGCACCCGTTGGGGGGGGGGGGGGGAGGGGAGCAGTTACCTGGTTTTGACATGTACCCGCTCCCACTTCTGGCTGAGTTTTCCATGGCCCCCCTCCTCCTTCCCCCACAGCGGGTCCATTCACAAAGCGCAGTAGGGAAGCTGCTGTGACGCCACAAGGATTCACTGCCGGTTTCCCTTAGTCAAGATGGCGGCGGCAGCACCCGATAGATGATTGAAAAACCAGCTCAGGTGAGGACAACACTGGATCCTTGAACAGGTAAGTGTCCTTATTTTCAAAGTCAGCATCTACAGTATTTGTAGCTGTTGACTTTTAATTTTTCCTGAAGGAGCCTGAAGCTCCGTTTTAAATCCGCTTTTGCGCAAAGTGTGCAGCAAGTAAGCAATTTTAGTACAGGAGAGGAGCAACTGTGCAAGACTGAAGGTAAGGCTGGAGTGCAGCTTTAAAGAGCATCTAAAGCCAACTTTTTTTTCTCTTTAGAATTAGGAAGGGTTAGCAACCCTGTTGTGTTTATTTGCAGTCTGTGTCCCCACTAGGTAGATTCACCCTGGTCACCATCGTCACTGGGGCTAGTAGTGATGGAAAAATCCAACATTTGGAGTTCTTTTTTGGCAATAACATGGTGTGGGTGGATTTCTCACGTCCCTCCAGCCTGTATCTTAGAATAAGAGGCCACCATTAATCTACGTGTAATAGCCTGTCCCGTTGTGTTTAGCTGGTTAATGGGTATGGAGGAGGAGGGGGGAGGGAGTGGGCTGTCATTTACCACTGTGTATACACCCACATGTGTGACTCTATAGTCACATGGACTGCTCAGATGTGATAGGGAGGAAATGCTCAGCATAGAAACTCACTCACAACTGAGCATGTGCAGAGTTGCCACCGCAGCTGCAAAAAAAAAAAAAAAAAATCGGATACATGGACAGAAGGGGGAGACAGAGAGCAACAAGTTCAACCAGGTTGTTTTGCAGAATACAGAAAACAAATCTCATAGTGACTGACTGAGTATGAACAGCATGTACCGTAATACAGCATTTATTGATCGTTTTTCATGATGTGGGTTTATTGACGCTTTAAACATTTTAATCCATAGACCCAAAAAAGAAAAAGGATTTCCTCTGGGACCCAAGAAAATAAATATTATCAACATTTCAATACAGCCATACAAAGACAAATAACAATAGGCATATAATACAAAGAACATACACACTGATACACAAACAGTAAATGCATTCCTTTCAACTGGAATATTGTTCTCAATGTTTTCTCATTTGTAAAGCACAAAAGGTGAAACACTAATATATTATTAATAAGACAAGAATTCTAATTCAAAGCAGAAGAAAAGACTCCTGAGCATCATTCCAATGCAAATGCTCATACAGTGCCTTGAAAAAGTATTCATACCCCTTGAAATTTTCCACATTTTGTCATGTTACAACCAAAAATGTATTTTATTGAGATTTTATGTGATTGACCAACACAAAGTGTCTCATAATTGTGAAGTGAAAGGAAAATGATAAATGGGTTTCAAATTTTTTACAAACAAATATGTGCAAAGTGTGGCGTGCATTTGTATTCAGCCAGTCAATTATTCAAGTCAGTATTCAGTCAATACTTTGTAGAACCACCTTTCACTGCAATTACAGCTGCAAGTCTTTTTGGGGATGTCTCTACCAGCTTTGCACATCTAGAGAGTGACATGTTTGCCCATTCTTCTTTGCAAAATAGCTCAAGCTCTGTCAGATTGGATGGAGAGCGTCTGTGAACAGCAATTTTCAAGTCTTGCCACAGATTCTCAATTGGATTTAGGTCTGGACTTTGACTGGGCCATTCTAACACATGAATATGCTTTGATCTAAACCATTCCATTGTAGCTCTGGCTGTATGTTTAGGGTCCTTGTCTTGCTGGAAGGTGAACCTCTGCCCCAGTCTCAAGTCTTTGCAGACTCTAACAGGGTTTCTTCTAAGATTGCCCTGTATTTGGCTCCATCCATCCTTCCATCAACTCTGACCAGCTTCCCTGCTGAAGAAAAGTATCCCCACAACATGATGCTGCCACCACCATGTTTCACAGTGGGGATGGTGTGTTCAGAGTGATGTGCAGTGTTAGTTTTCCACCACACACAGCGTTTTGCTTTTAGGCCAAAAAGTTACATTTTGGTCTCATCTGATCAGAGCACCTTCTTCCCCATGTTTGTTGTGTCCCCCACATGGCTTCTCGCAAACTGCAAACAGGATTTTTTATGACTTTTTTTTCAACAATGGCTTTCATCTTGCCACTCTTCTATAAAGATCAGATTTGTGGAGTACACAACTAATAGTTGTCCTGTGGACAGATTCTCCCACCTGAGCTGTGGATCTCTGCAGCTCCTCCAGAGTTACCATGGGCCTCTTGGCTGCTTCTTTGATTAATGCTCTCCTTGCCCGGCCTGTCAGTTTAGGTGGACGGTCATGTCTTGGTAGGTTTGCAGTTGTGCCATACTCTTTCCATTTTCGGATGATGGATTGAACAGTGTTCTGTGAGATGTTCAAAGCTTGAGATATTTTTTTATAACCTAACCCTGCTTTAAACTGCTCCACAACTTTATCCTGACCTGTCTGGTGTGTTCCTTGTTTGTTCACTAAGGCCAGGGTCACACTGGTACGACACAACAGTCGTACCACTTTGGATCCGACTTTGCCCTGCGACTTGAAGTCCGACATGCGTCTGACTTCAATGAACATGGGATCCGACTTTGATCCCAGACAATAAAGGTTCTCTAACAAACCTCTGAGGGCTTCATAGAACAGCTGTATGTATACTGAGACTACATTACACACAGGTGTAATATTACTATTTACTATTTAGGTGACTCCTGAAGGCAATTGGTTCCACTAGATTTTAGTTAGGGGTATCAGAGTAAAGGGGGCTGAATACAAATACACGCCACACTTTTTGAGATATTTATTTGTAAAAAAAATTGAAAAACATTTATAATTTTCCTTCCACTTTACAATTATGTGCCACTTTGTGGTGGTCTATCACATAAAAAATTCCAATAAAATAAGTTTTTGGTTGTAACATGACAAAATTTGGATACTTTTTCAAGGTACTGTTACGATACATAAACTACTTAAAGCAGAACTCCGGGCACATATAAAAGACATAAATGAATGCAGCTCTCAATTCACAATACTTTAGGAAACCACAGATTTTACACTTGGAGAAAAAAGGCTACACTGTGGCGACCCGTCACAATCATATCCACAAGCCAATTCTGGTGCCAACCCATAGTTTAAAGAGCAGCTCCAGTCGTTTTGGCGTTTATTAAAAGTCAGCATCTACAAAGAGTGTAGCTGCTGACTTATAATAAACACACACTCACCTGTCCCGGGATCCAGCGATGTGCTCACCCGAGCTGTCGCTTCACTCCCTCTCCTCTACCCGGCGCCGGCATTTCAACTGTGAGCACCCAGCTGTGACAGTTTGTAAATTCACAGCCGGGTACGCATTGCGCATGCGAGAGTCGCGCAACGCCTGCTGAATGGTCCGGCAGCCTTCTGGGCCCTGAAGTCCGGAAGGCTGCACACCAATGCTGATCATGACGTTGGAGCCGACTCCCCTTTGAGCAGTGTGAATTTATGAGTCTTCTGGGACCTGTGATGTGTCCTAGAAGACTGCAGAGAGGGATTGGGTGAGGAGAACTTCCACTCAGATCTCCTAGCAATCTGAGCAGAAGTGGGAGTGGGTACCTGTCAAAACTAGGTACCCACTCTCCCCCCCCCCCCAAAAAAGGGGGGGAGTGGGTACCTAGTTTTGACAGGTACCCACTCCCACTTCTGCTCAGATTGCTAGGCGATCTGAGTGGAAGTTCTTCTCTCCCCCTTCCTCTCTGCAGTGCTTAAAGCAGAACGTCACCTTTTGCATGGAGCTCCACTTTAAGAAACAGCAGTCTATCTATGGGACAGGAAGTGAAATCTCCCCAATAGGACACAAAAAAAAGGGGGGGGGGGTTCATTTGTATCCTAAAAAAGTTTTGGCTTTAGATATACTTCTAAAGCCTAACTTGCAGAATGTTTGTTGAGCCCTGGTTCACACTTGTGCAGGCTGGGCAGCCCGCGTTTGCACAGGCACGGCAGCCCATTCATTTGAATCGGCTGCTGTGCCTGCGTTTCCCATAAAAAAGTAGCAGGGAAATCGCATGGTGCTTTTGAACGTGTGATTTTCATGCGGTTCCCACACCTCGCTGTGGGCTGAGGTGCGTGGGGGTGCCATTAAGAATGAATTTCTCTGCAGAGCAGCGCAAATTGGCTAGGCTAACATGCGGGCAAGTGTGAACCTAGCCTTAGGGCCCATAAACATCTTTGCTGTCTGTTAATGCACATTAATGTGCGTTGCGTTAAGGCAGCCAATTCAGCCCATTGCTGACCTGCTACTGAAAATGAAAGGTCCCTGGCAGTCAAGCTGGTCCAGTGGCCTCAACACTTTCTGAGTTACTGGCCAAAAATAAATATAGAAACTAGTGCCTCGTTTCCACCGAGCGGATCGGTTCGGGTCGGTACAGTTTGGAAGGGTTAGAATGGTCCGGCCTATTCAGGTGAGCGTTTCCACTGCAAGTCGGACCATCAGGGTCCATACGGAGTTCAGAAAAAATGCCTAGCGTGGCCTCACACTGATTGGCAGACGTTTTTCTGTCCGCCAATCATTGGAATGTATTGTAGCTCCGCCCTAACCGAACCGTTCCATTTTCTATGGCCCCACATCTGAAGCAGGACCCTGAATGGTTCAGTATGGTAAGGTTGTATGAGCCGCTTTCATAATGGAAACACTGAAAATAGCGTACCGTACCGAACCGATCCGCTCAGTGGAAACGAGGCATAGGTGTACTCGCATTGCTCTGAATTTACTGGCTACCTGATTGTTTCAGAGCCTTTAAGTGGTTCTAAAGCTTTAAGGTTTTTCACCTTAAACTTCTGTGCTGCAGCCCCCCCCCCCCCTTTTTCTTATCTGAACCTGATCCGATCCAGCGAAGTGCATGAGTGCAGCAGCTCCCTTCTCATTGGACTGATTTATAGCAGCGGGAGCCATTCAATGGACACAGACAGCGCACAGGTGAGCATGCGCTGGTACCCCAAGGGAAAGCGACCCATCGAAGAGGAGGGGCCTGGAGCACCAACGGGGGACCCCAGAAGAAGAGGACCCGGGCTTGCTCTGTGCAAAAGCATTCAACAGAGCAGGTAAGCATTATTTTAATTGAAAAAAATAAAGTATTGAAGCCAGTACTGTCTCCATAAGTTTTCTTACTTCTAGTTTCCTTCAAAAGGATAAGTTCACCTCTGGGGAAAAAATAATAAATGTAGAAAAAAAAAAATGTGCATTTATAATTTTTTTCCCCCAGAAGTCTGCAAAGCATTAGTGCCAGGATTGGACCTCCTAGCAGGCTTTGCAGTACAGAACATATTGATATCTGACAGCCATTGAGTTGTTCTGGAGTCTACACCAGGGGTCTCCAAACTTTTCAGTACAAGGGCCACATTGTATATTTGATAAAAATCTGAACAACAGAGCAAGAACTTCAGTAAAACAAAGCAAATAATGTACAAATAAATTTGAGCCCATCACAGTCCCCCTTACATCAAATTCCCCCAACATAGTACCAATCACAGTCCCCCTTAGATCAGTATCCTTTCCTACATCAGAGTCCCCATCACAGTCCCCCTTACATCAAATTCCCCCAACAGAGTACCAATCACAGTCCCCCTTACATCAGTATCCTTTCCTACATCAGAGTCCCCATCACAGTCCCCCTTAAATCAGTGTCCTCTCTTACATCAGAGTACCCAATAGGGTTCCCTTTAACATAAGTACTACCACCAGAGTCCCCCTTATATCAGAGTTCCTATCAGAGACCCCTTTACATTAGATTTCCCACCACATCAGAGCCTCATTGTTATCCTTACATCAGGGTCCCCATCAGAGTCCCTCCTACAGCAAAGTTTGCCCCTTACATTAGGGTCCTCATCGGAGTCCTTTCTTACATCAGAGTTCCCCTTTACATCAGGGTCACCACCAGAGTCCCTATAAGTCTCCGATCTGTCCATCGCAATCATGTCGCAGTACTGCTAAAAATCGCAGATCACCGGCATTACTACAGTGGTGTGAAAAAGTGTTTGCCCCCTTCCTCATTTCCTGTTCCTTTGCATGTTTGTCACACTTAAGTGTTTCGGAACATCAAACCAATTTAAACAATAGTCAAGGACAACACAAGTAAACACAAAATGCAATTTGTAAATGAAGGTGTTTATTATTAAAGGTGAAAAAAAATCCAAACCATCATGGCCCTGTGTGAAAAAGTGATTGCCCCCCTTGTTAAAACATACTATAACTGTGGTTGTCCACACCTGAGTTCAATTTCTCTAGCCACACCCAGGCCTGATTATTGCCACACCTGTTCACAATCAAGGCATCACTTAAATAGGAGCTGCTTGACACAGTAAGGTCCACCAGAAGATCCTTAAAAGCTAAACATCATGCCGAGACCCAAAGAAATTCAGGAACAATTGAGAAAGTAAGTGAGATCTATCAGTCTGGAAAGGGTTATAAAGCCATTTCCAAAGCTTTGGGAATCCAGCGAACCACAGTGAGAGCCATTATCCACAAATGGCGAAGACATGGAACAGTGGTGAACCTTCCCAGGAGTGGCCGGCCGCCCAAAATTACCCCAAGAGCGCAGCGACGACTCATCCAAGAGGTCAAAAAAGACCCCACAACAACGTCCAAGGAACTGCAGGCCTCACTTGCCTCAGTTAAGGTCAGCGTTCATGCCTCCACCATCAGGAAAAGACTGGGCAAAAATGGCCTGCATGGCAGAGTTCCAAGGAGAAAACCACTGCTGAGCAAAAAGAACATCAAAGCTCGTCTCAATTTCTCCACAACACATCTTGATGAGCCCCAAGACTTTTGGGACAACATTCTGTGGACCGATGAGACAAAAGTGGAACTCTTTGGAAGGTGTGTGTCCAAGTATATCTGGCGTAGAAGGAACACTGCATTTCAGAAAAAGAACATTATACCAACAGTAAAATATGGTGGTGGTAGTGTGATGGTCTGGGGCTGTTTTGCTGCTTCAGGACCTGGAAGACTTGCCGTGATAAAAGGAACTATGAATTCTGCTGTCTACCAAGAGATCCTGAAGGAGAATGTCCGACCATCTGTTCGTGTACTCAAGCTGAAACGAACTTGGGTTCTGCAGCAGGACAATGATCCTAAACACACCAGCAAGTCCACCACCGAATGGCTGAAGAAAAACAAAATGAAGACTTTGGAGTGGCCTAGCCAAAGTCCAGACCTGAATCCTATTGAGATGTTGTGGTATGACCTTAAAAAGGCCGTTCATGCTCGAAAACCCTCTAATGTAACTGAATTAGGACAATTCTGCAAAGATGAGTGGGCCAAAATTCCTCCAGGACGCTGTAAAAGCCTCATTGCACGTTATCGCAAACGCTTGGTTGCAGTTGTTGCTGCTAAGGGTGGCCCAACCAGTTATTAGGTTTAGGGGGCAATCACTTTTTCACACAGGGCCATGATGGTTTTGATTTTTTTTCACCTTTAATAATAAACACCTTCATTTACAAATTGCATTTTGTGTTTACTGGTGTTGTCCTTGACTATTGTTTAAATTGGTTTGATGTTCCGAAACACTTAAGTGTGACAAACATGCAAAGGAACAGGAAATGAGGAAGGGGGCAAACACTTTTTCACACCACTGTAGTAAAAAAAAATTATAAAAATGCCATAAATCTTTCCCATAGTTTGCAGACACTATAACTTTCACGCAAACCAATCAATATACACTTTTTTCAATCTTTTTTACCACAAATATGTAAAAGAATATATATTGGCCTAAACTGATGAAGAAATTTAGAAATTCGTTTTTTTTTTAAAACTTTGGGGGATATTTATTATAGCAAAAAGTAAAAAAATATTGTTTTTTTTTTTCAAAATTGTCGCTCTTAAAAAAATAAAAACTGTGGGGAAAAAAAGGACGCAAATTTTGTTAGGGTACAGCGTTGAACGACCGCACAATTGTCAGTTAAAGCGATGCAGTGCCAAATTGTAAAAAGTGCTCTGGTCAGGAAGGGGGTAAAATCTTCTGGGGCTGAAGCAGTTAAAGTGCACGTCCTCTTGGCTAAGTGTTTCCATATTTGGAGGGAATGGCGCTGTTTTTGAGCCATTCCATCAGCTACGGGCTCATTCAAACAGGGCCTGCCGCTGACTGTACTCCACAAGTGTCAGAGATCAGGGGATCTAAATACTTTTATGTAAGAGGATAAGGTGCATTTATCTATCCTACTTAAATCTCTTTCACAGCCAGCTGTGCCCCACACGTAACACACGGCTGAGTGTAACTAAATATTTCTAATGGTAACCAGACAGGTGCTGCTGTAACTCACCAGTGTAAAGGGGGAGCAGCCATCATCAAAGTGGCTGAGGGAAATCCTGTTTGTGTTACCCATAGCAACCTGCTATATGCTTATACCATAAGGCTCAGTTCACACCTGTGTAATGTGCGTTGGGGCAGACAATTCAATTGAATGGGATACCTATCACAGTGCATGACTGAGTTTTTAAAATTGCGTCACACAAAAATGCATGGTAATTTGTTACGTTTTCATCAAGGTGTGCTGGGGTGGCATTTACAATGAAAGACACACTTTTTGTGTGCACTGTGGGGATGCGCGTGACATTGAGTGCCTTCCTGCATCGCACAAGTGTAAATGGAGCCGAATGCACTATAACTCTTTAGGAATCTGACTGGAATTTCATCTGTTGCCACGGGCAACACTTAAGCCTGGTATATAATAAGGCCCCTTTCACGCGATAGACCCGCTCGGATCCGCCAATCAGTTTTTTCAGGCGGATCCGAGCGGGCCACCCATTGACTTGTACGGGCAGGCGGATGTCAGCGGAGATGTGTCCGCTGACACCCACCTGCCATCCGATCCGACTAGATCCGCTAAAAACAGATGCATTGCGATATGTTCGCCATCCATCCAGCGGATCAGATGCTGTCCGTTTTCATCCGATCTTCTCCGTTGTGGCTGCGGAGCACACTGCACAGAAACGCTGTGCATTTTTGGCTCCGTTTCAGGGCCAAATTCAGGCATAGATTCGGCCCCGATTCGTCCATGAAACGGGGAACAGGGACGCACAGCGCTCCTGTGCGATCCGCAGCCGGTTCCAGTGTGAACCCGGCCTAAAGGTTTAGTTCACCTTTACGAAAAAATTGCCTGCACAGATAAGAGGCACCTGTAGATAAAAACAAACTTTGCAGCTTGGACTAAAGTTGAACAATGCCCTTGCTAAAGGTGTGGTCCATTTACATATTCTATCTCCCAAAGCCTGATTGGAATACTCCCAGGCTGTTGCTAGGGCATTGCTAAGTGAGGCCTAGTCCTTCCTGCTCACCTCCACCATCACAGTAGTGAGTTCTTAAAGGCTGAGCTCAAAGCTACTGCATCAGGGGGGAGAGAAAGAGCATGCGAGGGGGTTTGAATCAGAGAAAGAGATCACTCCTGTGATAGAGGTGGTGAGCAGTAAATGACTAGGCCTCACTTAGCAACGTCCTAGCAATGTCCTGAGAGTATTCCAATCAGGCTTTGAGAGGTATGCAAATGGCCTACACCTATAGCAAGAGCATTACTCAACTTCAGTCAGAGCTGCACAGTTTGTCATTATATACAGGTGCCACTTATGTGACATTTCATAAAACAAAACTGCTTAGCACAACTGCAAAATGACCATCTCCAGGCATGAACCCCCCCCAGCACCAACTATTAACAGTAATAGGATGAACGTCTCTTCTACGCAACATGGAGCACACGCGCTGTTAGCTCTACTGATGAATCAGCGGATTATAATCTCCTGGTGAAGTGTGCCAGTCCGCTGGATACTGGAAATGTAGGGAGGATAAGAGATGTGGGAGCATTGTGTGGACAAAGTATGACCATCCCGTGTCTAATATTAGCCCATGCTAATAAAAACAACCGTAAATCACTCTAAAAATAAGGCCCGGCTGTCATTTGCCATACACTCAACAATGACATGCTGGACTAGCCGAGCCAAACACAAAGGGCGTTCCAATCTGAAGGCATGACTCGAGTGCCAAAGAGATTTTTTCGAGCTGCTCAAGCTAGTATACGATGAGTGGACTGACCCTTTAAAATAGATGTAGGCCCTAATTATGTGACGTTAAGTTTGCTAAAGCCCAGTTATGGTCAGAACTATGATAGTTTTCCTGCAAGTTTTGATTCAACTCCCTTTTTTTATTTCTATTTAGGAAGTACAGATTTTACTTTTTTAATTTTTTTTTGCATTTCAGTGCTGCTGACCTCCTCCAGTCTCTTGCAGGCCCCATCCTCTGTATATACACTCGATGGGTGCATTGTTCAGGGCAGATTCCCTAATGGTGATAACAGTGAACCATGCCTGGACTGAAACAGCTTCCATTGGAGCTCCATATGTCAAGGTGACAGTGATGAGACAAGGTCATCCAGTGCCCAGGGCGAAGGTGCCAAACGACAAGCCCCCCTGATGTGGGTGCCACCGATCATCTTCTGCAGCTGGGATCTTTGCTACTAGCACCTCAGTTCCGCTACTGCCTGTCTGACAGTTGCACAGTGCAAAAAAAGTTGTGAACCCCCCAGAGTGCCAACACCTGGTGTCGTCTACATCACCCTAAGTATGCCACTGATGCAGACAATGAACTTCACCACTGGAGACATCGCTGCTCATATGCTTGGGCTCCTCCTGCCCCCAGGCAGCATGGCAGGCCAGAGGATAGAAGGGGTGAACGTGGGCTATATGTGCTTCTGCACCCCAACACAAAAAGACACTGCACCAGGGGCAGCCATCCCTCCTGCCCACGTGATGCACCAACACATAAAGTCACTGCACCAGGGGTGTCTACCCCTCCTCCTGATCACCCCCAAAACACAAAGTCACCACTCTAGGGGCAGCTGCCTCTTCTGCACCCCCCGACACATAAAGACGATGCACAGTGGGCAGCTGCCCCCCACCGAAACCCAGCCCTGCATGGTGATGATGCAGGAGCACAAACTGGAGATGGAACAGGGCATTGTCACCCTATAACAGGCCAATGACTAGGGTTGTAACCTCATCCCTTTAAACCCAAACACATATTAATTACACAGGTTCTGTGGCTAATTAAGGTGATAATTAAACTCACTTGGTGCATTATCTGCATTAAATTAGCCTCAGAACCTGTGTAATTCATATGTGTTCAGGGTTTAAAGGGATGAGGCGACAACCCTACCAAGGACTGTCATTGCAGGATCGCCAGATAATTTTTTGATGGAGGCACATTAACATGAAAGATTATATACAATTTTTAATGATTGTGTTTAATGTCCATTTCAAGGCCTCATGCACATGGATGCTCACCAGCTCCTGTGTGCTGAGGCATAAAATCCATGGCATTTTCATGCTCCCAGAGGCCTGCATGCGCTGCTTACACCTGCCAATACAAGTGAATGGCTGTAGGTGGCTGTGCTCAGGTAAACGCCAATGGCTTCTGCATCAGCATTTACCCACGCATGCGCATACAGCACGTCTCCCTGGACACACCAATTGCTCTAGAGACGTTTTCATTTATTTCAGAAGTTAAATGCAGAAGAGAGGGGCTGAAAAACATATTGTCTTTAGTCACTCTTTCAAACTCTTCAAAGAAACTGGATCAAAATTTGTAGGGAAATAATCATAATTGGGATCAGATGTGCGTCTCAGAATAATTGCAGTTACAATGAAAAGTCCAAACAGATATTAAGGCTGAACTCCGGGCAAACAAATAAACACAGCGGTGAAATATGTAAAATTTGAGAGCCCAACGATTTGAATTTACGTCTATCCAGTCCTGAGATTTACACAGTTCTGCCATGCTGCCCCATAGCCCTATGTAGCAGGGGATAGGACCTGATCTTTATCTGCTGACCTACAGGTCTTCTCCCACACAGCCTAGCCTGTGACTGGACAGTAAAAGGAGAAGCAGCTGACTGATGAGCTCATCTCTATCACTTTGCTTCCAGCACTGACCACCAGGGGGCCTTACACAGGGCATCTGAAAGAAAGACTGTAGTACTATACATAACAACCAATCAGATCATAACGGTACAGTCCATCCAGCGCCAGTGTGTGCAGACTAGCAAATGCATTTACCAGTGATTGGCAATTCTAGCTCCCTCTTTCACAAAGTCTCCCTCCTCCTGCTGCGACATAACTGACAGTTATGGGTGGGTTGACTTTTTAAAAATATTCAACAATGAACTAAAAAAAAAAATGAAAAGGAGAATCTGTTTGTTATAGACATATTATAAACCATGAGATACTTAAAGAAATGTGTCACCCATGGCTACTGCCAAGTTGCTAGGAACAACATGGACCACTCTTCTGCCAGACTATGATAAAGAAGATACCATGGGGTGTATTTCTAAAAAGAGAAATCATAGAACTCTTCATCCTGTGAAACTGTGTGTACATTAGTGTAAAGTGGGGCAAAATCAAGTCATTTGATTATTTTGAATGTTTTTTTATTAAACAAAAAAAAATGTGGTTTGGGAAATTACAGAATTATGGCCACTAGATGGGGCTGATGAACATAGGAAATACATATCTATTTTCTATGATCCGTGGCTCGTTTGTAGAAATCCAACCAAGAAGACCCGCAGGTTGCCAACATCCCAAATTCATAGCTCCCAACTGTCCCTGATTTCGAGGGACTGTCCCTGATTGGGAGCAATGTCCCTCTGTTCCTCATTCCCCCCTCATTTTTCCCTCATTTTGGTCTGATCTATATAAACAGCACTTTTTATCTTTCAAAAAGTGTTTCCCAGCGCTAAACCTTTCATCCAATTTCTAAATTGCTGCATTTGTACATTTTAAAAGCCAATATAAAGGAATAGTAGTGGTAAAAAAAAAAAAAAAAAAAATCCCTTCTGGATTAAATGAAACATTTTATTGGTTAATTATCCTTTAAGGGCGTGTGACAGGGGGGCGTGCCCTATACCTACATTCTCCTTTAAGGGCGTGTGACAGGGGGGCGTGCCCTATACCTACATTCTCCTTTAAGGGCGTGTGACAGGGGGGCGTGCCCTATACCTACATTCTCCTTTAAGGGCGTGTGACAGGGGGGCGTGTCCTATGCCTACATACGTTTGTTAGTAGGTGTCCCTCATTCCCATCTCAAAATGTTGGGAGGTATGCAAATTAGACAATCATGGATAAGGAGTACCCCCCAAGGAAATACTAGGGGACTTTAGGGGCAACTGATCAACAGAGTAAATATTAGAAAATAGAAATGTATTACCGTATATACTCGAGTATAAGCCGACCCGAATATAAGCCGAGGCACCTAATTTTACCACAAAAAACTGGGAAAACTTATTGACTCGCGTATAAGCCTAGGGTGAGAAATGCGCAGCTACTGTAAGTGGAAAAGAGGGTCAACAATGCCCATTTGCAGCCTCACTGTGCCCGTTTGCATGCCTCACTGTGCCCATTTGCAGCCATAGGTCCCCTGAACTTCAAACTTGGTAGTTAAGGGTTCCTAGATGCCCCCCAGCCAAAATTTGGGGTCTCTGGACCCAAAGGGTCCCGAAATGACATTGCTGCAGATGGACACAGTTGACCGACTTTGGGGCCCCGTATCTCGGGGCCACTTGGTGCTAGGAACCCCAAATTGTTATGTTGTAGTGTTGGTTCCACTGGGTTTGCGCACCAAATTTAGGGTTCCTAGCACCAAGTGGCCCCGAAGTCGGGTCGGAAAATGTCATTCTCTGCTGCAGAAAATGCTTGACTCCAGTGGAAGCCGAGGGGGGCACTTTCAGCACAATAAAAATGTGCTGAAAAACTCGGCTTATACTCGAGTATATACGGTAATATAAAATATATGGCGCATACATCACCATAAACAATTGCATAAAAAGAGACAAGAGCAGTGTCATATATCATATATAAATGCAAATCCTTCAATGTTAAGCCCAAATGTTGATCCTCAGCTCCAGCTAGTGGCCATAATGTGGAACTTTCCTGATTCACTCTCCTCTGTGTGAATACATTAAACAACGTTCGACCTGGAGAGACAAATGACGTAATAATATTCTACTTTGCCCCGATGTGCACAGAAGGAACATACATGCATGACTGACTAGCAAAAAATACCCTGGTCCGTCATGAAGGGGGTAAAATCTTCCGGTGCTCAATGGTTAAAGAGGAATAGCCTTCTTGCGCTTTTTTCGCCATAAAAAAAGCGCTGCAAAATCGCAGCAGTGTGAACATTGAATAGCGCCCAGCAGTGTTTTCAGGGGACTCCTAGCCATAGAAATCACCAATGTTGCCAGCCTATAATCACACTTATATGAAGGGATCCATTAAAAATAATAACGCTTTTAAACATCAGCGCCGGATGCGCCAAGACGCCGCTAGGTGCGCCTGACCTGACATTTCATTCAGCACAAACATTGCTTTATTCGTCATAGCGGCACAGCGACACTAAGCCATAAATCACCGGCTTCCTCTACAGAAATAGCAATGCAGCCATCCTAATGACACTGCAATCAAGGTGGAGTTTAGCAGCAGGAAATACAAACACACGTGTCGGACATCTTTGCTCGGCCCGTTGAGATTTGGCGTAATACCCAAACAGAAAGACGTATGCGACTGCACTTTGCCGTTTAGCGACGGCGGGCAGAAAGCCTATTACATTGGCAGCGGCTGACCCAATAAACGTGTAAGTTTGTGGCATATTAAAAGAAAACAGTAGCAGATCGCTGTCATCGCGGCACAGCTTCTGACGCTGACGGCATGCTTTGCTCAGTCTAGCGTGCGGCTCGCTCCAGGGAGGGGGGGGGGGGACTGGGATTGCTCACACAGCCAATAATCAAAGTGCCCCGAGGAGGCTGAGATGACCCGTCACCATAGCGCTACCCAGCTGGTCACCTCTGCTGTCAGCAGAGATGTCATTTCCGTATGGATGGCGTGCAAAGCTGCGTCGTGATACGGACGCAAGGACCCCAGCAGGACAGGGCAAGGGCAGCAAACCCCAGGACTCAGCCCCCCATTTATACCTACAGCCAGGCCAATTAGAGGCCTTATTTTCACGTTTCTATGTGCATTTTTCATGCGTTTTTTTTCCAAAATTGCTAACTTATGCCGCATACACACGATCGAACATTAATCGGACATTCCGACAACAAAATCCCAGGGATTTTTTCCGACGGATGTTGGCTCAAACTTGTCTTGCATACACACGGTCACACAAAGTTGGTCGGACATTGCGAACGTCAAGAACGTGGTGACGTACAACACGTACGACGAGCCGAGAAAAATTAAGTTCAATAGCCAGTGCGACTCTTCTGCTTGATTCTGAGCATGCATGGAACTTTGTGCGTTGGAATTGTGTACACACTACAAGTCCCAGCATAGGAGGCTGCCGTATATCAGTGCCACACAGAGGGCACTACAAGTCCCAGCATAGGAGGCTGCCATATATCAGTCCCCCACAGAGGGCACTACAAGTCCCAGCATGGGAGGCTGCCATATATCAGTCCCACACAGAGGGCACTACAAGTCCCAGCATGGGAGGCTGCCATATATCAGTCCCCCACAGAGGGCACTACAAGTCCCAGCATGGGAGGCTGCCATATATCAGTCCCCCACATAGGGCACTACAAGTCCCAGCATGGGAGGCTGCCATATATCAGTCCCCCACAAAGGGCACTACAAGTCCCAGCATGGGTGGCTGCCATATATCAGTCCCACACAGAGGGCACTACAAGTCCCAGCATGGGAGGCTGCCATATATTAGTCCCCCACAGAGGGCACTACAAGTCCCAGCATGGGAGGCTGCCATATATCAGTCCCCCACATAGGGCACTACAAGTCCCAGCATGGGAGGCTGCCATATATCAGTCCCCCACATAGGGCACTACAAGTCCCAGCATGGGAGGCTGCCATATATCAGTCCCCCACAGAGGGCACTACAAGTCCCAGCATAGGAGGCTGCCATAGATCAGTCCCCCACAAAGGGCACTACAAGTCCCAGCATGGGAGGCTGCCATATATCAGTCCCCTACATAGGGAACTACAAGTCCCAGCATGGGAGGCTGCCATATATCAGTCCCCCACAGAGGGCACTACAAGTCCCAGCATGGGAGGCTGCCATATATCAGTCCCCTACATAGGGAACTACATGTCCCAGCATGGGAGGCTGCCATATATCAGTCCCCCACAGAGGGCACTACAAGTCCCAGCATGGGAGGCTGCCATATATCAGGCCCCCATAGAGGGCACTACAAGTCCCAGCATGGGAGGCTGCCATATATCAGTCCCCCACAGAGGGCACTACAAGTCCCAGCATGGGAGGCTGCCATATATCAGTCCCCTACATAGGGAACTACAAGTCCCAGCATGGGAGGCTGCCATATATCAGTCCCCCACAGAGGGCACTACAAGTCCCAACATGGGAGGCTGCCATATATCAGTCCCCCATAGAGGGCACTACAAGTCCCAGCATGGGAGGCTGCCATATATCAGTCCCCCACAAAGGGCACTACAAGTCCCAGCATGGGAGGCTGCCATATATCAGTCCCCTACATAGGGAACTACAAGTCCCAGCATGGGAGGCTGCCATATATCAGTCCCCCACAGAGGGCACTACAAGTCCCAGCATGGGAGGCTGCCATATATCAGTCCCCCATAGAGGGCACTACAAGTCCCAGCATGGGAGGCTGCCATATATCAGTCCCCCATAGAGGGCACTACAAGTCCCAGCATGGGAGGCTGCCATATATCAGTCCCCCACAGAGGGCACTACAAGTCCCAGCAGAGCGGGCTGCCAGCAGTCCTCCAAACACAGCATTAGGAGACCGCAGCCAAGCACAGTGGGCCCCCCCTGGCCTTGGGGGCCCGCGTGCACCGCACACCCGGCACACATGGATAATACGCCACTGCTTAGGGCCTGTTCACACCTGGGCGTTGCATTAACACACTTGTAGAACCACAAAGCACACCAACATGTTTACTGCCGTACAGTGCGTCGTTGTTCGTTTTGCATACCAATCCACCTAAGGCTAAAGTTCACACAGGCGCACAGTTTGAAAGCCGCCTTTACTGCACATTATTGCGCCTATAGCATTACAAAGGGCACTTACACGCAACTTGTGGTTGAGGGTGGTAAAAACACATGGCTGAGCTGTGTTTTATTTCCCCCACCCCCCTTAAAGAGGAACCACACTGCATCTGAGCACCACAAACCAAAAATGCTATTTTGTTACAATTGTAATGTGCAGAGCAAACTCTCCCATCCCTCCATGTCTCCCTGCTTTATTTTGCTGAGAGATCACTTTGAAAAACATCCATCTTGAGTAAGGGCCTCACACCACATGCAGTCTAGTTTTTTTTCTGCATCAAAAATGCATGGAAAGTAGGTTAAATGTTTTTTTTTTTTCCAATGGCATATTCACACCAGTGCTTGAAGTTCCAGTTCCAGAAAAAAAGTAGAACCTGCTGCATTTTTCCTGCACTGGAACGCTGTAAAATGCATCAAAAACACACTGGAATACACAAAAAAAAACACTGGAACATACAAAAAACACACTGGAACATACAAAAAAAACACACTGGAACATACAAAAAACACACTGGAACATACAAAAAAAAACACACTGGAACATACAAAAAACACACTGGAACACACAAAAAACGCATTGGAACACACAAAAAACGCATTGGAACACACAAAAAACACACTGGAACGCACAAAAACGCATTGGAACACACAAAAAATACACTGGAACGCACAAAAAACACACTGGAACGCACAAAAAACACACTGGAACACACAAAAAATACACTGGAACGCACAAAAAACACACTGGAACATACTAAAAAACCCACTGGAACACACAAAAAACACACTGGAACGCACAAAAAACACACTGGAACGCACAAAAACGCATTGGAACACACAAAAAATACACTGGAACGCACAAAAAACACACTGGAACGCACAAAAAACACACTGGAACACACAAAAAACACACTGGAACGCACAAAAAACACACTGGAACGCACAAAAAACACACTGGAACACACAAAAAACACAATGGAACACACAAAAAAACACACTGGAACACACTGGAACACACATGTCCTTGCTTAGGGTTAACAAAAAAAAGAGGGGGAAAAAATGCACTGGCCTGCATCAAAAACGCACTAAAAATGTGCATGCAGAAAAGCATCTGGAATGCATCCAGACTGCGTTTCTATGGTGTGTCCTAAGGGCAGATGATTCATGTAGCATTTACTTCCTGTAATCCATCTGTTCTTAGCTCAGGCATGCAGACAGCAGGGTGTGCTTAGCTGAGAAAACCCCTCCTCCCCTCCTGAAGACTCCTGGGATGTATGACATCATTTGCCTAGGCATGGAAAGCAGGAAGTATGTGAAAAATGGGTTTAAAATATAATCAAAAATTATATAATTTTCCTATCTATTTACTAATGCTATCAACATAAGGAATACAAATAGTCAATGATGATTGGGAGAGTGACATGAAATATGCACATAACAAATCCCTCTATAGTGTGTACTTGTCTCAATGAAGAGCGCTAAGGCTGGGGTCACACTTGTGCGATCGCAGACATCGCATGCGATTCGCACCGCATTGCTGTGCGATGCAAATTTAGCCATACAAACTGTATCGCTGAAATCGCATTGGCGCAGGACCCTTTTTTTTTTGGTTGGCACTGGAATCAGATCGCACGGGTATGAACCAATTCCTGCACCATTTGACAGTTCACACCGCGATCTGCGAACCGATCTGGGGGTGTCATCAACTTTACATTGACACCCCCAGCCGTTCGCAGAGGGCAGTGTGAGCCAGTGTGCGATTCAGGTGCGATGCAGGAACCGCAGGGTTTCCCGTATCGCACCAGTGTGAACCGGTACTGAGTGCCGCTTCACACCAGCACGATGCGAGAACCAGCGCAATTCCAGTGGCGGTTCCCACATCGCATAGAACTCGCAGGCAGTTCACACTGCCCTATGCAAACCACTGCGGGTGTCAATGACGCCCCCAGATCGGGGTTAGCATATCGCGGTGTGAACTGTGAATTCGGACATGAATCGGATCACATGGCTGCGATTCTGGTGCGGACCAAAAAAAAGGGTCCTGCGCAATTTTGGTCTGAATGTGATGCGAATTCAGCCATACAATGTGTATGACTAAATTCGCATCGCACACACATCGCATGTGATCTGGTGGTGCAAATCACAAGCGATGTCTGACATCGCACAAGTGTGAACCGCCACTAATGCCGCGTACACACGAGCGGATTTTCCGCCAGAAAAATCTTGGATGGTTTTTCTGTCAGAATTCTGCTCAAGCTTGGCTTGCATACACACGGTCACACAAAGAATTTGCTGAACTTTTCGACCGCCAAGAACGCGGTGACGTACAACACTACGACGAGCCGAGAAAATGAAGTTCAATGCTTCCGAGCATGCGTGGAATTGTTTCCGAGCATGCGTAGGAATTTTGCGCGTCGGAATTGGTACAGACGATCGGAATTTTCCGACCGAAAAAATTGAGAACCTGCTCTCAATCTTTTGCTGGCGGAAATTCGGCCAGCAAAAGTCCGATGGAGCATACACACGGTCGCATTTTCCGACCAAAAGCTCTTTTGCTGGCCGAATTTCCGATCGTGTGTACGTGGCATAAGTGTCACTTCTGTCTGCTGCTTTGCTCCTCTGCTATCAGCATGAATCACTTCTGACAAGCTTTCCTGACACCAAGAGAAAAAAGGTGACAAGGGAGGGACCTCCAGCTGATTGACAGCCTCCTGTGTGCTGTGAGAAGGGGAGGGGTGTCTCTTCCCTCCAATCAGCTCTCAGAGCTCTCCTCACTGAGCTCTGCAGATTGTCACTTCAGCTCTCCGCCCCCTTTTTTCTGACAACTCAGACAAGCTTTATAAGCGGATGTAGAGAAGAGAAGCTGCAGACAGACAGGTACATCTTATGCAGGAGGATCTCTGTGTACCACCTGAGGATAATCCCTTCGCTGGGTGTATGTAAGGGTTTACAACCACTTTAATGGAACGCACATAAGACGCATATTCAGTGCGTGTGTGTTAGAGCGTCACACAGATATGAATGGGCCTAAGTGAATAATATTCAATGCTTTTTTTTTTCCACTACAGGCTCTTGAATTATCCTTGTGCCCAATGAGACACGATTTCCACTTTGCTTGTTGGCCTTGAAGTCCACCAATGGTGAGGAGCGATGTTCTCTAGAGGACGATCACAGACACAACATTCCATTCACAGGGATCAGGCTCACTCATTTAGCCGTGTGACGGTTATTTTCAGTCCTCATTGGTCTCCACTGAAAATAACTGTCACTTTTTGGGAACAGAAGGCCCCTTATCCCGGAGTGTGAGGGTCACGTTACAATCGCACCAGACAATTTCTGCACAATCAACATTGGCGCGACCATCTCTGTGTAATAAGAGGACCTACCTAATCTCTCCAATCAACTGGCATCACTCAGGCAGGCCCTGATCTGGTGGATCTGCCAGTGGCCATACACATAACGATCTGATTGAACGATTGTTCGTAGAACCAGGAAATATAATCAGAATGAGCCCCTTATAGTGGCCATACACAGAACAATTTTATATACAATTGCATTGCCTATAAATTTACTGTCCTATCGTGTTTGTAGTCAGGATATCGAAAAGATAATCAGATCTATGAATTATATAAAAGAGACACGTAATATGTCACTCATCAAATATGAGCAAAACCGATCAATTTCATTGAAGCTATTCTGATTGGTCTGGATGGAAAATCCGATCGTAGAAGATAATTCAATATGACCGCTGAGTGTATGGCACATCGAAGAATCTTTTCAATATTTCTGACTACAAACACGATAGGACAATACATTTCTAGGCAATGCAATTGTATATAAAATTGTTCTGTGTATGGCCACTATAAGAGCTCATTCATGCATGTGGTAGCCCTGTAAAAAGCGATTTGGTATAGATCACCCCTCACTCCAATATAGATCGCCCTCCATCCCAGTATAGATCACCCTCCATCCCAGTACAGATCACCCTCCATCCCAGTATAGATCACTCCCATCCCAGTATAGATCACCCTACATCCCAGTATAGATCGCCCTCCATCCCAGTATAGATCACTCCCATCCCAGTATAGATCACCCCCCCATCCCAGTATAGATCACCCTCCATCCCAATATAGATCACCCCCCATTCCAGTATAGATCACCCTCCATCCCAGTATAGATCACCCACCCTCCCAGTATAGATCACCCTCCATCCCAGTATAGATCACCCTCCATCCCAGTATAGATCTCCCTCCATCCCAGTATAGATCACCCCTCACTCCAATATAGATCGCCCTCCATCCCAGTATAGATCACCCCCATCCCAGTATAGATCACCCTCCATCCCAGTATAGATCACCCCTCACTCCAATATAGATCGCCCTCCATCCCAGTATAGATCGCCCTCCATCCCAGTATAAACCCCCCCTCATCCCAGTATAGATCGCTCTCCATCCCAATATAGATCACCCTTCATCCCAGTAGATCACCCCTCACTCAAATATAGATCACCCCCCATTCCAGTATAGATCACTCCAATATAGATAACCCTTCATCCCAGTGTAGGGTCACCTTACTGTAGATTGCACAATCAGATAAGTGTATGGACATCAGGATATTGTACACAATGCAATCGGTACAATCACTTAAAAGGGATTGCACAATCAGATTGCATAGTGTAGGGTCCCCTTACTGTAGATTGCACAATCATATTAGTGTATGGATATTATAAAGGCGATTGTACAGATTGCATTGTGTACAGTCACTTAAAGGGGATTGCACAATCAGATTGTATTGCATGTGATGAGCTTCAGATTGGTGAGCTGAGCCTCTTGGGTCTGCTTCACACACGACCAACTCTAGATACTTCAAGAGCAAGTACGATCATAGGGGAGAGTACGATCATAGGTCATAGTACGATCATAGGGGAGAGTACGATCATAGGGGAGAGTACGAAGTACGATCATAGGTCCTAGTACGATCATAGGGGAGAGTACGATCATAGGTCATAGTACGATCATAGGGGAGAGTACGATCATAGGTCATAGTAAGATCATAGGGGAGAGTACGATCATAGGGGAGAGTACGATCATAGGGGAGAGTACGATCATAGGTCCTAGTACGATCATAGGTCATAGTAAGATCATAGGGGAGAGTACGATCATAGGGGAGAGTACGATCATAGGGGAGAGTACGATCATAGGGGAGAGTACGATCATAGGTCATAGTACGATCATAGGGGAGAGTACGATCATAGGGGAGAGTACGATCATAGGTCATAGTACGATCATAGGGGAGAGTACGATCATAGGGGAGAGTACGATCATAGGTCATAGTACGATCATAGGGGAGAGTACGATCATAGGGGAGAGTACGATCATAGGGGAGAGTACGATCATAGGTCATAGTACGATCATAGGGGAGAGTACGATCATAGGTCATAGTACGATCATAGGGGAGAGTACGATCATAGGTCCTAGTACGATCATAGGTCATAGTAAGATCATAGGGGAGAGTACGATCATAGGGGAGAGTACGATCATAGGGGAGAGTACGATCATAGGGGAGAGTACGATCATAGGTCATAGTACGATCATAGGGGAGAGTACGATCATAGGTCATAGTACGATCATAGGGGAGAGTACGATCATAGGGGAGAGTACGATCATAGGGGAGAGTACGATCATAGGTCATAGTACGATCATAGGGGAGAGTACGATCATAGGGGAGAGTACGATCATAGGGGAGAGTACGATCATAGGTCATAGTACGATCATAGGGGAGAGTACGATCATAGGTCATAGTACGATCATAGGGGAGAGTACGATCATAGGTCATAGTACGATCATAGGGGAGAGTACGATCATAGGGGAGAGTACGATCATAGGGGAGAGTACGATCATAGGGGAGAGTACGAGTGATCCGGATCATGTCGATCTTTCTGCTGCCCCTCTTTATTGGATAGGATCTGATATAAAATCAGAGCTGGGATCCGGCAGATCCGGCTGGGTTTGTCAAGGATGCTCATAAAAGAGGAAGAGGCCAATCAACTCCCCATCCAGGGGGGGTCTCCTGTGTTTCCGAAAGACCCCAATCTGTCTCCATCCCAGCTCTGTCCCCTCCCACCCTGCATCATGCAGCAATCACAGCCACCGTGGGACGCCCCTCACCCATCCATCTCTCCACCACTGATGCAGATTAGGGCTCTTGTTTTTTTTTACTCCTTGTCCCTTTCCCAGCCAGGAGGGACCCCACCGAGCTGTATTAACCCTGCGTGGACTGCAACCGCTCTACTAGATCACCTACTGATCTGTGCAGAATTGCAATGAGGGGGTAAAGTACATGTAAAAGATTACAGGGCACCTTGTGATACCACACTGTCATCATATGTACACAGCTGGGACACTGACACTCCATGTACTGGGTGCATTGCACATGTGTGCCCCCATCCCAATATAGATCACCCTTCATCCCAGTATAGATTACCCTTCATCCCAGTATAGATCACCCCCCATCCCAATATAGATCACCCTTCATCCCAGTATAGATCACCCCTCACCCCAATATAGATCACCCTTCATCCCAGTATAGATCACCCCTCACCCCAATATAGATCACCCTTCATCCCAGTATAGATCACCCCTCACCCCAATATAGATCACCCCCCATCCCAATATAGATCACCCTTCATCCCAGTATAGATCACCCCTCATCCCAATATAGATCACCCCCCATCCCAATATAGATCACCCTTCATCCCAGTATAGATCACCCCTCACCCCAATATAGATCACCCCCCATCCCAATATAGATCACCCTTCATCCCAGTATAGATCACCCCTCACCCCAATATAGATCACCCTTCATCCCAGTATAGATCACCCCTCACCCCAATATAGATCACCCCCCATCCCAATATAGATCACCCTTCATCCCAGTATAGATCACCCTTCATCCCAATATAGATCACCCTTCAGCCTAGTATAGATCACCCCCACCCCAGTATAGATCGCCCCCCCATCCCAGTATAGATCGCCCTCCATCCCAGTATAGATCACCCCCATCCCAGTATAGATCACCCCCATCCCAGTATAGATCACCCTTCATCCCAGTATAGATCACCCCCATCCCAGTATAGATCGCCCTCCATCCCAGTATAGATCACCCCCATCCCAGTATAGATCACCCCCATCCCAGTATAGATCACCCTTCATCCCAGTATAGATCGCCCCCCATCCCAGTATAGATCGCCCTCCATCCCAGTATAGATCACCCCCATCCCAGTATAGATCACCCCCATCCCAGTATAGATCACCCTTCATCCCAGTATAGATCACCCCCATCCCAGTATAGATCGCCCTCCATCCCAGTATAGATCACCCCCATCCCAGTATAGATCACCCCCATCCCAGTATAGATCACCCTTCATCCCAGTATAGATCGCCCCCCATCCCAGTATAGATCGCCCTCCATCCCAGTATAGATCACCCCAATATAGATCACCCTTCATCCCAGTATAGATCACCCCTCACTCCAATATAGATCACCCCCCATCCCAGTATAGATCGCCCTCCATCCCAGTATAGATCGCCCTCCATCCCAGTATAGATCGCCCTCCATCCCAGTATAGATCACCCTTCATCCCAGTATAGATCACCCCTCACTCAAATATAGATCACCCCCATTCCAGTATAGATCACCCTCCATCCCAGTATAGATCGCCCTCCATCCCAGTATAGATCGCCCTCCATCCCAGTATAGATCACCCCTATCCCAGTATAGATCGCCCTCCATCCCAGTATAGATCACCCCCCATCCCAGTATAGATCGCACTCCATCCCAGTATAGATCACCCCAATATAGATCACCCTTCATCCCAGTAGAGATCACCCCTCACTCCACTATAGATCACCCTTCATCCCAGTATAGATCACCCCCCCCCATTCCAGTATAGATCACCGTCCATCCCAGTATGGTTCACCCCAATATAGATCACCCTTCATCCCAGTATAGATCACCCCCCATTCCAGTAAAGATCACCCCCCATTCCAGTAAAGATCACCCCCCATTCCAGTAAAGATCACCCTCTATCCCAGTATAAATCACTCCAATATAGATAACCCTTCATCCCAGTATAGATCACTCTTCACTCCAATATAGATCACTCCCCCATTCCAGTAAAGATCACCCTCCCTCCCAGTATAGATCACCCTCCATCCCAGTATAGATCACCCCCCTATCCCATTATAGATCGCCCTCCATCCCAGTATAGATCACCCCCCATCCCAGTATAGATCCCCCATTGCACATGTGTGCCCCCCTTTCATGCTGCCATTGACTGCTGCTGCATTGCTGCCCCCACCCCAAAAATAGATCAACCCCCCCCCCCTATCCAAATATAATTCCCCTCACCACCCCAATATAGATCACCCCCCTCCATTTCCTGGATACATTGCACATGTGTGCCCCCCCCCCCCAAATGCTGTCAATGACTGCTGCCTGCATTGCTGCCCCCATCCCAATAGATCCCCCCTCAAATATAAATCACCCCCCCAATGAAGATCACCTTCACCCAAATATACCCCCCCCCAGTATAGATCCCAGCATTATAGCTCACCCTATCATCCCAGTATAGAGCACCCCACTCCAGTATAGAACACCCCATCAGCTCATTATAGATCACCCCCACCCAGATATAAACAAACAACCACCTCTGTCCCAGTATAGATCCAACTATTATAATTCACCCCCTATAGATCCCACCATTATAGATCACCCCCTCCCCCAGTAAAAAAAACCCTCCCCAATCCCAGTATAGATCCCACCATTATAGATCACCCCCCCCCCCCCACCCAGTATAACCCCCCTCCCCAATCCCAGTATAGATCCCACCATTATAGAACAACCCCCCAGTATAACCCCCCTGCCCAATCCCAGTATAGATCCCACCATTATAGATCACCCCCCCCAGTATAACCCCCCTCCCCAATCCCAATATAGATCCCACCATTATAGAACCCCCCCCCCCCCCAATATAGATCTCATAGGACCCCCTCCATATAATCCCATTATCCAGGTAGGTGGGTATTTGGGTGGGTATGTGTGTAGGTAGGTGGGTATGTCGGTAGGTATCTGGGTGGGTACTCACTGGCTTTGCCCGCCTTGGGTCTCTGCAGCAGCTTCTGCACCATACTCAGGTCTTCAGCCTTGACAGCCTGGAGCAGCTCCTGGTCCTTCCCCATCCTCAGCGCTGTGCCCGGGGGGAGGACGATCCTGGGTACCGGAGAGGAAGGGCAGATCCTGGCGGAGCACGATTGGTCCTCACAGCCCCAGCATCCTTCCCCGGAGAGGAGGAGGAGGAGGACGGGGAGACGGATGGATGGATGGGGACACCGGGTCAGATGTACTGCTGCTGGGGGGAGAGCACACCTCCAGCCGGGAGGAGCCAGGCACACCGGAGGGCGATCACCATCCTCATCCTCGGGAGCCGGGCCGGGGAACCGGGGGGGGTGGGGGTGGGGGGGTGAGCCCGGGTGATGAGCGCTGAGTGAGCGGACTGATATGACACTGAGCGGCCAGGAGGGGGAGGGAGAGAGAGCGGAGCAATCACCCCCACCGGTCTCCTGATCCCTCCTCCCCTCCCTGACACCTACCATTGGCTGCGCTCACTCCGAGCTGCATCCAGGGGGCGGGGCCTCCGCACACTCTGCGAGCACACCGATAAATACATCATGTCATATACTGATCCCTATAGCTATATAGATATATATAATGTCCTACACTGATGTACTGTATACTACACTGATCCCTATATATATATATATATATATATATATATATATATATAATGTCCTACACTGTATACTACACTTGTCCCTATATATATATATATATATATATATATATATATATATATATATATATATATATATATATATATATATAAAATGTCCTACACTGTATACTACACTGATCCCTATATATATATATAATATATATATATATATATATATATATATATATATATATATATATATATATATATATATATAATGTCCTACACTGTATACTACACTGATCCCTATATATATATATAAATATATAATGTCCTACACTGTATACTACACTTGTCCCTATATATATATATATATATATATATATATATATATATATATATATATATATATATATAAAATGTCCTACACTGTATACTACACTGATCCCTATATATATATATATAATATATATATATATATATATATATATATATATATATATATATATATATATATATAATGTCCTACACTGTATACTACACTGATCCCTATATATATATATAAATATATAATGTCCTACACTGTATACTACACTTGTCCCTATATATATATATATATATATATATATATATATATATATATATATATATATATATATATATATATATATATATAAAATGTCCTACACTATACTACACTGATCCCTATATATATATATATATATATAATGCCCTACACTGTATACTACACTGATCCCTATATATAATATATATATAATGTCCTACACTGTATACTACACCGATCCCTATATATATAATATATATATAATGCCCTACACTGTATACTACACCGATCCCTATATATATAATATATATATAATGCCCTACATTGTATACTACACTGGTCCCTATATACATAATATATATATGATGTCCTACAATGTATACTACACTGATCCCTATATATATATATATATATAATGTCCTACACTGTATACTACACTGATCCCTATATATATATATATATATATATATATATATATATATATATATATAAAATGTCCTACACTGTATACTACACTGATCCCTATATATATATATATATATATATATATATATATATATATATATATATAATGTCCTACACTGTATACTACACTAATCCCTATATATATATATATATATATATATATATATATATATATATATATATATATATATATATATAATGTCCTACACTGTATACTACACTGATCCCTATATATATATATATATAAATATATAATGTCCTACACTGTATACTACACTTGTCCCTATATATATATATATATATATATATATATATATATATATATATATATATATATATATAAAATGTCCTACACTATACTACACTGATCCCTATATATATATATATATATAATGCCCTACACTGTATACTACACCGATCCCTATATATATAATATATATATAATGTCCTACACTGTATACTACACCGATCCCTATATATATAATATATATATAATGCCCTACACTGTATACTACACCGATCCCTATATATATAATATATATATAATGCCCTACATTGTATACTACACTGGTCCCTATATACATAATATATATATATGATGTCCTACAATGTATACTACACTGATCCCTATATATATATATATATATATATATATATATATATATATATAATGTCCTACACTGTATACTACACTTGTCCCTATATATATATATATATATATATATATATATATATATATATATAAAATGTCCTACACTATACTACACTGATCCCTATATATATATAATATATATATATAATGTCCTACACTGTATACTACACTGATCCCTATATATATAATATATATATAATGCCCTACACTGTATACTACACCGATCCCTATATATATAATATATATATAATGTCCTACACTGTATACTACACTGATCCCTATATATATATATATATATATATATATATATATATATATATATATATATATATATATATATATATATATAATGTCCTACACTGTATACTACACTGATCCCTATATATATATATAAATATATAATGTCCTACACTGTATACTACACTTGTCCCTATATATATATATATATATATATATATATATATATATATATATATAAAATGTCCTACACTATACTACACTGATCCCTATATATATAATATATATATAATGCCCTACACTGTATACTACACTGATCCCTATATATATATAATGTCCTACACTGTATACTACACCGATCCCTATATATATAATATATATATAATGCCCTACACTGTATACTACACCGATCCCTATATATATAATATATATATAATGCCCTACACTGTATACTACACCGATCCCTATATATATAATATATATATAATGCCCTACATTGTATACTACACTGGTCCCTATATATAATATATATATATGATGTCCTACAATGTATACTACACTGATCCCTATATATATATATATATATAATGTCCTACACTGTATACTATACTGATCCCTATATATATATATATAATGTCCTACACTGTATACTATACTGATCCCTATATATATATAATATATATATATATATATAATGTCCTACATTGTATACTACACTGATCCCTATATATATATATATATATATATATAAAATGATGTCTTACACTGATACATTATATATACTACACTGGTCTCTATATAATGTCTGATACATTGTATACTACTCTGATCCCTATATGCAGTGCCTTGAAAAAGTATTCATACTCCTTGAAATTTTCCACATTTTGTCATGTTACAACCAAAAACATAAATGTACTTTTATTGGGATTTTATGTGATCGACCAACACAAAGTGTCACATAATTGTAATTGTGAAGTGGAAGGAAAATGATAAATGGTTTTCAAAATTTCTTACAAATAAATATCTGAAAAGTGTGATGTACATTTGTATTCATCCCCCTTTATTCTGATACCCCTAACTAAAAACTAGTGGAACCAATTGCCTTCAGAAGTCACCTAATTAGTAAATAGAGTCCACCTGTGTGTAATTTTTAATCTCAGTATAAATACAGCTGTTCTGTGAAGCTCTCAGAGGTTTGTTAGAGAACCTAAGGCCGGGTTCACACTGGTACGACAAATGTTCCGACATCGGGAGCTCATGTCGCATGACGTGTGAAAATCAATGTTTCCCTGTGGGAGCCGTCTTAACTGGTCCGACACAAGTCAGTCCGACTTTGAAAATGCTCCCTGCACTACTTTGGTCCTACTTCAGCCCATTGAATATCACTGAAGTCGGATCAAAGTCAGATCACCGTCTTGACTGATCCAACTTTGGCATGCAACTTGTGCTCTCATGATCCTGAAGGGAAACTCAACGCCAAATTGTAAAAAAAAAAAACGGCATGGGTTCCCCCTCCAAGAGCATACCAGGCCCTTTAGTCTGGTATGGATTTAAAGGGGGACCCCCCCATGCCAAGAAGAAAACGTGGGGGTTCCCCCCAAATCCATACCATACCGAAGGGCCTGGTATGCTCTTGGAGGGGGGACCCATGCCATTTTTTTTTTTTACATTGTGTGTTTAGTTCCCTCTAAAGATTCATACCAGACACAGTGCCTGGGATTAAAGTCGGATCCCATGTTCATTGAAGTCGGACGCATGTCGGACTTCAAGTCGCAGGGCAAAGTTGGATCCAAAGTGGTACGACTGTCGTGTCGTACCAGTGTGAACCCGGCCTTAGTGAACAAACAGCAATATGAAGGCCAAGGAACACATCAGACAGGTCAGGGATGAAGTTGTGGAGAAGTTTAAAGCAGGGTTAGGTTATACAAAAAGATCCCAAGCTTTGAGCATCTCACGGAGCACTGTACAATCCATCATCCGAAAATCGAAAGAGTATGGCACAACTGCAAACCTACCAAGACATGACCGTCCACCTAAACTGACAGGCCGGGCAAGAAGAGCATTAATCAGAGAAGCAGCCAAGAGCCCCATGGGAACTATGGAGGAGCTGCAGAGATCCACAGCTCAGGTGGGAGAATCTGTCCACAGGACAACTATTATGCAGCATACACACGGCGGATTTTCTGATGGAAACAGTCCGATGGGAGCTTTTCGTCGGATTTTCCGACCATGTGTATGCCCATCAGTCTTTTTCTGTCGGCATTTCCAACGGACTTTTGATTGAGAGCCTGTTCTTAATTTTTCAGACGGAAAACCTTTCTATCGGATTTTTCGATCGTGTGTATGCAATTCCGACACGCAAAATTCTGACGCATGCTCGGAAACAATTCGACGCATGCTCAGAAGCATTAAACTTCCCTTTTATAGTGCCGTCGAACGTGTTGTATGTCACAGTGTTATTGACCGTCGGAACTTGGTGTGACCGTGTGTAGGCAAGACAGTTTGAGCGAAGTTCCGTCGGAATTCCGAAGGGAAAACCATCAGAGCTTTTTCCGACGAGAATTCCGATCGTGTGTACGCGGCATTAGTCATGCACTCCACAAATCTGGCCTTTATGGAAGAGTGGCATGGAGAAGGCCATTGTTGAAAGAAAGCCATAAGAAGTCCTGTTTGCAGTTTGCAAGAAGCCATGTGGGGGACACAGCAAACATGTGGAAGAAGGTGCTCTGGTCAGAGGAGACCAAAACTGAACTTTTTTGCCTAAAATCAAAACGCTATGTGTGGTGGAAAACTAACACTGTACATCACCCTGAACACACCATCCCCACCGTGAAACAACAATAGCTTCCAACTGTCCCTGTTTTCAAGGGACTGTCCCTGATTTGGAGCAATGTCTCTCTGTCCCTCATTCCTCCTCATTTGTCCCTCATTTTGGTCTGATCTATATAGTTGTATATAAAATGCACTATTTATCTAGCAATAAGTGTTTTACAGTGTTAAAGCTTTCATCCAATTTCTAAATTGCTGCATTTGTAAATGTCAAAAGACAATATAAAGGAATAGTAGTGGGAAAAAAAAGCACTTGTGGGTTTAACTCATTTTTTTTCTATAATTCTCCTTTAAGGAGGCCTGGCAGGGGTTGTGTCCTATGCCTACATACTTTTGCTAATAGGTGTCCCTCATTCCAATCTCAAAAATTTGGAAGGTATGTGAAACATGGTGGTGACAGAATCATGTTGTGGGGATGCTTTTCTTCAGCAGGGACAAGGAAGCTGGTCAGAGTTGATGGGAAGATGGATGGAGCCAAATACAGGGAAATCTTAGAAGAAAATCTGTTATAGTCTGCAAAAGACTTAAGACTGGGGCGGAGATTCACCTTCCAGCAGGACAAGGACCCTAACATACAGCCAGAGCTACAATGGAATGGTTTAGATCAAAGCATATTCATGTGTTAGAATGACCCAGTCAAAGTCCAGACCTAAATCCAATTGAGAATCTGTGGCAAGACATGAAAATTGCTGTTCACAGACGCTCTCCATCCAATCTGACAGAGCTTGAGCTATTTTGCAAAGAAGAATGGGCAAAAATGTCACTCTCTAGATGTGCAAAGCTGGTAGAGACATCCCCAAAAAGACTTGCAGCTATAATTATAGAGAAAGGTGGTTCTACAAAGTATTGACTCGGGGGGGGGGGGGGCTGAATACAAATGCACCCACACTTTTCACATATTTATTTCTAATAATTTTATATTTAAATTTTATACTTAAAGTGATTGTAAAGGATCGTTTTTTTATTTTTTTTAAATAACAAACATATCATACTTGCCTCCACTGTGCAGCTCGTTTTGCACAGAGTGACCCCGAACATCCTCTTCTGGGGTCCCCCGGCGGCTCTCGTGGCTCCTCCCTGCATCAGATAACCCCCTAGGAGAAGCGATCTCCCGAGGGGGTTACCTTGCGGGCGCGCTCCCGAGTCCAGCATTTGCGTCCACAGACACGAATGTCGGACTCGGTCCCGCCCCCCCCGACGCTCGCATTGTTGGATTTGATTGACAGCAGAGGGAGCCAATGGCTGCACTGCTATCAATCTATCCAATCAAGAGCCGGGACCCAGTGGAGAGAGGGACAGTGTATCCCCCCTGAGGAGATTAAGGGGCTCAGGTAAGTAAAACAGAGGGGCTGCGGGGCTGGGGGGCCGGTGACTGCCAGGTGTTTTTTTACCTTAATACATAGGATGCATTAAGGTGAAAAAACACAAGGGTTTATAACCTCTTTAAGTTGTTTGACTGTGTTATTTTGAAGTCTGCATTTTGAGTTTGATTAAGACTATTAAACATACCTCCCAACATTTTGAGATGAGAATGAGGGACACCTACTAGCAAACGTATGTAGGCATAAGACACACACCCTGCCACACCCCTTAAAAAAAAGGTTCATTAAATCCACAAGAGACTTTTTTTTACCACTACTATTCCTTTATATTGGCTTTTAAAATTGACAAATGCAGCAATTTAGAAATTGTAAAAAGGTTTAGCACTGGGAAACACTTTTTGAAAGATAAAAAGTGCATTTTATATACAACTAAATAGATCAGACCAACATGAGGGACAAATGAGGAGGAAAGAGAGAGATTGCTCCAAATCAGGGACAGTTCCTCGGAATCAGGGACAGTTGGTAGCTATGCCTGGGGTTACTGATCCCAGTACCACTCAGGCACTGCCAACCTGCCTGGCTGCAGCTGCCCATTTTACTAGCTCTCCAGGCTAACTTCTCCCTGCAGTCCTCCAGACTGACACTCTCTACACAGTCCTCCAGACTAACTCTCACCAGCCCACCCAGCTGACTCTCAGGAGATCTCACAGGTGTGCTGACCTGCTCCTGCTGCCCTCTCACTTGCTCCCCTGCCTCCAGGAAGGGTTTCCTCCATGTGTTGTAGGGGGAATCTTCCAGCACCCCCAGGGGCCACTAACAGCCTCCTGAGCACTCTAGCTCCATATTCCACCCGACTGCCCCTGCTCATGTCTTTGAGGTGGATTGCCCCCTTTCAGACCGTTTTTGCTGGGGATTGGTCAAGAACCCTTAATAAATATGCCAAACAGCCCCCTCCTAGCTTCCAGCCACTGCATCTAGAACCTTCTCCAAGGTTCCAGAAAGCAGGGGGGGGCACCAGAAGAGCTTTCAGATGAGTCATCCAGCTTCCCTGAGTCACTAAACCCTGACCCAGATTCAACCCTGACTTGGCTCACCGCCAAGCCAATTTGACCACTCTGATGCTGCGTACACACGAGCGGATTTTCCGTCGGAAAAATCTTGGATGTTTTTTCCAACGGAATTCCACTCAAGCTTGGCTTGCATACACACGGTCACACAAACGTTCACTGAACTTTTAACCGTCAAGAACATGGTGACATACAACACTATGACCAGCCGAGAAAATTAAGTTCAATGCTTCCAAGCATGCGTCAAATTGTTTCCGAGCATGCGTAGGGATTTTGCTCGTCGGAATTGCTACAGACGATCGGAATTTCCAATCGGAACTTTTTCCGACCGAAAAATTGAGAACCTGCTCTCAATCTTTTGCTGGCAGGAATTTGGCCAGCAAAAGTCAGATGGAGCATACACACGGTCACATTTTCCAACCAAAAGCTCTCATCGGTCTTTTGCTGACCGAATTTCCGATCGTGTGTACGCGGCATAACAACTAACCTTTTTACACTAGCACACTAGCTAGAGGGTGCTACATATTTATTAATTTTTTCCAGTGACTACAAGGCCTTCTCTGATTGGATGTGGTGGAAATCGTGACATCACCTCCCCTCTTCTTAATCTCGTCCAATCTTAGAACATCTTGTGTTTATTGACAAAATGAGAAGGAGTTCTGTGAATGGCACTGGTTCTGAGTGACCCCTTGTGGTCACTATGCAGAAAGGCAGTCACTCGGCACAGAACTCAGAAGACAGCAGCAATTACTGTAGTAGCAGAGACTACTACAGTGATTTACAGCTTCTAAGAGGATTCCATAGGTATGAGATATACATGTAGCACTAACCCCCGAAGGAGCTGCTGGTTTTATTGGGCTTACCGTTACCTTCTTCACCTCGTCTCCGTTTAGGGTTTCCCGTGGTAGATGGCCCAAAGAAATGTAGAAACTGAGACTCGATCTTCCTTTAGGGTTTTTTTTTTTTTGAAAGATATCACAGTCTCTTAATGTAGGGTAGAGAGTTAGGAAGAAAGTTCAGGTACTTTTGGACTGCAAAAATAGGAAGTCTCTCACTATAGAAATCCAGAGAATTACCGTTTCACAGCTGGATACTCACAACCACCGGATAGACCTCCTCTCACTAGGCTTAGCAGCCGGTAGAGTGTTAGGTAAAGCAAAGTCTCTGCCACAGACTTAGAAGTACAGTAGAACACTTGAGAAAAGTCTCTGCCACAGACTTAGATGTAACTGAGGGACTTAGACAAATTTAGAGAGCTATCATACGGTACCAGTATCTCTCAGCCGGTCCGGCGATACCGTATGAGTGTAGATCCATTTAGTGTCCTTCAACTGAGCCTCCAGGCTCCTTCAGAGAACCCGGCCTTGTGCAGGGCCCTCTCCCGAGGAGTCCTCCCCTGGATGCTTCTCCAGTTGCTGGGCCTCTCCTTAGATGAGACGGCACCAGACCACTGTTGAATCATTCGGCCCCGATATCCATTCGGGCCTGTCCCTGCAGTTGCTTCGCCTCGGGCTATCCAGCCCCAAGACTTGGAATTGCATGGATCTGCACCCCAGGCCAGGAGGGCCATGGGGGCTGGTCAGGACCAAACAGATAGAAGATATCTCCTGGACCGGAACCCCCGAAGCACGTGATCGCAGTACCTTAAGTACCACCTCCCAGAACGCACAGCAGGATGACACTCCCACTGGGCTGGTTCCGAGAAAGAATGGTACCCAATACGCCCAGCCAAACTGCGTTCTCATACCTGCCTGCGGTGACAGCGACACCTACAGCCAGGGAGAACTCAGTGCAATTCCAGCTAGACTGGTACTGAAACCATAATTTGGCATAATTAGCCCTAAAACCCAACTGTGATTTTAGGAATATTCATTTTGTAAAACACATACTCTTTTTTTTTTTTTTTTATTTAAATCCAAAAAGTTTTTAGTAAACAAGTGTAAACAACTTCCCATGTACATACATTGCAATTGCAAAAGTCTACATTTACATACCATTGTTGTCAAATTTCCATCAAAAGTATTATAGACACTAACTAAGGTCTCATAACGTCACATCTTGTTCATAACATTTATATAACCGTTGCACTGTGTCACGTACATGACTCAGTTATCCTGTAGGGCATTGTAGAAGCCTGGACATCACTAATTCACTGGGGCTCAATCCTGGTGTATCCAACCATGGTGACCCAAATACGTTCAAATCTACCCAGGCTCCCCCTGTGTTGATAGATATATTTTTCCATAACAAGGGTGTTCCCCGTGTGTGCTATCCATGAGGCGACAGTGGGCGGTAAGGTCGATTTACAACTCATCAGAATACGTTTTTCTGACCTGAAACAGCACCCTGGAGAATGTGGTCCTCATCATCTCCTCCGGGACCACCTCTTCTAGAACTCCCAGTACACAGTGAATGGGGCTTAGAGGTACAGCAGTTTGTAACACCCGATTGAGTGTTCCAAGTACCTGACTCCAGTAACGGTTCAGCTTTGGGCATCGCCAGAGGAGATGAATAAGGTCCCCACTGTGCTGCCTGCCTACACCTGCCACACAAGGGGTCCACCAGCCTGCCCATCTTGTGGAGTTTTTGTGGGGTGTAATGCACCCTGAGTACAATGTATAATTGTGAAACTTTTTGTGCTACATTTAAAGAGCAAATAGTTATTGCTTGCAATGCTTCATCCCAAAGGTCGCCCTCGAGTTGGTCCTAGACGAAGAAACATGGAACCCCTATGGGTGGACTTTTCAGGCACGTACACAAATGAAATAATTAAAAATAATTTGTTTAATTAAAGAATAAAACATAGAATAGTGTGTCATAAGAAACACAATACATGTATTGGCTAATAACACCATAACAAAGCATCATACATCAGACAATATAACTGACATTCATGAGTGCACTGAGCTAATACACTTGGTGAATAAAGTATCACCCGTTGCGAACGAGTGAGGGAAGTGAAGCTTGTCACCCTACGCGTTTCGGAGGCTTGGGTGTCTCCTTCTTCAGGGGTATGTAGATAGCAAGTAACGTGATTCTATTGGGGGATACAGAATGGCAGCCCTTTAGGGTTTCTGAGCTTTCTCTGCCCCAGTGTCTCTCCCCACACCTGCTCAGCAATACTTCCTCTGGGGTCTATCAGGAATCCTCTGCCTTACAGCAGCATTTAAAAACAACCACGTCAAATTATTACTACCCCTGATATGTGTGGGAACCCTGGATGTTGAAAAGCCAATCCGGTCAAAATTGCTTTTATAAATACTACACCATATGTACATAGCCATGCATTATCTGATATGTAAGTATATGAAAAATCCATTAGTACCCTTTTTTTCGTGTTAAGTTCATTTCTTATGTTTAAGCCCAATTTTGGTTTCATGTGTTAATTTCCTGCCATTCTGTATCCCCCAATAGAATCACGTTACTTGCTATATACATACCCCTGAAGAAGGAGACACCCAAGCCTCCGAAACGCGTAGGGTGACAAGCTTCACTTACCTCACTCGTTCGCAACGGGTGATACTTTATTCACCAAGTGTATTAGCTCAGTGCACTCCTCATGAATGTCAGTTATATTGTCTGATGTATGATGCTTTGTTATGGTGTTATTAGCCAATACATGTACTGTGTTTCTTATGACACACTATTCTATTTTTTATTCTTTAATTAAACAAATTATTTTTAATTACTTCATTTGTGTACGTGCCTGAAAAGTCCACCCATAGGGGTTCCATGTTTCTTTGTCTTTAAATATTGGATGTGGCACAACAATTACTGCAGAATTTTTGCCGTTCTAAACATATTTCCATTCGAGTTGGTCCTAGGTCCCTTTCCCACTGCCTTAATGGGGTGTGCCCTCAGATAGTGTGTCAGCAACATCTGGTAACATTGTGATATAATACCCTTACAGGGGCGGACTGACAACTCATGGGGCCCCCGGGCAATAGGAGGTTATGGGGCCCCCAGGCAATCAGAGATTATGGGGCCACACAGTATACACACACACAGTATACAATCACACAGTATACACCTACATGTACACACAGTATACACAGACTAGTTTCTATAGGCTGAGAAGGCACTGGAGAGGTGGGGCAGCTATAATCTCTGGATTTTTAGACCAAAAGGATGTCGGTAAGGGACATTTCAGAAACAGATGTAAAAAAAACACAGATTTTTACATACTGTCCCTGGTTTTACTGAGGCTTGCAACCCTGATGGGGCCCCCTAGCGGCCCAGTGGCCCTCGGGAAGTGCCAGAGTGGCCGAATGGTCAGTCCGCCCCTGTACCCTTAGTTTCAGTACTAGACTGCAAAAGGTGGAATATAGGGGTAGACGAGATAACAAAACCCCCTGCATCTCCCTGTGCGCCCACTGCGTGCCTGAGCTGAAGGTGTGAGTAGAACATGGAAGGAGGTAGATTAAATTGACTTTGTAGTTCAGGGAAGGACTTCAGCTTACTGAATATGGGAGACAAAAGAGACACAAAGGCTCTCCAGAGATACTCACATTGTGTCCAACTGGACCAATGGAACTATGCAGTTAAGATCATACCTGGAGTCCAGCTTTAAACATGCTTGGGACAAACAAAGGTCAAAAAAATAAAAAATGGAGCAGACTGGATGGGCCACTTGGTCTTTTTCTGCCGTTACACTCCTATGTTTCATCTCACAGCGGATAATATAGCGGTCTCTGCTGACGTTAATACATAGCATCGACATAGGATTTTCAAGGGAGGAGGAGGTAGCGGTTCATCTGGTGGAGGAGGCAAGACAGGTAATCATTACTCAGCATACTGAGAGGGACCTTCCACAGCTCTCTTCTCTATGGTATTGATTCTTTCCAGCTGCAGGCAGGCACCTATAACACCCATAGGAGGAGGAGAAGGAAAATACACGCTCCTTATTAGTTATTGTAGAGTAATGTTGGTGGGAGATGTGGCTCGGCACACCCACACAAATGCTTCATCTGTTGGAAAGCAATCTGGGGTTTGTAAAGGAATGCTGGTACTCCCCCAGCACTGTATACGTACATGCGGAGGATGGGCAATTTTACTATTTGTTTTAACCAAACTTCAGAATTTTTTTATGTCAGTATAAAGATCAGATTTACCATGGAGATGGTAGAGTTTTGCAATTACGGGTATTAAATGCACGTTGAACTGAAAGTTGTACTGATATTAAAAGTAAACTAGTATGTGATACGTTTTTTTACATGTTAAGTCCAAGACCAAGTGGTGTATTCATAAAAAAATTGCATAGCAATTCCCCCAGTAAAAGTGCATATACAAATGGAAAAAAAAAATTGGCTATTACCTGTGCTGGTTGAATGTCTTCCATTGATTTAAAACTGAAAACACCACATTTTGGCCACCAGATGGTGCCAAGCACCATGGAGATTTCCTATTATACTTAGCGCCATCTTGTGGCCAAATGCTGTATTTTCCATTTTAAATCAATGAAAAACATTTGACCTCAGTTTTCTGTACTGTCCATCCCCTTAGGGGTATATATATATATAAAAATGCGTAGCTGTTGTCCAACAAAACGGCATGCACATTTGGTCTCTGCAAATAAGGCAAAATCAAATGTTCTCCATCTACACTATATTACCAAAAGTATTGGGGTTCAATATTGAGTTGGCCCACCCTTTGCAGCTATAACAGCTTCAACTCTTCTGGGAAGGCTGTCCACAAGGTTTAGGAGTGTGTCTATGGGAATGAATGAATGAATGACTTTTGTATAGCGCTACAAATGCGAACTGAATCGCCTCAAGGCGCTTGATCCGACCTGCGTTGTCTTCCTTCTTAAAATAGATGGGTCTTGAGTTTTTTCCTGAAGGCCCGATGGTTTTCTTCCATGCGGATGTTTGTGGGTAGAGCGTTCCATAGCCGTGGTCCTTGGACTGCGAATTTTCTTTCTCCCCTTGATTTGTAATGGGACTTGGGGATGAGGAGGAGGTTTTGGTTAGTTGATCGGAGGTTGCAATTGGGAGTGTATTGTTTTATTTTTTCGCATAAGTATTGAGGAGCGTTTCCTTGTGTGCATTTGTGGGTCAGGCAGAGGGTCTTGAATGGGATCCGATCCTTTACGGTTAGCCAGTGTAGGATACTCAGGGAAGGGGAGATGGATTCCCAGGTTTTTTTTCCCGTGACTAGTCTTGCTGCCGTGTTTTGGACGACTTGTAGGCGTGCAATCTGGAATTTAGGTAGTCCTATGTAGAGGGAGTTTGCGTAGTCGTGTCGAGAATTGATGATTGTTCCTACTACTGCTTTCTCCTCTTCTGGAATGAAGGGGATGAGTCTGCGTAGCAGGCGAAGAAGATGGTAAGATCCACTGACTACTGATCCTATTTGTGCATCCATTGACATCTCTGAGTCGAAGATGACTCCAAGACTTTTGGCTTTTGTGCTTGGGGAGATGGTCTGTCCAAAAATGGTGGGTGGAGTCCATGGGGGTCTTAGTTTTTGTTCAATTCGGGATTCGTATTCCGAATTTGTATTTGGAATTCGTTTTATGTCTCTTTCAAATTTTCTTCGAATTTACAGATTTTTTAAGATTCGAAACGATAAACTTTAAATCGGCCGAATCGAAAACTTTTTTTTTTCGATTTGAATGTGGCAAAATGAAAAAACAAATGCCGCGTACACACGAGCGGATTTTCCGCGCGGAATTCCGCTCAAACTTGGATGGTTTTTCCGACGGAATTCCGCTCAAGCTTGGCTTGCATACACACGGTCACACAAAAGTTTGCTGAACTTTCCCTTGTCAAGAACGCGGTGACGTACAACACTACGACGAGCCGAGAAAATTAAGTTCAATGCTTCTGAGCATGCGTCGAATTGTTTCCGAGCATGCGTATGAATTTTGCACGTCGGAATTGCTACAGACGATCGGAATTTCCGATCGCACTTTTTCAGACCGAAAAATAGAGAACCTGCTCTCAATCTTTTGCTGGCTGAAATTCGTATCTCTGATTGGTCTCGACCGATTGGAGACCAATCAGAGAGAGGTCAGAGCAAAGAGAAAAGAAAACAGTCGCCTTGTTTAAACCTACTTCACCATTGGAGGCACTCCTTTTCTGCTTTTACTTTTTCCCACCTGTATCGGTTTGGCGGTGTATGCGCTTGGAGAGCGCCCACATCTACCCATCCGGAGCCTGGTAGCCTGAGGGACAGTGATTCCAGAGACGGCGTTCGATACAGCATACCGGGATAGGAATCTTAAGAGCAGAGGAGGATCGGAGTTGGTTTGATTACACGCTGAATAAAGAACCTATGAGGTGAGAGGCTAGATAGCCCATTGTTGGATTTTCACACACCACGTTTGCTGATAGTTGTTTTGTATCTACCTGGAGACATCTATTAAGAGACTATCCAACATAGAACTTATACTTGATGCACCTGTATTAAGAGACTATCCAATATAGAACTTATACTTGATGCACCTGTTTTATGGTTATCAGCGCAGCGACCAACCTTGTTCACCGTTCATTTAGCTCTATATTATATCATATTAGAGACTTTTTTCTGTATTATCCATTATTTATCTAGGAATATCAGGACTTCTGTGTTGATTGATATATTTATTCATTTATTTATTTATTTAACACATCAGATGCACTTTATTGCTTTATGAATTCACTACCACTAGTGGTGGCACTATTGTTACACTTGTAAGAGTGTGTTTTATTTATGCGCTAGATCACTTTACCCTATTCAGTAAACTTTGTTTATACTGTAATTTGGGTATTCAGATATATCCGAATCTCCAAATAATAAAATATTTGTCTGAATATTTATTTGAAACCGCATGTCTACATGGCACATACCACATGCACCGCAAGGGACTGTATAGGTGTGAAGGGCCCCCGAATAGTTGAGCTTTTAGAAGAAGATCCATTGTAGTTTTAGGTCTCATAAACACAGGTGCATTGCTCCATACACCCGCGCGAAAGGCCTTCTCACCTGCGCAGGATGTACAGGTGTTCCATGCAGCTCTGTGCAAATCAATGACAGGCAGCCGGCTGCACGGACCTGCACAGGTCTCCAAATGTAAAGGTGTGGGTCTGATGAATGGATCAGAATTAGGGCTGAGCTCAGGCGTGTTCGCATGGTCCACGTGCAGAGCCCGCCAGGAAGTCGGCTCAGCGCTGCGCTAATCACAGGCAGTGAGACATCGCCCGATCTCTGCAGCCGCGCATCGGGGCAATGTCTCACTGCCTGTGATTAGCGCAGCGCTGCGCCGACTTCCTGGCGGGCTCTGCACGTGGACCATGTGAACACGCCTGAGCTCATCCTTAATCAGAATGCAGGCAGAGTTCTAATCTGTACATAGGGCCCGCACAGATGTATATTCCAGGATGCGTTTGGAGATCCACGCAGATCCTTGCTGCTGCTCGCCTGTCATTGATTGAAACAGACTGCCTGCATGGGGCTGCACAGAACACCTGTACACCCCATGCATGTGGAGACGGCCTTTTGCATGGGTGTTAGGGTTGCCACCTCATCCCTTTAAACCCAAACACATATTAACTACTTCCTGACCAGCAGCAGCCACGAATCGCCGTCATTGTACATCGGGGACGTACACGGCGATCTGTGGGCGCGTGTGCGCGTTCACTAGCAGGGGGAGCCAAGCAGCGAGGCAAAAAGGGGATCAGCCACTGTAAACAAACAGTTCTGTCAGGGGAGTAGAGTGATTAGGAACAGCGATCTCTCTGTACTCCCTGTCAGTCCACTCCCCCCACAGTTAGAAAGCACCTCCCTAGGGAACATTTAACCCCTTGATTGCCCCCTAGTGTTAACCCCTTCCCTGCCAGTGTAATTTATATAGTAATCAGTGCCTTTTTATAGCACTGATCGCTGTATAAATGTCACTGGTCCCCAAAAAAGTGTCAGATCTGTCCGCAGCAATGTCGCAGTCCCACTAAAAGTCTCAGATCACCGCCAAATGACATCTATATTGTAGACACGATAACATTTGCACAAACCAATCAATATACGCTAATTGGGATTTTCTTTACCAAAAAATTTGTAGAAGAATACATATTGGCCTAAACAGAGGAAGAAATTCGTTTTTTATTATAGCAAAAAGTTAAAAATATTGTTTTTTTTGTTTTTTTTTTCAAAATTGTCGTTCTTTTTTTGTTTATAGCGTAAAAAATAAAAACCGCAGAGGTGATCAAATACCACCAAACGAAAGCTCTATTTGTGGGAAAAAAAAATTGTTCGTTAAAGCGACGCAATGCCGTATCGCAAAAAGGTGGCCTGGTCAGGAAGTGGGTAAATCCTTCCGGGGCTGAGGTGGTTAATTACACAGGTTCTGTGGCTGATTATGGTGGTAATTAAACTGCCTTATCTGCATTAAATTAGCTCAGAACCTGTGTAATTAATATGTGTTTGGGTTTAAAGGGAAGAGGTGGCAACCCTAATGGGTGTACGGATCGGTACACCCGCGAAAATGAGGCCCAAACACTCTACCCTATGCTTTTTCCGTCGGAAAAAAACCTCCAAGATTTTTCCGACGGAAATTCCGCTAGTGTGTACGCGGCATAAAACTTTAAATCAGGGGTACTCTCAGTTTCCACATGCATATCTTCAGAACCCTGGCATGAATCTGCTCACATCTGCCCACTTCTCCAGTCTCCAGGGACCTTCGCAGGTTGATCTTGTGTAGTCTATTTGGGATTTGGACACTTCAACTGTATACAGTAGAACTGTTTACACTAAAGTGAGGTGTCACAATGTGTGAATATGACATGACACTGTGAAGCCAGTCAAACACGCCGAAGGCCGACATGTCTGTATGCTGTAAAGTCAAACATCAACTAACACTCAAGCGCTAAGTCAGGTTTTGAGGAACCGTCATCTCCCTAGCTGTGGTGGAAATCCCTGTTGTGCGAGTGTACTGAGGGAGCTACAAGATACTCCACACGTGCCTGATTGCAGAGATGAGGATATGAAATAAATGAGATGTGTGACCACAGCAAAAAAAAAGAGGTGGTCTGTTTATAAAGTGGCATGGCTTGATGTAGAACTAAAGGCAATTTTTGTTTTCACTTTGGATAGTGTAAGGCCCCTTTCACACTGGGGCAGGAGCTGCGGCGACGGTAAAGCAGCGCTATATTTAGCGCTGCTTTACCGTAGTTTTAGCCGTGGTATTTTTTACCCCCCGCGAGCGGCCGAAAAAGGGTTAAAATCCCCCGCAAAGCGCCGCCGTAGCAGCGCTTTGCGGTGGTATTGCCGCGGTGTCCCATTAAAATCAATGGGTAGGAGCGGTGAATACACCGCTCCTATACCGCTCCAAAGAGGCTGCTGGGAGGACTTTTTTGACCGTCCTGCTAGCGCACCGCTCCAGTGTGAAAGCCTGCCGGCTTTCACACTGGAGTGAATGGGGCCGGTTTTTTCAGGCGGTGTACAGGCGCTATTTTTAGCGCTGTACCGTCTGAAAACTGCCCCAGTGTGAAAGGGGCCTAAGTGAAGGCTATAACCCCATAATTTCTTTTATTTTTTGCCATCCACGTCCCACTGGGGCGACTTCCTTTAAGGTCCTATCCCATAGCCAAACAGGAAGTGAGAGGAAATCTCTCCAAAGAGAGGTAATCCCTGGAACTGGTGTCCCCATTGGAAGACTTCACCTCTATTACTGTTCTGGTGACAATCCAAAATTTGTGATTCACATTTAGAACCCTTTTACACTGCTCTGAAGCAAAATCACGGTAAAAAGGCATATGCGTTTTTACCACAATTTTACTGTGTTTCATATGCGTTTCTGGTGCGTTTTCGGGTCACCTTGCACCTGTGAAAAATTAACATTTGACTCAAAAACGCACCAAAAATGCTATTTACTGCAATTTTACCACGATTCCCATTCATTTCAAAGGGAAGCTGTGTTTTTGGTGCGGTTTTTCAAAATTGCACCAAAGATGTAGTATGCAAGACTTTTCAAAGCACACCATAGCGCAGTGGTGTGAAAAGTCCCATAGAATTTAAGGGGAAACATTTTTCCTGCTTTTTTTTTTTGCAAGGTAAAAACGTATCAGTGTGAAAGGGCCCTAAGGCTGGGTTCACACCATTGTGAATTGGATGCGGGTATCACCGCATCCAATTCGCAATAGCAGAAGATATTGACCGGCTCTCTATGGAGCCGGTTCACATATCTCCGCAGCGGGTCGGGTGCAATTTGCACAAAAAACGATGTGTGTCTTTTGGTCCGTTTCAGATCCGAATTCAGCCCAAAATTCGGGCTGAAATTGGGCCTGAAACATTGAACCAGGACACGCCAGACCCCTGCTGTGAGCCGAGCCTTACTCTCGATGATAATGGTAAACAGGACAAATATAGAGGTTGAATCATCCTAATAGGAGCACAGGCAGCAATAAAAACTGACAGGGGGTCTAATCCATCTCCACTCCATCCAAAACTTATAAAAAAAAGTTTTCTCTTTAACTATACTTTAAAACACCTCCCTGCCCGGCCTATAGCAGATTGACGGCCAGGCGGGACTTTCCTCCTTCTGAGGGGATGTCATATGATGTCTTTTCATGCCATCATTTGTGTACTATTATGTTGCTAGCTGTGATTGGTCAATATGATCACATGGTACAGAGAGGGCCAATCAAAGCCCATCTGTACCATATGATTAGCTCTGGCAAATCATAGCTAATCACAACAAAACAAACTGAATGAATCAGTTTCAAGTAAGCAATGAAATTCACTGCTATAAGCAATCATAATGGGTAAAAAAAATCCTGATCACTTCCCCAGAGTAGTACAAAATTACTATAATAACATTATATTGCTCTGGTGTGTTAAAGAAAAATCTTTTTTTTTTTTTTGTTCATACTGATCACCGCCACACCAGTTATATGATGACCTTGTACTGGTGACAGTATGTAAACCCAGCTTAACTCCAGCCAATATTTTTTTTGTATAATATGGGAAAGGATCAAAGAAGAGTTCCAGGTATGGATATTTTTACATTGGTCGAAGCTGGAACAACGTGACTATGTAACCATGCATATATTATACCTGCGGAATCCCTCTGGAACAGTATTCAAACTTTTTAAACAAACAGCCGGTTTACTGTCCTTCAGACTTTAGGAGGGCCAGATGTTGGTGTCAGTGGAAGGAATACTGTAGTACCCCATCGTTGGTGTCAGTGGGAGGAATAGTACCCCATCGTTGATGTCAGTGGGAGGAATGGTACCCCATCATTGGTGTCAGTGGGAGGAATAGTACCCCATCGTTGGTGACAGTGGGAGGAATAGTACCCCATCTTTGGTGTCAGTGGGAGGAATGGTACCCCATCATTGGTGTCAGTGGGAGGAATAGTACCCTATCGTTGGTGACAGTGGGAGGAATAGTACCCCATCAATAGGGATAGTGGGAGGAATAGTACCCCATCGTTGGTGACAGTGGAAGGAATAGCACCACATCATTGGTGCCAATGGGAACAATATTTTCCCATCATTGGTGTCAGTGGGAGGAATATTACTCAAGCATTGGTAGTAGGAGCAATATTAGTCCACTGGTGGTGTCAGTTGAAGGAATAGTACCCCTTCATTGGTGTCAGTAGGAATAATAGTGCCCCATAGTTGGTGTCAGATGTAGGAATAGTGTTTTGTATCAGTGAGAGGAAGAGTGCCCCAAGGGCCAGAAAAAGGCAAGCAAAGCGCTGCATCTGGCCCCTGGGCCATGGTTTGGAAACCACTGCTCTAGAAGATGGAAATGACCGTAGTAGGCACATTAACTCTAGTGAGAGCAAGGTGGAGAGTGTGACATTATGGTCCTGCCTCTCCACCTTGTCCAATCAGAGAAAATAAAAAGCGATCACTGAATGGCACCCATGCTGAGCACACAGGCTCCTGAATGTGGCAGAGCAGCTACTTGGACCACAGGCTACCACAGGACCAGAAAACGAGTGGAGATCACTGGAGTAGTGGTGTCTACTACAGTGATTTCCTTCTTCTAGAGGGATCCCACAGGTATGATTTATACACAGATCCAAGCTGGAAAAATGTAACTATGTAAAAATCTCCATCCCTGGAATTTTTCTGTAAAACTTATGTTGGGTTTTCATTGCTGTCTGTGACTGCACTGGGACAAGTAGACACAGACAGCAGTAAAAACTCTGACAGTGGTTCCAATCTTTCCCTACTCCCTAAAAAAGTTATTGGGGATATTTCATCAATTCCTGTCCACGAGTGGGGCCACTCTGCAACCGCCCTGCAACCGCATGCAATTCAAGCAGTTGTAGTGTGGTGGTGTGGCATTTAGGGGTCTAAGTAGGTGGTAAAGAGGCAAAATATAGCTCTCTCATTACCTGTCAATTTCCTCCAAAAAGCGATCTGAGCTTGCAGTCCTTGCCTCTAGTGTGAATGAGCCCTTAGTAGGGGGAGGGAGGCAGCAAAGATGGCAGTGCATTGGCTAGAGGCAAATTGTCTGTCAGTGGAAGTAAGGTAAAGCAGTCAGAGAGCAATGTGCTGTCAATAGGGTGGCAAAGTGCTCAGGATGTCAGTGTATGGTATGCAATCCAATATCTCATGAGGCAGCCCTCAGCTGTCCAATCTTCTTGCACGGGACCTGGCAGCACAACGGCCAGTGGGCAGAGTGTAGGATAGGATGCTAAAGATGTCTGTTACCTCCAGTGCAGCTCACTTAGTGTGCGTTTTTTTGGTCCTGGGCTTTCTGAAAGACCACGGCACTCAGTTTGCATCCCGATGTGCTCCAGACCAGTGTGCAACCTGATGTGGTGCTCCCCTTCCTCACAGGTGAGCTCTGTGCCCAGGGCACCTGTCCCTCCTGCCCACTCCTTGTCACAGCCCTGCTTAAGACTGACTAATCAAAGATAACTGTCAGGGCACCAATGGCAGGAGAAGAACTCGAGGACCGAGACTCGAGAACAGAGTCTGCAGACGTAGTACAGTCCCTAGGATAAATAATGGATATTGGCCAATAGGCCCTTTTACCAGACCCAGCAAAATTACAGCAGTGATTCCTCCAGCTGCATGATCACTCACTCTGGGTTCCCCGGGGGTGACTGTGGTCAGTAGCGTAGCATGTCTGTACCCTGGTAGTGGCTTAGTCTTTCTCTCTCTGGTGGCACTGGGCAGCATGGCTCTCTCACTCTCTGGTGGCGCTGGGCAGTGTGGCTCTCTTTCTGGTGGCACTGGGCAGCGTGGCTCTCTCTCTGGCTTCCACCCAGCACACTCCTCGCTCTTTGTCCTTTTGCACTCTCTCCCTCAGCTTTTTTCCAGGATGCAGTCTCTCAATCTCTCTCGTGATCGAGCTGTAGCCTCCTCCCTGTGGAAAATGGGACCACCAATCTTTGGGACTACATGTCCCATGATGCTCTCCTCTCCTGGTGTCCTTTGATTGGCCCCCAGTTATGGCCAATAGGAAAGGAACGGAGTGGGCAGGAAGCTGGGTGGGGAATCTGGTGAGAGCCGCCATCTCTTCTCCCTGACAGCCGAGTTCTCTGCTGGAGTGAGCAGTGAAAAGAGCCTGAAGTCAGACTACACTGATGGGGGGGGGGGGGGCTTGACAGCACTTTGATGGTGTCACCCCACTGGCAGGTGGCACCCGAACCCCAATAGCGACACAACTGTACTGAATTTAAGATCCGATCCCTGATTCCATGGGGGGGCACTTGACCCCCCTTGCCCCTACCTGTGGACGCCCATGTTTGACATACGTCTCCCTTCCAGTGCTCCTTGCTGTAAAAGCCAGTAATAGGTGGGGGCAGAGGCCATTTGCTTGTACTACATCACTACAGGACACAGTGGTGAAATAGGGTCAACGGATCGAACCAATAAGTGCAGCAGGGACCGGAAATCCGATATTCATGAAAGTGTCAGATTCTGAAGTGTCATTGGGGGGAAGGGAGGGTGTTCTTTTCATTACAGTAGCGATAGGTGGCTCGGGCAACAGAAAAGATAAGTACTTACTATCTTCTTTGCGGCGGAAACTTTTTTAGGCATTTTCCTTTTAGAGCTTTAAATTACGGATTGAGACATTATAGCTGAAAAAGGGCTGAAAAAAAAGTACACATTGGAATCAGAACAGTTTTGGTCTCTTATAAGGGTGGTGCCCCATGCTAGGTGCCTTTCCTACTCTGCTCAGAAGTCAGGATATAGCTACACATTCCTTGGGCTAATACAAACTGCACGCCGTTTCCTCTTAGCGTTGGCAGTGGTGGGTGTTTTCCTGACTGTTGTAGAGCTAAAACAAGTTCTTCTGGGTTTGGAAGTTCTCAGTAGCAGTCCTGTGTGACTTTGAACAGAAACTTGAGCTGGCTGTGCGGCTGGAAGGAATTCTCTGCATATACAGTACAGGATTCTGGGATGGCTTTCAGCATTTCATAGGAAAAAAGGCCATAGGGACAAAATCCACAGTGAATGAGAGCAGTGGACTTAGCAAACAACTCTTCACGTAAGAGATCTGAACCGAAACTTCAGAAGAAAACTGATCGACCAGTACCAGCTCCAAAAAAAAAGCACTTTAAAAGGTACCCCCACCCAAAATGATTTCATATTTTCATGGAGGTCTCCTTTCATAAAATAGGACACTGATGGATTAAATCACATGCCATGCTTTTATACATCAGTCAGTTCAATTGTGAGAGGTAGAGGTGGTAGTTTGGGTCTTTGCCCCCTTCATTAATGTCACAGTAAATGTCATGTCCTTCAGGCTGGGTTCACACCATTGCGAATTGGAATGCGTTTTTTCCCCCGCATCCAATTCGCAATAGCAGGAGATTTTGAGCGGCTTTCTATGGAGCCGGTTCACATATCTCCTCTGTGACTCCGGTGCGAATTTGCACAGGAGCCATATGCGTCTTTTGGTCTGTTTCAGGTACAAATTTGGCCAAAAATTCGGGCTGAAATCGGACCTGAAACGGTGAACTAGGACGCACCAGACCCCTACTGGGAGCCGCATGTGGCGATGGTGTAAATCCAGCCTAAAGATGCATTTCTCCTGTTTTGATGTATTTTACAAGGCTAGGACTTTCATTGGAGCTCACATGCACACATATATAAAATGTAGTTATTTATGGTGGCGCCTTTAAAAGCCTATTCATAGATATTAGTGGCACCAAATTTATTACACTGTAGTAGGGTTCTTCCACTCCTTTTGCAATGGCAGATTTAAAGTGTTGAAATATAATTTCAGGATTTCTTATTAAATGCCCTAAATATACACTATATTGTGAAAAGTATTGGGACGCCTGCTGTTACGCACACATGAACTTTAATGACATCCTGGTCTTAGTCCATAGGGTTCAATATTGAGTTGGTCCACTCTTTGCAGCTATAACAGCTTCAACTCTTCTGGGAAGGCCGTCCACAAGGTTTAGAAGTGTGTCTATGGGAATGTTTTGTGAGATCAGGCACTGATGTGGAGGAGAAGGCCTGGCTCACAGTCTCCGCTCTAATGCCGTGTACACACGACCGGACTTTTCAATGGACTGAATTCCGTCTGACTTTTCGATGGAGTTTCGACGGACTTCCGTCGAATCGGACTTGTCTACACACAATCACACCAAAGTCTGCCAGATTAGACCGTGATGACGTAGGACCGGACTAGAATAAGGAAGTTCATAGCTGCCCTAGCATCGGTTTTCGTCCGTCGGACTAGCATACAGACGAACGGATTTTTCGACCGGACTCAAGTCCGTCGGAAAGATTTGAAACATGTTCTAAATCTAAAGTCCGTCTGATTTTCGACATAAAAGGTACGCTGAAGGTCCGATGAAGCCCACACACGGTCGAATTGTCCGACGGATTCGTTCCGTCGGACCAGTTTGAACGAAAAGTCTGGTCGTGTGTACCCGGCATTATTCATTCCAAAGGTATTCTGTCGGGTAGAGGCCAGGACTCTGTACAGTCCAGTCAAGTTCCCCCACCCCAAACTAGCTCATCTACAGTATGTCTTTATGGACCTTGTTTGTGGACTGGTGTGCAGTCATGTTGGAACAGTAAGGGGCCAACCCCAAACTGTTCCCACAAAGTTGGGAGCATACAATTGAACAAAATGTCTTGGTATGCTGATGCCTTAAGAGTTCCCTTCACTGGAACTAAGGGGTCAAGCTAAACTCCTGAAAAACAACCCCACACTATAATTCCCCCTCCACCAAATGATTTGGTGGGGTGGCCCAATACTTTTGGTAATATAGTGTGGATGAGCGAGTTTGGGGTGGAGAAACTTGAATGGCCTGCACAGAGTCCTGACCGCAACCTGATAGAACACCTTTTGGATGAATTAGAGCAGAGACTGCGAGACAGGCCTCATCCAACATTAGTGCCTGACCTCACAAATGCGCTTCTGGAAGAATGGTCAAACATTCCCATAGACACACTCCTAAACCTTTTGGACAGCCTTCCCAGAAGAGTTGAAGCTGTTATAGCTGCAAAGGGTGGGCCAACTCAATATTGAACCCTATGGACTAAGACTGGGATGCCATTAAAGTTCATGTGCGTGTAAAGGCAGGCGTCCTAATACGTTTCACAATATAGTATATGTTCTGCCTGACTTCTTCTGTGTGCAAAGTTTTCCTAAAATCATAGTAATGCTGCTCCTTCATTGGATGGCTGACCCTAGAAAAAAATGGCTGATGGACTTCCATTTCCTTAGACACCTCCCCTCCCCCATCACGCTAACTGGATAATAAAAGGAGAAAAATCACAATAAAGGGGTCTTCCCTAAAGCCTGGTACATACTAATATTTTTTTTTTTTTTGTTTAAGCCAACTCTGCTCAGAGCCGCTGTACTAAAGATTTAATTTTAGTACAGCGATCTCCCCTGCTGAGCTATTATGTTCTGACAGGGGAGTGCCCCGACCCCCCCCCCCCCCTGCCATTGGTTGAAAGCGCTGATCGGGACCTGGTCAGCTGCTGGTTTTCCAGCATGCTTGTCCAATGGGAGCAGGCCAAATGGCTGGCTTCTGTTGGACCTGCTGCCAAACACACGGGCTGAATGTAGGGTGGATTTTATTGAACCGGCTGATAACACCCAAAATTCAGCCCCTGTGTACTAGGCATTAGGCTGGCCACACAATTTGTACAAGTTTTCTTTAGATTTACCAAAACTATATAATATGATGTCAAATCTAAACACTTCCAATCTTTTTGCAATCAGGCAGGCCCTTGCACTACATAGCTGAAGGTAAATCTAAAGGAAATTGAACAAGAAAATTGTATAATGTATGGCCAGCTTAGGTTCTCTCCTCCTGTGTGTTCAGTGTTCTTGGCAGTTATAGGCAATTACAACTGGCTGCAGATTGAAATACTCAATTGTATTGAAATTAATTTAGAAAACAGCTTTGTAGAACAACTTTGTGTATTGCCGCGTACACACGGTCGGAATTTCCGATGGAAACAGTTCGATGGGAGATTTTCATCGGATTTTCCGACCGTGTGTATGCCCATCGGTCTTTTTCTGTTGGAATTTCCGACGGACTTTGGATTGAGAACCTGTTCTTAATTTTTCCGACGGAAAACCTTTCTATCGGATTTTTCGATCGTGTGTATGCAATTCCGACAAGCAAAATTCCGACGCATGCTCGGAAACAATTTGACGCATGCTCAGAAGCATTAAACTTCCCTTTAATAGTGCAGTTGAACGTGTTGTATGCCGCTGTGTTATTGACCGTCGGAATTTGGTGTGACCATGTGTAGGCCAGACAGTTTGAGCGAAATTCCGTCGGAATTCCGACGGAAAAACCATCAGAGCTTTTTCCGACGAGAATTCTGACCGTGTGTACGCGGCATATCAGGTTTACTTAACTCAGGTTTTCCTTTAAGCCCCATAATGCTCAGCTTCAGACATGCAGCACACTGTAAGGCCCCTTTCACACTGGGGCGGTGCGGGGCGGCGACGGTAAAGCAGCGCTATATTTAGCGCTGCTTTACCATCGTTTTACCCGCGGTATGCGGCCGCTAGCGGGGTGGTTTTAACCCCCGCTAGCGGCCGCAAAAGGGTTAAAAACCTCCGCAAAAGCGCCGCTGCAGCGGCGGTTTGCGGGCGGTATCCCCGCGGTTTCCCATTGATTTCAATGGGAAGGAGCGGTATAGGAGCGGTAAATACACCGCTCCTTCACCGCTCCAAAGATGCTGCTAGCAGGACTTTTGTTGCGGTCCTGCTAGCGCACCGCTCCAGTGTGAAAGCCCGCCGGCTTTCACACTGGAGTGAATGGGGCCGGTTTTTTCAGGCGGTATACAGGCGCTATTTTTAGCGCTGTACCGCCTGAAAACCGCCCCAGTGTGAAAGGGGCCTTATAAATGCCAACTATGCAATACTCGAGCTGGGAAATAGGGAATTGAGATGAGAAGGGTGGTCAAAAAGAATTAAGCATCACAGAAAAATTATATTACGAGAGAAAAATTGCTGGTAATTTGAAATCTAAAGACAGGATTCCAGCTGACAGTGATCATTCCTTGCAATGTGTGCATAAATCTACAGTATCAGACAGACTGAAAAATAAAAAATAAAATAAATCAAGTAAATACTCCGGTTTAAAATCCTGAATTAATTCAAGGGTAGGACTGCCCTTAAAGTCTAGACTATATTTTTAGTGTAAATTTTCAGAGCCATCGATCATGGTTGCTCAGGAAGGACACAGCTGCGTGTCATTTCAGGGTTCTCCAGCAGCCTGGGCGTGCTGCAAATCAATAGAGCTCAGACAGGCTGGTGTAGATACAACAGAGATAGACAGTGTTAACGATTGCTGGGCAGATAGGGCACAGGGCGGACATTTAACTATGAGAATGGTGCCACTCATATTCTACGGTGCCAAGTGTTGAATATAAACCAAGATTCTTTTTAGGCCTTCATAAAGGGTAACATAATTGCAATATCAGGCCCACCAGTCACGTGATGTTGGAGGTGTAGTGTTTGGCCTGTACCGTATATACAACACAAAAGAGCAGTATTATAATCATATCCATATGTTGAATGTGTAGTGTTCTATCTATAGAGTGTCATAGAATTGTATTATGATCTTGTCCAATGGTTGGTCATGTTAGAGGTGTAGTGTTCTATGTACAGAGTATAATAGGATCATATTATGACCATGTCCAGTGATTTGTCATGTTGAAGGTGTAGTTTCTATCTACAGAGTATAATAGGATCGTATTATGGCCCTGTCCAGTGGTTGGTCATGTTGAAGGGGTAGTGTGACGGGAGGGCACGTGGAACCAAGAATCCCATATTATGGCCATGGCCAGTAGTCTGTCATGTTGGAGGTCTAGTGTTCTATGTACAGAGTATAATAGGATCATATTATGACCATGTCCAGTGATTGGTCATGTTGAAGATGTAGTTTCTATCTACAGAGTATAATAGGATCGTATTATGGCCATGTCCAGTGGTTGGTCATGTTGGAGGTGTAGTATTCTATGTACAGAGTATAATAGGATCGTAATATGGCCATGGCCAGTGGTCGGTCATGTTGAAGTTGAAGTGTTCCATGTATAGGGTATAATAGGATCATAATATGACCATGTCCAGTGATCGGTCATGTTGGAGGTGTAGTTTTCTATATACAGAGTATAATAGGATTGCATTATGGCCATGTTGGAGGTGTAGTGTTCCATGCATACGGTATAATAGGATTGTATTATGGCCATGGTCAGTGGTCGGTCATGTTGGAGGTGTAGTGTTCCATGTATAGGGTATACTAGGATTGTATTATGGCCATGGCCAGTGGTCGGTCATGTTGGAGGTGTAGTTTTCTATATACAGAGTATAATAGGATTGCATTATGGCCATGGCCAGTGGTCGGTCATGTTGGAGGTGTAGTGTTCCATGTAGAGGGTATAATAGGATCATATTATGACTATGTCCAGTGATCGGTCATGTTGGAGGTGTAGTTTTCTATATACAGAGTATAATAGGATTGCATTATGGCCATGGCCAGTGGTCGGTCATGTTGAAGGTGTAGTGTTCCATGTATACAGTATAATAGGATTGTATTATGGCCATGGTCATTGGTCGGTCATGTTGGAGGTGTAGTGTTCCATGTATACGGTATAATAGGATTGTATTATGGCCATGGCCAGTGGTCCGTCATGTTGGAGGTGTAGTGTTCCATGTATACAGTATAATAGGATTGTATTATGGCCATGGTCAGTGGTCGGTCATGTTGGAGATGTAGTGTTCCATGTATATGGTATAATAGGATTGTATTATGGCCATGGCCAGTGGTCGGTCATGTTGGAGGTGTAGTGTTCCATGTATACGGTATAATAGGATTGTATTATGGCCATGGCCAGTGGTCCGTCATGTTGGAGGTGTAGTTTTCTATATACAGAGTATGAGAAACACGGGGTAATTTGGGTCTACAACGCAGGTGCTGAGTCTGCGTCTAGTGAGCCAATAACCCACAGGGATTGGGGAAGAAAGGTTGGACTATCTCGGTACTAATAATCTATATAAACAAGGACTAGGATAAAGGTATTTAGAAAAAAACAAGGGTTTTTAATAGAAAAAACAGTTACATAAATGAAAACTATACAATGTTCAGTTCAATAAAAACAAACACAATAACCCCTCCTATACAATCATCAAACACGGCAGAAGAGTGCAGGCCTTGGCCCGCAAGCTTGACGTTTGTTTGAGCGTGAGGAGGAGGTGTCTCTCGACCGGTTTCGCAGCATAGGCTGCTTCTTCAGGAGAAAAATCTAGAATAGATATTGTTGTTCAATATATAGTCTGTACACAGCATTTATACGAGGTTATTACATCATACAATTAACTAAATTATAGTGATGCATCTCCCCTTATTGTCACAGCCTAGTCCATGTATTAATGCCCCCATATCCGCCGGGTAAGGCATTTTCGGACTCGATGGGAATCTTTCTCCATATGCACTGGTAAGCTGACACATCCTTTTTCTCCATGATGTAATAACCTCGTATAAATGCTGTGTACAGACTATATATTGAACAACAATATCTATTCTAGATTTTTCTCCTGAAGAAGCAGCCTATGCTGCGAAACCGGTCGAGAGACACCTCCTCCTCACGCTCAAACAAACGTCAAGCTTGCGGGCCAAGGCCTGCACTCTTCTGCCGTGTTTGATGATTGTATAGGAGGGGTTATTGTGTTTGTTTTTATTGAACTGAACATTGTATAGTGTTAATTTATGTAACTGTTTTTTTCTATTAAAAACCCTTGTTTTTTTCTAAATACCTTTATCCTAGTCCTTGTTTATATAGATTATTAGTACCGAGATAATCCAACCTTTCTTCCCCAATCCCTGTGGGTTATTGGCTCACTAGACGCAGACTCAGCACCTGCATTGTAGACCCAAATTACCCTGTGTTTCTCCAACTTTGATGAATGATGGTACTTTCAAAATTTATGTAATCTTATTACCTAAGACCATACTCACACTTTTGATATATACAGAGTATAATAGGATTTCAATATGGCCATGGCCAGTGGTCGGTCATGTTGGAGGTGTAGTGTTCCATGTATAGGGTATAATAGGATCGTATTATGACCATGTCCAGTGATCGGTCATGTTTGAGGTGTAGTTTTCTATGTACAGAGTATACTATAATTGGGAGAAAGGGGGAAGTTGGGACTTTAAATGAAGCCATGGCCTGGTAAGGTCATGTGCCTCCATCCCTGTCAATATAAGAAGGAGAAAGCAAGAGGGTGGGACTTTAAATGAAGCACATGGTAGCAATTGAATACAGTGGTGGGTATAAAATTATTTAATATTCCATGAACACATGTTTAAACATGTCCAGTGTCCAGTGATTGGTCATGTTGAAGATGTAGTTTCTATCTACAGAGTATAATAGGATCGTATTATGGCCATGTCCAGTGGTTGGTCATGTTGGAGGTGTAGTATTCTATGTACAGAGTATAATAGGATCGTAATATGGCCATGGCCAGTGGTCGGTCATGTTGAAGTTGAAGTGTTCCATGTATAGGGTATAATAGGATCATAATATGACCATGTCCAGTGATCGGTCATGTTGGAGGTGTAGTTTTCTATATACAGAGTATAATAGGATTGCATTATGGCCATGTTGGAGGTGTAGTGTTCCATGCATACGGTATAATAGGATTGTATTATGGCCATGGTCAGTGGTCGGTCATGTTGGAGGTGTAGTGTTCCATGTATAGGGTATACTAGGATTGTATTATGGCCATGGCCAGTGGTCGGTCATGTTGGAGGTGTAGTTTTCTATATACAGAGTATAATAGGATTGCATTATGGCCATGGCCAGTGGTCGGTCATGTTGGAGGTGTAGTGTTCCATGTAGAGGGTATAATAGGATCATATTATGACCATATCCAGTGATCGGTCATGTTGGAGGTGTAGTTTTCTATATACAGAGTATAATAGGATTGCATTATGGCCATGGCCAGTGGTCGGTCATGTTGAAGGTGTAGTGTTCCATGTATACAGTATAATAGGATTGTATTATGGCCATGGTCATTGGTCGGTCATGTTGGAGGTGTAGTGTTCCATGTATACGGTATAATAGGATTGTATTATGGCCATGGCCAGTGGTCCGTCATGTTGGAGGTGTAGTGTTCCATGTATACAGTATAATAGGATTGTATTATGGCCATGGTCAGTGGTCGGTCATGTTGGAGATGTAGTGTTCCATGTATACGGTATAATAGGATTGTATTATGGCCATGGCCAGTGGTCGGTCATGTTGGAGGTGTAGTGTTCCATGTATACGGTATAATAGGATTGTATTATGGCCATGGCCAGTGGTCCGTCATGTTGGAGGTGTAGTTTTCTATATACAGAGTATGAGAAACACGGGGTAATTTGGGTCTACAACGCAGGTGCTGAGTCTGCGTCTAGTGAGCCAATAACCCACAGGGATTGGGGAAGAAAGGTTGGACTATCTCGGTACTAATAATCTATATAAACAAGGACTAGGATAAAGGTATTTAGAAAAAAACAAGGGTTTTTAATAGAAAAAACAGTTACATAAATGAAAACTATACAATGTTCAGTTCAATAAAAACAAACACAATAACCCCTCCTATACAATCATCAAACACGGCAGAAGAGTGCAGGCCTTGGCCCGCAAGCTTGACGTTTGTTTGAGCGTGAGGAGGAGGTGTCTCTCGACCAGTTTCGCAGCATAGGCTGCTTCTTCAGGAGAAAAATCTAGAATAGATATTGTTGTTCAATATATAGTCTGTACACAGCATTTATACGAGGTTATTACATCATACAATTAACTAAATTATAGTGATGCATCTCCCCTTATTGTCACAGCCTAGTCCATGTATTAATGCCCCCATATCCGCCGGGTAAGGCATTTTCGGACTCAATGGGAATCTTTCTCCATATGCACTGGTAAGCTGACACATCCTTTTTCTCCATGATGTAATAACCTCGTATAAATGCTGTGTACAGACTATATATTGAACAACAATATCTATTCTAGATTTTTCTCCTGAAGAAGCAGCCTATGCTGCGAAACCGGTCGAGAGACACCTCCTCCTCACGCTCAAACAAACGTCAAGCTTGCGGGCCAAGGCCTGCACTCTTCTGCCGTGTTTGATGATTGTATAGGAGGGGTTATTGTGTTTGTTTTTATTGAACTGAACATTGTATAGTGTTAATTTATGTAACTGTTTTTTCTATTAAAAACCCTTGTTTTTTTCTAAATACCTTTATCCTAGTCCTTGTTTATATAGATTATTAGTACCGAGATAATCCAACCTTTCTTCCCCAATCCCTGTGGGTTATTGGCTCACTAGACGCAGACTCAGCACCTGCATTGTAGACCCAAATTACCCTGTGTTTCTCCAACTTTGATGAATGATGGTACTTTCAAAATTTATGTAATCTTATTACCTAAGACCATACTCACACTTTTGATATATACAGAGTATAATAGGATTGCAATATGGCCATGGCCAGTGGTCGGTCATGTTGGAGGTGTAGTGTTCCATGTATAGGGTATAATAGGATCGTATTATGACCATGTCCAGTGATCGGTCATGTTTGAGGTGTAGTTTTCTATGTACAGAGTATACTATAATTGGGAGAAAGGGGGAAGTTGGGACTTTAAATGAAGCCATGGCCTGGTAAGGTCATGTGCCTCCATCCCTGTCAATATAAGAAGGAGAAAGCAAGAGGGTGGGACTTTAAATGAAGCACATGGTAGCAATTGAATACAGTGGTGGGTATAAAATTATTTAATATTCCATGAACACATGTTTAAATATGTTTAATAACCATATACATAGAAATGCACACCTGTGTATTGTCAATTTCTAAAACAGTGGTAACGTATATTAACATGATTAAAAAATGAATTGCATGAAAAGGTTTAAGGATTCCACCAAATTTCGTGATTGGATATACATATATTTTATGATAGCCCCTGCATGGTCTATGATCTTTCTAATCCCTGTCACGATATATAAGGGTATACAGTGGTGTGAAAAAGTGTTTGCCCCCTTCCTCATTTCCTGTTCCTTTGCATGTTTGTCACACTTAAGTGTTTCGGAACATCAAACCAATTTAAACAATAGTCAAGGACAACACAAGTAAACACAAAATGCAATTTGTAAATGAAGGTGTTTATTATTAAAGGTGAAAAAAAATCCAAACCATCATGGCCCTGTGTGAAAAAGTGATTGCCCCCTAAACCTAATAACTGGTTGGGCCACCCTTAGCAGCAACAACTGCAACCAAGCGTTTGTGATAACGTGCAATGAGGCTTTTACAGCATCCTGGAGGAATTTTGGCCCACTCATCTTTGCAGAATTGTCCTAATTCAGTTACATTAGAGGGTTTTCGAGCATGAACGGCCTTTTTAAGGTCATACCACAACATCTCAATAGGATTCAGGTCAGGACTTTGGCTAGGCCACTCCAAAGTCTTCATTTTGTTTTTCTTCAGCCATTCGGTGGTGGACTTGCTGGTGTGTTTAGGATCATTGTCCTGCTGCAGAACCCAAGTTCGTTTCAGCTTGAGTACACGAACAGATGGTCGGACATTCTCCTTCAGGATCTCTTGGTAGACAGCAGAATTCATAGTTCCTTTTATCATGGCAAGTCTTCCAGGTCCTGAAGCAGCAAAACAGCCCCAGACCATCACACTACCACCACCATATTTTACTGTTGGTATAATGTTCTTTTTCTGAAATGCAGTGTTCCTTCTACGCCAGATATACTTGGACACACACCTTCCAAAGAGTTCCACTTTTGTCTCATCGGTCCACAGAATGTTGTCCCAAAAGTCTTGGGGATCATCAAGATGTGTTGTGGAGAAATTGAGACGAGCTTTGATGTTCTTTTTGCTCAGCAGTGGTTTTCTCCTTGGAACTCTGCCATGCAGGCCATTTTTGCCCAGTCTTTTCCTGATGGTGGAGGCATGAACGCTGACCTTAACTGAGGCAAGTGAGGCCTGCAGTTCCTTGGACGTTGTTGTGGGGTCTTTTGTGACCTCTTGGATGAGTCGTCGCTGCGCTCTTGGGGTAATTTTGGGCGGTCGGCCACTCCTGGGAAGGTTCACCACTGTTCCATGTCTTCGCCATTTGTGGATAATGGCTCTCACTGTGGTTCGCTGGATTCCCAAAGCTTTGGAAATGGCTTTATAACCCTTTCCAGACTGATAGATCTCAATTACTTTCTTTCTCAATTGTTCCTGAATTTCTTTGGGTCTCGGCATGATGTGTAGCTTTTAAGGATCTTCTGGTGGACCTTACTGTGTCAAGCAGCTCCTATTTAAGTGATGCCTTGATTGTGAACAGGTGTGGCAATAATCAAGCCTGGGTGTGGCTAGAGAAATTGAACTCAGGTGTGGACAACCACAGTTATAGTATGTTTTAACAAGGGGGGCAATCACTTTTTCACACAGGGCCATGATGGTTTGGATTTTTTTCACCTTTAATAATAAACACCTTCATTTACAAATTGCATTTTGTGTTTACTTGTGTTGTCCTTGACTATTGTTTAAATTGGTTTGATGTTCCGAAACACTTAATGTGACAAACATGCAAAGGAACAGGAAATGAGGAAGGGGGCAAACACTTTTTCACACCACTGTATGTGTATTGGCACAGTAGTCTGATAAACATGTTATTATATGGTCCATGGCATCTGGTAGCTTGATGTGTTTTGTGGCTTTTAGTCGCTCTTCAGGAGCAAGCACGTGTTGTATCTATAATGGAAAATATGTTGTCTAGGTAAGCTAACTTGTATCAGTAAAGGGGAGGATAGATAACCCCCCCCAATAGATCACTTACAAGTATCTGTGCATTTTATGGTGTGATGTCAGGCACCGTAGGCCACCCGAGGGCATCAATATCGGGAGCTGAGGAGGCATGTTCAGTGGCGGCAACCATCACAGGCAACGACCCGGGCGGATCTGGGCACACATAGCACTCCTGGTGTAAACATGGGAGGTATTGGTAATCAGTAAATAAACCAAGTTACCTAGTGTCAGAACTATGTGAGTAATTAAGTGATTGTTAGTAAAACTAAATAATAAAGGTGATGTGTGCAAAAATAAAAACTAGTGATAATGTGACTAGACATGGGTGGAGGTGGAAAACCATGGTGAGAGGTTACCACCAGGACACCTAAAAACAGAAGTGAGTGGGAGGATGGGGGAATGGGGGAGGGAGGGGTGACTTCTCCTTCTTATATGTACAGAGTATAATAGGATCATATTATGGCCATGGCCAGGGGTTGGTCATGTTGGAGGTGTAGTGTTCTATGTACAGAGTTTAAAAGGATCGCATTATGGCCATGGCCAGTGGTCGGTCATGTTGGAGGTGTAGTGTTCTATGTATGTACAGAGTATAATAGGATTGTATTATGATCATGTCCAGTGGTTGGTCATGTTGGAGGTGTAGTGTTCTCTATATAGAGTACAATAGGATTGTATTATTATTATGTCCAGTATTTGGTCCTGTTGGAGGTGTAGAGTTCTATGTACAGAGTATAATAGGATCATATTATGACCATGTCCAGTGATCGGTCATGTTGGAGGTGTAGTGTTCCATCTATAGAGTGTAGGGATGAGCTTGATGTTCAGGACGAACATAAGATCGACTCAAACATCGGGTGTTTGCCTGTTCGCCAAAGAGCAAACATTATGGGGCGTTTGCAGCAAATTTGAGCGTCGCGGAATGCCCCACAATGCACTGAGAGATCGCAGTGCATTGCTGTATGATAATTTGGCCAAAGCATGCACCTGACCTGCATGCTTTGGCCAATCACAGCGCCCTCTGCTAAGAGAGCCATATTTGACCACAGGCAGGGTGCCTTTGCCCAATCATGGCCCCCCACTATATAAGGCTGCTTACACGGCGGCCGTGTGTAGTGTTGTTTGTGTGGACAGAGAGATAGCTTGATTTAGATTAAGCAGGCAGGTTATTCAGTTAGTGGCAGTGTATTTGATATATATATATATATATATATATATATATATATATATATATATTCTGCATCCAGTGTAGCCTATATCTACAGTGCATTCCGTGGTGTACTGTTTCTAATACACTTCAGGTGGTATATATAATACAGTGTGTACAGTGTCTACTACACTTCTGGTGGTGTACACAGTTTAAAATACAGTGCAGTCGTAGTACAGTTGCAAATACAGTGCAGGCGGTGTACACAGTATCTAATACAGTGTGTACAGTTTCTACTACACTTCTGGTGGTGTACATAGTACACAATACAGTGCAGCCGTAGTACAGTTGCTAATACAGTGCAGGCGGTGTACACAGTATCTAATATAGTCTGTACAGTTTCTACTACACTTCTGATGGTGTACACAGTATCTAATACAGTGTAGTGTGGTGTTGCAAAACAAAATATACATCATGTCTGGAAGGCCACCAAGGAGAGGCAGACGCTCACATGCCACTAAAAGAGGGCAAGCAGGCTCTGTGTCTACAATCAACAGTGCTGGTCGTGGACATGGTGCATCCCACAGGTGGCCGTGGGGCACGATTGTCCTTTTTTTCTGCTGCTGGCCGTGTTTTATTTAGCCAGAACATGCAGAAGAGTTGGTGGAGTGGATAACAAAGCCAACCTCATCCTCCTCATCCTCTGTTACCCAGGCTCAGAGTAGTTTGCCTTCCAATGCAGCTGCCAAAGTGGCCTATTCCACCGGCTCCTTGTCCACAGCCACTCCTTCATGCACAGAGGAGTCCCCAAAATTATTTGACCACAGTGTCGATACATGCTGCTGGAGGATGCGCAGTGATTTGAAGGCTCTGATGTTGGTTCCCAGGTTGAGGAAGGGTGTAACCTGAGCCTAGAGAGAGAGGGTGCCCAAGAAGAACAAGAAACTGTCAGTCATGTTCCCCCAGCTGCAGCATACTGCCCAGTTTGCTCCAGTGACAAGGAGGGAGGGGATGATGAGGTAACTGGCTGTACTTGGGTGCCTGAGAGAAGAGAGGAGGGGAACAACTCCAATGAGGCAGGATATCCTCTAGGGGGCATCTTAAGGGCAGCCACCTTATTGCATCACACTGCAGAGAAGGTTTAGGGCGCTGCTGACTCCCCCGCTAACTTTTAAAAGTTCCTTGGTGTGGGCCTTCTTTGACACATATGCATCAGATCGCACCATTGCTGTTTGCAACCTATGTCTGAAGCAGATCAAGTGTGACCAGAACAGCAGCCCCTTGGGCACCACATGCTTGACCAGACATATGATGACCTGCCATGCAGTCTGTTGGCAACAGCACTTGAAAGACCCACATCAAAGAAAAAGACGGACTTCTCCTTGCTCCTCATTTAAGATCTCCAACCCTATTATACCTCCAGTCCTCTCAAAAACCTGCATCGAGAGGAATGAAGGTATAGCAATAGGTGTCCCAAATACTTTCAGACAATCTGCTAGCAGTACACCACCATCTGATTTTAGCGGTCAGATTTCCCTACCCCAGTTGCTGAACCGTAAAAAGTAATTTGGTCCCAGCCATCCACATGCTCAGCGTCTAAATGCTAGCTTGGCCAAATTGCTAGCACTGCAACTGCTGTCTTTTCAGCTGGTAGACTCTGCCCCCTTTCGTGAATTTGTGGAATGTGCTGTACCTCAGTGGCAGGTTCCAAAATGCCATTTCTTTTCACAGTAGGCCATTCCGGCTCTCTACCGGCATGTGGAAGGCAATGTTTTGGCCTCGTTGGACAGGGCGGTGAGCAGCAAGGTGCATATTACCGCTGACTCATGGTCTAGCAGGCATGGGCAGATACGTTACCTTTCCTTCACGGCGCACTGGGTAACTCTGCTGGCAGCTGGGAAGGATGCAGGACAGGGTTCAGTGTTGTTGGAGCTTGTTTCGCCACCACGCCTCCAAAATGCTAGTGGTAATTCTGCCACAGCTCTCTCCTCCACCCTCTCCTCTTCTTCTTTCTCCTCTATGGCCTCTTCTGCAGATTTGTCCTCTGAACCAGCGGTGCTCTGTAAGCGTTCAAGGGGCTACGCAAGCAGTCAGGCTTAAAGATGCCATGCAGTGTTTGAGTTGGTCTGCTTAGAGGACAGGAGCCACACTGGGTCAGAGATTCTGTCAGCTCTGCAGGGGCAGGCTCAGAGGTGGTTGATGCTACGCCAGCTTCAGCCAGGAATGGTTACATGCGACAATGGCACCAACCTTCTCTCCACCCTCCGACAGGGACACTTGACCCATGTTCCGCGTTTAGCACATGTCCTGAATTTGGTGGTGCAGCGGTTCTTGAGCAGGTACCCAGGCTTACAGGATCTCCTGAGGCAGGCCAGAAAAGTCTGTGGTCATTTCCGCTGGTCATACAATGCCAGTGCTCGGCTGGCTGACATTCAAAGGGAATGCAACCTGCCCACCAACCGCCTCATTTGTGACATGCCCACCAGGTGGAACTCAACGTTTGCAATGCTGCAGCGGCTGCACAGACAGCAGAGGGCCATCAATGAGTACCTGTGTGAGTATGGCACCAGGACAGGGTCAGGGGACCTTGGCTTCTTTTCGCCACGCCAGTGGCTACTGATCAAGGATGCATGCACTGTCCTTTCACAATTTGAGGAGGCCACAAGGATGGTGAGCAGTGACAATGCATGCATCAGTGACACTGTCCCTCTAGTCTTCCTGTTGGAGAACACGCTTTGTGGAATCATGGACAGGGCACTTGAGGCAGAACAGCGAGAGGAAGAGGAGGATTTCGTTACCTCTCAAGGTCCCCTTTATCCAGATAGCATTCCTACGGCCCGCCAAACACACAGAAAGAGGAGGGGAGGAGGATTTTGTCAGCATGGATGTAGAGGATAACACTCAGCAGCAGTCTTCAAGGGATGGTTTTCAGTCCCCAGAAACCAAAGGAATTGTACGTGGCTGGGAGGAGGTAGTTACGGATCATTTGATCCTTAGTGACCCAGAGAGACTCAGAATCGAATGCCTCTGCAAACTTATGCTGCATGGCCTCCCTGATTCTGCAAAGCCTGCGAAAGCACCCCAGGATTTGTGGTATCAAGGAGAGGGATCATTACTGGCTGGCAACCCTTCTTGATCCACTTTACAAGGGTAAGGTTGCAGAACTCATCCTGCCTTCGCAGAGGGAGCAGAGGATGAAACATCTTCAGGAGGCCTTGAAGAAAGGTTTGTGCAATGCAGACCCTGGGAGCTTACAATTTCCTGGTGCTGGACAACGTGTTGCTGAGGCTTCGTTTAGTCAGAGGAAGAGTGGTGGAGAAGGTGGCCGGCTGACCAATGCCTCTAAACTATTTTTCTGTCCTCCGCACCAACGTCTGATCGGTTCAAGCAACCATCGCCAGCGTCTGCATTATATGGTGCAGGAATATCTAGGGGCAAGAGCAGACTTGGAGACCTTTCCAACAGAGCATCCACTGGGTTACTGGGTCTTGAGGATGGACCACTGACCAAAACTTTCTCAATATGCAATTGAGCTACTGGCCTGTCCTGCATCCAGCGTGCTTTCTGAACACACATTCAGTGCTGCTGGAGGGTTTGTAATGGATCAAAAAGTGCGCCTGTCCACAGACTCCGTTGATAGGCTCACATTCATAAAAATGAATCAGTCTTGGATCAGCAGCTATCAAGCATCTGATGCTGATGTAACTGATTGAATTTGCTATGGATGTGGTATCCCTTGAAGACTGCCTATGCTGACTATCCTATTCCTCCTCAATCTTGATGATGCTAGCTTCCAACAATATTTTTGGTTTAGAGCACCACCACCACCATCCAAGGCCTAATTTTTCTGCCCCTGTTTAACAGGGACATGTAATTACTATTTTTGTTCTAATATTTCACAGCAGGGCCCATTTCTGCACCCAACAAGAGTATCTATAAGGGGTTACAGTGTCGTGGCACCACCACCACCCAAGGTTCCAATTTTTCTGCCCCTGTTTAACAGGGGCATGTAATTACAATTTTTGATCTAATATTTCACAGCAGGGCCCGTTCCTGCTCCCAACAAGAGTATCTGAGGGGTTACAGTGTTCTGGTACAACCAACACCTAAGGCCCAATTTTCTGCAGAGTATATAGGGTAGGCCATATAGTGTATATATACTGTTGTTCAGAGTATATAGTGCCTGGGGCCCCCACACCATTTTTCTTTTTAATTTGGGTGCGGGCTCCCCTTAATATCTATACCAGACCCAAAGGGCCATGCCGTTTTTTTCAACGATTTTCATCTATATTGCCAGGACCCGACAATACATTACAGCCGCGAGTAGTTTTAAATGACATTTTTTACTTTAGAAATTTTATTTTGCTGTGGTATTTTTCTAAACACAGGAAAAATGTGCTACTTTACAGGCATACTAAGGACACCCCCAGGCACAATATTTAAAGGAATATTTCATTTTTTAAGCATTATTAAAAATCACTGCTCCCGAAAAACTTTTGTTTGCATTGATACATGTCCCCTGGGGCAGGACCCGGGTCCCCAAACACTTTATATGGCAATAACTTGCATATAAGCCCTTAAAATGAGCACAGAATTGTATTATGACCATGTCCAGTGATCAGTCATGTTGGAGGTGTAGTGTTCCATGTATAGAGTATGATAGGATCGTATTATGATCATGTCCAGTGATCAGTCATGTTGGTGTAGTGTTCCATGTATAGAGTATGATAGGATCGTATAATGATCATGTCCAGTGATCGGTCATGTTGGAGGTGTAGTGTTCCATGTATAGAGTATTATAGGATCGTATTATGATCATGTCCACTGAGGCGATTCAGTTCGCATTTGCAGCGCTATACAAATCATTCATTCATTCATGTTGGTGTAGTGTTCCATGCATAGAGTGATATATAATTGTATTATGACCATGTTCAGTGATCGTCATGTTGGAGGTGTAGTGTTTCTCTGTATAGAGTATGATAGGATCGTATTATGATCATGTCCAGTGATCGGTCATGTTGGAGGTGTAGTGTTCCATGTATAGAGTATTATAGGATCGTATTATGATCATATCCATTGATCAGTCATGTTGGTGTAGTGTTCCATGTATAGAGTGATATATAAGTGTATTATGACCATGTTCAGTGATCGTCATGTTGGAGGTGTAGTGCTTCTCTGTATAGAGTATGATAGGGTCGTATTATGATTATGTCCAGTGATCGGTCATGTTGGAGGTGTAGTGTTCCATGTATAGGGTAAAACCAGATCGTATTATGATCGTATTATATCGCCATGGTCTTGTTGGAGATATAGTTTTCTATGTTTTCATTGAGTATACAGTACAGAATGTAGCACAATCCTTTTTGATTCTGTAGGAAGTATTTTAGCAGCTGCTCCATTGCTACTACAGCCGAGAGTATAACATTAGGCAATACATATCAGGGGTTAAGTAAAAAGATTTCTTGGGAACTGCATTGTGTTCCTAATAATTATCATTAAGTCATTAAATTATAACACTTAGCACTGCAATGTAACAGGCTGCCACAGGAGGGGATTGGCTGTCTATTGTAGTGAGGATGAGAGATGGTAGGTGTCTGTCTCATCATATACACAGGCTCCTCTCAGCTGGAGGTCTGGATATGTCTGTCTTGCTTTCTGCTTCAGTTACAATGATGGGCAGGAAGGTATAGCAGTGCCTCCCAGTGGTTTATCATATTAATGCTGACAAAATATCTACATAGCTATTCAAATAACCTAAAGTCCTTTAAAATTTACATTTAGAGCCATGCTTTGCTCTCCTGCAGTTTAATGACTAACCTCCACTGTGTATGTAAGCTAATGGGGTGAAACAAAATATATGTTGGTAATTAAATGGGATTCTTCTCCATGCCGCAGCATTGACACTGCACTTAGCTGTCTGCAAAAGAGTCCATAACGCAGCAAGGTACTAAAATTAAATTAACTGAATTATTGATTGCAGTATTTTAAGAGGTTGTATGCGAAGAAAGGCATGGAGGGTCATAGAAGCCTCTTCCTGCCAGCCACTCATGTTTTCTAAGGGTGGGTTTTAAAAAAGGGCAGCCGACCCAATGCTCAGAATGTACGCTGTGTCAGAGAATACAAATTTCAAACAAATCTTATGGCCCTTTCCCCCTTAAAGGAAAAGAGTTTTTCTCTCTTCCAGAAACGTGTTGGTTTTGAGCCAAATAACATTTTGCCTTAGCAGAGAAAAGCCCAAAGTCAATGTCTTTCAATTTAGGAAAGCTTTTTCCATTTGCAGATACAGGTTACATTAGGAAACACAAATTGAGCGGGCTTTCAAATTTATTGATGTAACATCAAGTTGGATTCGTGCAGACAGCAGTTGGTGTCGTTGTTTTTATTTGTATGTGATCTCAAAAATGCTTTTTTTGATGTAAGCTGTTTAAATACCTGAATCTGGCTTGGTATCAGCCTCTTGCAATCCTTGTACAGCAGATCTCAGAGCGAGAAGCAGGACAGGGAGCTAGTCAGGTGTGTTGCAGTGCAGAAAGTATATATATAACATTTTGCACTACACAAACTCTAAATTATTCAAACACTTGAACTATAATGTGAATTTATAAATAATTTCCTTTTATAAACCGTGAGAAGAAAGTCCTCCAAGTGAAAATGTCAACATTCCTCCTTCGAGGTAAGTGATCAGGAAGTAATCACCGTCACCTTTTGGGAAAAACCACCACCATGAAAGATCATATATACGCTTACCACAAGTAAATGACCCTCAGATTAAAGAAAGGTCAAGCAGGCTGGTTAATTTATGATCCTCTAGAATACTCCATTCGCGTTGGCGATGTTTATATGTCTCCACATCAAGTATTACCTCGCCTTTCACCTCCAACCAATACTCAGGAAAACATGAGAACGATAAATGCACTGCATAGTGTATGGAATAATGAATATATCCAAAAAACCTTTATTAAAGACCTAAAGAGGGAGATAATGGAGGTATCCAGATGAAACTATACCATGATCACCTCATTACCCCAAAATTGCTTAAAGGGCCAACAGGATACCAAAAAAGACCAATATATCCTCATCACTGGTGGTATACTGACCTAACACTAATGCAACAGAAAGGGGAGGGGTACGAGGCAGTATTTATGAAGGCATTAAGGTTCCAATCAACATTAAGCCCATGAGGGGTATATGACTTGATAGAAAAATATAAATTTTGTCTCCAGTTTAGAGATTTCCCTCTTAATAGTACTCCCTCTCCAATGTGGGGTAAATTTGTCTATGCCTACCAAAATAGTCCCAGAGGGGTCATTGTTATGAAAATCCATATAATGTCATGGAACATTATAGCCCTTAAAACCCTCCCTAAAATAACTTATACATTGAGCCGTACACTAAGTGCCGTGTGGTCCTGCCCATATATTGTAGACCACATGGGCACTGTAGCAAATACATCACATTAGTGGAAGCATGTTGATAGGAGGATAGAACAGGTTGACTAAAGCCTCGTACACCCGCTTAGATTTTCAGACGACCGAACATCTGTTTTATGTGGCATGCTAGTCTCATGTTGCAAGTGAAGAGGTTACTCACAATACGAAAAATTTCGTATGACAGAATACAACGTCAGAAGTGATAAAATGTGTTGAAAAGTTATGTATGTGTTCTTTCGTTTCTGAGCATGCGTAGTCTTGCTCTTATGATTTTTTTCATCCGGAAACCGTACTAATGAAACGAAAATCGGACATTGAGTTCACATCCGATAAAAAATTTATAGTCTGCACATTCAGATTTACATTTACATTCCGCTCTGCCCCTCCCCTCCGTGCTGAACTGCAGAGGGGTGGGGGTGGCCTACTTAGCCTCTCAGCGGCTCGCTGAGAGGCTGAGATGGGTATCAGTCCAGGCACCTGGTGGATCCAGACTTTATTGTCATGATCACGCGGTGCCTGGACTGATTTCTATGACCACAGCAGAGAGCGGACTTCAAATCGCTCTCTGCTGAAAAGGGGTCACAGGAGTGCAAATTGAATCGCACTACTGTGATCCATAGGAGAATCCCAGCCAAATGAGCTTTGGCTATTCTCCTTCAAGCAATAGATGCAAACGGCAAGTTGAGTTTCAGCAGACAGGAATTTGCGTGACAACATTATCAAAAAGCATGTGTCAAAATATAGCCTAATGCCCTTCTGCAGCAACCATTCCTCATGTACAAAGGATTTGTTAACTCTCCTAGAACCCTTCCTCGTGGCAGCAGCATTTTTGCAGAAAAACATCTGACGCTTGTAAGCGTTCCTAATGCTTTTACAAGCGCTTAGGTGCGTTTACAAGCGTTAAGTGCTTAGACGTTAATTTAATTGGCCAGAATAATCATTTATATTGTCCAGAATAATCATTCTTTTAGACCCGTTTACAAAAGTCAAGCGTTTTTTGACCCAAAACTCTGCTACTCCTGGACACACTGGCCCCGGGGTTTTTTTCCTGCCTCCAAGTTCTCCTGCCACTAAATGCTGCTGCAAGTCTACGTGTGCATGCATGCACACATAGGCTAACATGCAGGGGAGTTTAGAGGTGGGGAAAAAACTGACAGGTGCCCCTAGGAGCAACTTTAAAAACATCCAGTGTGCATGAGGCCTTCTAGTGGTCTATTGCTTGCTATTATTGCAGTGATATTTTCCTTTACCTTACTAACATCACCGGCATTCTAGACAGACCACCAGTTCACAGATAAAACACCTATCAGGTTTTTCTAAGTGTACTTAAAGTGTATGGCTAGGCAAAAAAATGCAAATCTCTGCAATACATTTCCCCATGTTTTACACCTTTAAATTGGTGTGGTTGTCACCTAATATAACCCTTTGGAGAAACATTTTTTTTTCTGTCTGCAGAACAATTTGCATCTCAAATGTTAGGGCCTCCTTTCCAGGTGGCTTTCTGGTCGATGATTCCTGGGTCCCTCTCTAAAGCCAAGAATGGCATTTTGAGACACTGTCTATTAGTGGCACAGGACACAATCTCATGAACTGATAGACATGAAAAACACAACACTTTCAGAAAAGTACCTGTTGAACTGCCAACTAGGTTTCAACCAGAGGTTGCTAGAGCTGTGGCTGATTGACCTTCCATCTGATGGAGCCTCAATAGTTCCAGGGTCAGCACCACTTGGCAAAACCAGCAGCATGACCCACTTGTCTTTTTACCTGTCTGTAAGGTTGGCATTCTTCCTACTAAACACCAAAGTAAGGGACCGGTGGCTGGTAATATATTTTAGGGGGGGGCGGCGAAACAATCCACCCCCCGGTCACCGGCCCTACAATTACCCCATCTAGGTCACAGGCAGCGATTCCCCTGCGTCTCCTCGGCAGCCAATAGGAGCGCTTCTCCCCTCGGCCAATCGGGACCCGCTTCCTGATTGGCCGGGATGAGAATCAGGAAGACAATAGTGGATTTGTATTGTCAAATGGGAACAGAGGGGTGCCAGTGCAGTATAAATCATATATTTAATAAAAGCAAGTAGTAACTCACAGGTTAAATTAGATGAGTTCAGTATGTGGTGAAAATTGCCAGTCCTGGAGTCTCATAAATGTCTTCCCTTTGCAGCCTGGGGCACTGGTGTGATCTTACAGGGATCCAGAGAATGCTGGGAACCAGGAGGCAGGAAACAAAAAGCAGCTGGTCGTGACTTCACAGGAACAGGAAATGTGATTCTTTACAGTGGCAAGGATTGGTAATGCATTTCGAAGCTACAGCTTATACACACACACACACACACACATTTTATGTATACATATATTCCAGTTGCTATATAATTTTATGTTATATCTAGTGCCGCTGTTCCCCCCTGTTTTTATTTGTATTGTCACACAACTGGATGGGCTCACCATTTTTTGAAGCCTATTAGGCTCTAATCATGTGCTTCTAAAAAAGAAAAAAAAAAAAACATTGGAATCCATGTGTCCGGCGCCCTGCATGTAGATTAGGGGGCCGGATGCATGGATTAGGGGGGCAGCACCCCTGAACCCCATTTGGACAGGCCACCTCTGTAAGGGACATTGTCCCCATTGACCTACAATTGGTTGACTCACTGAAACATGCCACGCGTTATTTAGGAAAATATGTTTTATTTAAAATAACACAGAATGACAAAGAAATTTTTTTTTATTTCAGTCACACATTTTTAAAAATGAAATAGGAATGGAAGGATTTTAGGAGGACCTCTATTTATTTCTGTATCCAAACAAATGTTCACTGATCACAAGCACAGATTTTTTTCAAATATCACTTGGAAGGCAAACTAGATACTTTTATTCAGTTTAAAACCAGCTTCCGTTATTACATTTATGCTTTCTAGATTACATTTCAGACCGCTTTTCATGATATAATGGTCTTCCACTGTCAACAAGAATGAGTGCCTCCCCTTACACAGTGCTATGAATATTTGAGAAAAGAGGGGTAGCACAGACCCTGTGGAGATACAGTCACCTGCCCATTCACGTCAAAGTAAAATGTCTCCTGACCGCCCTTACTGCCCCAGTAAAGTAAACGCACCTACTTACACTACCTTGTTGCCTATCTGCACCATCGGTGTCCTTGCTCCTTTGCTCAAAGCATGTGAACCCCATGTGAGAATACTTGAATGGACTTCATCCACCCAGGTAAGATACAACACCATCCAACAAGACAAACTGCTACATCATGGAGGCGCTAAGAAGAACGGCACCATCCAGCCAGACTCCTGCAGCATGGAGGCGTTAAGAAAGCACGGGTGGTAAATATACCTTGCTTGAGGGGCTATCAGGAGGCATGGTCATTCCATCCTGAATTGGCAGGGGACAGTGTACCTATTAAAATGGCTCAGAGTCTGGGTTCACTCTTATTCCCCAATAAATTGCTTTTGCTATACAATTTTAGGCCAATCACAACAGCTCATGCTGATTTTACAGTAAACTACAAGGTCTGCCTATTAGGTTAGAGCCTCTTCCTCATGTAAAAATTGCCAAATATTACAAGGGCAAGCATGTACCTCAACAGCTGGCCATACAATTCAAGAAGAATTTGCCAAAATTCCAACACTGGGTAGTTCTGCTGGGTTGATAAAAGTCAATTACTCTATACATTTTTGAGCAGACCAAAAATGGTTGGCTGAACAGTGCCTGTAGTTAACCAGCTGCAGGCACTGTTCGGGTATTCTGATTGCCAGCACTTGCATCTGTCAGAGTACAGTATCCGGCAGTCAAGACTTGTCCACCTGTGCTGTTTGTGTGGATGGGGGAACCTCTAATGCCCCATACACACGGTCGGATTTTCCCATGGATTTTGTCCTATCGGACAATGTTGTCGGAAATTCCGACCGTGTGTAGGCACCATCGGACAGTTTCGATCGGATTGTCCTATGGACAAAGTTCTATCTCCTGCTGGATAGATTTTCCGACAACAAAGTCCGATCACACCAATTCCGATCGTGTGTAGCGAATTCCGACGGACAAAGTGCCACGCATGCTCAGATCACATTACAAGACCAAAGCTATTGGCTACTAGCCTCTACGTAGTCCCGTCGTAGGCAACAAACGTCACCACGTTCAGAATGATCAGATTTTCCAACAACTTTGTCCGACCGTGTGTATGCAACACCAGTGTCGGACTAAATCCGTCGGACCAAATCCGATGGATTTGGTGGTCGGATTTTCCGACCGTGTGTATGGGGCTTAAGACTTTTTTTTCAGACCAAGCTAAATAAATGTTAGTGTATGACCAGCTGGAGTTAAAAAGTTTTTTAAAAACATACCTAACCCCCATCTACAGGGTTGCAAGGTATGATGTCACTATCCTTCTCTTAAGAACATTTGGGAATGTGAACAGTTTCCCAAATCTGTGGGAGGGAAACTCTTCACTTCTGTGGGAAGACACTGCAGTCCAGTGCTAAAGCATCTTCTGCTAGGATTTGGGATACTCATCTTTCTTTCTTCCTTAGCACTGCAAAGCAGGAAGCAGAACCTGTATGTATAATGAGAAAATTGATCTGGAGTCTTGAAGGTATCAAGTAGTTCCCAGGGGAATTTTTTTTATTTTTTTTCCAGCAAGCGCATATGTTGAATTATAATATCAATGTTTACCCTAATCGTTTTGTGCCGACTGCCTCCCGGCCCTTTAAAAGTTCTAAAATCCGGGAGATGGAGGTGGGCATTTGGGTAAAACAACTCGCCGTGATCGGGAGCTTTCTGATCATGTGACCACTGTAACAGCCAATCACAGCGGTCACAAGGTCTGAAAGCTCCTGATTGCTAGTGTGCTTGCATGCTCCCGGCTACTGTGCTGGGAGCGTGTTCTCAGCGTGGTATGTATATCAGAGTTAAGGCCCACCCCCCGAAAAGCTGCATATACGAGTCCGGCATCAAGAGGTTAAAGCTAATTTTTAGAAGCTTGCCATTTCAATGGATTAAACCTAGATATTTGTAAATAAGCCACTAGGTGCTCTCAGTAGCTCAGTGCAATTACTCAGACTCTATCGTAAAAACTGTTGAGCTTAGATATCATCCGCACAGGAAGTGCTTTGGGTTTAATGAGCCAGCTGACTCATAGGGATCTGTTTATAAAGGAGTCACTGTATGATATACACAGTTAAAGTGGAGCTCCACCCTAAAGTGGAACTTCCGCTCATCGGATTCCTCCCCCTTCCGGTGTCACAATTGGCACCTTTTCGGGGGGGGGGGACAGGATACCTGTCTTTGACAGGTATCCTTTCCCACTTCCGGAAGTCAGGCCGTGGCCGCAATGCGGCCGTGACGTCACCGCAGGGCTCCCTCCTCCGCCGTGCTAATAGGGGAGAGGAGCGGGGCCTCGTGCATGCGCAGTAGGGTTCCCGGCGTGAAGCGGAAAGGCTACACTGCCTGGTCACCTTACCTGCAATGGCGGCGGCAGCACACGACAGCTGACGGAGACATCAGCTGCGGTGCCGACATCGAGGGACTGCAGGACAGGTAAGTGTCCATTTATTAAAAGCCAGCAGCTGCAGTATGTGTAGCTGCTGGCTTTTAATAATTATTTTTTCCGGAACACCCCTTTAACATTTTCTGGACATCAATATTTTACAGCAATCGCTTATCATTCAAAAGAGGATTTGCTCCTTGTGTAATGCGGCAACTGATGGGTGATCTTGTGATTTAAAATTTTATGGGCGAATCTTATTTGTAATTGGAATCTGGAATTACATTTTATGCAGTCGGCAAATCCTTTTGGAAAATGATGGGGAAATGTAAATACTCTTTAAAAATGATGGGGGGAATCTTCCAAAAATAATGGTCAAATCCTCTTTGAAAACGATGGTTGGACAGGGTGAATCCACTACAAAAATGATAGCTGAATAGGAGGGATCCTCTTTAAAAGGGATAGTTGAACAAGTTAGATCCTCCTTGAAAATGATAGTTGAATAAGGCGAATCCTTCTTGAAAATAGCGGTTGAATTGGACAAATCCTGGTTGAAAATTATATTTGAATAAGGCGAATCCTCTATCACTTTCAAAGAGGATTCGTCTTATTAAAATATTATTTTCAAAAAGGATTCGCCCTATTCAACTGTCGTTTTTAAAAAGGTTGTAAAATTTGCCTTGAGTACACCTGCCTACTTGGCATGTTATTATGATTGCTGGGTCATGATGAGAATTTATGTAACCAGAGCTCATATTTTAAAATCTTTGCGGATTTTAATATTTGTATAATAAAACACTTTTTATACATTAAAAATTTTGATAGTCCGCTTGCTGCATTAAAAACCCTGGGGGGGGGATTTTCTTCTGTGGTGATATCAAAAGCCGGTAGATATCATAATTTTAACATTGGTTAAGACCACAAAATATAGGCATTTATTATAAGACAAAGATCATCAATCTGTGCAGTGCAGTAACTAATAAGAACCAATCAGCATAATTATGTAAGTAATAACCAATCATCTTCCAGCATTCACCAAGCAGCTCAAAGCTGAAAGCCAATTGGCTACTAGGAGTAGCTTCATTTACTGATCATTTCTTTGTAATAAATAATTCCACTATGAATACAGGCATTTTCCATGATGCCCAACGAAGCCTGAGACTTGGTAGCAAATATCTACAACAACCACCGCAAGCTCATCAAAGAGAACCAGTCATCACTTGCAAGAATTTCAATATTCAGTTCCCGTTTACACTCCTCCGTTATGCACATTCCAGAGCTGGAAGGCAATGGGGTTGATTTACTAAAGGAGTAGAGCATTTTAAATTTGCAAATCGTAAAGTGAAGTTTCATTTAGCATAGCAAATGAGGTGAAGATTTGTTCACTTTTAATATCCAATCAGTTGTAAGGAAAATTAAAATAAAACTTGCCAGCAAATTTTAACCTAGCTATACAAGAAAAGATTTCTAGCTCAGTCCATGAGCTGAACAAAAGAAATGTAATAGATTATTCCATCCACAGTAAACAGCATGTATGATGTCATCCTCCCTGACGGCTATTGTATGCTGACAGCGGGTACCCATGGCTGTCAGGCTATCCTGACAGTGACTGCATTTGATTGGATGAAATCACTGTTTGGCAAAACTTCCGCTTGGCTCTTTTAACAAATGTTGAATGCAAAATCGACTTTTGTTAAGCTGGGTGGTGACAACAGGGACACCCACGGGTCTAATTTTGGGCGATTCAGCAAGAATCTGAATCTGAAAATCAAGCGTCTACAGCAGCATTTAGGTAAGGTTTGACTTTTGCTTCTTAAAAAGGCTCTACCTCTTTGGTGAGTGCCCCTATAGGAAGCCGCTTCCTATGGGGGCACTCATCACTCATGCATGCTTGATTCCAAGCTGCGCTGCTTTCGTCTAATAACACAGGCAGTGCAGCTCCCCCCCCTGCTCCCTTGTCACAGGATTTGATTGACAGCAACAGGAGCCAATGGCTCCTGCTGCTATCAATCTGCCCTGTAAAGTGGGAGAGAGCCAAGAGAGCTGCTGCTCTTGGGCATAGTTTTGGGTGAGTAAGTATAAGGGGAAGCTGGGGGGGGGGGGGGACTTTGAGGAATAGAAGTTTCTTCTTTTTTTTTAGCTTAAGGCCCCTTTCACACGGGCGCCTCCACTATGCAGAATCCACTTGCTCAGCGGGGGATCTCTCTGCTGATCCCCACCGACCAGGCAGATGACAGGTCTGTGTCCGCTCCGCTATGCAGAGTGGACATGAACACAGCCCCGCTCTCCTCTATGGGGCAATCAGATGGAAACAGACGGCCTGTCCATTTCCATCAAATCCGCCGGACGGATGGGGAATAGGACCACCATCTGTCTGTTTTTGGCGGACGGGTGTCAGCAGGCATGAGTCCACTGACATCCGCCCCTCCATAGAAGAAACTGGAGGGTCTAATCAGGTCCGTCTGAAAAACTGATAGGTGGACCTGATTGGACAGCCCCATGTAAGAGGGGCCTAATGCAGAGAATGCATTCAGATAAAAAAAAAAAAAAAACCTTGACGTATAACTAAAAGCAACATTTTTTTTCCGGATAGAGTGGATAGGGATTAAAATACCTGTGGCTTTTATTGCCGTTTGCGTCCCAGTTAGGGAGAGTCACCCTCTCTATTTGTCACGTTTAACATTATCATTGAAAATCAAAGTAAAAGAAAATCCCAAAATTTGCATTGTCCCCAGAAAAGTAATAGAGGGTAAATCTTCCAACGGGGACACTAAATCAGGTGACCTGGGGGCCCCAAAGAGATTACCTTAATTTACGGGGATTTCCTGTTTTGGCTATGGGACACAAAGTGACGGTAAATCTCCCCAATGGGACAAAGACAGCAAAAATAAACCTTACAGGGGTTATAACCCTCCAAAATGAAAAAAAAAAAGTTTTGCCTATAGTTCCAATTTCAGCGATTAGAACCACTTTAAAAGAGTTAGGCTCAGAAGTAAGTGAAGCTAAAATATGGGGGATGAAAGAAAATCTTTCACAAGCAAGGTTGTCAATTAAAGACTGAATATTCAGATTCTTACAAAAGCCAATTGAGACTGGTTCTTTTTAAAAATGAACTCCAACCTAAAAAAAAAAAAAAAGAAGAAGAAAGAAATGTAAAACAATATGGCAATAATAGTAAAAATAAAAGCAGCACCTTCACCTTGAATCCAAAGCCGCCACCCACAGTAATTTTATTCCACCACTAGATGTCCTCAGTCCTCTGGGTTAACTTCAGCCTACTTTCTCTGACACGGGGCTACCATAGACAAAGACAGTGTATTAAACAGCGCTCACACTATGAGCGCATGAGCTCTGTTCGGTGAAGTAGTAAGGGCTGCCCAGTTTGACTGCTGAAGTCAAAGAGAAAGAAGCCATGACGTCATCAGACTGACCAGAGGCGTTTTTTTTTTACATGTTTTTTTTTTTTTAAACAGACTTCTGCTTTCAAGGTTTTACATTTTTCACTCAGAAATATTTAGATTCAGTCATTTAAAATAAAGCAATACAAAGAGCAAAGGTGATGTGCAAGGTACAGTTACCCACAGCGACCACAATTCAGGTCATCAAAACAGTTATGAAAAATGCCTTTGAGCTAAAAGTCACACGCCAATTTTCTCATTCAAACTGAGACTAAAATTTAAGAGAGTTTTTAACTCATGGTCCCAGCAGGCAAATGGTAGGGGTAGGTGGAAGTTAAATCACCAAGAAAACCCGTTGCTTTGCCCTGAATGGGGAAGCTTTAATTTATGGTTTCGTAGGGATCTCAAGTGCAAAGATCTCTAAACCGGAGGTTTTCTGCTCAGTTCTAAACTTCAAGGAGATATTTCCTTAGGGATATGAACTGCAAAGATCTCGGAACTTGAAGTGGCCAGTTCTGAGCTTCCAGGAGACACTTCCTTGGGGATCTCCAGTGCAAAGATCTGACTTTGAAGTGCCCAGTTCTGAAGGTCTGCCGTAGCATTTATGAGGATGGTCCTTCTCTCTTTGTTCCATTTGTAATTATTGTTTTTATTATGGAGAATACATCAGAATGGAGGACAACTAGGCTCACTCCTGTTGTAGCAGAAATAATGTAGGTTCAAAGATGGCTGGAAACAGGGCAGTGGTGGGAAGGACTTGCCAATGAAATGCTCAAAGTGACTTGGGAAATTCAGCTCAGCAGATTCAATCTTTAACTAAACGATCTCTTCTGAATGGACTGAACTTTTTGGAAATAGGAGGTTGCTGTGGTACCTGTACACTGTACATCTCCTGGCCTTACACTGCTTTAATGAATAGGCTTGATCAAGATATCGACTAATGCCACGTACACACAAGCAGATTTTCCGTCTGAAAAATCTTGGATGTTTTTTCCGACAGAATTCCACTCAAGCTTGACTTGCATACAAACAGTCATACAAAAGTTCGCTGAACTTTCAACCGTCAAGAACGCGGTGATGTACAACACTACGATGAGCTAAGAAAATGAAGTTCAATGCTTCCGAGCATGCGTCAAATTGTTTCCGAGCATGCGTATGAATTTTGCGTGTCGGAATTGGTACAGGCGATTTCTCCAACTGAAAAATTGAGAACCTGCTCTCAATCTTTTGCTGGCTGGAATTCTGCCAGCAAAAGACCGATGGAGCATACACAGTCGCATTTTCTGACCAAAAGCTCTCATCGGACTTTTGCTGGCGGAATTTCCAATCGTGTGTACGTGGCATTACATGCACACACAGGGCATTTGCAACAGCATCAATGGTGGGATACCACACACTGTTTAGCACACTAATGCACACGATTTTTTGTGGAAATGTGCTGATCTGTTATTCTGCAGAACATTACCCTATTCCCTGCTTTATAATCTGAACAAAGTCCTATTGGTAGCGTACTGAAATCTCCATTGATCCAAGGATATGCGCTCATTTCTTTGGTAAGACCTTGGGACGGGCGTTTAAAGGTAAGATCTCCTGGAAGTCCCTGGCCATCGCTCTCAGATGATTCATGATGGGATTGACATTTTCTTCCATCCATTCCTCCACTGTGTCTGGGTAGAAGATGGAATCCATCTGAGTCCGGAGAGCTTGTATATGAGATTCCCACTCCTCATTGGCTCTGGGGGAGAGGAAACAATCATCAGTTAAGTAATAAAGTGACATCTCCCTATGAGGCCTACAAACGTCTGTAAATTAAATATCCTCAACATCTGCAGCACCAGTGATCTGGGTGTTCGCCATGGCTGATCTAGATCGTGATGCTCTAGGCTTGCCTGAAGAATGACACTCTTTTCTTCAAGCCCCACCACTATGTATCCCCTGCACTCCTTCTCCCTACAACTACAATTTAGAAACAGGTGTCCGGAGCTGGGCAGAATAGGGAAACAAGAAGAAATTATTCATTTGTACATTTTAAAGCTTGTTGCTGCCCTGTTCTATGGCAGCTGCCCTATGCACTGGTCCACGAGTGCCAATATAGCAAATACAGCCCTGAACCAACAACCACATTATCCATAACCGCTTATTGCCCTTCACTTTAACTGAACCTGTACAGTCCTTGGAAGTTTGTAATAAACTCACACACACACGTGAAAAAGAGAGATTTCAGCTGCGTTAGCGGTGTTGAACTCTGGCATGGGTCATGTGATCAGTGCCATGCTACTTGTAGCATATTCTATACTGAAAGGGAGAACTGTTGAAGCAGAACTCCTGATTGGCCAGCTTTCCTGCAGAGATCACGTCACCAGAAACCTTTGTAGTCCTGATGTCGAATTCTATCACCATAAAGTTTCATGGGTGATAGCCTTTGCTCATCTAACCGAGTATCAGATTGTTGACTGTAAGTGGAGGAGTGAAAACCTAACATTTGTATTACTGTCTGTGTTCCCATTGAAGTGATCATGTCTCCCTACCAGTGTTGCCAACCTACCGCAGCATTTTTTACTGACAAAACATGTAAAATTTACTGGCAGATCACGTTTTTTACTGGCAAAAAAAAAAAAAAGGGGGGCAGAACTCCTATTAAAAACGAAGACAACTGATATTTAAACAGTATAACCACAATATAGAAACACCGACAATACTCCAACAAATAATTTGCCTGGTTTAAACTTAAAAAGTCAACACAGCATGACAAATTATCAGCCCCTGAAACTTACAGACAGTTGTAAAATATCACCGGTTTATACAAACTGACAGTAAATTTACTGACGGTTCGCAACCCTGCTCCCTACTTGTCTCTGTTTGCCAAGACAGAGACATCTGTTCTAGTAACAGCTGTCTAGGATATCTTCTCATTCCCTGACGTGTCTTTGGGGCAGTTAATTAGGGGCAATTTCCCCAATGGGACAAATACAGCAAAAATGAAATAAAATAAAACCCGATAGGGGTTCTAATCATTTCCTGCTCTATTAAATTTAGAAAGAAATACGCTTTAAATTCAAAGAAAAAACAGAAAGACTTCCTTATGGTGTTAGGCTTAAATGGCCACCATAACCATCATAAAAATAAACTAGCTAAGTAAATGTAGAGACCATCACAGGGTCCGGTACTTCACCCAGGCTTTGGGTAGTAGTGAGCTTGGGACCAGGGAAGGCCAAGACCTTGTAGTTAACCAACTGCACTGACATCACTTCCAGTCGACAAACACTGGCTAATTTTTGGACTAATGCAAAAAGGTGAGGAAGGCTCATCATACAGTTTCCAGCCACTGGAATTGGCACTGTTTCAGGCTGTGTATACATATAATATATAATTATTTACTACAATATGGACAATTATACATTAAGTAACGAAAAGACAAAAAAAAAAGTTGAGACACCTTCAGTGTCTACGCTGTTACGGGCACATGCTCATGATATTATAATATTACTGCTTTGTAATGCCATATGGAAGTGATTGGATCTATGATCTGGCGTCACAAATGTAGAGTATCAGCCATTGTCATGTATGCTTTAATGTCTAGTGGGGTTCCATAATTAAATACTGCCATAATGTAAGCAAACAGCTGCCTATAGCCCAGGGTGTACCATTGTCCTACAGCAGAGTGAGGGTGAGGGGAAAGTACACAAGGGCCACTACATTTGTATAGGCTTTGTTTTTAATAAGGATTATAGTATTCCTCTGAATATTAGAGCCGCAAACTTTAATACACAAATTTTACACGTAAATTTCGCACTACCAAAGTCATGTATTATTTTCTGGTTTGTTTATATGTGATGTGTAGCCCAAACTGTAATGCTTTGCATCTATCTATTAAGTTCTTGTGGTAAAACCAAGGAAGCTTAGACTTCTGAAGTGTATCAATGCTTTACTAAACAGGGAAAATCTGCACATACAAACTGTAGGATGAACAATACAATACAACACAACTTATAGCTTACTAAATATATGCCTACACATATAAGCATGTATATAATGTACACATTGAGTAAACTAAACAGTTACTCAACTTAGGGGTTAAGATGTCCTTCATAGTTCCTTTCTCAGAGTCCAACTCACAAAAGCATCTCCAAAGTTATTTAGCTTCTGGCAGCCATGTGTCCTCTTTGTCCTTCCAAACACCACTCCCTTGTCCGAACAATGTTTCTTTCAAACCCTCTCCATGCCCCTCCCACCCATTTCCTGCATACACCAACTTCCTCTGCTCAGATCCAAAACCTAGTTATCTGGTTTATTTACATATCAATGGAGGGGGAAGGGCCTCTTGTAAACATATGCTCTTACCAAACTTAACTATATTATTGATATCAAGACAATATACAAAATTGGCCATAGCAAAACACAAACATCACTGCAAAATAAGTGTGTAAAGAACCATGTTTCTACACTTACTTTAAGATTTTAGCACCGAACATCTCCATTTTATGTGGATTTGCAAACTGGTGTTTTCTGTGGTAACGGGAAAACCAGGCACTGATATCACTGTGAAAGGAAAGAGTTGATCAAATTAGATCATACACAAAAGATATAAAACAGCATATTATTATTGTCAACAGAACTATCAAGAGAGCAACCTACTGGGGTCACATTATCCAGATGGTAGAGCTGGGGGGTGGGGGGAATCGCATTTTTAGAAAAGTGGTAGAGAGATCACATTATCAGAAAAGTGGTAGAGAGATCACATTATCAGAAAAGTGGTAGAGAGATCACATTTAATAAAAGTTGTACAGGGATCATATTATCAGAATAGTGGCGTAGGATCACAATATTAGAACATTATCAAAATAGTGGTAGAGGGATCACATTATTAGAATCGGTGGTGTGGGATCACAATACTAGAGCATTATCAAAATAGTGGTAGAGAGATCTCATTATCAGAATGGCGGTGTGGGATCACAATATTAGAAAGGTGGTAAAGGGATCACATGATTAGGTTAATGGTGGAGGGATACATGATTAGGTTAGTAGGTCAGTGGCTGTCCATTAGGGGAACACGAGCGCCACCCCCCTAATCCATGTGCCAGGCCCCTAATCTACATGCAGGGTGCCGGACACATGGATTCCAATGTTTTTTTTTTTTTAGAAGCACATGATTAGAACAGGAGGCTCTTATTGGCTTCAAAGACCCGACTGGCCGAGAGGAGAAGCAATCGTATTGGCCACCGGGATGATGTATGGAGGAGGGAAGTTGCTGAGAAGGAAGCCACTGTGAAGCCCTAGATGCAGAGGAGGAGGAGACACTGGAAGGAGCTGAAGCTGCCCACGGGGTAAGTGCGGGATGTCTTGTTTGCCGCCCCCCCAAATATACAGCACCACCTGCCACTGTTAGTGGTGGATGGATCACATGATCAGGATGATGGTAGCGGGATCACACATTTAGGACAATGGTAGAGGGGTTACATTATCAGGATATTAGTAGAGAAGTATAATGGTCAACATTCGAGTGGAAGAGTCATACGGTTAGAATTGCCATACAGGGTCATATGATCGGGACAGCGGTACAGGGGTCACCAGGGCTGGATTTCCCACAAGGCCACCTAGGCCAGGCCTTGTGGTGCAAGGGCGGCGACTTCTTTGCTTTTGCGGCCGCCCCCCACACTAACATAGCAGCGGCGCCGGCACTCAGTGTTGCCAACCGCCCGTAGATTTATGGGCGCCCCAAAAATTTAAGCCCTTTTTCGGCCTACCACACAACTGCACATGCGGCTCGGGAAAGCTCGTACGCCATCGGCCGGGAGGCGCATGTGCAGTAACCTGATTGCACCGCCCGGCGCCATTTTTGAACAGATCGAGAGTCTAGACCACGGCGGCCGTCAACTGTGCAGTGCACTCGTCATAGGCGAAGCTGTGGAGGAGCCGAGCAGCCGGTGACGGTGAGGAGGACACTGAGGAGGAGGAGAGTGAAGCTGGGGGGATATCCATAGTAAAAAAGGGGACAGAGAGAGAAAGAGGAGGATGTTACTGGGAGCACCAGGAGGCAGAAGCCATGCCATGCAGGGGACAGAGACTGATGTGCTCTGTCCACCATCAATCATATTACTTCTCCTAGTCCACATCATTCATCAGTGTGCTGTGTCCTCCTGTGCCCCTTTCACCTCTCCACAGGTCAGGGCAGCACTGTGCTGCCCTGACCTGTGGAGAGGTGAAAGGGGCACAGGAGGACGACACAGCACACTGATGATGTGGAGAAGTAATATGATGGTGGACAGAGAAGCTACTGTGAGGGGGTGAGGAGGACACTATCATGCCCGCAGCCTCTGTCTACCTCCTGTAGTATGTCCGCAGCCTCTGACCATCTCTTGTCTTTTATCATGTATGCAGTCTCTGAGGGGATCCTAAAAAAAGAGTCAAGAGTGGGAGCGCCACCGGGATGGGGGGTTACGGGAAGAGGCAGACATGTGTGGACTGTGGAGAGGAGACTATAGAATAAAACCAGAGCCGCCAAGCCGGAGCCATCTGACTAAGCCCTGCACGATGCACCTGAGAGGAGGTCAGTGACAGCTCCGCCAGGCCAGTCTGAGGTCTACTGTAGCAGTCATCGATAAAGGACGAGAATGGTGGTGTGTGGGGGGGCCGCATTGAAGGACCCGGCCTTGGGGCGGCAAAGGGAGTAAATCCGGGCCTGGGGGTGACATGATCGGAACAGCAGTGGCAGAGGTCACACAATGGGAATGGCAATGAGCGTGTCACACAACTAGCATAGCACTGCAGGCTAGTGGGTTTGTAAAATCCTAATTGATTCTCCTTTACTCACCCATCCTCCTCTGTGATCTGCTGAACATTCTTTTTCATTTCCATGTGGATTTTTCTCACCATGCTGTAAATTTCAGCTCCTGGAAAAGCGCCGTTTCCTTCACTAAATTGAAAGAGACAGATTTCTGTAACAAATTCCACGATTCATTTTCATATCATACACACAAAGCACATCATATTCTCTTGTCTCAGCCACTGTACTCTTTTTGTGAATGCATTCTGGGATTGGGAATGTTACGAGTGCTATTTACCAGGTGTTCTTCTCAACATCAATCTTGCTGAAGCCCAGTATGAGAGTGGTATCCTTTTTGGCTTCCTCTGTGAACTGACCTGCAGAAGAGAAGGTACGTGAGATAGTTCACAGCAGCATGGAGGACCTCAGATTTAGGTAATCTATGGATCTTACCATATCTCAGTGCTTTCAAACACACTGCCAAAGACGGGATGGCGACAGGAAGCAGCTCACACAGAACAGAGTAATGGTCATACCTACAAGAAGAAACAAACCAATGTCATACCGGGTAGATATCCTGTACCTCCAGCAACAAGTGGTAGGTGTACAGCTGGCAGAGGAAAGCTTCCTTCAGAGCTGGGACCTCCTCTACAGTTGTAGGACTATAGTACATCTGCATCTATTATAGTAATATGATCAGTTCCTGTTATTGTAAATACATGAGGAGGCCATATTTGCTCACAACATAAGCAGGTCCTTCCTTTTGTTACCTTGCTGATGTTTCGTATCTCATTGAATGTCTACTAGACAAGACCTGCTGCATTTAGATAAAAAAAAAAAGGACTAAGTCTTTAATGATGATAAAAACTCTCACAATGCTCCTGAAGGTCACAAAAGTGAGACTTCTTTATTTATAGCAAAACAACTTTCAACAACTACCAAAAATGAGATATGGTGATGCTGTAATCCGCTCCTCTGTCTGCATAGAGAGACATGGGATCTGCCTTGGTTGGCTTATTTGTGAAGGTCCTTCAGATTTGGGACTGATTTGCTTTGCTTCAAAAATTATACCCCAAGTTGCTTTCTTGGCACAAGCGTCTTCAAAGCCTCCATAGGAGTCTATAACAAAGCTCGCTAACAGTACCTGCAGCATTTGAGGGGTATTTTTTCAGCATGAGCTTAACTTTGTTTTTGAGGTATGAGATCATGAGATCCCAGGAGCACTGGGAAACCAACAAGCGAACCTGAAAGACATCATCAGCAGTCACTTCCGGTTCATGTGTATAAATTCTGTAAGAGTCTGGTGCAGACGTCACATCTGGGGTGCAGCAGGAAGATGAATGGGGTCCAGACTGGAGCGGAGCAACTAGCAGATGGTACACATGGTGTGTAACGTGGGAATGCTATAGCGAAAGATGAATGGGGACCAGAGAGTGAGGACGGAATGGCAGAGGATCAGCATAGCAGGAGAAACTAGCAGATGCCACATGTGGTGAACAGCATAAAAGCAATATAGCAGGAGGTGAGCAGGGACTGGAGAGAGAAAGGACTGTGTGGCGGAAAACCAACAGAGCTGGGGGACCAGAGTAGGAGAAACTAGCAGATGTCATGCATAGTGAGCAGCATGGGAGCACTATAGGGGAAGGTGAGTGGGGATTGGAGAGAGAGGAGGATCAGCAGAGCTTGGGTTACTACTGACTGGGGGATCAGCAGAGCTGGGGGTTACTACTGATTGGGGGATCAGAAGAGCCAGGGATCTGCTGAACAAGGGTACTAATGAGCTGGGGATCCGCTGAGCAGGGGTACTAATTGTGAAAGACTGAACCTAGACAGAGGCTTTTGGAGGGGACTGCAGGCTAGCCTCTTGCCTACTGACTTTTAAGGGATCACTACTCTTTGGGAGGCATAAAAAAGGAAGTTCAATAGCCAGTAGCCAATAGCTTCCCTTGCGTTGTATTTGGTCCGTCGGACCAGCATACAGACGAACGGTTTTCCTGATAGGAATTGTCCGTCGGATAGATTTGAAACATGTTCTATTTCTAGGTCCGTCAGTTTTTTTTTTAACGAAAAACAATCCGATTAGCCCACACACGATCGGATTGTCCGACGGACTAATTACGTCGGACCTAGTCTGCCGGAAAGTCTGGTCGTGTGTACGCGGCATTAGAGTCTGTAAAATACTTGAGACTGGGTTGGAGGTTCACCTTCCAGCAGGACAACGACCCTAAACATACAGCCAGAGCTACAATGGAATGATTTTGATTAAAGCATATTCATGTGTTAGAATGGTCCAGTCCTAAATCCAATTGACAATCTGTGGGAAGACTTGGAAATTGCTGTTTATAGACGCTCTCCGTCCAATCTAACAGAGCTTGAGCTATTTTGCAAAGTAGGATGGGCAAAAATGTGCAAAGCTGGTAGAGACATACCCAAAAAGACTTACAGCTGTAATTGCAGAGAAAGGTGGTTCTACAAAGTATTGACTCAGGGGGGCTGAATACAAAGTCACACCCCCCTTTTCACCCATTTGTAAAAAAAATTGAAAACCATTTATCATTTTCCTTCCACTTCACAATTATGTGCCACTTTGTGTTGGTTTATTACATAAAATCCCAATAACATACATTTACGTTTTTGGTTGTAACATGACAAAATTTGAAAAATATCAAGGGGTATGAATACTTTTTCAAGGCACTGTAATAGAGGGGAGTGATTTGGATAGTTTTGCCTGATCCTAAAATAGGAGGTAAACTCCTCGTTGTCTGGAATTGTGTTGGCAGTGATGATATGTAAATGGCCTTCTGTGTAATGAAGGTTCTGCTGTGCCTTGCATTGCTTTACACATAGGGCTTTCTAGTTCCTTTTGGATAACTTGTCCATGAACTAATTGGCTGTACTTGCTAATTATTGCCTTAAAAGTAAGACTCTGCTGCCCTCTGGCTGTCCTTCGTGTGATTGCAGCGATGCAGTATATGTCAGTTTCATGTTCTGTACTAGTTTTCATGCTTTTTTTTAACAGATTGTTCTAGTTTTCATGCTTAATTCCGTTTTTTTTTTTTTAAATATAAAACCCAGTGTATAAGAAGAAATAGGTGTTGCTGATAGAAACCAATCATATTTGGTTGTCCAGCTCCCAGCATGCTCTCTGGAGAGACCAACATTTTTTGTAGCTTACTATAGCTCCCAACTGTCCCTGATTTTGGAGGGACTGTCCCTGATTTGGAGAAATGTTCCTCTGTCCCTCTTTCCTCCTCATTTGTCCCTCATTTTGGTCTGATCTATATAGTTGTATATAAAATGCACTTTTTATCTTTCAAAATGTGTTTCCCAGCGCTAAACCTTTCATCCAAATTCTAAATTGCTGAATTGTTCAATTTTAAAAGCCAATATAAAGGAATAGTAAAAAAAAAAAAAAAGCACTTGTGGATTTATTTGACTTTTTTTTGGCTATTTCCCCTTTAAGGGGTGTGGCAGGGGGGCGTGTCTTATGCCTACATACATTTGCTAGTAGATGTCCCTCATTCCCATCTCAAAATGTTGGGAGGTATGTCTTACCTTTGCCACCCTGTCAGTGCTATCCCACTATAATGGATTTTGGGGAACTTGCTCATCCCATCAATGACCTTCTTCCACTGCTGGTGGTTCTTCATGTGCAAATCCATCGGGGTCCAAATCTGGTGTGGGGTTGATGCCCCTTTAAAAGCGCTTGCAAACCAAATACTGGAAAATCCACTCTTTTCATATTTGGAGATAAAAGACTCTGAGATGGAAGAACATTACAGCCATGTTAAATGAAAAGTAATCAATTTCCTATACAGTATATAACTTCCTCTTCATTGATTTAAGTGCAAAACACATGTCTATGTTACCAACTGGATTTCAGCTGCCAAGACACTCCCTGAAGAGTCAGACCTATAGCTCTCCAATCAGGAAAGCCTCTGCTCTCTAATGATTGCAGCTCCATGGGCCTGACTCAGCAGGGGGTGTGTTGGACCTCTGCAGAGAGACCACTGTTTCAACAAAGAGAGCAAGAAGTCCTTCACTGCAGCATGCTGGCAGAGGGAAAGGCTTTACTACTGAGGCTGTGGCTGCTTTCTAAAGAAAGCCAACTGTGAGACTTTGCACACCTTTTTATGCATCTGGAATACATGCAACGGGTCTATCCTGAAGGTTTAGTTTGACTGAACTCTAGGCAGATATCAAAGACACAAAAATAATGCAGTTTTTTGATCATTAAATGTATTTTTAAATACAAGTAATGCTATGAAGTGAATGTGACCCGTCTCTGTACAGCAGGGCTGGTGTGTGCAAAGGAAGAAGCAATACAAGGAGCCAATCAGTTCAAGTGCTCACAAGAAGCATGCTGATAGGAGGGTAGAGCAGATTGCCTGAGAAATGAGCTGCTCCTGTACTGCTTCTCCTTTTACTGTCCAACCACAGGCTTTGACCGAGTCGAGGATACCCTGGACTCAGAGGAAGTGGACTGAATGAGGTGTTCTAGTGGCACAAAAATGGACTAGAGGGGGGAAGTCTGGACTGAGCATAAATATTGCAGCAAAAGCTGTATCCATTATTTTATCCTTTAAATCAGATGTTAATTTTTATCTTGTATTTTTGGCAGGCGTTTTGTCTCATCCTTTTTTTTTTTTTGAGATCAGGGTCTGGAAAAAATCTTCCAAAACCTTTAATGCCCCAACAGTAAAGAATAAAGTTTATACTCACACAATAAAAGTAAAGTATATAATATTGGAAGGCTCTGGGTGGATTTGGGTGTCACTGCTGGGGGGGGGGGGGGGGGGGGGGGGGGGGCTGAGGGACACTGTTGGAGGCCTCGAGGCTCTGCAGGCTGGGGGGGTTCCCGTAATGGCACTGGACAGAGGGGAGGGGCCAGGAGCGCCGGCGGGGGACCCAAAAAGAGGAGGAGGTTTGCAGCCGCTTTGTGCAATAATATTCACAGAGCAGGTGAGAATAGACATGTTTGTTATTTAAGAAGAATATATACAGTTGTGCTCATAAGTTTACATACCCTGGCAGAATTTATGATTTCTTGGCCATTTTTCAGAGAATATGAATAATAACACAAAATCTTTTCTTTTCACTCATGGTTAGTGTTTGGCTGTAACCATTTATTATCAATCAACTGTGTTTACTCTTTTTAAATCATAATCACAACAGAAACTACCCAAATGACCCTGATTAAAAGTTTACATACCCCAGTTCTTAATACCGTGTATTGCCCCCTTTAACATCAACGACAGCTTAAAGTCTTTTGTGGTGTTTGTGGATGAGGCTCTTTATCTTCTCAGATGGTAAAGCTGCCCATTCCTCTTAGCAAAAAGCCTCCAGTTCCTGTAAATTCTTGGGCTGTCTTGCATGAACTGCACGTTTGAGATCTCCCCAGAGTGGCTCAATGATATTGAGGTCAGGAGACTGAGATGGCCACTCCAGAACCTTCACTTTATTCCGCTGTAGCCAATGACAGGTCAACTTGGCCTTGTGTTTTGGATCATTGTCATGTTGGAATGTCCAAGTACGTCCCATGCACAGCTTCCTGGCTGATGAATGCAAAAGTTCCTCCAGTATTTTTTGATAACATACTGCATTCATCTTGTCATCAATTGTGACCAAAATTTCCTGTGCCTTTGTAGCTCACACATCCTCAAAACATCAGCGATCCACCTCTGTGTTTCACAGTAGGAATGGTGGACCTTTCATCATAGGCCTTGTTGACTCCTCTCCAAATGTAGAGTTTATGGTTGTGGCCAAAAAGCTAAATTTTGGTCTCATCACTCCAAATGACTTTGTGCCAGAAGGTTTGAGGATTGGTCTCTGTGCTGTTTGGCGTATTGTAAGTGGGATACTTTGTGGCATTTGCGTAGTAATAATTGCTTTCTTCTGGCGACTCGCCATGCAGCCCATCTTTCTTCAAGTGCCTCCTTATTATGCATCTTGAAACAGCCACACCACATGTTTCCAGAGAGTTCTGTATTTCACCTGCATTTATTTGTGGGTTTTTCTTTGCATCCCAAACAATTTTCCTGGCAGTTGTGGCTGAAACTTTAGTTGGTCTACCTGACCGTGGTTTGGTTTCAACAAAACCCCTCATTTTCCATTTCTTGATTAGAGTTTGAACACTGCTGATTGGCATTCTCAATTCCTTGGATATATTTTTATATCCCTTTCCTGTTTTATACAGTTCAACTACCTTTTCCCGCAGATCCTTTGATAATTATTTTGCTTTCCCCATGACTCAGAATCCAGAAACTTCAGTGCAGCTCTGGATGAAAGATGCAATTGTCTGTCAGGAGTCCAGAAACTCATTGACCTTTTATACACACACACTAATTACTAGGGATGGGTGAACGGTTCAGCCCGAGCATAAGTTCGGGCCGAACTTTGGTTGTTCGGATGTTCTGCGAACACCGAACAATATGCGGTGTTCGGGGCAAATTCGAAAGCCACCGCAACACTGTTAAAGTCTATGGGACATTAACATGAAAAAATAAAAAGTGTTAATTTTAAAGGCTTATATGCAAGTTATTGTCATAAAAAGTGTTTGGGGACCCGGGTTCTGCCCCAGGGGACATGTATCAATGCAAAAAAAAAAAGTTTTAAAAACTGCTGTTTTTTCAGGAGCAGTGATTTTAATAATGCTTAAAGTGAAACAATAAAAGTGAAATATTCCTTTAAATTTCGTACCTGGGGGTGTCTATAGTATGCCTGTAAAGTGGCACATTTTTCCCATGTTTAAAACAGTCCCTGCACAAAATTTAATTTCTAAAGGAAAAAAAGTAATTTAAAAGTACTCACGGCTATAATGAATTGTCGGTCCCAGCAATACAGATAAAAGTCATTGAAAAAAACGGCCATACCAGACTATGAATAATTAAAGTTCCCCTTGTTCCCCTTAATATGAATATTAAGGGGAATATTAAGAGGAATATTAAAGGGTTCCCCTTAATATGAATATTAAGGGGAACCCCGAACCAAAATAAAAAAAATTAAAAATTTCGTGGGGGTCCCCCCAAATTCCATACCAGGCCCTTCAGTTCTAGTGTGGATATTAAGGGGAACCCTGTGCCAATTTTTTTTTTAAATGGCATAGGGGTCTCCCTCCCTTTCTTTAAAAAATGGTGGGGGGGGATCCCCCCAAAAGTCCATACCAGACCCTTTGAGCTTGCAACCTGGCAGGCCGCAGGAAAAGTCCCCACAAGGGCCTCATCCCCACAACCCTTGCTTGGTGGTTGTGGGGGTCTGCGGGCGTGGCCCTTTAACAAGGGGACCCCCAGATCCCGACCCCCCGTTTGAAATGGTAACGGGTACGAAGTACCCTCCCCATGTTGAGGGCATGCGGCCTGGTACGTTTCATGAGGGGGGGGCGCTCTCTCGTCCCTCCCTCTTTTCTTGCGGCCTGCCAGGTTGCGTGCTTGGATAAGGGTCCGGTATGGATTTTGAGGGTGACCCCCTACGCCATTTTTTTAAAAAATTGTCGCAGGGTTCCCCATAATATTCATACCAGACCCAAAGGGCCTGGTAATGGACTGGGGGGGATCCCATGACATTTTTTTAATGACTTTTATCTGTATTGCCGGGACCGACAATTCATTATAGCCACGAGTACTTTTAAATGACTTTTTTTCCTTTAGAAATGTCATTTTGTGCAGGGACTGTCCTAAACACGGGGGAAATGTGCCACTTTACAGGCATACTATAGACACCCCCAAGGTACGAAATTTAAAGGAATATTTCACTTTCAGCATTATTAAAATCACTGCTCCCGAAAAAAATGAAGTTTTTAAAACTTTTTTTTGCATTGATATATGTCCCCTGGGGCAGGATCCAGGTCCCCAAACACTTTCTATGACAATAACTTGCATATAAGCCTTTAAAATGAACACTTTTGATTATTCATGTTCGTGTCCCATAGACTTTTTAATGGTGTTCTTCCGAATTTTTTGCCTGTTCGGTATGTTCTGGTGCGAACCGAACTGGGGGATGTTCGGCCCATCCCAACTAATTACAAGTAAAAACAGATCACAGGTGAGGATGGTTACCTTTAATAGCCACTTAAACCCATTTGTGTCAACTTGTGTGCATGTTATCAGGCCAAAATCACCAGGGTATGTAAACTTTTGATCAGGGTCATTAGGGTAGTTTATGTTGTGATTAGGATTTAAAAAAAAGTAAACACAGTTCGATAATAAATGGCTTCAGCCAAACACTAACCATGAGTGAAAGAAATGTTTTTGTGCTATCGTTCAGATTCTCTGAAAAATGGCCAAGAAATCATAAATTCTGCCAGGGTATGTAAACTTATGAGCACAAAATAAATATTATATATATATATATATATATATATATATATATATATATATATATATATATATATATATATATATATATATATATATATATATATATATATATATATATATATATATATATATATATATATACACACACACACACACACACACACACACACACACACACACACACACACACACACACACCTTTACAATCACTTTAAGTATTGAAAAATAGTAGCAATAATCAATGACAGCACCCCCTCCTACAATAGAATCAACTCTACTGTGCCCCCCAGTCACAATAAGTGCAGAAGAGCTGTCTTCTTACCAATGGCTTCCAGTCATTTTCTCATGCCTTCTTACAAGCTAATCTCGGTGCTAAGCTCCTTAATGTGCTTTGCACGGATGCAAGGCTTACAATACCAGGAAATCTTGTTTTTTTTTTCCCCTTCTTTATGATATAACATTAATTTTTGAACAGCAACAAAGCATAAAAGCAGCCTAAAAATGCTGAGATAATATATAAACACTTATTTCGGGCAAACATAAGATTTTTCATGGTGGCTCTGATGCCTCAACCTTTTGCATTGAAAAAAACTTCCATAACTATAAAACTTCCATATTATATATATATATATATATATATATATATATATATATATATATATATATATATATATATATATATATATATAAAAATATATATATAAAATTGAAAACCTAACACAAAATATTTCCAGCATTATGGAAAATCTTTGCAATGGATCATTCCATCATTATAGGGAAATTGTCCAGATTTTATAAACCTCATAATTGACTAAATTATTAGTTGTTTACTTCTTGAATAAGTATTAATAAATTGTAGCAATAATCCATGACCGCACTGCCTCCACCCCGCACATAAGTGATGGCACTGAAGACAAGTCCCAGTTTTTCTCAGTCTTAATGAATGCAGACGAGCTGTCTTATTACCAATAGCTCCCAGTCATTTTCTCGTGCCTTTTTTTTTTTTTTACAAGCTAATCTCATGATAAGCTCCTTAATGTGCTTTGCAGACTTACAATACCAGAAAATCTTTTTCTTCATTAGGATAGGACATTAATTTTTAAGCAGCAGCAAAGCATAAAATCAGCCTATAAATGTTGAGATAATATGTCGGACAAACAGAAGATTTTTTACACTGGCGGTCGTGCCTCACTCATTGGTATAAAAAAAAAAAGATGCCATAATCCAGGCTAAATGAATATATAAATCAAACACCTGACAAATCTTTCCAGCTTCATGGAAAACCTGTACAACGGTTTATTTCCTCATTAACCACATCCCGCCTGGCCTATAGCAGAATGACAGCCAGGCGGTGGTTTTATTATCCTGACTGAGCATCATCATATGACGTCCAGCAGGATAAGCCACTCACGTAGCCCCCTGGGTGCGCAGCGATCGGTAGTGTGGTGTCTCGCTCTGACACACTGCATCTCTGATCTCAGCAAGACCCCTTTCATACTGAGGTGCCTGAAAACTGCCTCCCATTTATTTCAGTGCTTTTTTTCACACCCGGGCGGTCTCTGCGGGACGTTGGGAAAAGTCCTGCTAATAGCATCTTTGGGGCGATTTGGGAGTGCTGTATTTTGCGCTCCCAAAACTCCCTGCCCATCGAAATGAATGGGTAGTGTTCCAAAGTGCCTGAAAAGCGATTCGGAAGTGCCGCAACACGGACGCTTTTAACCCCTTCTTTGGGGTTAAAAGCGCCCCGCTAGCAGCCAAAAGCTTTAGCGCCAATGCAGCCGCGGCCCCAGTGTGAAAGTGATCTTAAGCACCTATGACGTAGGCTCTTTACCCAGTAATCGGCTGTGTCAAATCACAGCTGATCACATCATAAACAGGCAGTGACGGTTATCGGCTTTTCCGCCATTCAATCTGACAGGGCGCGAGCAGAGGAGAACCAATAAGCGGCTCTCCTGACAAGGGGGGGGGGGCGGTCTGCACTGATAATCAGTGCATTGATCATCAGTGCAGACCCATCAGCAGTGACCACAAGTGCCAACCTAGAGTGCCAATCCCTGCCCACCAGGGATGTCAATCAGTGTCCATCAGTAATGCCTGTCAGTGCCTCATCATTAGTGCTGCCTATTAGTGCCCATCATTGCTGCCTCATCAGTGCCGCCTCATCAGTGCCGCCTCATCAGTGCCGCCTCATCAGTGCCGCCTCATCAGTGCCGCCTCATCAGTGCCGCCTCATCAGTGCCGCCTCATCAGTGCCAGTCAAGTGCAGCCTCATCAGTACCACCTCATCAGCGCCGTCAGTGAAGGAGAAAAAAACATACCCATTTACAAAATTCTATAACAGAAACAAAGAAAAACTTAATTTTTTCTTTAAAAAAAAAAAAAATGAAAACCCAGTGGTGATTCAATACCACCAAAAGAAAGCTTTATTTGCTGGAAAAAAATATATAAAAAAAAATCATATGGGTACAGTGTAGCATGACCGTACATTTGTTATTCAAACTGTGCCACCCACTAAATTGGCCCTATTATATGAATGTGAGTTAGGGACCTTAGATTGTAAGCTCTTTGAGGGTAGGGGCCTATGTGAATGTACAATATATATGTAAAGCACTGCATAAATTGACGGCGCTATACAAGTACCTTAAATAATAATAATAATAATTAATACTTTATGGAGGAATATCAGAACATGTCTTTACATCATGTCTTTATCATGGAACAGACAGGAAGAGAACACAAACGAGTGCATGGAGCATAGATAGACAATACATCCCATTATATCATGCTGTAAATCATAGAATATAAGAACTATACACTATAATACCACAGCGCCACCTGCTGCATAGATAGGTATTGTCAGTTTCTTATTAACTTTACATTACATGCTGCTGTTCTTTTTCAACAGCCAACTACTGGCCTCTAAATGGGGTCCTTCAGCCTCTCGAGCTTACTCCCTCTTCCAGAGACTTCCAGATTCCCCCCAGGTCCCTGGACTTACTAGCCGCCTCAGCTTTCTCAGTCTAGTAGACACTCTCTTGGTCTCCACAACTCGCATAGCTGTCCCGACTCCCCCAGTCCTTGTGCAAGAAATCCCCCTCACAAGGGATGCAGTCTCCAGCAGAAACTCCCAGCTCTCCCGACAAGGCACTGTCTTCAAATGGCAGCAACTGCAACTCCTACTGCTCAGAGTTACCCTTATATATGGCTTAGAACAACCCTGCGCACCTGTACACTTACACAGGCTGCAGGTGTCTCCCAAAATCCGGGCACAGGATTGAATGTTCTGTCCTGCCCAAGATGCTTCGGAACCTTCAAGCACCAGTCACTGATTGAGGACTACCAAACCCAGAGAAAAAAAAAATTAAAACAGAGCTTTCTCTGCTTACAATACACATGCTGGAACTTCTCAAACTGCACCTTTGAGAATCCTGTGCCATTTTTCCATTCATTTCTTACTCTCACATAGTGGAAGGGCCTTGCACTGTCACACCACATTGCAAGATCATGGTGCCTGTGGCGGCCAAATCCTGTAGCACATCCAACCTCCTTTAGGCCCCTTTCACACTGGGGCAGTGCAGGCGTCGACGGTAAAGCAGCGCTATATTTAGCGCTGCTTTACCGTCGTTTTAGCTGCGGCATTCGGCCGCTATCGGTGCGGTTTTAACCCCCGATAGCGGCAAAAAAAGGGTTAAAACCGCCTGCAAAGCGCCGTTGCAGAGGCGCTTTGCCGGCGGTATAGCCGCGTTGCCCCATTGATTTCAATGGGTAGGAGCGGTATAGGAGCGGTGAATACACCGCTACTTTACCGCTCCAAAGATGCTGCTAGCAGGACTTTTTCTTACTGTCCTGCTAGCGCACTGCTCCAGTGTGAAAGCCCTCCGGCTTTCACACTGGAGTGAAAGGACCCGCTTTTTTCAGGCGCTATACAGGCGCTATTTTTAGCGCTGTAGCGCCTGAAAAACGCCTCAGTGTGAAAGGGGCCTTAGTGGTTTTTGGGACCCTTTACTTTCCCCTCCCTCAAAACAGATTTTCAACTAAGTCTGACTCATTGAAAACAATTGATTGTCCAGGTAGACTCTCAAATTAAGAAGTTTTGGAAACTGCAAAAAAGATTGCACAGAGATTGTACAATAGGATGGTTATGTACATGACCAGTACTACAACACAAAACTTCAATACATTAATGGATTCTTTTCAGGTACATGAACATAGTCTTCACTTCTGGACAATGTCTGTACTGCCTCAACTACCAAGTCACTTCCTTGCTATAGAATCATTGCTGTACTCTACATGAAATTAGTGCAATCCTCTATATGGAATTTTTGCTATCCTCACTATGGAATTATTGCTAGAGAAGTTTGAATCATTGGTGTAAATTATGTAGTATAGCGGGCCTAAGAATCCATACGTTTTGAATTTTTTTTACAAAACATTTTGTTAGCACCTTCACCAATCAGAAAAAGTGGCTGTATACGTTACTTACCCGTTTCCTCCATGTTGAAGTTTGTATGGTACATCCACAGGACAGGAGACACAAACTTCGTAATTTCGGCAGCTGCAAAAGATTGCAGAGCATTAGACACGGGGCAGTATCGTAATATTAGTAAATCACTAGCAAGTGCAATGCATCATATTTGGTCTAGACTGTTTTTTTTTACAGAAGAGGATTGGTGGATGTAGATCTCCTTTCTGAAAAAACTGATTGCTTGTGGCGAGTTGGGCTGGCCATACAATGACTGATAATAGGCCAGTTCAGCAGGGACGGACAAATTTCGATCACTGTGTGGCAATAACCACTCAACAGAAGTTGATCATTTGATCAATTAATTTGGAAGGGGAAAGCTGGAAAACATTTGTCTGCAGCCAGGTTCTTCTGTTAGAATACAATGTCCCCTAGGATTTCTGAATTGTGGCAATTCTGTATTTAAGAGAATATTTAAATGTAAAAACAAATAAAATTATGCTAAAAAAAAAAAAAAGAATACAATGTCCCAGTGCGGGGTGATTTCTCCATCTACGTGGTTTGAGTAGAAGGAGGAATCTGTTAGTTTTATGCATTCAGCCCGCTGGCTGAACAGCAAATTGGGCCAATCCTGAAGAATCAACATTTGTTGAAGGAGCTGGGTCTAAAATTGTTGGCCTGCAGCAAAACAGAAGGCACTGTTCAGGTACTGACAACCAACATCAGCAGTTGGCATAAGACAATAGCCAAGTGGTGGGGGGTTTGGGGCTTGTCCATCCACACAGTTTACATGGATGGAGAAATCTATTATTGTATGGCCCTCTTCAGATTTAAAGTGGAATTTGGTACAAATTAATAGTAGCTGGCGCTTGTTTAGGGGGGCTCTAATGGGGAGTATGACTTTACTCCATAGTTCCAAAGGTCACTGCTTGCCTGCGTCATCACATACAGTATAAAGGAGGTTCAACAGTCCTGCAATGCTTGGGATAGCATCAATGGCCAATCCATATCCTGACCCAGAAAAGAAGACTGGAGCATCCCCCTATACAAAACAAACTGTGTATTTTGTGTATGTGAGAAAGTGGGTGAGATGGCGGGGGGTTTAAAGTGGAAGTAAACCCCCCTATCGTTTTCAGCCAAGGAAGCTGCCATCTTTGCCTCTGTTTAATCTTCAACTGTCATGGTGCTGCACATGTGACCCGTTATGACACCAGCCATTGGACGGTTTGACAGTACAGCCGATGTGCAGTTAGCAGGCCTGGCATGCCGAGAATGTAACTTTTTTTGAAACTGTTAAATCGATGGGTTTACTTCCACTTTAACAATTTATTTATTGCAGCCAGTCCAGAGTTAAAGCTAAGCCCCACCCAAAAGGGGAAGTTCACAGGTCCCAGGAGACTGTGGGACCAATCACGGGGCACAGTGTGAATCCACAAGAAGTCACAGCCCACATTAGGATGCAGGAGCCTGCACCTGAAGACTGGCAAAGTGCCGGGTCGGTTGAGGACATCACTGGATCCTGCGACAGGTGATTGTGTGTTTTATAAAAGTCAAAAAGTTTGTAGCTGCTGACTTTAAAATTTTTGTTTACAGGGTGAAGAACCTCTAAGTATTAAAGCAATTTTTCCTTGATTGTCTCCTTTCTTTATTCAGAATTTTTTTTATAAATCCCCTTTAAAAAGGAACATGCAGCGAGCAAGTATGAAGGCTGACATTTCTGGGTCTCTGACCTAGATCGAGTATGTAGTTCTGACTTCATACAGACTTTCTAATCTGTATGCTTGTTCCAGGTCACCATCTTAGAAATAAAAAAAAGCCCAGACAGAGCCAAGCATCTAGCATTTTCAGAAATAGGTCACCAATGGCAGCTATATCTCTCAGCCCAGGTTTTCTAAAAACCCAAAAAAAAAAAAAAAAGGAGCCCCAGCCCAATGTGGTGGCCATATTAGCTTTTTTAGGCCAAGAACAAGTCCAGAAAATACATCTTGGTCTTGGTCTTCAGTTCACTTGTCACTTCCTGTGATCTGAACCAGATTACCAGGTGAAAACAAAACAAAAAATGGGCAAAAAACTGGGCAAAACTATTTTTTGGTCCCTGCATGACATAAAATGCACTGAGCTTTAAGAACATGAATAAGGGGTCACCTGAAATATTAAAAAACATAGCATACACACAGCTAATAGACAGACTGACCGCTAATGCTTTCTACACTGAGTTTTCTGAGCATGTCATCCCACATGAGCAGACTCTTCTCAGGGTACTGAGCGTGCAGGAAGTCCACCACATTCTTCACATGGGTCAGGAACATCTTCCCCAGGTCTCCTTTGTTATTGTTCAGCCAGGACTTGGAATCCTGCCCTTCTCCCAGGTGGTAGACCTGCAGGTTGATGCAGAAGAATCATTTAGCAAAGGTTCCATATTATGGATCAAACCAGAAGGCAATATTGGTGTAAGATTTTTGTCTCTCCTCTTGGATCCACCATCCAAGTCCAAGAGGAATGCCAGAAAAGTTTGTGTTCATGGAAAACAACTGGCTGAAATTTAATTTTCTTAATAGCTACTATGTGCCCAGCATTTCCATACATATTTGACCAAAATGACAATGTAGAGTTATTGAAAAATCTTAGAATTATGTTTTAAGTCTTCAGATATTCCACCTACCATCTGTTGCCTGTGGCTGGCCCTACACTGGCCTTAAGCGGGTCATATACTAGTGAAATGTTTTAAAAAAATTTCATTTTAAGAACATTTCATTCACTTTCCTAATCATTAATGGGGTCAAATCAACTTTGTTTTTGACCACAGTGATGAGAAAATTTAGAGGAGCAGGATGGAATTTAATTTCTCAAAATAATAAAATTCTAAGCCCCCGTACACACGGTCGGAAATTCCGACGGAAAATGTCTGATCGGATTATGTTGTCGGAAAATCCGCCTGTGTGTGGGCTCCATCTGACTTTTTCCGTCGGACGATGCCAGCGCTGCAGAGAGGAGGGGGGAGACCAGCAGGGCTTCGTTCCCCCCGCATCGCTGGACCCTGGGACAGGTAAGTGTCCAATTATTAAAAGTCAGCACTTGCAGTATTTGTATTAGTCCGAAACTCCGCTTTAACTCAAATTTTAGCCCATATGCAGAGGATGGTGAAAATGTAATGAGAAATAAACTGCAGTTAATAAAATAAATCATTACAAGTTATTACACATAGCACAGTATAAACCTATTTTCATTGTCCAACACCCTCCTAGAAGTAGACTGAGCTGCTAGATATATTTAGTTGGCTCCACTGTAATTAGAGGAGCAGGGGTTGATTAATAAGGGCTGCTCAGTGTCCTTCCCCCACAGAATTCTAGTGGAAGGAAGATCAGGGCATGCAGCCAGAATATTTAATGGGACTCCAGCCAATCCCTGGGGACATGTGTCCAGTTGGTGGGATTGGCCCATAGTTAGTCTGAGGCCTGAGAAACTGCATGCAGAGTTCCTGGGTCCAGTCCTGTTAAAGGAGACCCCTTTGCAGGGGATCTGCCCCATGGGAAGATTTCAAGAAGAATCCATCAGGAAGACACAGAGGTCCCAGCTAGGCCTAGCTGGGGAGGCCTATTCGCAAGCTTAAATCCAGGGATCAAGTTGGGTCTGGAGAAGCTCACTGCAAACAGCTAGAAGGAAGTTGGTGGGAAAGAGTCCAGCTGTCCTTTTTTTTGAGCTGCTGGAAGAGTGAGAAAAATGCTGAGTTCCTGGCTGTGTGTGCTTCTACGGGAGTGCATTACAATTGTATCTATATGAGCTAAACAGAGGTCTACGAATCTGCTTAAAGTTCTTCAATGTCCAAGAAGAGGATACTTTATAAACAAAAGAAGAATAGACATGGATATTGCTTATTCTTGGGTCCTTACCTCATCCGCTCCAATGTGGACCCAGTTGCTCTTTGGATGCTTGTCAAGAACCTGTGTCAAGATCATCTTCAGCAAGGGCATAGACTCTGCGGAGTGGGGGTTCAGACTGTTGGGGTAACGCTCCACTTCTCTGATAGCTCTGTACTTGTCATGCTTCAGAATATACTGTTTTGTGGAAATACAAGATCATTTAAACTCAGACGTGGTCCATGACTCCTACACCAAATCTAGACATTTAACAAAACATTGAATTCCTCGCTGTATTGGGCAAAAAATTTCTCCATGTATGTTTGCCAATAGCAAGATTACAAGGGGAAAGGATTCTGAAGGACATAAGAGCTGAGCCTGTCCCATACATGACCCCTATGTTCATTCGACACACATGCTTTTCCATCAAGCATAGAACTCTTCATTTTTTCATTGCACGGTCACAATGGGGTTGATTTCCTAAAATTGGAGAGTGTAGAATCTGGTGCAGCTCTGCATAGAAACCAATCAGACTCCAGTTTTTTTTTTTTTTGTCAAAGCTTAAGCCCCCATTTCACATTGGGGTGGGAGTGCCGTCACGGTAAAGCATCGCTATATTTAGCGCTGCTTTACCGTAGTTTTAGCCGCGGTATTCGGCCGCTAGCGGGTGGTTTTAACCCCCGCTAGTGGCTAAAAAAGGGTTAAAACCCCCCGCAAAGCATTGGCTTTGCCAATGGTATTGCCGCGCTGTCCCATTGATTTCAATGGGTAGGAGCGGTATAGGAGCGGTGAATACACCGCTCCTTCACCGCTCCAAAGATGCTGCTAGCAGGACTTTTTATACCGTCCTGCTAGCACCGGAGGGCTTTCACACTGGAGTGAAAGGACCAGCTTTTTTCAGGTCGCTATACAGGCGCTAGTTTTAGCGCTGTAGCGCCTGAAAAACGCTTCCGTGTGAAAGGGGCCTAATTGAACAAGTTGAAGTTAGAAGCTGATTGGCTACCATGCGCAGCTGCACCAGATCTTGCATTCTCCAGTTTTAGAAAATCAACCCTGATATTCTAAGCCAAATTGGGACCACTAAAACGAGAAAACAGCAGAGCGGATGCTAAATGAGGTGTCAAATATTTTATGCTTACGGTAAACGCTCCATTGATCTATACCTAAGCCCTAATTATAATCTCCTGTGGGTCAAGAATGAAATGAATGCATAAAAGAAAATTCTGTAACATGCGGAAAATGATGCTGGCTTCATAAAAATAAGATACGTAGCTTTGTTTTTACAGCTGTTGTAAAGAAAAGCTGTCTCAGTCAATGGAGAGCAATCAATCTGATTCAACTATGCTGCAAAATGACATCTGAAGAAAAGTTTGTTGTTTTTAGAGACTAAGGCCGCTTTCACACTTGTGCGACTTCAAAGTCGCGCGGTTTTGTCGTGATTTGCGGCCGCAATTTTGCCATGATTTCAAGAAATGCCTTTGTAAGTGGCATCAAAATCGGACCAAAGTAGTGCAGGGACTACTTTGAAGTCGGAACAACTTGAAGTCGTACTAATATGAATGGCTGTCATTGGAAATCATGGGGAACGACTTGTCATGCTACTTTGCAGTCCCAAATCGTGGGACAAGTCGTAGAAGTGTGAAAGGGGCCTTAGGCTGGCAATACATACATAGATCAACCATTGCAAAATCTATATGTAGCACCCTGATGTTTAGGCAGGGTTGCTAGTAAATGTACTAAGTATAGTTGCCTTGGGCAATTGATAGGAGATCAATTGATTCCACCCCAATTCTGGATTTGCTGCACTTCTCTCTTCTGTCACTAGATTGCCGGTATCTGGGGGCATTAGATAAGATAAGAGCATTGCAAAGATAGATTAGGAATAGATGGGGTGTCTCAGCTAATGGGCAGGGATTTTCTTGGGTCCCTTGGCCTGCTGGGAGAGCCTATTTATTTGGGTGAGGTCAGGTGATCAGGGTTCTGTGCCACCTGGACGGCTGTCTGGGGGGGACGTGTGTTGTACTGCCCCAGGCTGCTAGGCCAGAGATTGGGCCTATCCCGGGGACATCTGGCTGCTAGGCTGTCTGAGGGCCTATCCAGAAGCAAGAGAGCAGTGCAGGGTTGGGACTGCGACTTACAGCCCAACCAAGAGTGATGGTTCTGCCGGCCAGAGAACCTACAGTGGTCGGAGGTAGATGGGAAGCTGTTGCCACTAAGGGACCTTCCACCTTGTTACCAAGGACCACAGTGAGTAGCTGAAGCAAGTACCAGATCAGTATTCTCACCAACCGGGGATGGTGAAGAATCGGGAAACTTCAGTAGGTGTCAAGCAAGGGACCCATCCAGCGGAGGTGACGCTTGCAGAGCAGACTTGTGTGCCCAGCCAGGGACCGAGCAGGCCAGTGGGGTGACACTTGCTAGCTAGGGACCCAGCAAGGATGCTTGAGGAAGATACTCAGTGAGAAGTTTGGAAGAGCTCAGGAGATCCAGTGGAAGTGGATCAGCAGATTTAGGTGATAGACTGGGAGCTCAGTTGAGTGAAGATCTAAAAAGGAGAGATTGTGGAGGAAGTGAAAGAATTGATTGCAACCTTTGTTAGAAACTGATCAAGATTCTTGCCATAGGAGTCTATACATGCAGATGTGGTGTCCGGCTGGGTTCCTTTCCCTGCATGGCTGTCTACCTACAGAAGTCTTGGAGTCTGCTAATTATCATTGTAACTACTAAAGGGTGTCCTGGCCCCAACCCTCTCTCCCACAGTTCTGTTTAAGAGAAAATAAATCTCTTTGCATTCAAGAAGTGTCTGGCGCCCATTAATCTACCTTGCATTGCACCTACCATGCCTCATAACCCACTCTACACAGAAGGATGTCAGCTGTCCCTGGCTCTGGAGGTCACCATTATGCCTGGAGAGGTCGGGACTTGGCTACATATAAGATACAGGCTTAAAGTGATACTAAAAGGAAAATAAATAAATAAAATATTAAAATATAAAACATATATATTGACATATATACTGATGTGGACAAGAAGGCCTAGCTCGCAGTCTCCGCACTAATTCATCCCAAAGGCGTTCTATCGGGAGGAGGTCAGGACTCTGTGTAGGCCAGTCAAGTTCCTCCACCCCAAACTCGCTCATCTATGTCTTTATGGACCTTGCTTTGTGCACTGGTCCAAATCATTTGGTGAAGGGTGGATTATGGCGTGGGGTTGTTTTTCAGGGGTTGGGCTTGGCCCCTGTTTTCCAGTGAAGGGAACCCTTAAAGCGTCAGCATACCAAGACATTTTAGACAATTTCATGCTCCCAACTTTGTGAGAACAGTTTGGGGATGGCCCCTTCCTTTTCCAACATGCTGGCGCACCAGTGCGCAAAGCAAGGTCCATAAAGACATGGATGAGCGAGTTTGGGGTGGAGGAACTTGACTAACCTCAACCCGATAGAACACCTTTGGGATGAATTAGAGCGGAGACTGCGAGCCAGGCCTTCTCGTCCACATCAGTGCCTTCTGGATGAACGGTCAAACATTCCCATAGACACACTCCTTAACCTTGTGGACAGCCTTCCCAGAAGAGTTGAAGCTGTTATAGCTGCAAAGGGTGGGCCAACTCAGTATTGAACCCTATAGACTAAGACTGGGATGCAACTAAAGCTCATGTGCGTGTAAAGGTCCCAATACTTTTAACAAGACAGTGTGTGTGTGTGTGTATGTGTGTGTGTGATTATATACATAATCTCGACAAGGTCATGTGGTAATGGTAAAAATAAACTGTGTGTATGTATATACAGTTGCACTTATAAGTTTACATACCCTGGCAGAATTTATGATTTCGTGGCCATTTTTCAGAGAATATGAATGATAACACAAAAACGTTTCTTTCACTCATGGTTAGTGTTTGGCTGAAGCCATTTATTATCAATCAACTGTGTTTACTCTTTTTAGACAACAGGAACTACCCAAATGACCCTGATCAAAAGTTTACATAACCCAGTTCTTAATACCGTGTATTGCCCCCTTTAACATCAATGACAGCTTGAAGTCTTTTGTGGTATTTGTGGATGAGGCTCTTTATCTCCTCAGATGGTAAAACTGCCCATTCCTCTTGGCAAAAAGCCTCCAGTTCCTGTAAATTCTTGGGCTGTCTTGCATGAACGGCACGTTTGAGATCTCCCCAGAGTGGCTCATTGATATTGAGGTCAGGAGACTGAGATGACTACTCCAGAACCTTCACTTTATTCTGCTGTAGCCAATGACAGGTCAACTTGGCCTTTTGTTTTGGATCATTGTCATGTTGGAATGTCCAAGTACGTCCCATGCACAGCTTCTTGGCTGATGAATGCAAATGTTCCTCCAGGATATTTTGATAATCATACTGCATTCATCTTGCCAACAATTTTGACCAAATTTCCTGTGCCTTTGTAGCTCACACATCCCCAAAACATCAGCGATCCACCTCCGTGTTTCACATTAGGAATGGTGTACCTTTCATCATAGGCCTTGTTGACTTCTCTCCAAATGTAGTGTTTATGCTTTCTCCTGGCGACTCGACCATGCAGCCCATCTTTCTTCAAGTGCCTCCTTATTGTGCATCTTGAAAACAGCCACACCACATGTTTTCAGAGAGTCCTGTATTTCACCTGAAGTTATTTGTGGGGGTTTTTTTGCCTCCCGAACAATTTTCCTGGCAGTTGTGGCTGAAATTTTAGTTGGTCTACCTGACCGTAGTTTGGTTTCAACAGAACCCCTCATTTTCCACTTCTTGATTAGAGTTTGAACCCTGCTGATTGGCATTCTCAATTCCTTGGATATCTTTTTTATATCCCTTTCCTGTTTTATACAGTTAAACTACCTTTTCCCGCAGATCCTTTGACAATTCTTTTGCTTTCCCCATGACTCAGAATCCAGAAACGTCAGTGCAGCACTGGATGAAAGATGCAAGGGTCTGTCAGGAGTTCAGAAACTCATTGACCTTTTATATACACACACACACTAATTACAAGCAAACAGATCACAGGTGAGGATGGTTACCTTTATTAGCCATTCAAACCCCTTTGTGTCAACTTTATCCTGCATGTTATCAGGATAAACTCACCAGGGTAAAATTTTAGGGTCATTTTAGTAGTTTCTGTTGTGATTATGATTTAAAAAGAGTAAACACAGGTGATTGATAATAAATGGCTTCAGCCAAACACGAACCATGAGTGAAAGAAATGTTTTTGTGTTACTCGGATTCTCTGAAAAATGGCCAAGAAATCATAAACTTATGAGCACAACTGTATATACACATACACACATACATACAGGTTTTTTTTACCATTACCCCATGACCTTGTCGATTGAACTGAGTCAATGAAAAATGCAAGTACCTACCCTACCTATTATAAATAGTGGTGTATAATATTGGAAAATAAACTCTCTGACCAATGTTTCAGTTACTATAGAATTGAGCTTCCGTCAGGTTTTTATTGCTGTCTGTGTCCTTACTGGGAAGATATAAGTAAGGTGAGGGTTCGAACTTTTGACAGGTAAGAGAAGATTTATGTTTTTTGATCCACATATAACATCATCTTAAACATCCATTGCTGTACAGAGACACTTTTAGCGCTACACTGTTACACATTTATACTTTTTGCAATTTTGTCATATTGGAGTGTTAGCAGCTTTGTTTCACGTTTGGGCGCTGCTTTTTCCTTTTTCTATCATCTTAAATTATCCTAACTCCACAGACCACACCCGAGGTAGAGGTGGATGAAACATATAATTGCAGGTGTATAAACACAATTGTCAGCCAGGGAAAGACTTTTTATAGACTAACTTGGAAGATTTCCAAGTTCTTATAGAGCTGAATCATCCAAGGGCCACCATGTTGGATCACAGTATGTTCAGTCCACCTGAAGTTTTAACATTATCTCTGACTTTTACAACTTCTCTTAAAAAAATAAAAAATAAAAATAAAAAGGGAGGTTGTTTAAAAATAAAGTAGTATTAATAACTACTTTAAAGCGGGGTTTCACCTAAAAAAAAATTTTTTTTTAAAAGTCAGCAGCTAAAAAAAAAAAGTCGCTGCTGACTTTTAAAAAGTACACTTACCCTCCCAGGGCGCCTGCGATGTCGTTGGCGGAGGCCGAGATGTCCCTCGGCTATCCGGATCCACCGCCGCCATCCTGAGTAAGGGAAACGGCTTCTCGTTTCCTACTGTGCATGCGCGAGTCGGCGCGTGGCCTACTGCGCATGCGCGAGTCGGCGCGCGGCCTACTGCGCATGCGCGAGTCGTATTTGTGAATGGGGAACGCGGTGTGTTGTGGGACACAGTTCCCACAACACACCGCGCCCCATTCACCTGAAGACGGAAGAAGAGAAGATCACCGCGGCGCTGGAGGAGGCAGATTAGGACGATCTGCCTAGCAACAGCCATTTCTGGTAAGTAAAAAAAATATATATATTTTTTTTTTAAATTGGTACTAACTTTCTCCCAAGTTTTTATTTTCAGGGTGTCCCACCACTTTAAGACCAGCCTTGTTTTGGATTTTAGGTGTTTACATGTTTAAAACAGGTTTTATTGCTAGAAAATTACTTAGAACCCCCAAACATAAATCACAACAGAAACTACCCAAATGACCCTGATCAAAAGTTTACATACCCCAGTTCTTAATACCGTGTATTGCCCCCTTGTTTGTTTTTTCCAACACCCTAGAGAATAAAATGGCGGTCGTTGCAATACTTTTTTTCACACCGTATTTGCGCAGCGGTCTTACAAGCGCACTTTTTTTGAATAAAAAAAAAAAGAAGACAACAGTAAAGTTAGTCCAATTTTTTTTATATATCGTGAAAGATAATGTTATACCGAGTAAATTGATACCCACACGCTTCAAAATTGCACCCGCTCGTGGAATGGCGTCAAACTTTTACCCTCAAAAATCTCCATAGGCGACGTTTAAAAAATTCTACAGGTTGCATGTTTCACGTGACAGAGGAGGTCTAGGGCTAGAATTATTGCTCTCGCTCTACCGATCGCGGCGATACCTCACATGTGTGGTTTGACCACTGTTTTCATATGCAGGCTCTACTCACGTATGCGTTCGCTTCTGCACGCGAGCTTGTCGGGACGGGGCGCTTTAAAAAAACATTTTTTTTTTCTTATTTATTTTACTTGATTTTATTTATTTAAAAAAAAAATTGGGTCACTTTTATTCCTATTACAAGGAATGTAAACATCCCTTGTAATAGAAAAAAAAAGCATGACAGGTCCTCTTAAATATGAGATCTGGGGTCAAAAAGTCCTCAGATCTCATATTTGGACTTAAATGCAAAAAAAAAAAAAAATAAATGTCATTTGAAAAAATGACATTGAAAAAATGTGCCTTTAAGACGTATGGGCGGAAGTGAGGTTTTGACGTCGCTTCCGCCCTGCTATGGTATAGAGATGGGTGGGGGCCATCTTAGCCTCACTCGTCACCATATCCAGCACAGGAAAGGACCCGATCGCCTCCGCCGCTACCGACGTCTCCGGTAAGCGGCGGAGGGCGTGGGAGAGCGGGGGGAGGGGTGGGGGCAACTCTCCCACCACCAATAACTGTGATCTCGCGGCAAATCCGCCGCGGAGATCACCATTATCGTAAAACACGACCGGCGCCTGAAGAGATGGAAATCTCGGTTGCGGCAGCCGCTGCTGCCGTTACCAAGATATCCCTCTTCAAAAAAGGGACGTACAACGTCGTGCGCTGGTCGTAAAGTGGTTAAACCCCCAAACCAAGAATATAAAATATTGCAGCTTGTCAGTCATTAGATGTGGTGGCTGCATTATTTTTATTTTTTATGGGTCAGTTCACACAATAGAAACAGTCTGAATGCGTTCCAGATGTTTTTCTGCATGCGTGTTTTTTGACAAGTTTTTGATGCGTTCCAGTGCGTTTTTGATGCTCCCACACAGAGCACCGGTGCCCCCACTGCATGTGGTGTGAACTGGCCGTCAGGCCTTTTTACCTCTGGTTTCACCTAGTGATCTCGCCAGTAACACATCTCCTGTATGAGGCTCGAGTCACATCTACGCATGTTGCTTTTGAGCGTTTCTGCAGTGCTTTTTGCAGTGCTTGTCATGTTTTTGGACACTCATTTTTACTGCTATTTTGCCACGTTTTGCATATTTTTTATTTTTTTTTTTACACTGTGGTTGCTTAGCAACCAGCTATATACAGTGTAAAAAAAAAAAAAAAAAAACGCAAAGCACAAATCACGGCAAAAGCGGTACTTTTGTATGCGTGTCCATTGACTTCTATGACATGCAAAACGCTGTATTTTGCATGAAAAAAAAAGTCCCGACCCTTTCCAAAAACGCAGAGGCACAAAAATGCATTGATGTGAACATGTTCCATAGGAACCCATGTTAAAAAATTTCCCCTGCATTTCTGCAAAATGCATCAAAAAACGCATTAGTGTGAATCGAGCCTTAGAGCACACCCACTCTGAAGGAGCACAGGAGGCACCTTTGGACAGCAGCATTGTCAGTATGGGGGAAGGGGAGTGTTAGCGTATCTAAATCTGCTAGTACAGTACATCTAACAAGCTGAAGCCAAACTCCAGCTAATGATGCAGTTACGCAAGCAGTTACAGCTAAAAAAAAAAAAATGTTCCTTTTGGAATAAACGTTTTGCATGAATAAAAAAAAAGCTGATCATTGTAAGCACCCCGTCTGTGATAAATGGTTTGTCTCAACACTATAATTGTTACATTTGCAGGAGATCTTGCTCTGTTTAAAAACAACTGATTTATTGGCAGGATCACCAGGTGAAAATAAAGGAAAGCGAGTTTAAAAAAAGAAAAACGAGTACAGCCATCACATCTAAGAATTGGTGAGCATAATAAATAAACATAATAAATGTTTATTTTTGGGTTTAATACCACTTTAACCACTTCAGCCCCGGACCAATTGGCAGCCAAAGGACCAGGCCCCTTTTTGCGATTCGGCACTGCGTCGCTTTAACTGACAGTTGCGCGGTCGTGTGACGTGGCTCCCAAACAAAATTGGCGTCCTTTTTTCCCCACAAATAGAGCTTTCTTTTGGTGGTATTTGATCACCCCTGTGGTTTTTATTTTTTGCGCTATAAACAAAAAATAGAGCGACAATTTTGAAAACAATGCAATATTTTTTGCTTTTTGCTATAATAAATATCCCCAAAAAATATATAAAAATTTTTTTTTCCTCAGTTTAGGCCGATACGTATTCTTCTACATATTTTTGGTAAAAAAAAAAATCACAATTAGCGATTATTAATTGGTTTGCGCAAAAGTTATAGCGTTTAAAAAATAGGGGATAGTTTTATAGCATTTTTATTAATATTTTTTTTTTTACTAGTAATGGCGGCGATCAGCGATTTTTATTGTGACTGCGACATTATGGCGGACACATCGGACATTTTTGACACATTTTTGGGACCACGTATATATACTTGATTTTGCCTGCCCGTGCCATTCTGCAGCAGTATATCTGCGTGAGGCGGTCGGGAAGCGGTTAATGTGTGGAGGATCTATTGGGTGAGCAAGAAGTAGCCCCCTTACACACGGTCGGAAATTCCGACCACAAAATCCGTTGGATTTTTTCGACGGATTTTTGCCGACACTGGTGTTGCATACACACGGTCGGACAAAGTTGTCGGAAAATCCGATCATTCTGAACGTGGCGACGTTCGTTGCGTACGACGGAACTACATAGAGGCTAGTAGCCAATAGCTTTGGTCTCGTAATTTGATCTGAGCATGCGTGGCACTTTGTCCGTCGGAATTCTGGACACACGATCGGATTTTGTTGTCGGAAAATTTGAGATCCTGCTCTCAAATTTTTTCCGGCGGAAAAAGCCTGCTAGAGCCCACACACGATCTGATTTTCGGACAACATAATCTGATCAGACTTTTTCCATCGGAATATCCGACCGTGTGTACGGGGCAGTAGACTTACAATTGCTAGTGGTCTCCTAAAAGGGGATAATGTAGAGTGGAAGGACTCCAGGTTTTTTTTTTTACTGCGAATGTGGCGTCTGCTACAAAAAACACATTGGGGGTTGACTTACTAAAACTGGAGAGTGCAAAATCTGGCGTAGCTGTGCATGGTAGCCAATCAGGTTCTAACTTCAGCTTGCTCCGTTAAGCTTTGACAAAAGAAACTGGAAGCTGATTGGCTACCATGCAGAGCTGCACCAGATTTTGCACTCTCCACTTTTAGTAAATGAACCCCAAATACCCATTATAGTTTCCCTTTAAGTGCTATAGTCGCTTAAATCAGTCCTGAGTGACAGGATGGGTCCTGAATTGATTCCCAGCATGCAGCGTTCACTCTGGGGAAACTGATTGAATCATCAACAGCTTTATGAGTACAAGACTATTGGAGAAGAGACAGAAATGCAATCATTTGTGACTCTAGCCAAGCATGAAGAGAACGATCGTGCAGACTGCTGTACAATTACATTCATTACATTCAATACGTTCCCGCTTGTCTTTTTTCCAAAGGCAAGGGGAGGGTGGGAAATGGAAGAGAAATAGAATATGATAACAGGAAGCCATGGCTGAAAGTGGACAACTTGAGTGCTGCCATCTTGTCCTATGTCACAGCTAACAGCCTCTAGAGAGAAAAGCATTGTCGAAATTTACTGGATCTGCCATATTACAGAGAAAACATTGTAACCTCTACATATCCTATTTAATAAAATAAGGAAAAAGACAAAAGTGTGGGAACCGGACTATCAAAATACTCCAGAATTTACCATTATCCTCTTATGCCGCGTACACACGATCAGAAATGCCGCCAGCAAAACTCAGATGAGAGCTTTTTGGTCGGAAAATGCGACCGTGTGTGTATGCTCCATCAGTCTTTTGCTGGCGGGATTCCAGAAAGATTGAGAGCAGGTTCTCTATTTTTTGGTCGGGAAAAGTTCCTATCCGAAAATGCGATTGTATGCAATTCTGATGCGCAAAAATTCACGCATGCTTGGAAACAATTTGACGCATGCTGTGAAGCATTGAACTAAATTTTCTCAGCTCTTCGTAGTGTTGTACGTCACCGCGTTCTTGACGGTCGAAAGTTCAGAGAACTTTTGTGTGACCGTGTGTATGCAAGACAAGCTTGAGCGGAATTCCCTCGGAAAAAACATCCAAGATTTTTCGGACGGAAATTCCGCTCGTGTGTACGCGACATGACTCTTTAGATCTTCTCCAGCGGTAGATGGCCCTCAATGCTACAGAAATTGGTGCTAAAGGGATGACATCTCAGAGTTATTACACTGCGAGTGCAGGGTACCATGGTGATGCTGTCTCAGGGTGCGGGTCCATGATGTCCTGTACTCACTGTATGTCCTCAGTCTTTTTTTGTTGGAATCCTACTTACCTAGGCTGATGCTGCATCTGTCCCCCGCCGGCTCTAAGACTGAGAACCGAGCAATCAAACACCGCCGATCGTGCAATTTATCGGATATTGAATGTATAAATAACCAAAAGTGCCTTAGATTGAAGAATATTTTGCGTACAATAGAAATGTAAGTTGGCTGTCATATATCTTTATCTCCCTGTGTGCCTTGCATACTGTGTACCTATGTATACATGGTTGTTTATGTTTTTGTTGTATGTTTTTAAATCTCAATAAAAATTACCTGATTTAAAAAAAAAAAAAAAAAAACCACAACGCCGATTGTTCGGTTCTCAGGGCTCCCTGAGCAGAAAGCTGGTTACGGTCTGCTCTGCACCCCGTGCTCACTGGAGTGCTGGGCTGTGGAGGGGGCGGGAGCGGCTGGCTCAGGCTCTCAGTGGCTTGCTAAGAGGCTGAGCCAAGTGCCAGTCCAGGCATGTGGGAGGATCCCAACCATATGGTTGCGATCCTTCCTAAACCTGGACTGGCTCTGTGATATCAGCCGGCTTCAACTGAAAATGGGTCACATGAGTGCAGAACGAACTGAACAAACAGAACAAACTGCACCCCTGTGATCCACAGGAGAATTACAGCCAAATGCACATTGGCTGTACTTCTCCTTTAAGCTGGTCATAGATGGATTAAAATTCGGCCAGTTCAGCAGGCGCTGGAGGAATTTTGATTCATCTATAGCAATTTCTGTTAAATAAAAGGCAAACTAATTGACTTCTCTAATGGGAGTGTTGAAAGACTTTCATTCAATCAGTACCTGCAGTCAATCACCTGCAGCACTGATCAGCGTATTCTGGTAGTGAAGGAGTCTCCACTGTTATGCCCGGTACACAGAACGATTTTTTCCGTCGGATTTTGTCCAAAACTTGTCTTGCATACACACTGTCGAACAAAGTTGTCGGAAAATCCGATCGTTCGGAACAAGGTGACGTACAAAACGTATGATGGGAGTACGTAGAGGCCAGAAGCCCATAGCTATCATCTCCAAATTTTTTCTGAGCATGCGTAGCACTTTGTGCATCGGACTTCTCTACACACGATCGGAAAAAGTCTGATCGGATTTTGTTGTCGGAAAATTTTAGATCCAGCTCTCAAAATTTTTCCGTCGGAAATTCCACACACGATCGGATTTTCCCGACACCATAATCTGATCGGACTTTTTCCGTCGGAATTTCCGACCGTGTGTACAAGGCATTAGAATACAATATCACAACAGGGTGGGGAGAGGGGAGATTTCCTCCCTCCATCCTACTCACTTTTGTGGATGGGGGGGGGGGTTATTTTTCTTTTTTTCGATCAGCCAGCCAGCTGATCAAAACTAAACAAAAGAAAAAAACTATTCATATATGGCCAGCTTTTATTGTATTATGGTTGGAGTAATTTAACACGGAAGACTGAGGACTTAGGCCCCTTTCACACTGGGGCGTTTTTCAGGCGGTACAGTGCTAAAAATAGCGCCTGTATACCGCCTGAAAAAATCCGGCCCCATTCACTCCAGTGTGAAAGCCGGCGGGCTTTCACACTGGAGCGGTGCGCTAGCAGGACGGTAAAAAAAGTCCTGCTAGCACCATCTTTGGAGCGGTATAGGAGCGGTGTATTCACCGCTCCTATACCGCTCCTTTCCATTGATTTGAATGGGACACCGCGGTAATACCGAGGCAATACCGCCGCAAAGCGCCGCTACGGCGGCGCTCTGCGGGGGTCTTTAACCCTTTTTGCGGCCGCTCGCGGGAGGGAAAACCGCACCGCGAGCGGCCGAATACCGCGGCTAAAACGACGGTAAAGCAGCGCTAAGTATAGCGCTGCTTTACCGTCACCGCGGCTCCCGCCCCAGTGTGAAAGGGGCCTTACTGTGGAGGACAAGACTGTTGGGGATGACATCATTGAGTCTAAAATAAGATTTGCATAGAAAATGGTAAGGTTTTATTTAATAAGGGCATCAGTGTGTTGATGAGGGGGGTCATGAGGAGCCAGCGAAGGTATAATGTAAGCAGATTAAACTCTGTTATTAAGACCAAAAGGCATAAAGGATTATGTAGGGAGACGAAGAGGGGAAGGAGCTGGGCCAGCACAGAGAGTTACTGAACTATGCTGTGCATTACGGGTGGGAATTGACTCTTACTTGAGTACTCAAATTTTATAGCAAGTTGAAGTCACATTGCATGTATGTAAAATATAATTAAAGGAAAAGAAAAACATAGCAAGTAAGTATTTAAAATATTTTGAAGTTAGATGACAGGGTTTCTTTAATAATGGAAGCTTTACGGATAGGCCAATATTTTATAAAAGTCATTATTTTACCTCCACGTGTCCAAATGTTTGTATGAGGGGTACCACTTCTAGATTATTTATCTCAGCAAGTTGCAATATCCTTACAATGTCCTCTTCACTGGAAATATGAGAGGCAGAGAGTCAGTAAAAGAAATATGTATTGGTATTACGGTATTTAAATTTTTATAGATTCTTAACAAAATTTATTTTTAAAGTAAACTGACCTCCGTAGCTGTAAGCACTGTGGAGAAATTCATTAGCAAGTCAAGAAAGTGCCACCAATGATAGTGGGATTGTTTTTTTTTTTTTTTTTTTTGGTGGGGGGAGGTTAAAGTGTCAATATAAAAAGGTAAATAGAAGCAATTCCCTTAGGGATACTGAAACCAGGGGCGGACTGACCATTTGGCCACTCGGGCACTGCCCGAGGGCCCCGGGCCACTAGGGGGCCCCATTAGGGTTTCCAGCCTCAGTAAAACCAGGGACAGCATGTAAAAATCAGTGTTTTTTTATATCCGTCTCTGAAATGTCCCTTACCGACATCCTTTTCGTCTAAAAATCCTGAGATTATAGCTGCCCCACCTCTCCAGTACCTTCTCAGCCAATACATGTCTGTGTATACTGTGTGTACATGTATGTGTATACTGTGTGTACATGTATGTGTATACTGTGTGATTGTATACTGTGCGATTGTATACTGTGTGTGTGTGTTTGTGTATACTGTGTGACCCCATAATCTTTGATTGCCTGGGGGCCCCATAATCTCCTATTGCCCGGGGGCCCCATGAGTTGTCAGTCCGCCCCTGACTGAAACCATTATGGGAACATTAGCGGGACTCTCACCTATAAGCATACGGGGACTTCAGGATCTCCAGCTCTCCGGTAAATGGAAACATGTCCTCATATTCAATGAGTAGTCCGTTAGCCCCCAGCTTGGAGAACAATGGAAATATCTAAAAAGAGAAGACACACAAAGCAAGATTAATGGAGGATCATATTTTCCAGAGCTTCTGACCTGCTTCTGTCATAGCTGACGTCTGTAGGGTCTTCCCTTAAAGACTCTGCTGGGGTCGGTATTCACAACACAGAGCTACTGTAGGCCATGTGACCTGATTTGGGTCATGTGATCAGAATCTGGTTGGAATGAGCCCTAAAGTCTGCTATAGAATACAATGGACTACGTGCCTACTGCAAGATCATCCTTTAAATCTAGAAGATACTGGAAGAGTGGAGCAGCTAATAAATAAACCATTCCTACTGGCTGTACTGAACTACAGAAAATAGCGACAACACAGACCTTTTTATATCAGAGACAGTGATTATGAAGTGGGGCACGATCAGTGCAGATATTTAAAGTGAATCTAAAGATTAAAGCATGTTCATATAAAATTCAGCCCCTACACTTTAAATCAGGGGGTCTCAAAACTTTCTAAACAAAAGGGCCAATTTATTGTCCTTCAGACTCTGGGGGGAGCCAGACTGTGGCCAGTGGGAGTGGACATTTTCCTGTGGAGTAAACATCCCCATATTTGGTATTAGGGGCAGGAAGAGTGCCCCACCATTTACAAAAGTAGATGGTTAGGAAGAGAGGGATTGTTACGGTGCCAAAAATTCAATGAAATATATTATATATATATATATATATATATATATATATATATATATATATATATATATATATATATATATATATATATATATATATATATATATATATATATATATATATATATATATATATATATATATATAGTTTATTACAACATAAACAAAATTCACAATATAATTTAATCAAAATACTCTATTAAAAAATTCAGGGAGCACAAGAGATTCTGTTGTAGGGCCAGAATAGTGGTGGCCTTGATGTGCTGTCAGGTCAAATCTTCCCTACATGTTTCGCCATTACAAAGGCTTCCTCAGGGGAAATAGGATATGACCAATAATGTGAAAAAACGATTCTACAGAAGAAGAAAAAGCATAATAAATATAATGATTTAATGGGTATTGATTAAATGCTGCATGGTTTTTAAGGGTGACATCCACCCAACGGACACAGCCCACTCCCAGATGGTATATCAACATCACATCCAAGGGACTGCATACGTACCCCAGAATAGCCCCTCAGTTAGGTAAGCACCATACTGTTTGACATATTATGGAGTTTTTCTCTTCCCTCTTTCATTAATGCTCGCCCCTTTTTCATTTTATTTTTATTTTATTTCTATTTATTTTACATTTTTATGTTTTTATTGCTCCTTTATTTACTTTATTTCAGCTCCTGCATACTCAATCATGGTGTTTATAATCTAAACCACCTATGATATTGGTCCCTCTATTTATTCGCTCTTTCAGCACCTCTGTTTTGAAACTGTTTTTCTCCTTACTGGGTATGTATAAATGGAGGCCATGTTGGCCCCTTTCTATGTTACTTTTGGGATGATTTTTTTGGGGCTTCTTTGCCCAATTACCCAGAACTCAATAATAATAAATATCTTTCATCTTTCTAGTTTTAATGGTTGCCCTTTGCCCCCTGCAGCCACACTGAGGTGGTTACAACTGGGGTGCCAGCCACTGGGCTCACGCCGTGCTTTCCTTATCGCGGGGCTATTCTGGGGTACGTATGCAGTCCCTTGGATGTGATGTTGATATACCATCTGGGAGTGGGCTGTGTCCGTTGGGTGAATGTCACCCTTAAAAACCATGCAGCATTTAATCAATACCCATTAAATCATTATATTTATATTATGCTTTTTCTTCTTCTGTAGAATCGTTTTTTCACATTACTGGTCATATCCTATTTCCCCTGAGGAAGCCATTGTAATGGCGAAACATGTAGGGAAGATTTGACCCGACATCACATCAAGGCCACCACTATTCTGACCCTACAACAGAATCGCTTGTGCTCCCTGAATTTTTTTATTGAGTATTTTGATTAACTTATATTGTGAATTTTGTTTATCTATGTTGAAATAAACTTTATATATATATTTTCTAAATATTGTTATTTTATCGAATTTTTGGCACCGTAATAATCCCTCTCTTCCCAACCATCTACTTTTGTAACTAATCTCTGGGATGAGGTGCCTTATCTAAAAAACGGACCCCACTGCCATTTCCCCCAAAAGTGCCCCACCATTGGTATCATTGGGAGGAATAGTGCCCCATCGTTGGTGTCAGTGGGAGAAATGGGGCCTAATTGTTGGTATCAGTGGGAGAAATGGGGCCCCATTGTTGGTGTCGGTAGGCAGAATATTGTCTTGTATGAGTGGGAGGAATAGTGCCCCAAGGGCCGGATAGATAGGTAAAGGTTGAAGATTAAATGTTAATGAACACCTGAAAAGTTGTTTTTTTCAAAGTAGGTGATTCTCCATCCCTCTGATGCTTGGGTCACATGTCCAGTGCCTTGGCAGTGGTCACGTGGCCTCTGCTGATGTAAGGGATCCTTTGTCTGGCTCAGATAAAGATCAGTTCTTCAAGGTCATGTGGCAGGCAACAAGTGGCCAATGTCCTGATCCGGGTCACATGATTAGGCACAAGTATTAATAAACAAATCTTGTTTCTCACCTGTTCATAGTAGGAAATCTTTGGAGGAGCTCCCTTGAGGTCGAGGTGAACCAGTTGCATCTGCACCTTACTAAAATCCTTGCGCACTGCTGTCTGTTTCTTGGCCACGGGTTCTATCAGCTCCTCCTTAGGTGGCTCCGGGGGTAGATCTTTGATGACTGGGTCTATCATGGCTTCCTTGTCACCCCAAAAAAAGTCCTCATTGGCCTTCACTATAACGGGTTTTGAAACCTGTGGGGGGGGACTGTGCACAGAAGTGAAAAACTATAGTATGAATATAGTATGAGTAAAATATGCATAGCATAGTATAACATTTTATACAGGGCTCGTTCGGCAGGCAGTACCACTGCCAAACTTGACCAAATCAAGTGAATAGGTTGCATAGCAATGGTGCTGCAACTATGACTAATGCACACAGATGGTTAACACAGGTATTGAGGAGGCTGTCCACTGTGGATCACTTTTCAGAGAGGTGGTAAACACCGCTGCACATGTAAACGAGGCCTTTATCCCATAAACCTTAAAGCAGATCCTCACAGCATCTGAGCTCCACAAACCAAAAAACACTTTTTAATAGATTTTTAATATTCAAAGGAAACTCCCCCCATCCATCCTTGTCTCCATGCTTTATTTAGTTGAAAATTCGGAGGGCGTGGCTTGGCGCGCAGCGTGCATGGACGCTGACTGAGAGAGCTCCGGCGGATCGGGAGGCCCACAGCTGAAATACGGCCACACACCGGGTTGAATATGCCCACATACAACAAAAAAGGGATACACAACCGCTCCCTCAGATCGTCCGGGACCCCAAAAGGGAAACTATCGGCGGCAAGCCTGAACAAATTCCGCTATAGCGGCGAACACAGCAATTCCAAGATGGCGCCGCCGTACGGAACACGAGGAGAGGAAGACAAGGAGGACGATGAGATCTCCCTCCCTGCATCAGAAGACTCCTCACGAGGTAACGCTACCCATGACCTACCCCTCACATACTCCACAATGACTGAGATAGCAGCAGATATCAAAAACTCATTCTCTGTAGCCATCACTGACCTGAAGACGGAGCTCCTCAGACTCTCTGAGCAGATGGCGGTAAGCGACAGAGCAGGGAAAAGAAGGGATAGAGCCCTGGTGAGACTAGACGATATCACCGACAATCACTCCACTCACATGCTGGAGATGAACCGCCAAATAGAAGATTTGGACAATAGGGGGAGGCGCCACAATATCAGGGTGCGGGGGGTCCCCGAATCGGTCACCCCTGAACAAATTAAACCAACCCTGTCCTCCATCTTTAACGGTCTGCTCGAACGGCCCGCAGACTCCCCCATAGAATATGACAGAGCCCACAGAGCTCTTAAACCCAAGGCACCCGATGACAACCCACCAAGAGACATTATCTGCTGTCTGCCAAACTACCCCCTGAAGGAAGAGATCCTCCAGAAGGCCAGACTCAACGACCAAGTGACCTTCAATGGCGTGAATGTCCAACTTTTCCAAGACCTCTCCCCAATTACGCTGAAAAACAGGAGAGCACTCAGACCACTTCTAGAAGTATTAAAAGAAAAAAGAATACCCTATAGATGGAAATTCCCCTTCGCTCTCCAAGCAGCCTATAATGGCAAACAATACTTTCTCAGAGTCCCGGACGACTTGCAGAAGTTTTTTGAAAACTTACAGATTGCTCCAATTGACCTGCATGACTGGTACGCAGAATACAAGCTACCACCGTACGTGAATAATATGCCACCTTCATCAGGCCCCTCTCCAGCAAAATCCCCTTACCACCAGGGAAAGATAAAAGGAAATCCCAGCAGACACAACTACAGTTCCCCTTTTGGCAAAGGACCCAGGATGTAATCAACCAGCAAGCCAGACATTGAACTCGGAGACCCGCAGAGTAACCCCGCAATCTGTCTACCCCTTGAAAACCAATGCCTCCACTACATGCAAGGGCATATGTCCCCCACCCTTCCCTCTCCTGATGTCCCTGGTCTTGTGTCCACAGCACTAACGTCTGACAGTAAGCCACCTAAATAAGCACCTCAAACCCAATGCTTGGAAGGCACATGGGAACCACAGTTTCCCTGCAATTTGCACTCTTCGCCACTAGATGACAGAAGAGCACCTGAATCAGAATAGCAATGAACTTATAGTGCTAATTGATCAGAACCACTCCAATTTCAACGACAATAGCAGATATTCCCCATAGACCCAACTAGGCATGACGACCAGGGGAAGGAATAACCAGCCTAGGGAAAACACAACCAGGGTCTTAAATATACCCCACCTCAGGTTACACAAAGTTCATGGATAACCTTGTTGATTTTCCTCCCCATTTTGCTCTATAGACCTGATGTACCAGTTAATTCCTGATTCAACTCCTCACAGCAAGCTGCCGGAAGACACGAGCTTATGGACATGGTATACTGGAGCACAGGTCAGTACAACACCCCAACATAAACACCAATGCCCTAATCATATAAGGACCGCATAACCCCAGGGCAAGAATCTACAGCACTAACAGGATTTTTTGACACACAACCGCACCTATAGAGGTCAAACCTAGAGTACACTCTCCTCCAAGGCACTGGCTTTCTCAGAACACACAGCTTCGTGTTATTGATAAGGACACGCAAGCTCCAACAACCCCGAACCAGGGACTTCCTACACCTGGCAACAGATAAATACCTGAAACCAATAAACAGGAAACTCAGTGCTACACTATAATACCACCCCTCTTGCATAATACTCTCGGTTGTCCTCCTTCCTTTTCACCCTATATCTATGGATCATCCCTTTACGCATACGCACCATAACTGAGAAATATTGATGAACTCAACCAAATGCTCAGCCCTTGGCATGTTAGCCAAATGGATAGATGGCCATCAAGATCACCCACAATACAGACTGTGATTGCTTTAAGTGTGCAACACCCAACACAGGACGACTAACAGTTTATATATAACCACTCAGTTCATATTTGTATTTTTGTTTTACTATGCACAAAGTAAAGCCTTCAGCATTTCTGACCATATACAGCACCATGATCACTGTGAACTGTCGCACTGTTGGGCCTGATGGGTGGCGGACCCTTCACTGAGACGGGCAGCAAGGATCATGACATATGCTGATCTTATGCTGATAAGATATCCACACCAAAGACTCAGGTAGATACAATCTCCCTTGGGACACGAACCAGAGGATATACTGAGGAATAAATGTGCAGTTGGATTATAGGAACTCATATACAACCGTATGGTTTTTCATTTGTATTTCACCTTTGATGTAGTTTAAGTTTTGACTTCAACATTCCTTGGTAAGACAGACCATTATAACCATTGTGAGATGTCACACTGTTGGGCCAGACGAGTACTGGACCCTTCGCTGAGACATATAGCAAAGGCTCTTGATATATGTTACAAAGTTTTAGAATGCTCCATTACAAACTGCACATCCTGATGACCTTAGCAGATATCGCCCCCCTTATGACTTGAATACAGGGACACACTAAGGGATACTTATGCAGCAGTACTATGCTACACTCATGCTTGTTCTAAACCCGGACCTTATACCACTCATTTTATTTAATACTAGGCCTAAGACACCTTTCATAAAACTTCACATGTGGGCTCTCCCGAGGCGCTCGGTACTCCAAGGAACCCCCACAAACAGTTCCACCTTTCGAGCATCCACGGGTGCGCCTCCCACTAACCCCCCAGAGTCAACCGGCGTTACCCAATAACGTCATTACTGATTCAGATCCAAGCGACCGCTTGCCTGAATCCAGACTCACCACACCACTAACCCACCCTAATCACCTACAACAACTCCAACCTATAACCTAACACACCCCCCCTCTCCCCCACCTCCCTACTTCTCCTTCCCCCCCCCTTTTTTTTTTTTTTTTTTTTTATCCCACCCCCCGACAATGACTTACTCTTTCCTAGGTAAATCGCCGACACTGATATCACACAATATCAACGGCCTCAATATACCAGAAAAAAGATCTAAACTTTTTAGAGAACTTAGAGCGGTGAATCCCCTACTGGTATACCTACAAGAAACACACTTCAAGGGACAAAATATACCCAAAATCACCAATAATCTCTATACTAAAGCATACCACGCAACAAATCCACAAGCCAAAACCAAAGGTGTCTCAATTCTCATAAACAAAAATGCCCCATTTGAACTGACAAGTCAACTCATAGACCCCGAAGGGAGATACATTTTCCTGAAAGGTCACTGGGAGGGCTCTCCCATAACCCTAGCGAACGTGTACTTCCCAAACAAGGCCCATATTACTTTCTGCAACACGATAATCAACGAACTTAAATGGTTCGCTGAAGGATGTATCGTCCTAGGGGGGGATTTCAACATACCATTATCCCCACTCCAAGACACCTCAACAGGACACACTCATGTATCCTACAAAGTCCTGAAACGCATTAAACTTTTACTACACTCCCTCACACTAGTGGACTCATGGAGGACAACACATCCCACTGACAAGGACTTCTCCTACTTTTCGCCCCCTCACAAACGTTACTCGAGAATCGATATGATTTTCATAACACAGCGTGACCTGACAAACATTGTTAGGGCGGACATAGGCATTATCACAATATCCGACCACGCACCCACAGCCATCACCCTAAAAATTAACCAATCAAAACGCCCCTCCTTCAACTGGAGATTGAACGCTTCCTTGCTCACTGACCAAAACATCCATGATGACATACATGAATCAATTACTACATACTTTAGAACCAACATCGACTCAGACACGAATCCACTTAATAATTGGGAGGCACACAAAAGCGTAATTAGGGGGGAGTTCATTAAATGGGGAGCCAGAAAGAAAAAAGAAAAGAACAAATCCATTTCAGACCTAACAATTAGAATAGCCCAATTGGAAACGCAACACAAACAATCCCTCATGGCCACAACAGCTGATGAACTTACCCAATGCAGAAGGGAGTTACTGCAAATTTTGCAACTCCAAACACAAAAAGCCCTGTTCTTCCGGAAAAGTGTTTTCTATGAACAAGGAGACAAAAGCGGTAAACAGCTGGCCAGAGCTTTGAGGGATGCCACCATGGCAAACCACATACACGCCATCCGCAACAAAGCAGGCACCCTAGAACACAACTCTGAAAAAATAGCCTCATTATTCCAGGAATTTTATTCTAAACTCTATAACCTACCCCCACAACACAAACCAGCATATATACAGCAAGACAAGGAAAGCCTGATCAAAACCTTTTTGGAAAACAGCAAACTACCCTCCCTATCTACCTTAGACACAGACACGCTGAATACCCCCATAACCCTAACTGAAATTCAAGACGCGATCAAACAATTGAAAACAGGGAAAAGCCCAGGACCAGACGGACTGACTTCCCAATATTATAAGACATTCTCACCCCTACTCTCCAAACCATTACTAGCAACCTTCAACCATTTAGCGTCCCATAAAAATAACTCAGATTCCCTACTTATGGCCCACATAGCAATCATTCCCAAGCCCGACAAAGACCACACAGACTGTGCAAATTTTAGACCGATATCACTCCTCAACATAGACGTCAAATTACTGGCAAAAATCATAGCCAACAGACTAAAACCCCTATTAGCCCAAATCATCGGCCCTGAACAGGTAGGCTTCATGCCGGGCAGGGAAGCGAGGGACAATATCACAAAGACCCTGAACTTAATACATTACGCTTACCAACAGAAACTAGAAGGTCTTCTGGTCTCCACAGACGCAGAGAAGGCCTTCGATAGGGTCTCATGGGGGTACATGTTCGCAACCTGCACACATATAGGCCTACACGGCAATATGATGAACTGGATCAGAGCCCTGTATCAAAAACCACAGGCCAGAATCAAAATCAACAACACCCTATCTGACCCAATTCATATACAAAATGGGACGAGACAAGGCTGCCCCCTCTCTCCCCTACTCTTTATCCTCACACTTGAACCACTCATTAGAACGATTAACCAATCACCTGACATAGCTGGGTTCACCATACACAAAAGAGAGTACAAAACAGCTGCATACGCAGACGACCTCCTATTCTTTATCACACGTCCACACACCACACTCCCAAACCTTATTGACATATTCGCGACATATAGCTACATTTCAAATTTTAAAGTAAACCAATCCAAATCCGAAGCCCTGAATCTAAATATCCCACCAGACAAACTTAACCGACTCCAAGGGAATTTTAAATTTAAATGGGAACCCGAATCCCTCAAATATTTAGGAATCAGACTAACTCCCCAAATCGACGCCCTATATAAGACAAATTTTACAACTCTACTGACTAATATAACTAAAGACCTCCATAGATGGTCCCCAAAACAGTTTTCATGGTTTGGAAGGGCATCTATTTTAAAAATGACAATACTGCCCAGACTATTATACCTCTTTAACGCACTACCCATACACATCCCCAACACCTTTTTCTCAAAACTACTTGCCATCCAAAGAAGTTTTTTGTGGTCCAACAAGAAACCTAGAATAGATTTCAGAACCCTAACCAAGCCCAAAGATCAGGGAGGCATTGGCCTCCCTGACTTCAAAAAGTACTATCAGGCCTCACACATTTCCAGGATCATCGACTGGCATTGCCACAGCCATACGAAAGACTGGGTGAACCTCGAACTTCCCCAAAACAAAATAAACCTATTATTCTACCCTTGGACTATACATTCCAAACACACAAAAAATATTACCCACCCACTCGTTGCAAACACCATTAAAATCTGGCATACTACTGCCACAAAACATGAATTAGCCACCATACCAGGACCACTGACCCCACTAACCAATAATCCAGACTTCCCGACAGGTCAAACACGAATCCCGCCCCCAACTCCAGAACGACCCCCCAAACTCCTGGCCATCCACTGTATGGATGGAAACAAGGTTAAAACCCTAGAAACACTCAAAAGGGAACATGAAGACACCTTCTCAAATTATTGGTTCTACATACAAGTAAAGGACTTTCTTCTAAACAGCAAACATCGCTCCTCATACTTCCAAAGACTCACGCCCCTAGAAGATATATGTCTCAAAGGCACACAAACAACCAACACAACATCCCTGGCCTATAAATGGCTATCCCACTCACCCAAGCAAGACAGAAATAAACACAGAGAAAGGTGGGAGAATGAACTCGGGGTTGTAATTGCCAGCACACAATGGGAAAAAGCGTGTATCTTTGCACACAGATGCTCTCTCAGCACAAAATACCAGGAAATATCATATAAGCTCCTCACGCAATGGTACATAACACCAGTCAAGACCAAAAAATGGTCCCCCCAGGCCTCAGACACGTGCTGGCGTTGCAACAACGATAAAGGTACTTTCTTACATTTGTGGTGGGAATGTCCCCCAATCCTTGACTACTGGAACCAAGTTATAGAGTGGATTAAGCACATTACAGACACAAGGATAATTTTAGATGCAGCTGCATGTCTTTTGCACATCAACTCATTTTCAATCAGAAAATACAAAAAGTCCTTATCTAGGCACCTTCTTACAGCAGCGAAAAGCCTAATACCTATACACTGGAAAACCACCCACACTCCTACAGTCAAGGATTGGTTGGACAGGATCAACTACATGTATAAAATAGAAGAGTTACTTGCAATGAAAAAAGAAGACTGTTCTAACTTCTCCTCAACATGGCAACCCTGGTTAATCTTTACGCTATCAACTGAATATACAAACCTATCTTCCTAAACCCACGAAACAATAGGCCGACAAATTCTACTTTGACCTTTACTATCCGTTAACAACGGGAGCTATCCCCCCCCCCTCCCTTTTTTTTTTTTTCCCCGATTCCCTCTCTCCCCCCCATCCTCACCACTCCTACCCCCCCTTGACTCCCCCCCTACCCTTCCTCCCCCCCCAACCTGACCTGCTACCCCTATATAAACATCAAGCGTTCAGTGAACCCCCCAATGTCAGTTCACAATACACAATGTATAGAAGTCATGTTTTAAGTTATGTTTACCGTTGAGACTACCTGTGTCTCTTTTCATGATTGTAATTTGAACTTCGAATTATCACTCTGTTAAACCTACTGTATGCAACTTTATCTAAATAAAATCTTTTGATTGTGAAAAAAAAAAAGAAAATTCACTCCCACGAGACTCAGCACAGGTCGGCTCCGATTTGTGGGACACAGTTGTCACAGTGATCCCGCAAAAATAACAAGGCTTGGCTGGAAAATTACTGCGCATGCGCGAGATTACAGCCCAGGAGAAAAAGAAAGGGCGGAAGTCAGGTGCTATTTGGACGGGAATGGTAAAAGTTAGGATGGCGGCTGCACCCGAAAAGGAGATTAGGAACAAAGAAAAAATTATAGTAGGAAACATGCGGTGGGGCTTTAAATTATGGCACAATAGTTTAAAATGATTTATTTATTTCTTATTTGAAATTTAGGCGGGGAGGTTCGGTATTTACTACCGCTTAAAAGTAATTGTAAAAGCAGAAGCTTTTTTATCCTAATGCATTCTATGCATTAAGATAAAAAGCCTTCTGTGTGCAGCAGCCCCCCTCGGCTGTCCTAACACTTACCTGAGCCCCATCTCGATCCGGCAATGTCCACGAGTGCCTCGGCCATCTCTCCCTCCTGATTGGCTGAGACACAGCAGCGGCGTCATTGGCTCCCGTTGCTGTCAATAAAAGTCAGTGAGCCAATGAAGAGAGGGGGGCGGGGTCAAACCACAGCTCTGTGTCTGAATGGACACAGGGAGTTGGACACGTGTCCAAAAAAAATGTATTTAATTCAAGAACATCTGAAAGTGATACGTTTGAACTGTGGACAGTGAAACTTTTTCATCATATTAGCATAACTTTTCTAACTACCTATGCTCTACACCTACATATGAAAATTTAATGTTTCTCTCAATTGACAATTTCCTTATCATTTTTATCATTATCTATGAATTTATGTGCAAAATAATATAAGGTGAAATACTCTTCACAGTAGGGCCCCTTTCACACTGGGGCGGTGCGGGCGTCGGCGGTAGAGCAGCACTGCTTTCCCGTCATTTTAGCCGCGGCATTCGGCCGCTAGCGGGGCGGTTTTAACCCCCGCTAGCGGCTGAAAAAGGGTTAAAACCCCCCGCAAAGCACCGCTTTGCCGACGGTTTGCCGGCGGTATTGCCGCAGTGTCCCATTGATTTCAATGGGTAGGAGCGGTATAGGAGTGGTGAATACACCGCACCTTCACCGCTCCAAAGATGCTGCTAGCAGGACTTTTTTTTACCGTCCTGCTAGCGCACCGCTCCAGTGTGAAAGCCCTCCGACTTTCACACTGGAGTTAAAGGACCCGCTTTTTTCAGGCGCTTTACATGCGCTATTTTTAGCACTGTAACGCTTGAAAAATGCTTTAGCGTGAAAGGGGCCTTAGTGCTCAAAATATGGAGAATACATTATTACTTTATTACCACCAAATGAGTAAGCATTGCTTAGTACTTCATGGTTAATAAATATTTCACTAGCTAAAATTATAATCAAAATTCATAATTACACTGTTTCACAATAAAAATAATTATACTAAAACTTGTACCAACATTTATTCATTATATGTACCAAACTATAGTACAGGGCCCATTGGACCCTGGCGGTGCAAGGTGGTACAAAAAAAAAAAGCCAGTAGACCAGGGTTAATGCTCTTCTTGCCCGGCCTGTCAGTTTAGGTGGACGGTCATGTCTTGGTAGGTTTGCACTTGTGCCATACTCTTTCCATTTCCTGGATGATGGATTGAACAGTGCTCCGTGAGATGTTTAAAGCTTGGGATATTTTTTTTTATAACCTAACCCTGCTTTAAACTTCTCCACAACTTGACCCCTGACCTGTTTGGTGTGTTCCTTGGCCTTTGTGATGCTGTTTAGTCATTAAGGTTCTCTAACAAACCTCTGAGGGCTTCACAGAGCAGCTGTATTTATAGTGAGATTAAATTACACACAAGGGGACTCAATTTACTAATTCCCGGTAGGTGACTTCTGAAGGCAATTGGTTCCACTAGATTTTAGTTAGGGGTATCGGAGTAAGGCCCCATGCACACGAGACGCAGATGCAAACTCTGCTGAACGCATGTTTTAAAAAGCAAAAACCTGCGTTTAAAACCGATCGTTTTGCCGAGTTTTAATGCCGCATTTTATCGCGTTTGCATCTATAAGCGTTTGTAAAGATAACATCATATAGACCCTCCCCAAGCTCAGAAAGCATGTATTAACTATTTCTGCCATTTTGATCAGGGTGAGCAGCAGCAGTAGCAGAGAGAGCAGTTGTACACTTGCATTTGCCTCTCTTTCTGTGTTTTTTTTTTTTGGAAATGGATCCCATATTGAATATATGTCAGGAAATGCTCCTGATGTTGCTCTTGATGAGGCAGCAACGTCGTCGCAAATTGCGTGAGAGGTCCGGAGTCAGAGCTCGTCGATATTGGACCCATCCATTGATGGCACAGCGAATGTCTGTTGGATATTTCACAAACATGGTGGGGGGGTTGGGGCTGACTAGACATTGGTATGCAGGTTTTTCTTTGTGAAAAAAAAGACATTGCTATGCTTTGGTCAGACTAGGTGGAGTCACTGATTAGATTAGAAATTGGATGAAGGGTTGGGGCAAAGAAGTGGAGGCATTCCTCATTGTCTAAGCCACCTAAAAAAATAGTTTTTTATGGCATTGCATCAGTGAGTATATATGCTCTATGAACTATCTAAAGTAATTACGACATTGTAAACCAATTATTTTTGTATTTTTTATGGTTTACCATCATATTTCGAAGTTTTCTGGTCCAAAAAATTGGGTTCCTTTAAAGGGTTCCTTTAAAAACGCTAAACAGCATCGCAAACGCAGCTAAACGCGGGTGCCGCATTTAGCGTCTGAAACGTGGAAAAGCAAAGTGTCTGAACCCATTTTTTTGCTTCTGGAAAAACGAGGTTAAACGCAACTGCGTAAAAACGGGAAAAAACGAGACTGTGTACATGGACACATAGGATAACATTGCATGCGTTCAGGGGCAGTTGAAAAAAGTGTCCAACTGCCTCTGAACGCGCGTTTAACAGCGTCTTGTGTGCACGGGGCCTAAAGGGGATTGAATACAAATGCGTGTCACACTTTTTCAGATATTTATTTGTAAGAAATTTTGAAAACCATTAAATCATTTTCCTTCCACTTGACAATTATGTGCCACTTTGTGTTGGTGTATCACATAATATCCCAATAAAATACATTTATGTTTTTGGTTGGAACATGACAAAATGTGGACAATGGAATACTTTTTCAAGGCACTGTATATGCAAATATGGCTGCCCCTACGTACACATATATATATATATATATATATAAATATATATATCACATATATATATATTCATATATATAGATATATATATATATATATATATATATATATATAATTTCAAACTATACATCAAAATAACGTCATATTCACATGTCTAGCTTAAATGTAACAGTGAAAAAAAAACACAATTCTTCGTTCATATCTACCCTGTGCTGTATATGGCCGGAAGCCCAGTATTTGCTGTTGTTGCATGTCAGCATTCTCACCTACCTGCTTTTATACAGATACTTTATGGCAGCCAAGGTCAGAATAAGTAGGACTCCCAAACGCAGCCAGTAGAGCCTCCTTTGGGAATTCATCTCTGCAGAGAAAAGGAACAATGGAAGGATGAATTCACAGCCGAAATCCAACACCAATACTGCAAAAAGATACAGAGATCACTGTGTCAGTGGAATAAAAGCTGCACAAAGATGACAGAGAGGGTGGAGTGACAAATTATAATGACTAAAATATTTACCTTGGACAGCAGCTAGCTTTTAATAGCAGACACTTCCAGATGCCTGCAAACCAGTGGCCGGTTGCCCTAAATTCTATGCTACTCTGGATGGCAAACACTGTCCCAGCTGCCTAAGTAAGGAGCCTGGCCAACCCTCTCTAACTGCCTAAGCTGTCCTATAGGCCTATTACAATTAAAGAGTGGCACAAATACCCCTAACTAATGAATTGAGGTACAACTCACAAGTGAATATGGAGCCACTGACCTACACAACCTTCATATATATATATATATATATATTCAAACTGTAGCACTGACGTTAGTCGTTGAAGTTCTGATTGAACGTAACGCGTACGGGGGAGGAGCTACGCAGGACGTCACCCGCTGCTGCCCTACGAAACTAACACGATTGTCGGCTTTACATGCTGTGTTTTTATAATCTTTATGTGAGTAGTTTGTGTTTGAACACAAAAATGTAATCTAATACTTAAGCACTTAGATCTTTTCTGTCTACCCATGACCTGCGTCCTTGCCGAGATCTAAGGAGACGTGAGAGAAGTTTATGGTCCGTGTTAACCCTTTTGATACCCGCTTGCATGACCACCTGTTTGCACAGGGGTCCATGCGATAAGGTGAGAGTGATTAGTTAGACCGGAGGTGGAGGGATTGTCACGCTACTGTGGAAAAAAAAATAAAAAATGACTAACGTCAGTGCTACAGTTTGAATTTAAAACATATTTGTATGAACTGTGAAGTTAAGTCATGGATTGTGGAAACTAACTAGTGTATACCACATTTACCACTGAATAATGCAGAGTTGCAATGCAAGTAGATCAGCTAAAAGTAGTTGAATCTGTATGTGGGTTATAATTAATCGAAATTAGTCGATTAAAAAAAAAAAACGATTAATCGAGCACAAAAAATTTAATCAGTAACAGCCCTAATTATATATATATATATATATATATATATATATATATATATATATATATATATATATATATATATATATATATATATATATATATATATATATATATATATATATATATATCCAGATGGGGGAGACCATCTGACATGGGTTATTGCCACATTGGAGTGGGAAGGGACCTGGCTGCTCGACCCCCCTGCTGCTACTAAATATCAAGTCTTGGATGCCTTTCGCCATGAATAGATATGAAAATCTATTAAGATAATCCCTTCTACCAATATTGGCTTGAACCGTGACCTTGGGTGACATTAAGGTGCATATACATAACCAATGAACTGTTCCATCTGCTGAGGAAATTGGCAGACACTGGTCGTAATTGGTACATTTATTTATGTATGCTTTTTCTATACATTTGTGATAGAGCTTGGCTGTAGTTTTTTTCTTCCTGATGAAGCGGGCAGTGACCCGTAAAACGCGTCAAAGTTACAGCAAGCAACCCATCACCTAATCACAGCAGGGATGAGGAGGAAACTACAAACCGTATCATATATTTTTAGCTGTGAACGTATAAAATCAGTCTCGTCATTGTCTATAATTTTTTTTTACTTTTGTACAATAAACATTTGATATATTTTGAAATATTTGAGTAGTACTGGAAAAGTCTTCCATTCATTTTTCTTTAGGATGTGGTATTAGACACACAATGTCATGTATAAAAAAGGTCCCTTTGGGTATTCCTTTCTCTCACTCAATACTTTTTCAATTAAAGAGTGGCCTTACTGCCCAATAGAGAGGCGAAACCCTTGAGCCAGGAAACTGGGCTCTAGCTGGGCTTAGGTCAATTTGTTTATCAATACAAATAATAAAGTGCAGCGCTAGGTTATGCACAAAATGACCCTATGTATGAATAACATGTGTCAATAAAGTGCAAATGTGCAATTCAGTGCAATAAATGTGCAATAGTATACACAACCAAAAAATATATAATATGGAGCAATGCAAATGTGTAAGTCTATGCAATTAATGTGCAATTAAACAAGCAACAAAATGCATATAAGAAAATGCACAGACGGGCGTTAAAGTGCAATACAAGTGCAAAAAAAATAAAATAAAAAAAACAGAGCCGATATCAAAAAGTTCATCTGTAGTTGAAATCCAATGAAAATGATCTCATGTGCAATATGGAGCGTAGACCAAGTGCTTGACACCGTGATACCCGTCACCTCATTAGGATAAAAGGCTTACCAGAGAGCCTGCGACCTCCCTTACTCAGGGGGGGGTCAAACAGTGCTTAGTAGGATCGAGAATCCACTGATGAAATACTCAGGCGTCCCCCACCAAAAGAGTCCATGCACATCCGTAAAATCAAATTGCGCATGCGCAGAACGTGTGTGCGTAGCGACGCGTTCGGCCCTATATCTCTAACCCACCCCACTCTACTCTTGTCGGGTCCCTTTCCACTCATAATTCTATCTCCCAGATTAGCATATAATTTGGAAATCAGGCCTTTCATTGGTCCCCTTTCAACTATTTTTTGAAGTAGGGGAGTCCTTACCCATTCAATGGTTAAGGACCTGAATTGGGCCTGGACTCCATGTCTAATCTGTATATTTGTAGAACGCCCTACTTGAGATAATAAATTCTCGTCTTAGATCTTCAAATGGCTTCATAAGGTTACCCTCATATAGCTGAATCAACCGGCTGATACCCTGTCTTTCCCATTCTCGAGGTCTCTCTATACCGGTTATTTCGGCTAGGTTTTTATTGTACCATAAAGGAGTATAGTCAGTGACCCCTATATATCCCATTAGCGACTTTGTTGCCTGCCATACTCCATTTATTAAGTCGCTCGTCGGACATCTATGAATAAATGAATCAGCTTCCAATACCCCTACGAGTAGATTGTGGGGTGCTCCCAAAATCACCATTTTATTACTAGGACTCTCCCCCCCCTAGAATTCCACCACCCACCAAGTCCTGGAGTTGGGCCGAGAAAAAGTATAATCTCGGGTGTGGAATCGCCATACCTCCCTCCCCAACAGGGAGCTGCATTGTTTGCAGACTAATCAGAGTTTGGCCCTTCTTCCAGATTAATTCCCGGAATAAGGACTCAATCTTCTTAAACCATTTCTGGCTAATCCAGATTGGAGAGTTGTGGAGACTATACAATACTTGAGGGAGCCAGATCATCTTAATTAGATTGCAGCACCCTGCCACAGAGAGAGGGAGGCGACACCAAATATCTACCTTTTGCTTCAATTTCAGCAGTAGTGGTATTAAATTATCGCTAATATAGTAGTTTACATCGCTAGAGATTCAAACACCCAAGTATTTTAACTTGGTTACCACATCTAGGGAAGGGATTATAGGTAGTGGTTGATCGCCAGGCCTGGCCAGTGGTAATAGAGTTAATAACTAGGCCAGAGTGTTGTCCTAACTCCCCCACCATACGTATCACAGTATTGACAGTGGAATTTATATCTCCAATGAAGAACAGAACATCGTCGGCAAACAGGGCGATTTTGTCTTCTCCTGACTGGCGCCGGAACCCCTGGATATCCGAACGCGATCTCGTCAAAATCGCCAGGGGTTCCTTTGCCAAAACAAACAAGAGGGGAGACAGGGGGCATCCCTTCCTCGTCCCTCTCTCCAGCTGAAATGTCTCAGAAAATTCACTGCCAATTCTGACTTTTGCTCTAGGCTCGTTGTAGAGTAATTTTACCCATTTGATAAAAAGGGGACCAAAACCAAATCGCTCCAACACCAACCATAGATAGTCCCATTCCAAACTGTCAAAAGCTTTAGCGACATCCAAGGCCAATATGCCCTTGGAGCTTGCATTATCAGTTGGAATTTGCGTATTTAACCACTTAAGCCCTGGACCAATTTGCAGCTAAAGGACCAGGCCCCTTTATGAGATTCGGCACTGCGTCGCTTTAACTGACAATTGCGCGGTCGTGCGACGTGGCTCCCAAACAAAATTTGCGTCCTTTTTTTCCCACAAATAGAGCTTTATTTTGGTGGTATTCGATCACCTCTGCGGGTTTTATTTTTTGCGCTATAAACAAAAATAGAGCGACAATTTTGAAAAAAATGCAATATTTTTTACTTTTTGCTATAATAAATATCCCCCAAAAATATATAAAAAAAACTTTTTTTTCCCTCAGTTTAGGCCAATAAGTATTCTTCTACATATTTTTGTTAAAAAAAAAAATAAAAATAAAAAAATCGCAATAAGCGATTATTGATTGGTTTGCGCAAAAGTTATAGCGTTTACAAAATAGGGGATAGTTTTATAGCATTTTTATTAATAATTTTTTTTTTTTTACTAGTAATGCCGGCGATCAGCGATTTTTATTGTGACTGCGACATTATGGCAGACACATCGGAAATTTTTGACACATTTTTGGGACCATTGTCATTTATACAGCAAATAATGTAAATGGCAGTGAAGGGGTTAAGCACTAGGGGGCAGTGTAGGGGTTAAGTGTGACCTGTGTGTCTTGGTACTGTAGGGGGGTGTGGCTTGGCGTGTGACATGACTGATCATCTTTCCCTATGACAGGGAACAGACGATCAGTGACATCCTCACCTCTCCCCGTTCTTCAGCTCTGTGACCCGATCGCGGGGCACCGGCGGCGATCCAGTCCACGGGTCCAGCGGCCACGGTCACGGAGCTCAGGATCGGGTACCCGTTTAGCATCTTAATCGCCGGAATTGTAGAAGGGGAATTATTAGTTTTAATCAAAAGGGAAAGGGTACGACCAACCCTTTCCCCTTCTCCAAAATAATACTGACGCTGGAATATTCGCCTATTCTCCATCCTCTTAGTAAGTATCATTTTATAGGCTTGTTGTTTATTTAACCATTCCCTCTGTCTATCAGGGGTCGGGCCTTCAACATAACATCTCTCTGCTTGGGCTACCTCATTCCTAATTTCCCTCTCCCAGTCCCTCGACTTCCTCTTGATTATTGCCACTTGTTGGATTAATAGGCCTCTAAGATAGGCCTAAGAGGGAGTCCCAGACCACTCCAGGCAATGCTGTGCCCACGTTAATTTGCAAGAATTCACTTATCCTGGCAGTCAATACACTAGGATGGTCGATCAATTCCAACCAACGGGGGTTGACCTTCCATTCCCTAGGACGGGCTTTACCCCCTGCACTTATAGTGTCAGCGGAGAGTGGTCCGAGACGCCTCTTGGGCCATATTCTATATCCTTCACCAGCGGGGTCACCTCCCCATTCCCCAGGACCATATCAATTCTATAGAGTGCGATAGGAGCTTGAGAAGCAAGAATACTGTCTATCTTGTAAGTGGCGCATCCGCCATATATCGCTTAATCCTATTTCCATCAAAAATCGCAGCCGACACTCCCCTACTACCTTGAGCCTATCGGGCAGAGGAAATCTGTCCAAGCTCCTATCTAATACTTCATTAAAGTCACCTAGTACTATTATTGGAATTCCTGGTTTATATAGGCGGAACGCAAGTAGCTTATACAAGACCTTTAACTTAAAAGGGGGGTGTATAGATATTTGCCAGTATGTAAAGTTGTTTACCGATCGAGCAAAACAAAAATACATACCAGCCCTGTTCATCAATAGAAGTCTCCCTACAGGAAAAAAAAAAAAAAACACTCCTCTCCTGACCATAACACTCACTCCCTTTGAATAAGAGGAGTGGAACGAATGATATTGAGCCTGGAACTTTCGGATAGTTAATTGTGAAACTGTATCGGGGGTTAAGTGCGTTTCCTGCAAGAACAATAAACCAGGTCCCCTCCCTTCCAATTCTGACAAAACTACTGCTCTTTTATTTAGGTCACCCAGGCCCCTGACATTCCATGGAGGTTATATTTACTCTATTTTCTTGCATGAAAAAGTTAAAGACAAAACAAAAGAGGGGGATAGGGAGAGAATGAGCCATCCAGCAACAGATCAATGTACTTACTCGTCCCCTCCCCATCCCCCCCATCCTCCCCTAGTACCACCAGTACCCCCTCCCCCTGTACTCCGTCATGTTCCAATATTTTTAAAACTTGTAGTGTGCACTGCCCGACCCCCCCTCCACTCTAAACCCCCCTGGATGAAAATTGAATCAATCCTACTAAACCAATCAGCCATCTGATGTGGTTGAAACCAAAGGACAGACCAATCATGATGTGTCCTACACTATCATTCTCATTGAGCTTGTGGGACAGATTGTCAAAATCTCATAAATTCAAGTCCCCACACACTCCCATGGCCCCCCTAGTGGGCAACCCGGATTTCACCCCAGGTCTCAACTACCAGTCACTCGCCTGGTGGACAAACAAGGGTCTGACACGCATAGCTGATCTCTGCGACCATAGGGGAATTCTAACACAAGGATCCCTTCAAGAAAAGTACCTCCTTCCAAACTCAGAAATCTTTCATTATGCGCAAATAGTGCATTTCTTACACTCCTTGCAACACGCAGCCGATATAACCACGTCCACCCCAATGAAGTATTTGTGTAGATCCATTGATAAGCACACTGGCCTCATCTCCAAAATCTACAGTATATTGACATCAGCTTCAGAAAAAAATGTTCTACATAAAAAAGTGGGAGCAAGACATGGGTGCGACGCTCACTCTTGCCGAATGGTCCACAACGTCCCAGTGTGCATCAAAATCATACATAAATACTTCATTAATCGAAGCAAACTATAAGATTTTGCTAAGATGGTATATGGTACCAACAAGAATAGCCTTGTTTGTTCCAGGGGCCTCGCCCTCCTGTTTTCGAGGGTGCGGTCTGGAGGAAACAATGTATCACATATGGTGGTCCTGCCCCAAAGTGAAACGTTTTTGGATCCGCCTATACAATTTTATCTTCTCACTCACACAGGTGAACTTAATCAAGTCCCCACAACAAGCGCTTCTGGGACGTCCGGTAGCAGGTACACCCCAAACAAGCAGGGAGACTTGTAGCCTTCATTTTTACGGCAGCTAGAATAGCAATTGCCAGATCATGGAAGACACCCTTCATCCCTTTTGACTTGGTTAGAAATAAGTTGACATGGATCATGGTAAATGAACGCCTTTCGGCGATCCTACAGGATAAACGAGCCCAATTTGACAATATGTGGGAACCCTGGATAAGATATTTGTCAGACTCTCGATAAGACACCGGGGACCCACCAAATCGACTTTATGGCTTGCACATCTCTCTTCTCTCTCTGAAATTTCCCTTTTCCTACTTCTACCCTTTTCTTTTTCTCCCTATGGAGACGTTCATGGTCATGGCAATTCCCCCCCCCCCCCCCAAGTGGGGTGCGGGGGAATGGGGGGACCGGGCGATAATTATAACTACTTCCCAAACCACAGAATCGTTAATTGTTAGTTTTAGTGTTTAGTCTTTTCTGGAAATGCAATAATAGAATGTAAAATGCGCTGGTCGGCAATTAGCAAGTTGCTTTTCTGTGAAGAATATGTTGTATACATACTTTGAGATATGGAAAAAAGTTTATGCTAAAATGTCAAAAATATTTTGCAACTTTCAATAAAAACCATTGAAATAAAATATTCCCCAAAAATTTTACTCATGCCAACCCTGAATACCCTCCCTCCCCACCCCTCACATGCTCAGTTCCATATCCGTGATATTCTTATAAGTCCTTTTTATGTTCCTCCAGCCATCTTTCAACTTCGACCGGTGTATTGAAAAATAAAGTTAAGCCCAAGGCTGTCATCCGTAAGCGGGCAGGATATAACAGAGCGTATACAATCTTGTATTTTTGGAGGATGCGCTTAATTGGAATAAACCCTGCCCCCTGCTTCTGGAGATCTGGCGAGAAATCCAGGTAAAATTAGACCCTAGCCCCACTATAAAAAATATCCCCCAGTTCTCTAACCTTGCGTAATAGAATCATCCGGTCATTATAGTTTACAAACTTCAAGTAGTGGTCTAGTGCATTCCTAGTGCGTTCCTCAGGTTGCTGAGGCCTGGAGGGGACTCGATGGGCCCTTTCCATTGCAAATAATGGCGTGAAGGTAGAGTCCCCTAATATTTCTTTTTACCAACCTTCCAGGAAAAAAATAGGATTTTGACCCTCACTCCCCTCTGGTAAACCTATCAAGCGCACATTATTTCTGCGACTTCCGTTTTCCATTTCGTCAAGTTTAGATGCCTGTGTAACCATTTGCTTCTGTAAACCTTTAATTTTTTTGCTGTAGTGGGAAAAGCTCATCCTCAACCGTACTTAGCCTCCCCTCAAGCACGGTAGTCCTTTCCACAGTGCTACTCAGTACCTGGCTCATTGAAAATAGTTCATCTTTGATACTGTTCAGCTGGCTATCCAGACCAGATATAGAGTCCTTACAATCAACAGCTTGAAATATGTCCCTTAACGTGGGTTCCTCGTTCCCTGCTGGGAGGCATGCTACAGAGCTTGCTGCAATATGTGCCGCTTTACCTTACCCTGGGCCTTTATTACTCAAATTTTTGCTGATAAGTGGAGTTGTGGGGTTTGATGCTGGTTGACTGTGGCTTCTCCTATATGATGCCACTCCCTGGGATTTCACTTGCGCTGCTAGCTGATGATGGCCTCCCCTAGCCGGTGAAGTTGCATGGGCAAAGCGTTCGAGCTTTGCAGCAGCTACTGCCGCAGAAGCCTGGTTCGCCTTTTCTTTTGCTAAGCGGGATTTTTGAGCCCCCTCCTGATGTGACATGTCATCTGTAGCCCATTTGCTAAGCATGGTACGTATGCTAGTAGTTAGTACTGTCAGTTTTATAAACTTTCAAAAGGTGATAATACTGTGATAATACTTTAACAGATGATACAGGATACAATCAGCCCTGCTGCCAAAAAGGGGAAGTGAGGTGAGAAAGGCACAGGTCCCACAGCAAGCAGCCCCCACCTCTCACAGGTACTCCCCCCCCCCCCAGTTCTCAGCATTTCCTTATATCCTTCGTCAGCAGCAAGGTAATCAGGCTACACAGGGAGTACTCCACGATATTTACTAGGGGAGAAAGGCACAGGCACTAGTCTCACCAACCTCACAGTATCTCACAATAAGGGGGTCCCCGGCTCTCTCAAGCGTTTTTCAGGCTCTCAAGTGCTTCCCGGGTCTCAGTGTTACCTCGCACACTTCAATCGAGCCGACACGATGCAACCAGGCTGCACAGGGAATCCCGCGCTATCACTGGCGGGACTTCACTCGGCTGTATTCGATCCTCCGGCAGACTTTCCGACCTCGCACATCATTTGCTCAGGCTTGGAGTCCTCGGGTTTCGGCGGGGGGGCAGCGGCGTGCTGCGGAATCAAGTGTTCACCCCCCACAGCGGTCCCTCACAGTAGTCCACCCCAGTATACCAAGGCAAACCACAGAAGGCAGCGAAGGCTCTCACAAAGCACACACCGAGCCATGCATTCCAGCGAAGGAGCGGAGATAGGTGGAGGTGAGACACCTGGACACGACACTCACTCACTCACTCACTCACACCCTCCTCCATCCGGCCACACCCCCTCCATTTACACCTTTCTAACCCCATCACGAAACCTACGTTGCATTCTTTAGCTAGATAAACTATAATGTTAGTGCAATGCGCACAGCATCTGTGATGCCTCGTACACACGTAGGGACTTTTGCCGGCGGACCTAGTCCAGCGGACAATCCCGCGGGACTTTCCAGCTAGGTCCGCTGGACTTTCCGAGGGTGTGGACTTGCCCACACACGCACGGACTTCTCCAGCGGATAATCCGCCGGCCAAAAGTCCGCGGGACTTTTGAAAATGAACGGACTTGCCCACACACGGAGCAGTCCGTTCATTTCGAACGTAACTTCAGGTTACGTAGCTAGCGTAGGCAGTAAATGCCGCCGCGCTAGCTCCGCAAGCTGGCATGGATTTAAAGGGAATCCCCACGCCGAAAAAAAACGGCGTGGGGGTTCCCCCCAAATCCAAGTCAGACCCTCATCCGAGCACGCAGCCTGGCAGGCCAGGAAAGGGGTGGGGACGAACGAGCGCCCCCCCCCTCCTGAGCCGTACCAGGCCGCGTGCCCTCAACATGGGGGGTGCCCTGGGGAAAGGGGGGCCGTGCGGCCCCCCCACCCCAAAGCACCTTGTCCCCATGTTGATGAGGACAAGGGCCTCTTCCCGACAACCCTGGCCGTTGGTTGTCGGGGTCTGCGGGCGGGGGCTTATCGGAATCTGGGAGCCCCCTTTAATAAGGGGGCCCCCCAGATACCGGCCCCCCCCACCCTATGTGAATGAGTATGGGGTACGATGTACCCCTACCCATTCACCTAAGGTGTAAAATGTAAAGTAAAAAAAAAACACCCACACTTTTGAAAAAATAGTTTATTGCACTGCTCCGGGGGTCTTCTTCCGTCTTGGGGGTCTTCTCGCCGGACTCCCCCGCCATTTACCAAGCTCTTTTACCGAGCGGGGGAAGTCCGGCTACCTTCTTCGTCGTCGCCGTCGTCTGGGGGTCTCGATCCGCCTTCGGGGGTCTTCCGGGGGTCTCTTCTGTTCTTGCGGCGGTCGTCGTCTTCCGCGCCGCCGGCGCCTTCTTCTTCTTGTCCTTCTTCTTGTCCTTCTTGTTCTTCTTCTTCTTCCGATGTTGACCCGACGCTCTCTCTGCCCGGAATGCCTGTGCCGCTCTGCGCTCGGACTTATATAGGGACATGGGGGACAGGGTCACATGCACATGTCACATGGTGACCCCGCCCCCTTGTGTTGTCACAGTCCCGGAGGATGCTGGGACTGTGACATCGCAAGGGGGCGGGGTCACCATGTGACATGAACATGTGACCCTGTCCCCCATGTCCCTATATAAGTCCGAGCGCAGAGCGGCACAGGCATTCCGGGCAGAGAGAGCGTCGGGTCAACATCGGAAGAAGAAGAAGAACAAGAAGGACAAGAAGAAGAAGGCGCCGGCGGCGCGGAAGACGACGACCGTCGCAAGAACAGAAGAGACCCCCGGAAGACCCCCGAAGGCGGATCGAGACCCCCAGACGACGGCGGCGACGACGAAGAAGGTAGCCGGACTCCTCCCCTCGTGAAAGAGCTAGGTAAAAGAGCAGAAGAGAGCGGAGGAGTCCGGCGAGAAGACCCCCAAGACGGAAGAAGACCCCCGAAGGCGGATCGAGACCCCCAGACGGCGGCGACGACGAAGAAGGTAGCCGGACTTCCCCCGCTCGGTAAAAGAGCTTGGTAAATGGCGGGGGAGTCCGGCGAGAAGACCCCCAAGACGGAAGAAGACCCCCGGAGCAGTGCAATAAACTATTTTTTCAAAAGTGTGGGTGTTTTTTTTTACTTTACATTTTACACCTTAGGTGAATGGGTAGGGGTACATCGTACCCCATACTCATTCACATAGGGTGGGGGGCCGGTATCTGGGGGCCCCCTTATTAAAGGGGGCTCCCAGATTCCGATAAGCCCCCGCCCGCAGACCCCGACAACCAACGGCCAGGGTTGTCGGGAAGAGGCCCTTGTCCTCATCAACATGGGGACAAGGTGCTTTGGGGTGGGGGGGCCGCACGGCCCCCCTTTCCCCAGGGCACCCCCCATGTTGAGGGCACGCGGCCTGGTACGGCTCAGGAGGGGGGGGGGCGCTCGTTCGTCCCCACCCCTTTCCTGGCCTGCCAGGCTGCGTGCTCGGATGAGGGTCTGACATGGATTTGGGGGGAACCCCCACGCCGTTTTTTCGGCGTGGGGAGTCCCTTTAAATCCATGCCAGGTCACGGAGCTAGCGCGGCGGCATTTACTGCCTACGCTAGCTACGTAACCTGAAGTCACGTGCTAAATGAAAGGACTTGCCGATGAGCGGCAAGTCCGTTCATTTCAAAAGTCCCGCGGACTTGCCCACTAACGGCGGGATTATCCGCTGGACTGCCAAGTCCAGCGGATAATTTGAAAACAAAACTTCAAACTTTAGTCCGCCGTACTTTGGCGCCAAAAAAGTCCGCCGGCGCCCACACACGAGGGGATTATCCGCTGGACTTCAGTCCAGAGGATAATCCCGCGGGATTGTCCCTTCGTGTGTACGCGGCATTATTGTTACTTATTACCATTACAAGCCATTTCCATTTCCAGCACACAATGCAGCCCATACTACTCATCAGTGATGTAAGTAACTGAGTTAAAATAAATGGAGTTACTTAACGCAGTTACTTTAGAGGGTAACGAGTAATCTAACCGATTACTTTTCCCTTCATGGTAACACAGTTCCCATTACTTGGGCGGCATTACCCCAATTACATCTACCGCCACTAGATGGCAGTACTGTAATTCCGGTGTCCTGACAAAAAAGTTCCCCCGCCAGATAAGGACCCCCTGTACTGCGCAGGCGCAGCGCTTGCGCAGTACGAAGGACTACGGAGCTTACGAAAATTGGCAGTTAACATGTAATTGTACGAGGCGATGCCGCACGCTCCCGATGCTCGCGCTACTCTGCAAGGGGTGTCTATCATGTAACTAAGGGGCGGGTCTAGTATTACTGTAACCAAGGGGCGCATTTATTATTATTGTTATATATCGAGCTCTGCCCATTAATTTAACATTCGCCCTCTTCTGTAGCCATCCGCCCCTTACACAATAATAATAGACCTGCCCCTTGCTTACACGCTATAACAGATCTGCCCCTTGGTTAGAGTAATAATAGAGCAGCCCCTTGGTTACACGATATATAACAATAATAATAAATGCACCCCTTGCTTACAGTAATACTAGACCCGCCCCTTAGTTACACGCATAGAATATAAAAAAAAAAAAAAAAAGTCAGTTACTTTGCTGCGTAACTAATAACTTTTCTAATGTAGTAACTGAGTTACTAACGTAATTACTTTTTGGGAGAAGTAATTTGTAACTTAACTAATTACTTTTTTAAAGTAAGATGACCAACACTGCTACTCATCATACTAGGAAAAAACATAGGAGACAGAATGTTACATTATTAATGTATTTCTTGGGTCTGCTGAAATGACAGGTGTTTGCACAATGTTAGTTAATATTAGTCCATGCAAACTTGGCAGACACACATATTGACTTTCATATTAAACTTTCTGGTTTATCGCAGGTCAAAAATACTATACAATAAGACCAGGGAGGAAACAGCGGTTGGAAAATTTGCATCAGCATACAATATCTCACAAAAGTGAGTACACCCCTCACATTTTTGTAAATATTTTATTATATCTTTTCATGTGACAAAACTGAAGAAATTACACTTTGCTACAATGTAAAGTAGTGAGTGTACAGCTTGTATAACAGTGTAAATTTGCTGTCCCCTCAACTCAACACACAGATATTAATGTATAAACCGCTGGCAACAAAAGCGAGTACGCCCCCAAGTGAAAATGTCCAAATTGGGCCCAATTAGCCATTTTCCCTTCCCGGTGTCATGTGACTTGTTAATGTTACAAGGTCTGAGGTGTGAATGGGGAGCAGGTGGGTTAAATATGGTGTTATCGTTCTTAATCTCTCATACTGGCCACCGGAAGTTCAACATGGCATCTCATGGCAAAGAACTCTGAGGATCTGAAAAAAAAAAATTGTTCCTCTACATAAAGATTGCCAAGACCCTGAAACTGAGCTGCAGCATGGTGGCCATGACCATACAGTGGTTTAAAAGGACAAATTCCACTCAGAACAGGCCTCACCATGGTCGACTAAAGAAGTTGAGTGCACGTGCTTAGAGTCATATCCAGAGGATGTCTTTGGGAAATAGACGTATGAGTGCTGCCAGCATCGCTGCAGAGGTTGAAGGGGTGGGGGGGTCAGCCTGTCAGTGTTTAGACCATACGCCGCACAGCGCATCAAATTGGTCTGCATGGCTGTCTTCCCAGAAGGAAGCCTCTTCTAAAGATGATACACAAGACAGCCTGCAAACAGTTTGCTGAAGACAAGCCGACTAAGGACATGGATTACTGGAACCATGTCCTGTGGCCTGATGAGATCAAGATAAACTTATTTGGTTCAGATGGTGTAAAGCGTCTGTGGCAGCAACCAGGTGAGGAGTACAAAGACAAGTGTGTCTTGCCTACAGTCAAACATGGTGATGGGAGCGTCATGGTCTGGGGCTGCATGAGTGCTGCCTGCACTGGGAGCTACAGTTCATTGAGGGAACCATGAATGGCAACATGTACTATGACATACTGAAGCAGAGCATGATCTGGGGAGGCAAAGCTCGGTAAAATTTAGCCCACTACCCACCCCTGACCATTCCGAGTACTCATACTCATACATAGCGGCCTATTGTTGCTGGGGAGGTCTTCTATTATTGCTGGAGGGTGCTTATGTTGCTTGGGCGGGGGGGGGGGGGGGGGGTCAATTGCTACTGGAAGAGATCTACTGATGAGGGAGAGGTGTATTGTTGCTGGCTACTGGGGGAATCTTTTGTTGCTGGAGGACATCATTTTTGCGTGGCAGTCTATTGTTGCTGGTGGAGGATCTATTGTTGCTGGGGGTAGCTATGTTGCTGGAAGAGATCTACTCGTGAAGGAGAGGTGTATTGTTGCTGGCTACTGGTGGATCTATAGTAGCTGGAGGACATCTATTGTGCGTGACAGTCTATTGTTGCTGGTGCAGGATCTATCATTGCTGGGGGGTCAATTGTTCCTGGAAGAGATCTACTTTTGAGAGAGGGGTCTATTGTTCCTGGCTGCTGTGGGATCTATTGTTGCTGGAGGGCATCTATTTTTGCATGGCAGTCTATTGTTGCTGGCGGGGGATCTATTGTTGCTGGTTGGGCTTATTGGGCTTATGTTGTTGGAGGGGATTTACTGTTGAGGGCTGGGTCTATTGTTGCTGGCTGCTGGAGAGAGTCTATTGATGCTGGGCTGGCTGCTGGGAAAACTGTTGTTGCTGCCATTGTTATTGGGGGATTCTATTGTTGCTGGTAAGGGTCTATTGCTGCTAGCTACGGGGATCTACTTTATGCTTTTCTTGTTGTTAACAAATTCCATACAAATTACTTATTACCACAAAATAAAACTTGGTACTGTGGGCAGGGGGTGGAACCAATGGATGGTGCTCGGATGTAGGTTCCTGCACCTACTCTAAAAAAAAAAGTAAGAAAAAAAAAAAAGCCCTGGCTAGGAAGATATCCTTCTGTTCAACTCACAGGAAGTGAGAAAAACATGCATTTCTGGTAGGATCAACAGGCATTTCCTGTATTTGCTGAAAATGTTGATAGCTTAACGTGATTGTAAAGGTTCGTTTTTTTTTGTCATATTTACCAGCTCTGTGCAAGGGTTTTGCACAGATCGGCCCGATCCTCCTTTTCTGCGGTCCCCCGGCGGCGCCCCTGACTCCTCCTCTTCGGTGAGTGCCCCCACGGAGAGCAGATTTCCATGGGGGGCACCCGTGCAGGCACGTTTCTAAATCCTGCTGCTGTGTCCATTGACACAGACAGCAGGACTCGGCCCCGACCCTATCTCCTGTGTCACTGGATTCGATTGACAGCAGGGGGAGCCAATGACTCCTGCTGCTTTCAATCTATCCAATGAGGATCCAAGATATCGGCTGGAGCTGCTGGGCTCGTGCTCTTCGCTGGAACGACCAGGTTCAGGTAAGAAAAAAGGGGGACTCTGGGGGAAGCTGCAGCACAAAATTTATACCTTAATGCGCATAGAATGCATTAAGGTGAAAAGCCCGAGACTTTACAACTCCTATAACCACTTCAGCCCCGGAAGGATTTCTGACCAGAGCATTTTTTGCGCTTCGGCACTGCGTCGTTTTTGCGCGGTTGTGTGACGTTGCACCCAAACAAAATTGACGTCCTTTTTTTCCCACAAATAGAACTTTCTCTTGGTGGTATTTGATCACCTCTGTGGTTTTTATTTTTTGCGCTATAAACAAAAAAAAAAAAAGCGACAATTAAGTAAAAAAATATTGCTTTTTTTTTTTCTATTTGCTATAATAAATATCCCCAAAAAATATATAAAAAATTTATTTTTTCCTCAGTTTAGGCTGATATGTATTCTTCTACATATTTTTGGTAAAAAAAAAAAAAAAAAAAGATTGGATTGGTTTGCGCAAAAGTTATAGCATCTACAAAATAGGGGATAGATTTATGGCATTTTTATTTATTATTATTTTATTTTATTTTATTTTACTAGTAATGGTGGTGATCTGCAATTTTTATCAGGACTGCGACATTATGGCGGACACATCGGTCACTTTTGACACTATTTTGGGACCATTGTCATTTATACAGCAATCAGTGCTATAAATAACACTAATTACTGTATAAATGACACTGGCGGGGAAGGCAAGCCAGCACATCTAAGGGCTGTATGCTGTATTCCATTTTTGTACTTTGATTTATTTATGCTAATAATCCTTTAACAATCACAGGACATGTTATACTGCTATGTCGAAATGACCTTTGTTTACCACCCACTCCTTGGTGCAAGTTTGTTCATCTCAACTACTCTTTGAGGTGTGTGCATTTATTGCCCGTACTCCCCAATTACTGGATATAGATATAGAATATACAGTATCTCACAAAAGTGAGTACACCCCTCACATTTTTGTAAATATTTTATTAGATCTTTTCATGTGACAACACTGAAGAAATTACACTTTGCTACAATGTAAATAGTGAGTGTACAGCTTGTATAACAGTGTAAATGTGCTGTCCCCTTTAACCACTTACCCACTGGGCACTTAAACCCCCTTCCTAACCAGACCAATTTTCAGCTTTCGGTGCTCTCACACTTTGAATGACAATTACTCCGTCATGCAACACTGTACCCAAATGAATTTTGTGTCCTTTTTTTTCACACAAATAGAGCTTTCTTTTGGTGGTATTTAATCACCGCTGGGTTTTTAAATGTTTGCGCTATAAATCAAAATATACTGAAAATTCTGTAAAAAAATAAATAAAAATTCTTTGTTTCTATTAAAATTTATTGCAGAGTATTGGCAGAGTATTGGCAAGTATTGGCGAGTATTGGCGAGTATTGGCAGAGTATTGGCAGAGTATTGGCAGAGTATTGCATTGTTGCACAGTGGTTGCAGAGCATTGCAGTGGTGGCAGAGCATTGCACAGTGGGGGCAGAGCGTTGCACAGTGGGGGCAGAGCGTTGCACAGTGGGGGCAGAGCGTTGCACAGTGGGGGCAGAGCGTTGCACAGTGGGGGCAGAGCGTTGCACAGTGGGGGCAGAGCGTTGCACAGTGGTTGGTGGCAGAGCGTTGCACAGTGGTTGGTGGCAGAGCGTTGCACAGTGGTTGGTGGCAGAGCATTGCACAGTGGTTGGTGGCAGAGCATTGCACAGTGGTTGGTTGCAGAGCATTGCACAGTGGTGGCAGAGCATTGCACAGTGGTGGCAGAGCATTGCACAGTGGTTGGTTGCAGAGTATTGCACAGTGGTGGCAGTGTATTGACCAGCGCTGTGGGCACTACACATCCAGCCCACAGCGCTGGTCCCGTTTCTCCCCCTCTCCCCCTCTCCGCTTCTCTCCTCTCTGTATCGATCGGTACAGAGAGGAGAGGGAGGAACCGGCGTCATGACGTGACACCGGTTTGTGTACATGTGATCGCTCCGTCATTTGACGGAGCGATCAAGTGGTAAACGGCCGCTATCAGCGTCCGTTTACCGTGATCCGTGATGCGCCGGGTCCTCGGGACCCGGCGGTCACGGATGTTCCCGAGTGCGCGCCCCAGGGGGCGCGCGGGAGCAAGTTTCTGGGAGGACGTCCGCAGGATAAGCCGACCGCGCTGTAGCCGTCTTTTGACTGATGTATGAGTGCTGCCAGCATCGCTGCAGAAGTTGAAGGGGAGGGGGGGGTCAGCCTGTCAGTGCTCAGACCATACGCCACACACCGCATCAATTTGGTCTGCATGGCTGTCGTCCCAGAAGGAAGCCTCTTCTAAAGATGATGAACAAGAAAGTCCGCAAACAGTTTGCTGAAGACAAGCAGACTATGGACTTGGATTACTGGAACCATGTCCTGTGGTCTGATGAGACAAAGATAAACTTAATTGGTTCAGATGGTGTCAAGCTTGTGTGGTGGCAACCAGGTGAGGAGTACAAAGACAAATGTGTCTTGCCTACAGTCAATCATGGTGGTGGGAGTGTCATGGTCTGGGGCTGCATGAGTGCTGCCGGCACTGGGGAGCTACAGTTTATTGAGGGAACCATGAATGCCAACATGTACTGTGACATACTGAAGCAGAGAATGATACCCTCCCTTCGTATTCCAACATGATAATGACCCCAAACACACCTTCAAGACCACCACTGCCTTGCTAAAGAAGCTGAGGGTAAAGGTGATGGACTGGCCAAGTATGTCTCTAGATCTAAAACTTATTGAGCATCTGTGGGGTTTTCTCAAACGGAAGGTGGAGGAGCACAAGGTCTCTAACATCCACCAGCTCCGTGATGTCATCATGGAAGAGTGGAAGAGGACTCCAGTGGCAACCTGTGAAGCTCTGGGGAACTCCATACCCAAGAGGGTTAAGGCAGTGCTGGAAAATAATGGTGGCCACACAAAATATTGACACTTTGGGTCCAATCTGAACGTTTTCACTTAGCGGTTTAGACATTAATGGCTGTGTGCTGAGTTATTTTGAGGGGACAGAAAATTGACACTGTACACTCACTACTTTACATTGTAGCAAAGTGACATTTCTTCAGTGTTGTCACAAAGATATAATAAAATATTTACAAAAATGTAAGGGGTGTACTCAGTTTTGTGAGATACTGCATCTCTCTCTCTATATCTATATCTATATAAAACGCTCATTTACACTTGCTTCATAATGTGCCATTTTAAACACTTTTTAAAGCACTCCAAAATGGCAAGCAAAAATCGCCAGTCACTTAATAAAATGTTTACCTTACAGTCTGGTTTACACGTTGTGTTTATTTTACTTTGCTTAAAAAAATGATACTCCATGTCGCTTTCTTGGTGCTTCAAAGCCTCCACAGAAGACTATTATAACGCTCACTTACAGCACCTGGAGCTTTTGAGGGGCTTTTATGCAGCGTTAGCTTTTCTTTGGAGGTACTGCAATTATGAGATATCCCAGCACTGGGAAACCAACAAGCAATCTGGAAAGACGTCATCAGTAGTGACTTCTGGTTCATGTGTACATATTCTGGGAGTGTCTGGGGCAGACGTTACTTCTGATGTGTAGCATGGGGCAGCAGGAAGGTGAGCGGGGTCCAGACTGGAGCAGAGCAACTAGCAGACAGCACACATGGTGTGCAACATGGGAATGCTCTAGCAGAAGGTGAGTGGGGACCAGAGAGAGAGAGGACAGAGGCAGAGAATCAGCAGAGCTGGGGGCCTGAAGCAAAGGAAACTAGCAGAGGTCACACGTGGTGAGCAGCGTGTGAGCAATATAGTGGGAGGTGAGTAGGGACTGGATATAGAGAGAGGAGGATCAGCAGAGCTGGGGGACCGGAGCATGAGAAACTAGCAGATGTCACATGTGGTGAGAAGCATGGGAGCAATATAGTGGGAGGTGAGCAGGGACTGGAGAGAGAAGAAAATCAGCAGAGCTGGAGGACCGGAGAAGGAGAAACTAGCAGATGTCACAAGTGGTGAGCAGCGTGGGAGCAATATAGCGGGAGGTGAGCCGTAACTGGAGAGAGAGGAGGATCAGCAGAGCTGGGGGACCAGAGTAGGAGAAACTAGCAGATGTCACGTGGGGAGCTTACCTGATTAAATATGATGGGAATTGACTGTTTTAGATGGCCCTTGCATTGCATTACTATGGAAGGTTTTACAGCGGATGCATGAAAAACAATCTACGGGAGAGGCGCATGCGCGAAGCTGCTGAGCAGACATGGATGCTTAGCGCTCCGCTGTCACTGGGGCGAAAACGGCCTTTTATCCTCGAGTCACGGACGAATACCGCATCTCCGCGGTAACCCACCTACTATTTAGCCTGCTGGGCACAAGCACATATAATGTTTAATGGGAAAAAGACAAAACTTAAACAAATATCAGGCAAAGAAAACCTGACTAAAAACACTTCTAAAATGGTGGCAGCGCAATCCTCCTGCTCTGCACATCTCAGAGGCAGAAACAGAGGGGGAACTCCAACTCCTCTCCCTCAGAATGTATTGATTCTGACCTTGAATTCGGAATAACTCCTATAACATTACAGAATATCCCTAATGGCTCAGATCTTCTTAGTCAGTTTGAACGTGTCTTACAAAAAGCCCTCCAAAATACCTCAAACACAATAACTGAAAAACTTTGTGAGGTAGGGCGCCGTACATCAATACTAGAACACAAAATGGAGGAAATAAATGATATCACCAAATACTCACGCTGATGAGTTAGAAGCCCTTGAAGAAAAGTCTTTCCTTTACACACGCTTGGAAGATTTTGAAAACAGAGCCAGGAGATCTAACTTGCGACTCCGTGGTATTCCAGAAACCATAATAGATCGACAATCAACAGTAACATCGCTCTTTCAGGAGTACCATTGAAGGCTCGGAGATGGACAGAATCAATAGAACTCTGGCCCCCAAAAAAGAAGATGGCCCCCCCAGGGATGTTGTAATAAAATTACATTATTTCAGGACAAAGGAGCAACTGATGGAAGCCGCATGAAATAAGGATGCATTGACCTTTCAAGGTCCTCATTATCAAATATTCCAAGACTTTTCACAAGAGACTCTCCTCAAAAGAAAAAGTGATGAAACCACATCTACAGATCTTCCAATACCATCACATCACCTATCGTTGGAGTTTCCCAAAAGGTACTACGTACACCTGCAAGAAAATTGATGACCTAACTGCAATCCATGAACTTCGATTGACAATTCCAGAAAACACAACAGAATATTCCAAACACTGAGCATCATCAAACTCACCCAATACTCAAGAAAATTCTATTCAACAAGCCCTCTCCAGTACCAACAAGCGGAGTCGTTTTGCATCACCACCACCAAATCCTGAAGTACAATTGGACTGATATAGTTTTTGGCGATACTGCATATATGAAACTTCTTACTTATTGTTACTATATTGATGGTTACTAATCATAGGTAATCTCAAAAGGAAAAGATCAAACAATCTTTGCCCTGATGAGAGCTTTATTCTTATAAATTCATAAGTATAGAAGTTGATTAAGTTTATTGTAATATTCCACATATTACCTATCTTTAATGCACCAACACCATTCTGGTGGGTTTATTAAGTTTAATATACGGTACTGCCTTTGCTTATAGTTTATGAAAAAAGGCAGGGTTACAGGAAAACACTTCTATTAAATGATCCTAATAATAACTAATGCATTATTAGTGACTCGTATTGTTTTCTAATTGTTTGTATAACCTTAGAGGAGGTGGCCTTTGTCCCGGAGACAATCCACTGCACCTCTCACCTGATCCTCAAGTAGCCGGACTTACTGACCGGACACTCTTTGAATTATTTGTACCCATCGGCTGGTGATATTTCACCACCCCTTGGATACTAGCTCCACATAGGAGCTACATTCCTTTATATTTCATAACAACTTTCTACAGTTCTAAAACCAGAAATTTACTTAATTAAATTAACTATTTAAACCTCTCTTAATCTCTTTTTTCCCCATCCTTCCCTATACCCCCCCCCCCCCCCCCCTTTTTTATTATTTTTTTGCTCCCTATTGAACAATAACTTGTTAAGAAGTTTTTATTATCCCATTCACTTTTTATAAAATGTCTAAATGTACAGGGTCTCAACTCACCACAAAAACGAACAAAAGCCTTTCACTCCATCTCGTCACTTTCTGCACACGTAAGATGTCTGCAGGAAACACACTTCTCAACACAATCCGCCCCTAAATTTATAAGTCGCCAATACCCTCAAGTCTATATGGCCTTGGCCTCTATGAAACAAAGAGGTGTGCTGAATGCATTTCATAACACTACCCCCTTCACTCTACATAAGGAAATAAAAGGATCCTGAAGGACGTTATATAATAATTACTGGTCTTTTGTTAGATAATGAAATAACTATATTTTCATACTACGCCCCCAATAGAAATCCTCTTTCGTTCCTCTCATATCTCTTCTCAGTAGTGGAATCACATAAAAAGGGTACCCTCATGATGTGTGGAGACTTAAATCAAGTAATATACCCAATTCTAGACAAATCCCCTACAACCTCAAACGCCTTAATTTCCGACAGCTCCTTGACCAACATTCTCTTATTGACTCTTGGTGTGAACAAAATCCTAAAAGAAGACAATATACACATTATTCTCATCCACACAAAACATTTTCTCATATAGACCACCAATTTTTCCATATTGGCATTTCACCACGAATACAAAATTCCTTAATCATCCCATGTGCATGGTCAGACCACAACGCGGTCATGACAACATTCTCATCCTTGATCCCAAGACCTAATTACCGATCTTGGAGTATAAATGACAGTTCATTAGTTGACCCAACATATCGTCTAAAAATTGAAAAAGCCATTCAAGATTACTTTGCAAAAAATTTACCAACAGATACAAATCCAGTGACATTATGTGAAGCTCTCAAACCATCCATTAGAAGAGTCTGTATCAGCCAAGTATCTTACCGCCGCAAATTAAAACAGCAAAGTCATAACAATTTAGAGGAAACTTTTTATAAAGCCGCTGAAGAGTTCCAAAATTGACCTCCTAAATCTACTAAACTAGCCTATGATACAGCAAAGTTGGAACTGGACCTCTTTTTGACAGACTCGGTGGTACAGTCTCTTCGCAAAACAAAACATACACTATATATGAAAGCAAACCAACCACATTCCTAGCATTAACTCTACGTAGAGCTGACCACATTCCGAAACTGATTTGAGTGCAAATAACCAAAAAACACATATTCTAGTAATCCACAGAAAATACTAAATGAATTCTGCAGAAAACTCAAAGATTTGTATCAAAATACACATACATTTGACCCAAAAAGCTTTGACACTGTAGTCCTATCCTGATACTATCTACTATAATCTATCCAACTTCCCTCCCTTTCTGCTTCTCAACAAGAAAACTTAAATAAACAGATCACAAAGTCACGTCTGCAATTAAATCCTTAAAACGACACAAACGCCCAGGCCCTGGCGGATTCTATGCCTCCTTTTATAAACACTTTACTACACTACTATCCCCACTTATGACAAACGCATTTAATTCTCTCTTAGAAGGATATTCCTTTCGCACTCAACATAGACATTAAAATATTAGCCAAGATCCTATCTACCAGACTTAACCCAATCATCGGAAACACTGATTCATAAAGATCAAACTGGCTTCATTCCCTCCAAACAGGTGATTAAATTTGTCGTGCTACCCTACTAGCCCATATAGCCATAACTCGCAAAATCCTTGCCTGCTTCCTCTCAATCGACATACAAAAAGGCATTTGACACTTTGTCATGGTCTTATCTTAACGCCATTCTTCATAGATGGGGATTTGGAGAACAGTGCCTGAAATGGATTTCCTCTCTTTATCCAAATCCGAAAGGCTATGCATCCTACTCGGGTTACCGCTCCAACCCCTTCAGCATTGAAAGAGGAACCAAGCAGGGATGTCCATTATCCCCCATTCTATTTTCCTTAGCAATTGAACCCCTAGCTCAACTCATTAGATCCAATATAAATATAAAAGGTCTTGAACTAGGTGGTCACCAGCACAAATTATGTATTTTTGTCGATCATGTTTTAGTATTTCTAACCTTGCCCCTACTATCAGCCCCAAATCTCATTGAAATACTTTCTAAATTTGGTAAATCAACTGGCCTCAAGATTAATCAACCTAAATCAAAAGCCCTAAATATTTCGTTATCACCTGAACTACAAAAACAAATTACAAGACTCCCTCCCATTTACATGGTCGACACCACATATATCATACTTAGGGATCTCATTTACTGCTAATCCAGCTAAATTATACTCTGCAAATTATCCACCTATGCTAAATCAACTAACTGCCTTAATGAAAAAATGGTCTTCTTTACCGTTAGCATGGATGGGTAGAATCACTGTGGTTAAAATGTCAATACTGCCTAAAATTTTATACCAGTTCCGAATGCGCCCTATACATGCTCCTGCTCATTTATTCCGCATACTGCATCGCAAATCAGCCCAATTTATTTGGGGTAAGCTTAAAACACGATTACCACAACCTACCCTATTTATGCCCCGAATCCGTGGAGGCCTGGGTGTTCCCAACTTCTCGAAATATTATTATGCTTCTTAATTAGCACAAATAACTACCGCATATACTCGAGTATAGGCCGTCCCGAATATAAGCCGAGGCCCCTAATTCACCACAAAAAAATGGGAAAAACGCATTGACCCGTGTATAAGCCGAGGGTAAAAAATGCAGCAGCTACTGTAAGTGGAAAAGAGGGTCAGCAATGCCCATCTGCAGCTGCATGTCCCCTGTACAGACCCCCCCTGTGTCCCCATTGCAGCCTACCTGTGCCGATCTGTGCCGATCTGCGCCAATCTGCGGGTCCTGTGTCATCTGTCTTCTGTCTTCCGCTGATGCAGTCTTGCTCTGTCCCCCCACAGTGTGTAAGGCGCCATTCTAAAATTACAAAAGCCGCGCCTCCTCCTCCTCCTCGTCCGCGATAGGAGGAACGCTGTTTTCCCAGCAGTCAGTGTGCAGTGTTCCGCCTATCACGGACGTCCTCTCATCCTCATCCATGGAGATGAGAATGACAGGACGTCCGTGATAGGCGGAACACTGCACACTGACTTACTGTTGGAAAAAGTGAGTGTGTACACCTATCACGGACGGGCGGGAGGAGGAGGCGCGGCTTTTGAAAACTGCCGTCTGTCTGCATGACACGCTGTTCATGTAGGCAGACGGCGGTGACTCGAATATAAGCCGAGGGGAGGACTTTCAGCCCTAAAAAAAGGGCTGAAAATCTCGGCTTATATTCGAGTATATACGGTAAGTACCATGCCACAAAAGAAATTCCTCTTTGGGTAGCAATAGAATCGGTGGACTGTGATCCACTTTCCACCTCGAATCTATTTTGGCTTTTATCATCCCAACATTGTTCAATAACAAATCCAGTCACAAAACATAGCCTCTCAGTTTGGCATAGGCTCAAATCCCGGACACTAATGTTATATGATTCCTTGTATATTTGAACAATCGATTCCCTCCCTCCAACCTCCTTTCAGATCCCACCCCTTTTTCCTACTTCTTAAACTTTATTTTTAGATATGAATATTTTTGGGAATGTATTATTTCATTCTTATATTGAATTACTCTTTGGAAGAAAGAAAATGATCTACCCAAGGATACGATGGGGGTGTTTTGGGGAGGCGTCCAGTCATCCGGGATAAGCCGGGACCCACAGCCGGACCTTGGCCCTGGTTGGGTCGGTGTCTCTCCGGGACATCCTAATAATGACCGATTTATTAACCTCTTGCCACCCGCCATATAGCAGAATGATGGCGGCAAAGTGGTTTCAAAATCCTGACCGGATTATATTGAGCCGCTGCACGCCTCCGGGAGCGCGCATCGCGGTGATCGTTGTTGCGGGGTGTCAGTCTGACACCCCGCAACTACGATCTCGGTAAAGAGTCTCCGACTGAGACTCTTTACCATATGATCAGCTGCGTCCAATCACGGCTGATCAAAGTGTTAATAGGAAGAGCCGTTGATCGGCTTTTCCTCACTCGCGTCTGTCAGACGCGAGTAGAGGAGAGCTGATCGGCTGCTCCTCTGACAGGGGGGGGGTCTGTGCTGATCGATTATCAGCGCAGTCCCCCCCCCCCCCCCCGAGGATGCCCACACTGGACCACCAGGGACGCCACCAGACCACCAGGGATGCCCAGCACCAGGTATGCCACCCTAGACCACCAGGGATGCCAGTCAGTGCCCACAACGGATGCCAATCAGTGCCCACAATGGGCATCACTGATTGGCATGCATTATTGTTTGGCACTGATTGGCATCCATCAGTACAATACAATGCCTCCTATCAGTGCCCATCCGTGCCACCTATCAGTGCCCATCCATGCTCATCGGTGCAGCCTATACATGCCCATCCATGCCACCTATCAGTGCTAATTTGTGTCACCTATCAGTGCCACATATCAGTGCCACATATCAGTGCCCATCAATGCCACCTCATCAGTGCCACCTCCTTGGTGCCACCTCATCAGTGCAGCCCCATCAGTGAAGGAGAAAACTTACTTATTTACAAAGTTTTGAAACTGAAACAAAAAATAAATAAATAAATAAATAAATAAATAAATAAAAACCGTAGGAGGTGATATACCACCAAAAGAAAGCTCCATTTGTGGGAACAAAATGATAAAAATTTCATTTGGGTACAGTGTTGTATGACCGCGCAATTGTCATTCAAAGTGTGACAGCGCTGAAAGCTGAAAATTGGTCTGGGCAGGAAGGTGTTTAAAGCGGAGCTGCACCCGCACAAAAAATATTAAAAGTCAGCAGCTACAAATTCTGCAGCTGCTGACTTTTAATAAATGGACACTTACCTGTTCCAGGGTCCAGTGGTGTAGGCAGAATGTGACGAGAGACCGCTCGTCTCTTGCTGCCCCGCTGTCTGTCAGGGAATCAGGAAGTGAAGACGCAATGTCTTCACTGCCCAGTTCCCTACTGCGCACGCGCGAGTCGCGCTGCGCGCCTCTATTGGTCCCCACTGTGTCCTGGGAACTGTGTTTCCCAAGACACAACGGGGCATCTCCGGATAGGGGCCGGACAGCCCCGGATAATTTGTCGCGGAAGTGGGTGCAGATACCTGTATACAGGTATCTTCACCCCGCTCCCCCCTGAAAGGTGCCAAATGTGGCACCGGAGGGGGGAGGAATCCGATAAGCGGAAGTTCCACTTTAGGGTGGAACTCCGCTTTAAGTGCCAAGTACTGAAGTGGTTAAACATAGTTGTATCTTTATGTTTAATTCTCTAATGTATGACATATTAATTTTCCTTTATACAAATTATACCAGGTTTAATTGTTATGATTATATACATACATACATACATACATACATACATACATATACACACACACACAGAAAAGGTTCCCATATTGCTCTCTATATGGTAACTGAACTATTGTTATTCCAAATAAATTTCAGAGAAGTTCCTTTATTCAAGTTTGATTGCCTTATACAATGTTAAATCTTGTATTGTATCATTTTCAATAAATTATTTTAAAAGGAAAAACAATGTACAGTCCTGGAATCTCTCATGTCAGCCGTTTCATACAAACTCCTCTTTCCAGAAAACATGCAACCTAAACAGTGCTGGTAACTGATAAGCAAAAGGGAATTTTTTTTGTCAACAGCTAAACCGTCATTTCCATCTCCAGCCACTCCCACTGGCCCCTGACATGTGCAGAGAGCAGGAACGGGACTACAAATCATGGGGCTCCATAGCAAAGATTTAATGGGACCCCCCTAATGACCTCTCTCTGTGACACCTGGCAACATCTATTAGGACAATAGCATAGGTGATCCTTAAAGGATGTCTAAATCAAGGACAGGTAGCAGGAGAGCTGCTTACTACTTGGATACCTTCGCCTTTTTAACCCTAAATCTTCTAGAGTCTCAGAGTTCTTTTCTTTTGTGTTGATGATACACTATATTGTCAAAAAGTATTGGGACACCTGCCATTTACACACACATGAACTTTAGTGGCATCTCCGCCTTAGTCTGTAGGGTTCAATATTCAAAACACCCTTTGCAGCTATAACAGCTTCAACTCTTCTGGGAAGGCCGTCCACAAGGTTTAGGAGTGTGTCTATGGGAATGTTTGACCATTCTTCCAGAAGCGCATTTGTGAGGTCAGACACTGATGCAGACAAGAAGGTCTGGCTCGCAGTCTCCGCTCTAAGGCTCAATTCACATCTATGCAGTTTGCTTTTGAGCGTTTTTGCAGTGCTTGCCGCGTTTTTGCTTTTTTTTGTACATTTTTTTTTACACTGTGGTTGCTTAGCAACCAGCTATATACAGTGTAAAAAAATATATATATTTAAAAAAAAAAAAACGCAAATCGTGGCAAAATTGCGGTAAAAACGCGGCACTTGCGTTTTGGATGCGGGTCCATTGACTTCTATTACATGCAAAACGCTGCATTTTGCATGAAAAAAGTCCCCGACCCTTTCCAAAAACGCAGAGGCACAAAAATGCAATGATGTGAACATGTTCCATAGGAACCCATGTTAAAAAGTGCATCAAAAAACGCGCTAGTGTGAATGGAGCCTAATTCATCCCAAAGATGTTCTATCGGGTTGAGGCCGGGACTCTGTGCAGGCCAGTCAAGTTCCTCCACCCCAAACTCACTCATCCATGTCTTTATGGACCTTGCTTTGTGCACTGCTGTGCAGTCATGTTGGAACAGGAAGGTGCCATCCCTAAACTGTTTCCATAAAGTTGGGAGCGTGAAATTGTCCAAAATGTCTTGGTATGCTGATGCCTTAAGAGTTCCCTTCACTGGAACTAAGGGGCCAAACCCAACCCCTGAAAAAAACAACCCCACACCATAATCCTCCCTCCACCAAATGATTTGGACCAGTGCACAAAGCAAGGTCCATAAAGACATGGATGAGGGAGTTTGGGGTGGAGGAACTTGACTGCCTGCAGAGTCCTGACCTGAACCCGATAGAACACCTTTGGGATGAATTAGCGGAGACAGCGAGCCAGGCCTTCTTGTCCAACATCAGTGCCTGACCTCACAAATGCGCTTCTGGAAGAATGGTCAAACATTCCCATAGACACTCCTAAACCTTGTGGACAGCCTTCCCAGAAGAGTTGAAGCTGTTATAGCTGCAAAGAGTGGGCCAACTTAATATTGAACCCTACAGACTAAGACTGGGATACCATTAAAGTTCATGTGCGTGTAAAGGCAGGCGGCCCAATACTTTTGACGATGATTATGATGTGTTTTGACTTTTCATGCGACTTTCTGTGTCGCGCGTCACAGCAAGTCACATTAGAAGTCACATTAGAAGTCGCAGCAGAGTGAACCAGGACTTAAACATTTTAATTCTGCCTCATAATAATTAAACCCATTAGGAGTACACGCCATGTAATAAAATGTCTTAGCCAGGCTAATGGCTATCTGTTCTGATCTCAAACTTGTTATCACTCATAGTTCAGCTGGGCAAGGGCCTAATCTGCTTTCCTGTCTGACTGGTTATTAGCAAAGAATCAGAAACCTCAGTGTATTTCATAACCCCTGAGATAATAACAGTAAGCCAGAATAAGGACAAATTTACCGTTATTTGGCAGCATTTTGAGCCCAAATAGTACCACCTAGGAAGTACTGGGGATGGATCTGGTCCAATTCCTCTCCTAAGTGGAATATACATCCATCACCCCTCATATTTATATTCATTCAAAAGTAATTTCACTCTGGACAATAAATGCAAGTTAAGAGACTGTAACCTGTAGGTAATCAAAGATATTAATACCTATTGAAAACTGGACCTGTGGCATGATCATAAACACAGTAACATCCCAGTGGCCACGCCTTAGACCTGGTGATTGGCCAAATCATTTCTGTCAACACCCCCCTCAAGGTCCACAAAAGAGGGGCTGCATCCACACTTGACAGCTCTCATTTAAAGTGGCAGCGAACATCACTATATTACCAAAAGTATTGGGATGCCTGCCTTTACATGCACATGAATGGCATCCCAGTCTTATGCCGCGTACACACGATCGGAAATGCCGCCAGCAAAACTCTGATGAGAGCTTTTTGTCAGAAAATGCGACCGTGTGTATGCTCCATCGGTCTTTTGCTGGCGGAATTCCAGCCAGCAAAAGATTGAGAGCATGTTCTCTATTTTTAGGTCGGGAAAAGTTCATATCTGAAAATGCGATCGTTTGTATGCAATTCGCACAAGCCAAAAATCACGCATGCTCGGAAACAATTTGATGCGTGCTCGGAAGCATTGAACTTAATTTTCTCAGCTCGTCGTAGTGATGTATGTCACCGCGTTCTTGACGGTCGAAAGTTCAGAGAACTTTTGTGTGACCGTGTGTATGCAAGCCAAGCTTGAGCGGAATTCCGTCGGAAAAAAACATCCAAGATTTTTCGGAAGGAAAATCCGCTCGTGTGTACGCGACATTAGTCTGTAGGGTTCAATATTGGGTTGGCCCACCCTTTGCAGCTGTTCAACTCTTCTGGGAAGGCTGTCCACAAGGTTTAGGAGTGTGTCTATGGGAACGTTTGACCATTCTTCCAGAAGCGCATTTGTGAGGTCAGGCACGCATGTTGGGCAAGACGGCTTGGCTCGCAGTGTCCACTTTAATTCATCCCAAAGGTGTTCTATCGGGTTGAGGTCAGGACTCTGAAGGCCAGTCAAGTTCCTCCAACCCAAACTCACTCATCCATGTCTTTATGGACCTTGCTTTGTGCACTGGTCCAAATCATTTGGTGGAGGGGGGGGGGGGGGGGATTTATGGTGTGGGATTGTTTTTTAGGGGTTGGGCTTGGCCCCTCAGTTACAGTGAGGGGAACTCTTAAGGTGTCAGCATACTAAGACATTTTGGACAGTTTCATGCTCCCAACCTTGTGGTAAGTTTTGGGGTGGCCCCTTCCTGTTCTAAGATGACTGAGCACCAGTGCACAAAGCAAGGGGCACAACATGAACTTATGACAAAACACGTAGGGAAGAGGGAAGAGCGACGTGCTGACGTCACCGCGATTCCTGAGTCTCGGACGGACGAGTGTTGCTAAATTTGCCAGCCAGCATAACTGTTTTTAAGGTGATCATTGGACTTCTTTGATATAAGTGCATTTTTTTGTTTGTGGCATAAAGTTTTTTAAAGGGGTAAACACTCATGGTTTTTCACCTTAAGGCCCCTTTCACACCGGGGCGTTTTTCATGCGGTGCAGCGCTAAAAATAGCGCCTGTTCACCGCATGAAAAAATCCTGCCCCATTCACTCCAGTGTGAAAGCCGGCGGGCTTTCACACTGGAGCGGTGCGCTAGCAGGATGACAAAAAAAGTCCTGCTAGCAGCATCTTTGGAGCGGGATAGGAGCGGTGTGTTCACCGCTCCTATACCGCTCCTTCCCATTGATTTCAATGGGACACCGCGGTGAAACCGCGGCAATACCGCCGCAAAGCGCCGCTACAGCGGCGCTCTGCGGGGGGTGTTTAACCCTTTTTCAGCCGCTCGCGGGGGGTAAAACCGCACCGCGAGCGGCCGAAAACCGCGGTGAAAACGACGGTAAAGCAGCGCTAAATATAGCGCTGCTTTACCGTCACCGCGGCTCACCGCCCCAGTGTGAAAGGGGCCTAATGCACTCTATGCATTAAAGGTGAAAAACCTTCTGTGGTGCTGCAGCCCCCCCGAGCCCCCATTTACTTACCTGACCCCGATCTTTCTCCGGACTCGGGAACGAGCACACCAGCTCTAGCTGGTGTCTCGTGTCCTGATTGGATAGATTGATAGTAGTGCAGCCATTGGCTCGAACTGCTGTCAATCAAATCCAATGACAAATTATTTCACCCCCACAAATCAATAGCCTCAAAGTCCCACCTTCCTTTCTTTCATACTTGTATATCCCTGTATGTTGTGGTCGTTCAGGTGCTTATCTATCAATGCTCCGCGCTGAAACCACTGCCTGTGTCCACATCCTTGCCTGTCTAAAGCCCCATACACACGGTCGGACTATCCGCGGACCATGTCGGTCGGATCCTGTCCGTCGTACTTTGTCCGATGTTGGTGTTGCGTACACACGGTCGGACTACGTTGTCGGAATATCCGGTCTGCAAGAACGTCGTGACGTAAGTCGTCTTCCACGAGATTAGAAAAGGGAAGTTCAGCACCACGTCAGGCACCCGTTGGGCTCCTTCTGCTGATCCCGTGTTTATCGCGAGTTAGTTGAAGTTTGGTGACTTAAGATTCGCGCTTCTCAGTTTTCTGACTCAGATCGTTACTGCTCTTCAGTTTGTGCTTGTCGTGCGTATCTGTTTATTAGTGCGTGTAGTCAGTTCGCATTTGTTGGTCATTGCGGCCTATATCTTGATATAGGACGCTTTGATTTGCACTGCTTATTGTCTGCTCGTTTCTGGTATTCATTTCGTTCTTTCAGGCCTTGCTGTTTATCGGTGCTTTCTGTTTGTCCGTTCTGACCAGCCGACCTTTTGTGACCTTGTGAGCGATGTTTCCCGTGCGTACTCGTCGCCGAGTTCGTGCTGTACGCGGAATTGGTGTCGGGCTTTTAGCTTTGACCCAAGACCCGTCCATGAACAGAGTGACGAGGAGGATGTGGACCAAGAATTGGTTGCTTCAGCGTGACCAATTCTCGCACATGCCTTTGCTTCGTGAGATCCGGGAGAATAATCCTGATGATTTCAGGAACTTTCTCCGGATGACGGACCCGATTTTCACCGTCTTTTGGCTTTGCTGACCCCCTTTATCAGCCGGCAGGATACCTGCATGAGACAAGCCATTACTCCGGAGCAGAGGCTTGTTGCCACGTTGAGGTACTTGGCGACAGGGAGAAGTCTTCAGGATTTGAAGTTCTCTTCAGGTATCTCTCCCTAGGCCCTGGGAATCATTATTCCAGAGACCTGTTCTGCCATCATCCAGGTCCTGCAGGAGGACTAAATTAAGGTAACATTTATACTTTACTATTCCCTTCTATGTATGCTCTGTTTGCTAATGTCTTCTATTTTTGACCTCCTTCGCTAATTACCATGTTTGCAATATGTTCTAATATGCTGTGCCCCTTTTCTCCTTCATGCATTTTTCCCTTCACTTACCTGCCCAGCATGCTCTTCTGGCCCAATAGACACCTATGGCCTAGTCACTTAAGCAATGTCTTTTGTCTGCTGCATAGTATTGTTTGCCCCCAAACACCCCCTAAAATATGCACAAATGTTTGCTGTGTGGTTTACTTCATGTAGAGCCCCCTTTTTTTTTTTGTAGGGGGGGGGGGCAAACTCATTAGGAACCCCCTCCCCCAACTGCTCTGTCAGATGGTACCAATCCTCTATCTGCTGGCTTTCCCAAGGTCAATACACACTATATACCTACCTCTTTATAGTGGGCATCTTTAGGGATGAATTCAGCAAAGCATGTAGTGCAAGGGGCTGCCTCCATACTTTCCATTTCCTATTTTTGGGGGTTCTTTCCCTCCTATTAGCTTGCTTGGTAATTTCAGAATGTCACAATGTACTTTCCTTTTTTTTGTGGGGGGGGGGGGGGGGGTTGGAAATGTTAGTTTAGCTTTCCTGGGGGCTGCCAATAGTGTTAAGTACAGAGGGTCTGGCAAAACAAGCACAAATTATTGAGCCATTTGCCAAACAATGAAGTGCAGAAGGTTACCTGGCCAACACCCCCCCCCCCCCCCCCCACCCCCCCCCCCAAAACCCTAGTTATTGCCCATGGCCCATCAGAAGTGTGGGGATTGATGGGGGGTGAGTAATCTGTGAAGGGGAGCCTCTACTTTTCTGTGCAAATACTTTCCTGCCTCCAATTTTATACAATGCTCTTGTTCCAAGATGTTGATTGTCTAATCTGCTTGCAATGTTTATGTGCAAAGTGACTAATTATTTTTTCTGGTTTCACTCCACAGTTCCCTTCCACGCCACAGGAATGGCAGACTGTGGCCTCCCACTTTGCCAGCCGTTGGGACTTTCCTAACTGCGGAGGGGCAATTGATGGGAAACACGTCCGCATCATCCCACCGCCCAACTCGGGGTCCTACTATTATAATTATAAAGGGTTTAATAGTGTAGTGATGTTGGCGGTGGTGTCGGCGACATATGAATTTATGTATGTGGACGTGGGGATGAACGGCCGGATCTCGGATGGTGGTGCCATTGCGCACACGGAGTTCTACTGGCGTCTCCAAAGTGGCAGTCTGTGCTTGCCACCTCCAGAGGAGAATGCAGAAGGACTCCCCTTCGTCTTTGTCCCAGATGAAGCGTTTGCGTTGACTCCCCATCTGATGAGGCCGTTCCCGATGAGGACCCTCACCCCAGACCAGAGGGTCTTCAACTACAGGCTGTCCAGAGCCCGAAGAGTTGTGGAGAACACTTTTGGCATCCTGGCCAGCCGCTTCCGCCTGTTCTTGACGACAATTAACTTGGCGGAATACAAACTGAACCACATAGTTCTTGCCTGTTGCATATTGCACAACTTCCTCAAAAGACATAACAGGAACTATGTGGTGCCCGTTGGCCCAGATGTGGAGGGCCCTCCAAATGCTGATCTCACAGCCCTTCAAGTGGCACGTCCAGGCTTGCCCCCTCTAAATGTCCGCGCGGTCCGCGAGCAATATATGGACTACTTTGTGGGTAGGGGGCCATTGCTCTGCCTGACGATGTGTGAGAGGCATTTTTAAAATAAATATTTTTTTTTAACCAACCTATGATTTCTTGTCATTTCTGTATTCTTTTTAGCTTATTTTACATTGAACTTTTTTCCCTTTGCCTTTGACAGTGGGAATGCACTTTCTGGGCAAAAGGAGGTAACAGTCTCTTCTTCCCAAAAAGATTATTCTCATGTTGTGTGTTTGATACCTAATCTTTGGTCTAGAGAAGGTTTGTACTGCATAACTGACACCCAAAATACTCCTTTTCATCACCAGGTCAGACATGTGTGTATTCACAAAAATGCTGTGCTCCGTGTTTTCGTACAAAGCACTGTGGGTGTCATTTACATAAGTCAAATCCACTATGCTCTACAAGTGCAGTGCAAAAGTGCCCTGGAAAAGAAACTTGCAGTGCAAACTGGACTTGCCTTTAGTAAATAACACCCATTGCCCCCATATCCTTTACATTTGACATACATAATGCATTGTGTTTTTCAAATAAGGAAGCCACACATTTAGAAAAGTAAAAAAGTTTACTTGCAAAACATTCACAAGTGCATTTACAAACTTCTTGCCCAAACTGACAACATCTTGGTTATTTACAACATTGTTTACAAACATTCCGCAATTGGTAAAACCAGGCATGGAGCAAAACAGAACCTAGGAACTAGGAAAGTTCAACTTTGTAAAGTGAAGACAAGATCAGACATGACTATATGTTCAAAGTGTGTTTGATCTTGCCTTCATCACATGGGGGGTCACCCCTGGAAAGTGAAAATTTAGAACATGCACACAATTTGGGTCTGAAAATGGTCATTAGATGGTAAAACACATGCCTAGAATATTCAAAAGTGGCATTTTCCATCATGGGGATGAATGGACGTTTTTTGGGGGTGCAACCCCTTCACCACAACCACTTTCGTAGTTCGTAAAGTGGTTGCACCCCCAAAAAAACCTTCTCATTCATCCACCATGATGGGAGCTAGCACATGTGGACACAATGTGTGCATGTTCCAAATTTCACACAGTTCTTAAGTTGCAAATGTGTTCAGAAGCAGGCACAAATGTGTGTTAATTACTTGGTGCGTTTTCATATTTTTCCTAAAACATCAATGATGTTCTTCAATTTTTGTTGAACATCATTGATGTTTTGCTTTATGTAATCTAGATCTCTATTGCAGACCATTATCTCCCCGATGAGTACGTGGGCACTCTCTGTGGTAAAGTGCGATTTTTCTTCCACAACATCCACGTCACCTAAAAACCACAAACAAACAAAAATCGGGTGTTGGAAATGAGGCAGCCATACATTGATTAGCTTACCAGTAGCTGTGTTCTCCCACACTCACCTGTTGTGGTGACAAGTTCTCCAAGTTCGATGATCTCTCCTTCCTCCTCCTCCTCCTCTGCTTCTGCTCTTTCCCCTTTTTGGGAGTTGTTGGTTTGGGGGTTTCCTCAGACGGCCCAAGTTTGCGCTCCCCTATGAGAATGTACAAAAGGAAGATTTAGCAACACAATCTATTGAGGGCAGAAATAGGAAATTACAAACATTGCTTGAAAGTGACGGACACTATTTTTGTTTGGCCAGTTACAAATGCCAACTACATGAATGTAGTCACTTTGTAAAGGTGCTAAACTTACTAGCTTTTTGGTAGAAGTTTGTGTGATGGAGACCCCCCTCTAGTATCCACTGGAGCACATGTGTGGAAAAGCCTAATAAAAAGGGGGTTTGGGTGTACCAGCACTAGTGCTCTAGAGTCAAGATGGGTAAACAGCTACTGAGTGACCTCTCCTTTACATTGACTAAATTTGGTTTCCGCTCTTGATGACATCTCTAGTGAGAACAAACTTCCTTTCAATAAAAACTTCACCAAACCTTGTATTATAAGTGGCCGAACGATCGAGGTTTTGTACGATCGAATGGACACACACACGAACATGACAGTGGCAGAAAGATCGAGGCTGAGTACGATCGAATGCACAGACGAACCTGAAAGTGGCCATTTTGGAATGTACAACTTTGTAAAAATCAAACCACATGGAGCAGTATGCAAGCAAGAAATAAAACACAAAACACAACTACTTACTTTTTTGAAGAATTCGCTTGATCTTTCTGTACTGATCGGCCTCCCTCAGTTTCAGGTCTGACCAGCGTTTCCTCAGTTGTTCCTTGGATCGTTGTACCCCAAACTGATTGTACAGCCTCCTCACAACTTTAGACATGATCTTGGCCTTGCGGACATTGGGGTTGAGGTAAGGCCCATACTTCCCATCATAGTCGCTCCTCTTTAATATGTCCACCATCTCCAACATTTCTCCAAATGACATATTGGAGGCCTTGAATTTCAGGCTCCGGGATCGGGACGTTTCTGCCTCCGGACTTTCCTCGTCCTCCTCCTCGTTGGTGGGATATTTGGGGCGCACCTGCTGTGTCCCCGCCATGTGCTCTCCCCACTGCGCCGTAAAGAGAATGGGTGGGGAATAGACGAGAAAGTTCGTCAGGGGCGGGCGGAGTTTGACGCATGCGCACTGGATATAAAACGTCACACGCCTGTGTCGTAGCCGCGATCTGGGAGACGAGGGGAGAGAAAGCTCACGCACGAGACGATCGCTAGAAACGAAGGTACAATTTGACGTTGGTACATAACTAGCCTAGACTGATTTGAACTTGAGGCTTCTTTATGGAGAAGATTAGGAGAGTTTAGCCTGACATAATTTAGAGGGTTTTGTGTGGTGTTGTGTCTTGCAGAGATTATGAAGGGATTCAACGACATGAGTTTTCTCCCCTCTTCATTGCCAAATACAGGGAATTTCCCATTTTATGGCAGGCTAAACACCCCCATTATAGCATCAAAGCAAAGAGGCACAAAGCCCTGGAGGAACTTGTGGAATTTGTCAAGCCAAGGTTCCCCACGGCAACTGTTGATGATATAAGAAAGAAAATTGGCAGCCTGAGGAGTGCGTATATCAGGGAGCGCAAGAAGGTCGTGAAGTCGGAAGAAACTGCAACTGCAGCAGATGAGGTCTATGTCCCCAAGCTCTGGTACTATCAGAGTCTACATTTTCTCAAAGACCAGGCTGATGTCACGGAGTCACTCTCGACTCCTCCTTCCACGCTTCCTTGCGCGCAGGCCACCCCTGATGAGGCTTCCGAGGAGCAACCTGGGCCTTCCAGTATGGAAGAGGTGGAGGAGCCCAGCTTGTTCCAGGTATAGTAGTTTTGTTACCATTTTTGGGAATAATGAATGATGTTCACTTAATTCAGGATCCCCAATTGCTTAGTTCCTAACGTGTTTGACATATCAACTGACAGTAGTGTTGGAGACAGTTGGGGCCACAATCTAAACTGCAGGTCTGAGAATTGTATGGTTTTCTATTTGTAAACATTTTGCAACAGTCACTAGATGAGAATTGTGTGTGTTTGATGAACAAATACCTGAAACTATGTCCCTTTTTCATACACAGGAAGACCTCAGCCAGGAGGTGGCTGTGGAAGGTGGCAGTCAGGAGGAGGCAGGGGTTAGTGGCAGCCAAGAGGTGGGTAGTGGCAGCCAACAGGGGGGTAGGCGTAGGAGCCTGACTGACTCCCAAATCCCTCTCCTCCGCCTTCCGTACAGAAGGGCGAGAAGGGGGGGTGATGCGGGAGAGTCAGCGCTCCGGATGATCAGAGAGGCTTCAGCCTCCCTACATGCCACACCCACCGACGAGGAGACCTTTGGCTCCGTGGTTGTCACTAAAATGAAGGGTATGGAGGTGAGGCAAGGCAACATGTGTGAGGGGCTCATCCTCCATGTCCTAAATAAGGGGAGGGCTGGGGAGATGACTCCCCTCACACATGTTTGCCATAGTTACCATGCTCCGCCTCCTCCTCCTCCTTCTGCCACCCCACCAGCACGACAGCCACAGCGTGCAAGGAAGACCTGAGAGTGACGACCTGGATTCAGTCTGTTCTGAGAGAAGATGGAGCCTCTCGTAGTACCAGAGCCTGGGGACCTAGATGGCATCTGCTGCAGTTCCGGATGCTTTGGACTTCAGGACCAGATTGCACTCCCCTTAATATACGTACTCCTCAGGCCCCCAATTTTCTACGCTTGAAAATTGATGGTTGCCGTGGGGGTCCAAGGCTTTACAAATTCCCCAAGTTTCACCATGGCTGCGTTCCTCTTTGGTTTGTTGCTGAGACCTAAATAAAGGTTTTTTTGATTTGAAATAATCATTAACCACTTCCCGACCGCCCCCTGTATATATACGTCGGCAGAATGGCACGTACAGGCAGAAGCACGTACCTGTACGTGCCATTCTTCAGGCGGTTGGGGGGTCCGATCGGACCCCCCTCCGCCGGCGGGGACGGTCGGGATGGCTTCAGAAGCGATGCGGGACGAGGTAACGGCCAGTCGTTTCTGGCCACCCCCTCCCGATCGCTCTGGCCAATGGGATTCGTCCGCTTCCTTCCCCTTCCTGTGTAATTGTAAACACAGGCAAGGGGAAGTGATGTCACGCTCCTCGTGTCGGTCTTTCTGACCGGGACGCGGAGCTGTGAAGACATCAGGTTAGTGCACCAACACTACACTGACACCAGGCACACATAGGCACATATTTCACCCCCCTGTCACCCCCTGATCACCCCCCAGATCACCCCCTGCCCCCCCTGTCACAGTGTCACTGATTGCAGTGATCATTTATTTACTGATCACTGCATTTAGTGTCAGTGTGACTGCAATAACTGTCAGGGCAGTTAGTTTTAGGCCCCTTTAGGTCCAAGGTAGCCCCCTACCCCCCCCCAATAAAGGTTTAACCCCTTGATTGCCCCCTAGGTAACCCTTTCACCCCCTTTTGCCAGTGTCACTAAGCGATCGTTTTTTTTGATCGCTCTATTAGTGTCACTGGTGCCGCTAGGTAGCCAGTTTTTTTTTTAGGTAACCGCCAGGTTTATATAGGATTATAAATAGGTTTATAGGTCAGGTACCCCCATATTACAACCTAAATAAAGGTTTTAACCCCTTGATTGCCCCTAGAGTTAACTCTTTCACCAGTGATCACAGTATAAGTGTCACTGGTGACGCTGGTTAGCCAGTTAGTTATTTAGTTATTTAGGTTCCCCGTCAGGTTTTTATATATCGTCAGGTACCCCCATATATTACCTAATAAAGGTTTTAACCCCCTGATTGCCCCTAGTTAACCCTTTCACCAGTGATCACCGTATAACTGTTACGGGTGACGCTGGTTAGTTAGCTTATTTTTTTATACTGTGAGGGCACCCGCCATTTATTACCCAACTATCGGTTTAACCCCCTGATCGCCCGGCGGGTGATATCAATTAGGTGTTAGGGTCAAATAAGGTCTGCGTCGCCCCAGGTTAGTGCCAGTACCGCAAACACCCACGCGCAAAGCATACACCTCCCTTAGTGGTATAGTATCTGAACAGATCAATATCTGATCTGATCAGATCTATACTAGCGTCCCAGCAGTTTAGGGTTCCAAAAAACGCATTGTTAGCGGGATCAGCCCAGATACCTGCTAGCACCTGCGTTTTCCCCCTCCGCCCAGCCCAGCCCAGCCCACCCAAGTGCAGTATCGATCGATCACTGTCACTTCCAAAACACTAAGCACACATAACTGCAGCGTTCGCAGAGTCAGGCCTGATCCCTGCGATCGCTAACAGTTTTTTTGGTAGCGTTTTGATTCATTCGCCAGCAGCCTAGGAGCTTTTTTTCCTGTGAATCTCACTAGTGTACTACTAAATTTAGAGCCCAAAATGGCAAATCGCAAGTACACTAGTGAACAGGCCTACTTGTTTCTGAGTATGTCAGATAGTGAAGAGGAGGTCACTCATCTGTCAGAATCAGGCTCAGAATACGATCCAGTAGACGACAGTGGCTCCATGACAGATAGCTCTGACGACGAAGGTGAGGTCCCTGCTAAGGTCAGGCGTACCCGATCCCGATCTTCTGATGTTGTTGAGGTGCAGGAACCGCAGGTCTCTCGTATGGAGCAGAGAAGTACTAGCGCCGCTATTCCTTCTGGTGAACTGGCAAGCACCAGCGGCCTAGTACACCCTGGACGTAGTCAAACCAGCACTGCAGTAACACTTGGTGACGTGGCGAGTCCCATAAGTGCAGTTCAAGCTGGCGAGGTGGCAAGCACAAGTAGTGTCCCGCTGCCACCAAGAAGAAGACAAAGGCAGGCCCGTCGATCACATAGTGTCCTTCCTGCAGAATTCGCCAATCCTGATTGGGTGCCCACCACTTCTGCAGAACCCGTACTTCCCCCATTCACTGGCCAACCCGGTATTCAGGTGGAAACAGCTGATTTTAAGCCATCCGATTTTTATTCGCTGTTTTTCACGGAAGATCTCTATAGATCTATTGTGGACCAAAGTAATATATACGCTGGTCAACACATCGCCGCTAATCCCCAAGTGCCTTCCCTTGCCAGAGATTGGAAACCAATTACGGTTTCCGAATTTAAGACCTTTCTGGGCCTTTCCCTCAACATGGGCTTACACAAATTCCCGACGCTGAGGTCTTATTGGTCCACCTCACCGCACCACCATATGCCCGTGTTCTCTGCCTCCATGTCCAGGGCACGATACGAGATGATTTTGCGCTTCATGCACTTCAGTGACAATGAACTTTGTCGTCCTCGTGGAGACCCTGAATTTGATCGGCTCTACAAAATTCGGCCCCTCATAAACCACTTCAACCAATGTTTTGCAGCCTTGTTTACGCCCAATCAAGTTGTCTGCGTTGACGAGTCCCTGATTAAGTTTTCTGGCCGCTTGTCTTTCAAACAGTTCCTTCCCAGCAAGCGTGCCAGATACGGGGTCAAGCTCTACAAGCTCTGTGACAGGGCAACAGGCTATACGTGGAGCTTTACGGTTTATGAGGGAAAAGATAGTCACGTAGAGCCGGAGAACTGTCCAGATTACATAGGGAGCGCTGGCAAGATAGTGTGGAACTTGGTGTCACCCTTATTCGGAAAGGGGTACCACTTGTACGTGGACAATTATTACACGAGCGTGCCACTGTTTAGTCACTTGTTTGATCATCAGATTGGAGCATGTGGCACCGTGCGACCTAATCGCCGGGGCTTTCCCCAGCGGCTTGTAGATTCCCGTCTTAGGCTGGGGGAGAGAGCCTGCTTGAAGTGTAATAACTTGCTCGCTGTGAAGTGGAGGGATAATAGGAATGTTTTCGTTCTTACCTCCCTTCATGCAGACACGACAGTCCAAATTCGTACGGCGGCTGGTGTTGTGACGAAACCCCTCTGTATCCACGAATACAACCTTAATATGGGGGGGGTGGACCTCAACGACCAGTTGTTGGCGCCGTACCTAGTTGTCCGTAAGGCTAGACGCTGGTACAAAAAAGTGTCTATTTATTTATTCCAATTGGCTTTGCTGAATGCTCATGTGCTATACGGAGCTTCAGGCGGGACGTTACCCTTCCTTGAATTCCAGGGAGCGGTTGTCATGGAACTCCTGTATCCAGGCGATTCCACACCTCACCATCCCCTACCAAATGCAGTAAGCCGGCTGCATGAGAGGCATTATCCTCATGTCCTCCAGAGTACCCCTACCCAACGAGCCCCCCAAAGAAGATGTCGTGTCTGTACCAAGCGCGGATTTAGGCGTGACACCCGTTATTATTGTCCACGCTGTCCTGACAATCCTGGTCTCTGCGTTGGTGAATGCTTTGAACGCTACCACGAACTAGTGAGGTTTTAGCGTAGGGTACAGCATTTCACAGGCTAGGATACACTTTCACAGGGTCTCAAGAATGCCATCGCATTTTGAGACCCGACCGTTGCAGTTAAAATTATAGTTACAGGGTCTCAAGAATGCCATCGCATTTTGAGACCCGACCGTTACAGTTAAAATTATAGTTATAGTTTAAAAAAAAAGTGTAAAAAATAAAAATAAAAAAAAAAAAGTACAAAAAAAAAAAAACCCCAAAAAAAATATAAAATAAAAAACCAAAAATAGTTGTCGTTTTATTGTTCTCTCTCTATTGTTGCTCTTTTTTACTCTATTCTATTCTGCAATGTTTTATTATGTTTTATCATGCTTGCTTTTCAGGTATGTTTTATTGTTAACCATTTTTTTGTTTTCAGGTGCGCCATTCAGTTGCAGCGTGGATTTATTTATCTTGACAGCAACAGCGTTTGCTCCCACGATACATAAAGCCGCGACTCCAACACTGTAGGAGGTGATTTCACCACCACAGTTAAAAAAAAAGAGCATATATGCCGAAGCATGGGGGCAGCAGAGGGCGGAGGAGCGATTTTGCTCCTAATGCCACGTACATACGGTCGAAAAAAGTCCGACCATGTGTACGTGGCATAACTTTTTTGCGGGAGGATGCCCCCATGCTTCGGCATATATATATTTTAGGCACCGGTTGCGTTAACAAAATGTTTTATTTTTTACTATGTTTTTTTTTTGGTATTTGCTTTGCAGGTATGGTATGGTAAGGTCTTACTGTTATACTCTAATGTTACTTTGTTTTAATGTTAACCATTATTTGCTTAGCAGGTACGCCATTCAGTTGCAGCGTGGATTTATTTATCTTGACAGCAACAGCGTTTGCTCCCACGATACATAAAGCCGCGACTCCAACGCTGTAGGAGGTGATTTCACCACCACAGTTAAAAAAAAGAGCATATATGCCGAAGCATGGGGGCAGCAGAGGGCGGAGGAGCGATTTTGCTCCTAATGCCACGTACATACGGTCGAAAAAAGTCCGACCATGTGTACGTGGCATAACTTTTTTGCGGGAGGATGCCCCCATGCTTCGGCATATATATATTTTAGGCACCGGTTGCGTTAACAAAATGTTTTATTTTTTACTATGTTTTTTTTTTGGTATTTGCTTTGCAGGTATGGTATGGTAAGGTCTTACTGTTATACTGTAATGTTACTTTGTTTTAATGTTAACCATTATTTGCTTAGCAGGTACGCCATACAGTTGCAGCGTGGATTTATTTATCTTGACAGCAACAGCGTTTGCTCCCACGATACATAAAGCCGCGACTCCAATGCTGTAGGAGGTGATTTCACCACCACAGTTAAAAAAAAGAGCATATATGCCGAAGCATGGGGGCAGCAGAGGGCGGAGGAGCGATTTTGCTCCTAATGCCACGTACATACGGTCGAAAAAAGTTCGACCATGTATACGTGGCATAACTTTTTTTGCGGGAGGATGCCCCCATGCTTCGGCATATATAAATGGTGCATGTATGCCCATCATTAGAAGTGGGTGGATGAAGGGAGGTATTCTAATGGTGGGCATACCCACCGCGCCATTGGGAAATTGGGAAAGCATTTTATCACACCGATCTTGGTGTGGTCAGATGCTTTGAGGGCACAGGAAAGATCTAGGGTCTAATAGACCCCAATTTTTTCAAAAAAAGAGTACCTGTCACTGCCTATTGCTATCATAGGGGATATTTACATTCCCTGCGATAACAATAAAAATGACAACTAAGAAAAAAAAAAATGGAAGGAACAGTTTAAAAATAAAATAAAAAAGCTAAATAAAAAGAAAAACTAAAAAAAAAAAAAAAAAAAGCACCCCTGCCCCCCCTTCTTTTGCGCAAAGGCGAACACAAGCGTTGGTCTGGCGTCATATGTAAACAGCAATTGCACCATGCATGTGAGGTATCACCGCGAAGGTCAGATCGAGGGCAGTAATTTTAGCAGTAGACCTCCTCCGTGAATCTAATGTGGTAACCTGTAAAGGCTTTTAAAGGCTTTTAAAAATGTATGTAGTTTGTCGCCACTGCGTGTTTGTGCGCAATTTTAAAGCATGTCGTGTTTGGTATCCATGTACTCGGCCTAAGATCATATTTTTTATTTCATCAAAAATTTGAGCAATATAGTGTGTTTTAGTGCATTAAAATAAAAAAAAGTGTATTTTTTTTTTCCACAAAAAATGCGTTTGAAAAATCGCTGCGCAAATACTGTGTGGAAAAAAAAAATGCAACACCCACCATTTTAATCTGTAGGGCCTTTGCTTTAACAATATATATAGTGTTTGGGGGTTCAACGTAATTTTCTTGCAAAAAAAAAATATGTTTTCATGTAAACAAAAAGTGTCAGAAAGGGCTTTATCTTCAAGTGGTTAGAAGAGTGGGTGACGTGTGACATAGGCTTCTAAATGTTGTGCATAAAATGCCAGGACAGTTCAAACCCCCCCCAAATGACCCCATTTTGGAAAGTAGACACCCCAAGCTATTTGCTGAGAGCAATGTTGAGCCCATTAAATATTTTTTTTTTTGGTCCCAAGAGATTGAATAATGAAAAAAAAAAAAATAATATTTTTTTTTACAAAAACTTGTCACTAAATGATATATTGCTCAAACATGCCATGGGCATATGTGGAGATACACCCCAAAATACATTCTGTTGCTTCTCCTGAGTACGGGGATACCACATGTGTGGGACTTTTTGGGAGCCTAGCCGCGTACGGGACCCCAAAATCCAAGCACCGCTTTCAGGCTTTCTAAGGGTGTAATTTTTTTATTTCACTCCTCACTGCCAATCACAGTTTCGGAGGCCATGGAATGCCCAGATGGCACAAACCACCCCCAAATGACCCCATTTTGGAAAGTAGACACCCCAAGCTATTTGCTGAGAGGTATGGTGAGTATTTTGCAGATCTCGCTTTTTGTCACAATGTTTTGAAAATTGAAAAAAGAAAAAAAAAATTTTTTTTTTCTTTACTTTCTTCATTTTCAAAAACACATGAGAGCTGTAAAATACTCACCATGCCTCTCAACAAATAGCTTGGGGTGTCTACTTTCCAAAATGGGGTCATTTGGGGGGGTTTTGTGCTATTTTGGCATTTTATGGCCTTCGAAACTGTGATAGGTAGTGAGGAGTGAAATCAAAAATTTGCACCCTTAGAAATCCTGAAGGCGGTGCTTGGGTTTCGGGGCCCCGTACGCGGCTAGGCTCCCAAAAAGTCCCACACATGTGGTATCCCCATACTCAGGAGAAGCAGCAAAATGTATTTTGGGGTGCAATTCCACATATAACCATGGCATGTGTGAGCAATATATCATTTAGTGACAACTTTTTGAATAAATTTTTTTTATTTTTTTTTTTTGTCTTTATTCAATCACTTGGGACTAAAAAAAAAAATATTCAACGGGCTCAACATGCCTCTCAGCAAATAGCTTGGGGTGTCTACTTTCCAAAATGGGGTCATTTGGGGGGGTTTTGTGCCATCTTGGCATTTTATGGCCTTCAAAACTGTGATAGGTAGTGATAGGTAGTGAGGAGTGAAATCAAAAATTTTATGCCCTTAGAAATCCTGAAGGCGGTGCTTGGTTTTCGGGGTCCCGTATGCGGATAGGCTCCCAAAAAGTCCCACACATGTGGTATCCCCGTACTCAGGAGAAGCAGCAGAATGTATTTTGGGGTGTAATTCCACATATGCCCATGGCATGTGTGGGCAATATATCATTTAGTGACAACTTTGGGCAAAAAAAAAAAAAGTTTGTAATATTCCCGCAACTTGTGGCAAAATATAAAATATTCCATGTACTCAACATGCCTCTCAGCAAATAGCTTGGGGTGTCTACTTTCCAAAATGGGGTCATTTGGGGGGGTTTTGTGCAATTTTGGCATTTTATGGCCTTCGAAACTGTGATAGGTAGTGAGGAGTGAAATCAAAAATTTACACCCTTAGAAATGCTGAAGGTGGTGCTTGGGTTTCGGGGCCCCGTACGCGGCTAGGCTCCCAAAAAGTCCCACACATGTGGTATCCCCGTACTCAGGAGAAGTGGCAAAATGTATTTTGGGGTGCAATTCCACATATAACCATGGCATGTGTGAGCAATATATCATTTAGTGACAACTTTTTGAATACATTTTTTTTTTTTTTTTTTTTTTGTCTTTATTCAATCACTTGGGACTAAAAAAAAAAAATATTCAATGGGCTCAACATGCCTCTCAGCAAATAGCTTGGGGTGTCTACTTTCCAAAATGGGGTCATTTGGGGGGGTTTTGTGCCATCTTGGCATTTTATGGCCTTCAAAACTGTGATAGGTAGTGATAGGTAGTGAGGAGTGAAATCAAAAATTTATGCCCTTAGAAATCCTGAAGGCGGTGCTTGGTTTTCGGGGTCCCGTATGCGGATAGGCTCCCAAAAAGTCCCACACATGTGGTATCCTCGTACTCAGGAGAAGCAGCAGAATGTATTTTGGGGTGTAATTCCACATATGCCCATGGCATGTGTGGGCAATATATCATTTAGTGACAACTTTGGGCAAAAAAAAAAAAGTTTGTAATATTCCCGCAACTTGTGGCAAAATATAAAATATTCCATGTACTCAACATGCCTCTCAGCAAATAGCTTGGGGTGTCTACTTTCCAAAATGGGGTCATTTGGGGGGGTTTTGTGCTATTTTGGCATTTTATGGCCTTCAAAACTGTGATAGGTAGTGAGGAGTGAAATCAAAAATTTGCACCCTTAGAAACCCTGAAGGCGTTGATTGGGTTTCGGGGCCCCGTGCGCGGCTAGGCTCCCAAAAAGTCCCACACATGTGGTATCCCCATACTCGGGAGAAGCAGCAAAATGTATTTTGGGGTGCATCTCCACATATAACGATGGCATGTGTGAGGAATATATCATTTAGTGACAACTTTATTAAAAAAAATTTTTTTTTTTTTTTTTTTGTCTTTATTCAATCCCTTGGGACTAAAAAAAAAAATATTCAATGGGCTCAACATGCCTCTCAGCAAATAGCTTGGGGTGTCTACTTTCCAAAATGGGGTCATTTGGGGGGGTTTTGTACTTCCCTGCCATTTTAGCACCTCAAGAAATGAGATAGGTAGTCATAAATTAAAAGCCGTGTAAATTCCAGAAAATGTACTCTAGTTTGTAGACGCTATAACTTTTGCGCAAACCAATAAATATACGCTTATTGGCATTTTTTTTACTAAAGACATGTGGCTGAATACATTTTGGCCCAAATGTTTGACTAAAATTGAGTTTATTAGATTTTTTTTTATATAACAAAAAGTAGAAAATCTCTTTTTTTTTTTTCAAAATTTTCGCTCCTTTTCCGTTTATATCGCAAAAAATAAAAATCACAGAGGCAATCAAATACCATCAAAAGAAAGCTCTATTTGTGGGAAGAAAAGGACGCAAATTTCGTTTGGTTACAAAATTGCATGACCGCGCAATTACCAGTTAAAGTAGTGCAGTGCGAAATTGAAAAAAGACCTCTGGTCCTTAAGCTGACAATTGGTCCGGGGCTAAAGTGGTTAAAGACATTTTAACATTGCAGCGTGACGATGTGCTGTGTCGATTAGGAAAGGTAGTTTTACCTGACCGAGCGCTTCCGTCACAGAATTTCTTCTGAGCATGCGTAGCACTTTGTCCGTCGGACAACCGTACACACGATCGGATTTGGTGTGATCGGACCGTGTTGTCAGCAAATCTATCCAGCAGGAGATAGGACTTTGTCCGTCGGACAATCCGACATACACTGTCCGATGGTGCATACACACGGTCTGATTTTTCAACAACATTGTCCGATCGGACAGAATCCATGAAAAAATCCGACCGTGTGTATGGGGCTTAACAGTAAAGAACCCTCTACGCATTTTAAGGTTAAACCTCTTTTCTTCTAACTTTTAATGAGTGGCCACGTGTCTTATTAAACTCCTGTCAGGGCTGGGCTCAGTCCTTCCTTCTCTGAGCTGGCCGCTCAGCTGTTGGCTAATTGCCAGCTCCTATCTCTCCACAGTGACTCATCTGTTGATGATATCCTGCTCGTCAGTCCTGCCTATTTAAGCCGTCCAGTTCAGATGATCTCTGCCTTCGCCTTGGTCACATCTCTAGAGATGTTAGCCTGTGTTCCTGTTAAAGACTTGCTTGGCTGACATTCGTTCTGGCTCCAGATCCTGCTTGCTGTTCCCTGGCTCCCTGACGTTTTGGCTTGTCTGATTATCCTTTCCGGTTCCTGAACTCTGGCTATGTTTTGACTACGTTTACCTTTTATTATTATTATTATTATTAAACAAGTGTGATTTAACTGTATTTCTGTCTCAGTCTAATTCATGGTTTCTGCGGAAAAGTTTTATCCCCATTGTGGAGTCACCAGTGTGGCATTTGTAAATTTAAATCAAATCCCCCCTTAAGCGTCTCTTCTCCAGAGAGGATAAATTCAGTGCTCGCAACCTTTCTTCATAACTAAGGTCCTCCAGTCCCTTTATTAGCTTTGTTGCCCTTCTCTGTACTCGCTCCATTTCCAGCGCATCCATCCTGAGGACTGGTGCCCAGAACTGGACAGCATACTCCAGGTGCGGCTGGACCAGAGTCTTGTAGAGTAAGAGAATTATCGCTTTATCCCTGGAGTTAGTCCCCTTTTTCATGCATGCCAATATTCAGTTTGCTTTGTTAGCAGCAGCTTGGCATTGCATGCCATTGCTGAGCCTATCATCTACTAGGACCCCAAGGTCCTTTTCCCATCCTTGATTCCCCCAGAGGATCTCCCCCCCCAGGGAGTAGATTGCATTCATATTTTTGCCACTCAAATGCATTATTTTTACAATAAAACCAAATTTTCCATGTAGTTGCCCACCCCATTAATTCATTCAGGTCTTCCTGCAAGGTTTCCACATCCTGCGTAGAAGTTATTGCCCTGCTTATAAACCAGTAATACACACTCTCGCCCTTCCCTCTGTGTATCCAAGCCACGCTACTTGGCGATCTTCTGAGTTAGACGCAGGATGCTAACCTTTACACACATTGACCGGTTGCTATTTGATCGGCTGTCAGTGGGAGCAGGGACGAGGAGTGGTGAGCTGACGCTTTTCAAATCTCGTACATCCTGGGTCCGCCATCACCATCCATTTACCAGTTACTGATTCTATGGAGTGCTGTAAACAAGTTGCTTTTCATGCTGTGGTTTTTAATTTAACATGTGAGTGTAATGCAGTGATCTTTTAAGATATTAAAAGTGTGTGAGCTTATTACACTATTGGAGGCTTTCTTCCTTTTTTTCGTTCACATGTGGAGTTTTTAAAGAACCATCTGAGGAGTATATAATCAACCCTATATTGGAATCTAGAGGTTTCCATTTGTCACCCCTACACAAAGAGGGTAAAAAGCGCTTCTAGCCAAGCACGAGAGTGTTATGCCGCGTATACACGGTCGGAATTTCCGATGGAAACAGTCCAATGGGAGCTTTTCAACGGATTTTCCGACCGTGTGTATGCCCATCTGTCTTTTTCTGTTGGAATTTCCGACGGACTTTGGATTGAGAACCTGTTCTCAATTTTTCCGACAGAAAACCTATCGGATTTTCCGATCGTGTGTATGCAATTCTGACACGCAAAATTCCGACGCATGCTCGGAAACAATTTGCCGCATGCTCGGAAGCATTAAACTTCCCTTTTATAGTGCTGTCGAACGTGTTTTATGCCGCTGTGTTACAGACCGTTGGAATTTGGTGTGACCGTGTGTAGGCAAGACAGTTTGAGCGAAATTCTGTCGGAATTCCGACAGGAAAACCATCAGAGCTTTTTCCGGCGAGAATTCCGACCGTGTGTACGCGGCATTAGACAGCTGGTGAGTTTGTGAACATAAGGGGAGTGAAGTCACAGACACAGCGGTGTGGTGGAGGAGTGTTCCTGAAAAAAATCTGTGTGAAATATCACTTTGAGATTCACTGGTCACCATTTATAGGCTCATTACTATGAACTGTGTTTGAAGTGGACTTTTTTTTGGGTCATCTGAATTGGACACTTTATTGTTTATTATTATATTTTTTTCTACCCTTTTATATTTTTCAATACTGTTTATTTTTATTTGATGTTTATTCATTCATTCATCGTTTATAATCACTTATGTCACAGGGTGGTTTTGTATTCAATTTTAGTTGCTACGCTGTACAAAGTCTGATACTTGTATTGATTTAATAATTTATTTTGATACACTCAGCTTTATTCTCACTGTATAGTTGGACTATACATATTTAGCACTCAGCGCCACTCATTCCACATTATACAATAGGAATACTGTACACTATTGCCCTGCTTAGCATCGTCTGTAAATACAGAGATCGAACGGTTTTCCCTACCATCCAGGTCATTTATGAACAAATTAAACAGAATTGGTCCCAGCACAGAACTTTGGGGGACCCCACTACCCAGCCCTGACCATTCCGAGTACTCCCCATTTATCGCCACCCTCTGAACTCGCCCTTGTAGCCAGTTTTCAGTCCATGTACTCACCCTATGATCCGTGCCAATGGACCTTACGTTGTACAGTAAACGTTTATGGGGAAGTGTGTCAAATGATTTTGCAAAATCCGGATACACCACGTCTTCCTTTATCTAGATGGCAACTCACCTCCTCATCGAACGTTACTAGATTGGTTTGGCAAGAACGATTCTTCATGAATCCATGCTGATTAGACATGTGCATTCGTTTTCGTCCGAATGCATTTTCGTCTGAATTTCAGGTATTTTCGTTATCGTTTTAACAAACGATAACGAAAGTGCAGCATCCGAAAAACGAAAGATCCGACATAAACAAATGCTTTATTTTCGTTGTGACAACAGTTCGATATAGATAGGAGATTCGACGCTGACAATAACAATCTGTGTCCATTGAACCTGTGGTCGAATGTGCCTAACCTTAACTCTATTAGTCCAAGATTATTCTACATAGAAAGGAAAGATTCGACGTAGAGAGGAAAGATTCGACGTAGAAAAGGAAAGATTCGACGTAGAGAGGAAAGATTGCTGCTGGAATTGGGTGGAATTGCAGCTAAACTATACAGAGTCATACAGTTTAGCTGCTCCGTCGAATCTTCTTTGAACTTTCGACAGACACCATAAGCCTTCAATGACAGATTCGACCTTAATTCATTTGGATTTTCGGACGAATGCAATTTTTAACGAAAAACGAAATAAATAAAAACGAATTTCAGGAGTAACTAAATAAATAAATTTTTCGGACGAAAACGAAATTCCAAAACAAAATATTTCAGTTTGCACATGTCTAATGCTGATTACTGCTAATGATACTATTCTCATTACTAAAATCTTGTATATAGTCCCTTATCATCAATTTTGGAATGAATGGACTTTCCCGAACGAAAACCACATATACTTTTACAATATAGCCCACCTTCTCTCCACACATATGGGTGGCAAGTGGTAACAAGCAGAAGCACCGCCGAACCTGAACTGCCCATGCGGTACATGTACCACTGGCAGAGAAACTTTACACCACATTTGAAGGTCAAAACATAATATGTGATTGGTTAATCTGGACAAGAAACACACTTTGCATAATCTTAAACTAAACCAGTACCCAGGTGCCATTGCCATTCTGAAAATGCTAGATGCCTGGCTGTCATGTTGATCTAGTGGATTTGATACTTTACAGCAGTGGTTGTCAACTTATGAGCTATAGGGGGTGTCAACTGCAGCCCCAAAGGGGCGCACATCACCAAACATCACCAAAGGGGCGCACATAATGATCAATGTATGTAATGCTTGATGGGACTATCGGAGACTGCAGATCGAATAGAGGAAATGATAATCAATGAGTGTGGACATGCTACATGTGCCACAGAAAACAATACGAAACTGGGAATATATTACATGAGGCTTCTACAGATCGCTGCTATGCTACCCTAATCAATATTCCCACTACAGACTTCTGAGGTCCGAGGGCCGCACATCATACGCCAAAGGGCTGCATGCAGCCCACATGGGCACCAAGGCTGTAAAGCAATGGCTTGGAACAAGTACACATACCCGTTAAGACTTCCCTTTCTAATCTGCATATTGGTTCCAGGTTGGTGACTCAAAGTACGGCAGTTATAGGCAGCCAAGAGGAGATCAGCAATGGCAGCCCCCATATTTCTCCCACTCCAAGTGTCCTTTAAAAGAGCTTCAAAGAGAAGCATGCTTTTCCTCCCTTATTCAAAGATTTCTGAGCATCTGCAAACAGAAGCTGGTGGTACCTTGGGACAGGTGATAAGACAATCCTTAGAGAACCACCGTACCTCATATTATTCCTGGCACCAACACTTGCAAAGATCAGTCGGTTTGTTCAGACAACTTGCTGTTGGGCTCCTTGATAGACTCTGAAAACAAACCAGGAAGTCCAGCAAGACTTGTATTTCCTGCTACACATACTGAAATGTCACTGGCTCTGATGATAAGGAGTGTGCTACTGCTTTATTACCATTACAAATCCCATTCTTCTCAACAGGTGAAACATTTACAATGCTTAGAATTTTCGCTCACATAATCTGCAGACAGGAACATAGAGAGATCTAAACACCAGGTTTCCCCAGGATTCATCACAACGACCCAACAAGTCTTTGAAAAGATATGTAAAAAAAAAATCATGTTTTGAATTGCTAAAAGTATTACTAAAGGCAAATCTTTTTTTCAGTTTTGAATAGAGTGGAGATGGATTAGAACATCCTCTTTATTGGTCCCGTTTACGGTTATCATTGAGCCCTGGTTCACATTGATGCGATTTGGCATGCGATTTGACATGTCAAATCGGCGACAATGGCTGGCAAATGCGGCGACGCACGACTCCCGTTTCTGTACTACTTTTGGCGATTTCTGGGTGCGATTTCCATTGACACCTGTGCAGAAACCCGCACAGATGTCTCTGAAATCGCACAATTGAATTCCCGCAGTCAGTGTGAACCTAGGTTGAGAGTAAAAGTGAAAGGAAATCACACATTTTGGGTGGTCCAAAGAACAGTAATAGAGGGGGAAATCTTCCAGTGGGGACACTAGTTTTGGTGAACAAGGGATCCCCTAATTTTCAGGGATTTCCTCTTACTTCCTGCTTTGGCTATGGGACATGAAGTAAAGGTAAAGCTCCCCAATAGGACACAGATGGTGAAAAAAAAACCTGAAAGGGGTTACAACTAGGGTTGCACCAGTACCATTTTTTCTCGTCAAGTACGAGTACCGATACGTTCGGTCAAGTAGCCGCCGATACCGAGTACCTTTGCGGTATGATTTGATTTCATACAAAATGACTGTGCTCAAATCGCACTGCAAAGAATCACATGCAATTTGAACAGGAATGCAGTCCGATTCCTGTTCGAATAGCATGCATTTACTCGCACCGCTCCTGTGTCAACACAGGCTGAAGTCACTATGACAAGCCTGGGTTCACACAGGAGTAGAGATGGGCTCGGGCGTGTGCGGGATCCCACCTGCCCAATCCCGCCAGGAAGCCGACACTGCACACTGCTAATCGCAAGCAGCGAGACATTTCTGTGCAGCTGCGGATCAGGAAATGTCTCATTGCCTGTGATTAGCCGTGTGCAGCTTCCTGGCAGGATTGGGCAGGTGGGATCCCAAACATGCCCGAGCCCATTCCTACACAGGAGTAAGGATGAGCTCAGGCGTGTTCGAATGGTCCACGTGCAGAGCCCGCCAGTAAGTCGGCGCAGCGCTGCGCTAATCACAGGCAGTGAGACATTGCCCGATCTCTGCAGCCGCACATCGGGGCAATGTCTCACTGCCTGTGATTAGCGCAGCGCTGCGCCGACTTCCTGGTGGGCTCTGCACGTGGACCATTCGAATGCGCCTGAGCTCATCCTTACACAGGAGTAAGGATGAGCTCGGGCGTGTTCGCATGGTCCACGTGCAGTGCCCGCCAGGAAGTCGGCTAATCACAGGCAGTGAGAAATTGCCCGATCTCTGCAGCCGCGCATCGGGACAATGTCTCACTGCCTGTGATTAGCGTAGCGATGCGCCGACTTCCTGGCGGGCTCTGCACATGGACCATGCGAACACGCCTGAGCTCATCCTTACACAGGAGTAATGCGGGAAGCCAGTAGTAGTTATAACTACTATATCCAAAATGGACAAATTTTTACATAGGCAGACTTTCATTCTGTCAGAGTACCGAACGATTGGTGGGTCCCGGCGGACATCGGGTCTGTGTAAAAACACAGCAGGAGCGAGCCAGTGGCGGAGCACGCTTGTGCCCAAAACCTGGAAGTGCAGGATCACATATATACATATATATATATATGCAATTCTGCACAGAGCGGCCGCCCTCTAGCAGTAGATCTGGGGCTATAGGGTGGTCATAAAGTGGTTATGACTTTCATGCAACTTGAATGCCATAGACTTCCATGTAAACCCTCAAAAGTCACATTAGAGTCGCAACCTGCATGATATACAAGCGATTTGTGTGCGACTTCACTTGTATATCAATGAAGAATACATTTACAAAACAGGGTAGGATCAGGATCCCCCCTATCCATACAAGGCCCTTCATGACAGTTTTGTTTAGTTTCTTTATTTTCTAACGAATTTCACATTTTCAGAACTACTCAAATTTGAAAATGTAACCATACCAGGCTCTTTCGGATGTTATGGATGGGTTTTAAGGGGACCCTCATGCCAAAATGTTTAAAAAAAAGTGTGCCCCCCCCCCCCCCCAATCCACACCAGTCCCTTTTCCGAGCATGCAGCCCGAAAGGTCAGGAAAAGGGGGGGGGGGACAAGGAAGCGCCACCCCCCCTTATGAACAATACCAAGTCACATGCCCTCAACATGGGGGGGGGGTGCTTTGGGTCAGGGGGGCCCCTGCTCATTCACGAAAAAAAGTGTAGTGTAAAAAAATGACAGTAGGCAGTTTTTGACAATTCCTTCAATTCCGGTCCAGACGAAAGCTCCTGCTGTCTGATGTCACTGGGTGGCGACACCCCTTGTGACGTCGCCAACCCAGCATGCCTTTGGTTGATGATGTCGCAAAGTGGCTGTGCCTCCGCCCCTTAGTTATTTAAAAGCTGTCAGATGGCAGGAGCCTTCGTCGGGACTAGTTTTTTTTTCCTTTTTAAGGGTCGGCGTGGCAGCAGGTGTCGTGATTGACAATGGATCTACATCGGGGGACATTGCTGTTTTTTTTATTTATTTCTCATTGCCGGCCTCCTTTTCTTTTTTTTTTGTTTTACTGATGAGTCACCGGTTGTTAACCACTTGCTGCCCGCCCACCGTCAAATGATGGAGAAGCGGTGCAGCTCTCGTTCTGGGTGGATGTCTTGCGCACCCACGGGGGCACGCAGCATGGGGTTTGAGGCTACGCCATGTTGCTAGGACACCGTGCAACCCTGATCTCTGTGAAGAGCCGATGACATGGCTCTTTAACCATGTGGTCGGCTGTGTCCAATCACAGCCGGTCTCATGTAAATGCGGAAGTGCCAATAATCGTCTTTCATCACCTCACACTGACAGAGTGTGCAACGAGGAGAGCCAATCAGCGACATCTCCTCACAGGGGACACCCAGACAGGTAATCACCCGGACAGGTAATTAGGGCCCCCCCAGTGCCACAAATCAGTGCCCATCCGTGACACCAATCAGTCCCCATTAGTGATGCCAGTCAGTGCTGCCTTTCAGTGCCCATCAGTGCCTGCTCATCAATGCTCATTAGTGCCTCCCATCTGTGCCCATTAGTGCCGCCTATCCGTGACCATCAGTGCCACCTATCCGTGACCATCAGTGACGCCTATCCATGCCACCTATCAGTGCCCACCAGTGCTGCCTATTAGTGCCCATTGGCATCGGCGGTCTTCTTCTCCTCCTTGCTTCCGCCGTGCGTCTCCTCCCCTCCTCCTAGGCATCCAATAGGATTGCCTCTCCTTTCAGCCAATTGGGTGATGGATTTCAGACCCGCTTCCTGATTGGCCAGGAGGAGGATCAGTATTACAACAGTGAATATTTATGCGCTATTGCAACACACCTATTTTGAAGCCTATTAGAGTCTCTGGTTCCAATCAGGTGCTTCAAGAAAACACCCCCGCCACTGTAATTCATGCGCCCGGAGTCCTGCAAGGGGCCGGACGCATGGAAAAGGGGCAGCGGCATGGATAGGGGGCGGCGCCCGTGCAATAGACAAGGCTTTAGTCATTGCTTTGACTCATTTACCTATAAGTTTACAACTTGGGCTACTGAGGTCTGTAAACTGTTTGTTTGTTTTTTTTTGTTTTTTTTTTTAACAACAGGAGATTAGACAAAGAAAATAGGAACTCGAATATATTATAATTTATGTACAAAACATCTGCACACATAACATTCTAACTATTTTAGTGTACTGCACCCATGAATGTGTACATCTGGGCCCTGCTCAGTTCTACTAAAACCTCCCATTTTCCCTGTAGATCCAATATCCTAACATACATTTTTTCCCTTATAGGGGAAAATGGCCCCATTCATTACTTCACCACCAGTTGACTTTTAACCCCTTAGTGCCGGCACCTCCCAGCCCTTTAAGAGGTTTCAGATGCCGGGTGGCGGGCTTTTTGGTCATGTAACCACCATGATTGGCTGTCACAGTGGTCACATAATCCCAAGTAGCAATCGGGAGCTTTCCGTTACCTGCCAGCAACTGTGGTAGGGTGCACGCAATGTTTACATTTTGGTACGCATTTATGCAGCCTCTCTGCGTTAAGGCCTACCCGCCGAGAGGCTGCATATAGGCGAGTGGCCGGCGTGAAGAAGGTAAAAATTCTTAAAGGGACAGGCTTGGGAGGTCAGTTTCTATTAAAGTAGACAAGCCCCCAGAATTACATTTCCCAAGAGCCCTTTCCTTTCACACAGTAAGTGGGCAGCCTCTTCGGAGTCAAGGCAGCACCAATGTTTTACTGAAATACAAAATTGATCTATGCATGTGGAGTTGTACAGAGAGGGGTGGGGGATTGAAGCCAAGTTCCGGTATCCATACAATGCTGGTTAGGATTCCAGCGCATGTTGTCAGCCCAAACAGAAAGCAAGGAGTGCACAGGATTTCTAGCAGGTCAACAGGCATTTTCTGTACTTACATGTAAAGAGATATAACATGGGGAAATATGCATGTACTGCAGACAGGGCCGGACTTATCATTGGGCTTGACTGGGCTGAAGCCCATGGGCCCCGCCCCACCCAGATACATAGTCGAGTGTACTCGGCTCGGCTCCGCTCACAGTCACGTCCAGTCCCGCCCTATGATGGACATAACACAGGGACTAGGCGTGACTGTGAGCCGAGTCGAGTACACTCAGCTACTCTCGGCTCCGCTCGGGACTGCGAGAGGACCCGAGAGCCGCCGAGATACACAGGATTCTGTATCTCGGCTGCGCCATTTTTAAACTTCAAGACTGCAATGACAAGGCTGCAAATGACAAGGCTACACTGACAAGGCTGCAAATGACACTGGACAAGGCTGCATATGGATGGGCAAGGCTGCAGATGGACATAGATAAGGCTGCATTGATAGGCATTTAAATTACATTTTTCCTTAAAATTCCCTCCTAAACTTGGGGTGCGTGTTATACGCCGACGCGTGTTATCAGGGGTGGTGCAAGGGTTTTTGACACCCTAGGCAAAACCAAATTTTTCGGCCACCATTGGCTCCACCCCCTTTATACTGTCCGTGACAGAAGGCGGCGCTATACAGAAAGCATCGGCTCTGCTTCCTCTAGCGCTGGCTCCAGTGCTGCGCCTCTAATTACACTACCGGTCAGACTTAGTTGCATTGTGCAGCCTGCAGAGCAAGCAGACGTGGAGGGAAACCAGTGGCCGAGCGCCCCTAGGCAGCAGTTCGCCCAGTGGCGTCACTAGGGTTGGTGTCACCTGGTGCGGTAAAACATGGTGTCACCCCCCCCTCTTGCCTAGGCTGCCCTCACCCTGCAGGCAGCGCACGGTCACGGGGCGCACCCAAAACCAGCCCCTGTAAATTATAGTATAGGGTGCAGTGGCGGTGCGTGCATAGAGGGCGCAGGAGCGCCGCCCCCCCTCTCCTGCACCGCTCTATCACCAATAGATAGATTCATGCATTGCATGAATCTATCTATTGTCACCGCTGCCGCCCCCTATTCAGGTGTCCGGCCCCTGATCGGGCGCCGGGCATCTGAATTACAGTGGGGGGGGGGTGTTGCTGGAAGCGCCCCTATTAGAGCTGTAAGCTCTAATAGGGGACCTTATTAGAGCGGTGTGCTCTAATAGGCTTCCCTAAGTGTAAACAGCGGGCGCACGGCTGTGCGTTCGCTGATTACACAGTATTGTGTTAGGGAAGCGAATACATCGCTTCCCTAACACAGACCCGCCTCTCAGCCAATCAGGTTGCCAGGTCTGTTACCTGTCACCTGATTGGCTGAAGTCACAGGCGCTGTGATTGGACGCTAGGCGTCCAATCACCTAGCGTCCAATCACAGCAGAAGAAGACAGGAGGAGCGCGGGAGAAGACATCCGACGGAGACACCGCTCGTCGCCTGACGCCGTCACCAGCTGCACACCGGGACAAGGTAAGTGCAGAGGGCAGGCAGGGGGCACAGTGGCAGCACTTTAGGGGCACAGTGGCAGCACTTTAGGGGCACAGTGGCAGCACTTTAGGGGCACAGTGGCAGCACTTAAGGGGCACAGTGGCAGAACTTGGGGCACAATGGCAGCACTTAAGGGGCACAATGGCAGAACTTGGGGCACAATGGCAGCACTTAAGGGGCACAATGGCAGAACTTGGGGCACAATGGCAGCACTTAAGGGGCACAATGGCAGAACTTGGGGCACAATGGCAGCACTTAAGGGGCACAATGGCAGCACTTAAGGGGCACAATGGCAGCACTTAAGGGGCACAATGGCAGAACTTGGGGCACAATGGCAGCACTTAAGGGGCACAATGGCAGAACTTGGGGCACAATGGCAGCACTTGGGGCACAGTGGCAGCACTTGGGGCACAGTGGCAGCACTTAAGGGGCACAGTGGCAGAACTTGGGGCACAGTGGCAGAACTTGGGGCACAATGGCAGAACTTGGGGCACAGTGGCAGCACTTGGGGCACAGTGGCAGCGTTTGATGGGCACAGTGGCAGCGTTTGATGGGCACAGTGGCAGCGTTTGATGGGCACAGTGGCAGCGTTTAATGGGCACAGTGGCAGCGTTTAATGGGCACAGTGGCAGCGTTTAATGGGCACAGTGGCAGCGTTTGATGGCACAGTGAGGCTGTTTGTTTGCGCCCCCCCAAAAATTTTGAGCACCAGCCGCCACTGATAGGGTGGTATAGTGACAGGTTAGGATAGTATAGAGTTGTATAGTGGCAGGTTGGGGGTGGTATGGGGTAGGTTGGGGGTGGTACAGGGCAGGTTGGGGGTGGCACAGGGCAGGTTGGGGTGAAGCAGGTTAGGGTATGAGTGGTATAGGGGCAGGTTGGGGTGGTATGGGGTAGGTTGGATTGGTATATTGGCAGGTTGGGGGTGGTACAGGGCAGGTTGGGGGTGGCACAGGGCTGGTGGGGGTAATGCAGGTTAGGGTATGAGTTGTGTAGTGGCAGGTTGGGGTGGTTTTGGGCAGGTTGGGGGTGGTACTGGGCAGGTTGGGGGTGGCACGGGGCAGGTTGGGGTAATGCAGGTTAGGGTATGAGTGGTGTAGTGGCAGGTTGGGGTGGTATGGGGTAGGTTGGATTGGTATATTGGCAGGTTGGGGTGGTACCGGCAGTTTGGGGTAGTACAGGGCAGTTTGGGGTGGCACAGGGCAGGTTGGGGTGAAGCAGGTTAGGGTATGTGTGGTATAGGGGCAGGTTGGGGTGGTATGGGGTAGGTTGGATTGGTATATTGGCAGGTTGGGGGTGGTACAGGGCAGGTTGGGGGTGGCACAGGGCAGGTGGGGGGTAATGCAGGTTAGGGTATGAGTTGTGTAGTGGCAGGTTGGGGTGGTATAGGGCAGGTTGGGGGTGGTACAGGGCAGGTTGGGGGTGGTACAGGGCAGGTTGGGGGTGGCACGAGGCAGGTTGGGGTAATGCAGGTTAGGGTATGAGTGGTGTAGTGGCAGGTTGGGGTGGTATGGGGTAGGTTGGATTGGTATATTGGCAGGTTGGGGTGGTACGGGCAGTTTGGGGTGGCACAGGGCAGTTTGGGGTGGCACAGGGCAGTTTGGGGTGGCACAGGGCAGGTTGTGGGTGGTACAGGGCAGTTTGGGGGTGGCACAGGGCAGTTTGGGGGTGGCACAGGGCAGTTTGGGGGTGGCACAGGGCAGTTTGGGGGGCATAGGGCAGTTTGGGGTGACACAGGGCAGGTTGGGGGTGGTATAGGGCAGTTTGGGGGGCATAGGGCAGGTTGGGGGTGGCACATGGCAGGTTGGGGTGGTATAGGGCAGTTTGGGGTGGCACAGGGCAGATTGGGGGTGGCCTCTGAGTGCGCCCTAGGCGGCTGCCTAGTTTGCCTAGTGGTAGCACCGTCCCTGCGTGTTATACGCTGGCGTGTGATATATGCCGATAAATACGGTAATGTATAGAAGGTAGGGCCCGAAAGTGACTCAAGTCCAGGGGCCCCCACCACCCTAAGTCCTGCCCTGACTGCAGAGATATACTGATTATATATTTTTTTGGCCTTACATACTCTTTATTGTAGCTATTTATCAGAAAGCGGACTTTGCCCTTCCCAACTTTATCAAAAGTCTTGGCTGGAGATACACTGAGCAAGAAGATAGAGTTATCAATGAAAATGTAACCCTCCCAAAATATACACAAATTTTTCCATATCTTAAACTTAATTCTGCACATTTCTAGTAACAAATATAGTCAGGTGAATGGTAGGTGAGGCAAGAGCAATAGCCCTCAATTTTCAAAGAGAGACATAGACTTGTAATGGTCAGAGAGTCTTCTTATCCACAATGGAGATGAATATTAAGCCAGCTATAGATGGAGCGGAATCGCTTGATTCCTCCATCAACACAGTCAGTGTTGATGAGGAAAACCCTCCCACTGAGCTATTTTGTTCTCCCGGCGGGGGGAGCCCTCCTGGCCTGAGGAACACATAGCGATTATTGCTAGCGGCCATAGCTGCTGGCAAATATCGCATGAAAAATCCGACAGTTGTACCCAAGTTCATTGATCGATTAACATGGATACAATCAGCCTGCCCATACATGGTTCGAATCTCGTCCGACTTTAAAAGATTCAGGTATGTTAGTAGACAAGAACACCACCACTTCACAGTATTTATATATGCAAATGAAAGGAGGGCAATAAAATGGGACTTTAAGGGTATTAACGTTAAAGAAAAATTAAACAGTAAAAACTGATAATTTTTTATTATGTAATAAAAAAATTTATTTTTAAGATCACAGATCTAAAAACACACAGATTGTGTGTGTGATATATAGTACCATCAACGCCCCCTGCTGGCCGACCTATAACCACTGTGACAGTGCGAGGCCCTGCCACTGTGAAAATGGATATAGGAAGGACACAAGGTTCGCACTAATGCAAAGTGCAGGACTCAGAACTGTTTATTGGGAGGAAAAAAACTCTGGGGGTTATTTACAAAAGGCAAATACACTTTGCATTACAAGTGCAAACTACAAGTGCAAACTACAAGTGCAAAGTGCACTTGAAATTGCACTGAAAGTGCACTTGGAAGTACAGTCGCTGTAAATCTGAGGGGTAGATCTGAAATGAGGGGAAGCTCTGCTGATTTTATCATACAATCATGTGCAAGCTAAAATGCTGTTTTTTATTTCCCTTGCATGTCCCCCTCGGATCTACAGCGACTGCACTTCCAAGTGCAATTTCAAGTGCACTTTGCACTTGTAGTTTGCACTTGTAGTGCAAAGTGGATTTGCCTTTCGTAAATAACCCCGTCTGTTATCAGTTTTATCCAGGTTTTGTAATTCTTGATTAGGGCCTGGAGCTTAAAGTCTTCAAAGTGTTTTGAGTGAGACAAAGCCTTTAATCCTGCGTCCAGGTCTTTCTAGAGACCTGCAGGGTGTATGTGTGTGTACACACTCGTATAAGCCAGGAGCTGGCCATACCTTGGGACCCTTGTTTGGAGATAGGTTTGTGCTCTGGTTAGGAGAGGAGATTCTTTACCCAAAAGGACTGGGAAAATTTGGGATAACTAAGCGAGTCTGCAAGGCTGAGAGAACTCAGGCAACTAGCGAGCACAGGGGACTGGAGGGAATCTGTAAGCCCCTGTACACGCGGTCGGAAAATCCGACCACAAAATCCGTCAGATTTCTTCAGACGGACTTTGTCCGAAACTGGTGTTGCATACAAACGGTCGGACAAAGTTATCGGAAAATCCGATCATTCTGAACGTGATGACGTTGACGTTTTTCCGACCGTGTGTACGGGGCATAAGTCTTGGAAGAGTGAGAGAGCCCAGGGTGTCAGTAGAACCCTATTGAGGCCAGGAGTGGGTCTATGTAGCTGGGTGCTGCAGCATTAAAGGTTGAATGAGCCTGATAAGCCCATGGTGTGTTTTGCTGGAGAATGCCCTGCATGGACAACTTTGAACTTTCCTTTTGCTTGTTTAACTGGTTGCCGACCGCCCGTGTTCTGTCCAAGCACAGCGCGTGTGCAGTACGGAGGACAAGGAGACTCCAAAAGTCTCTGAAGAAGAACGGCGCCTGCGGCGGTGCAACCCCTACCATCTAAGTGGATATACGGTAGCACAAAGTAACAGGGCCCATCGCGGGCTCGCTTCGCTCGCCACGCTTCGCTCAGCTATTTTTTATTCTAACTCTCCACTTGGATGGTGGGGCTTGAACCTGGACTCACTGCGCAGGCGCTGTTCATATTCGGAAACCTTCGGCGTCTCCTTGTCCTCCGTACTGCGCAAGCAGTATTTGACACATCACCGGCTGTCAATTGACGGCCAGGCGGCGCAGCTCTCGTGGCAGGAGGGCGGGGGGGGGGCAAGTGCGCCGCCATGTTACTGGGGACTCGATGCGCATGCCCGGCGGCCGCGACGACCGCCAGGTACCTGCGATTAAACTGTCCTGTTGGGGGCTTTGGTGAAATATCAGGGGTCCCCTGATGTCTCAATTTTGAGAAAGAGAAAGGAAATGAGGACATTATCCATCTCCTTCTCAGATAAATGAATAGGAAGCGCTCAGAGGCTTTCTGCTCATTCACAAACTGAAGCATAGTAAACACAGTTTTCTATGCCTTGTTGATGAATTAACACAAGAGCAATCGGTACCAATCGCTCACTGTGTTCTTTTAGTAAAAGTAGGGGCCGGTAAATATTAAAATATTTACCGCCCCCTGCCCTCTATCCTGAAATGACCCTCCTGTGTGTTCTCAAAAAGGGTACACAGGGCGGCCCGGACAGCAGGGGGATGGGGGTGATCAGAGTAGTGAAAAGGTGGGAGGTGGGGTTGCAGATACTATAACCGATCGCCCTGCAGTGCAGCCAAAATAGAAAGAGAAGATGAGTGCAGCAGGGGGAGCCACAAGAGGATCAGCGTCAGCAATAAGGCTGGGAAATTGGCCCTCCTGCTCGGCAGGTGCCTGGGCCCCCCTTTTTGAACTGATGAGGCCCGGGCCCAGTACAGGAGGACTGGCTATATTGCCTTAACAGCAAACCTGTAGTCACCTATGGGGCTTTAATGATTTACCGATTTTCCTTGGAATATATGAAGATATTTATCAAATTACTTTCAGAATGATTGAGGTGTGTTGCTGGTCCAATTTTGCTCCTTCTGTTGCCCCCACCTTTTTTGGGATCTCATGGTTTCCCCACACAAGCATCTTATGTACAACAACCTATAATTACATTACTACTACAAAACCTGTGAGTTTATTTGTGCTTGAAGTCTTTATGCATACAAGCCAACATACCATTCAGTTTTTGTATGTCATAAATGATTTATGGTCCATATGAACCCCTCCTGAGGACACCCCCCCCCCATTCCCAACCTGAGGAGAGACCCCCATATATACCCCCTCTTGAGGACAGGCCCCCCATATAATGTATACCCCCCCTGAAGACAGACACTCCATATATACCCCTCCTGTGGGCAGACCCCCCCCCTATATACCCCCTCCTGAGGACAGACACTCCATATATACCCCTCCTGTGGGCAGACCCCCCCATATATACCCCCTCCTGAGTACAGACACCCCATATATACCCCCTCTTGAGGACAGACACCCTGTGTATGCCCCTCCTGAGGACAGATACCTCATATATACCACAGCTCCCCACTGCTGAAGAAACTATAAGCAAATCACATAAAGATATGGCCTTAACCATAACCAACGTGCCTATTTGCCTATCATCAAACAGACAAGAATGGATGACTGCACACGGATGACAGTAAAATACCAACCTCTTTATTGCGAAGGTCACAGCCCACAGAGAAGAGGCTAGGGTTAACGCGTTTCAAGCTACAATCGCTTAGTCATGTGTCTAACATCTGATTACTGTATGCCCACACTGAGACTTGGTGTGTGTTGCTTGGAATACTACGCCATGTATTAACAAATTAACCACTTCGCATCCCACCCATAGTCATATGACGCCCACAAGGTGGATCTCCCATCCTGGGTGGGCGTCATATGACGTCCTCCCATTCCTGGCCGCCTAGGGGGCGCTCGGGACCCAGTGCGCGTGCCCGGCGGCCGCGATGTCCGCCGGGCACCCGCGATTGCCCGTGAAAACAGCGGGACCATGCGGGACCGTGGAGCTGTGTGTGTAAACACACAGCTCCAGGTCCTGTCAGTGGAGAGAAGACCGATCATGTGATCCCAGTACGGAGGAACGCCGATCGGTCTCCTCCCCTTGTGAGTCCCCTCCCCCCACAGTTAGAATCACTACCTTAGGGAACACATTAACCCCTGCAGCGCCCCCTAGTGTTAACCCCTTCTCTGCCAGTCACATTTACACAGTAATCACTGCAATTTTATAGCAACGATCGCTGTTTTAATTTTGAATGGTCCCAAAAATGTGTCAAAAGTGTCCGAATTGTCCGCCGCAATGTCGCAGTCATGAAAAAAAATCGCAGATCGCCGATATTACTCGTAAAAAAAAAAAAAATGCAATAAATCTATCCCCTATTTTGTAGACGCTATAACTTACGCAAACCGATCTATATACGCTTATTGCGATTTTTTTAACAAAAATATGTAGAAGAATACGTATCGGCCTAAACTGAGTAAAAAACGTGTTTTTTTTTTCAAAATTGTCGCTCTTCTTTTGTTTATAGCGCAAAAACTAAAAACCGCAGAGGTGATCAAATACCACCAAAAGAAAGCTCTATTTGTGGGAAAAATAGGACGTCAATTTTGTTTGGGTGCAATGTCGCACGACTGCGCAATTGTTAGTTAAAGCGACGCAGTGCCGAATCGCAAAAAGTGCTCTGGTAAGGATTAAGAGTTAAGAGTGGTTATGGATCTGCTACCAGGGGGTGTTAATGGTACTATATGAGTATGCAGCAACCTGTGTGGTTTCAGATATGCAATTTTAATTTTTATACTATCTGTTATGTAATAAAAAATTATATTTTTAGCAGTTTGTACTGTTTATTATTTCTTGAGAGGTGACATTCTTATTAAAGACAAATTTTTGCCCTCTTTTCCTTTGCAACACTAGAGATGATCTTGGGCGTCATCCGAATTCATCTGTAGCCGAATTCTGAACTTCAGTTTTTTTTTTTTACACCAACTGTTCAATTATGATCAGTGATGCTTCTATTAGCACTTGTTTGGCAACTCCTCAGAAAACAGGTTTTATCTCCCCTTTTAACTACCAAGTAAAGTTCAGGTAGGGGCCGTAGGGCACAGTAGGAGTATCTTTGTAGATCGTATACATACATTTTTCTTGTACAGGTATTAGATGCACATGTTTTCCTATAGCCATGGTGTTGGCACTACTGACAAACAATCCGCCAAATCACCCCACTGCCAGACTTCATGCATCCTTTCCAGAGACAATGAACAGTCATTTGCAAGTTTGGTTTTTGTTGTTTTATTGGGGGGGGGGGGGGGGGGTACAACTTGGATAGGGATTGGGATATGGGATGCCCATAGAATCAATTATTGCCATCATATTTACAGATTTCAGTATATTTTGATCATAGTTAGAGCCTGAAGATTGAATGTGCACACTTGACTAAGTAGAAATCTTCTCCTACAGCTCCCTGCAGACTGTTACTCCCTCTGCATCTCCATGCAGACTATTGCTCCCTCTGCATCTCTATGCAGACAACTGTTCCTAATGCCCCATACACACGGTCGGATTTTCCGACAGAAAATGTCCTATCGGACAATGTTGTCGGAAATTCAGACCGTGTGTAGGCTCCATAGGACTTTTTCCGTCGGATTTTCCGACGGACAAGGTTTTATCTCCTGCTCTCAAATTTTCCGACCACAAAGTCCTATCGGACTTTTTCCGATCGTGTGTAGCGAATTCCGACGGACAAAGTGCCACGCATGCTCAGATCACATTACAAGACCAAAGCTATTGGCTACTAGCCTCTACGTAGTCCCGTCGTAGGCAACAAACATCACCACGTTCAGAATGATCGGATTTTCCGTCAACTTTGTATGCAACACCAGTGTCGGACAAAATCTGTCGGGAAAAATCCGATGGATTTTGTGGTCGGATTTTCCGACCGTGTGTACGGGGCATAAGAGCTTTCCATCTGTCACCGTGTGATGGACAGAAAAATCACCTTTGACCGTGTGAAATGGTCTAAATGTACTAATGGTCTTAGTTCTCTTCACCACCTGCCCAAACTTGCTTCCTCTTGCATAACTGGTTTGCTCCTGCACAACTTGTAATTACATTTAGGGTATAACACATCCTCTTCTAATGGGTATGACGAACTCACTCTGAATAACCCCCTCTACTGGTTCTGGTGATTCGCTGCTACTAGGCCTGAGGCCTGCAGAACCTCTCCCCGGAGGCCTAGTAGGTTAAAGTCTATCTTCTAAGAAATGGACTACTGCTCCCAGCCAGTCCAACTTGCAAACCATGTGCCAGCTGGCCACACTAATTTGACACACATCCCCACAGTCTCTTCTCTGATCCAGGACTCTTCACCATCCACCGTGTGCATGATAAAGACTCTGCTAGTGACCGTGTAGAAGCAGAGTTCCCTTATGCTGGTTTCACACCGGAGCGGTGCGGGCGGGCGGCGCGCCGGCAGTATTACCACGGTATCACTGCGGTGTCCCATTGATTTTAATGGGAGGTGGAGCGGTGCGGGCGGCGGCGGTAAAGCAGCGCTATATTTAGCGCTGCTTTACCGTCATTTTACCCGCGGTATGCCGAAAAAGGGTTAAAAACCCCCGCAAAGCGCCGGCAGTATTACCACGGTATCACTGCGGTGTCCCATTGATTTTAATGGGTAGGAGTGGTATAGGAGCGGTGAATACACCACTCCTTCACCGCTCCAAAGATGCTGCTAGCAGGACTTTTTTTACCGTCCTGCTAGCGCACCGCTCCAGTGTGAAAGCCCTCAGGGCTTTCACACTGGAGACACAACAACAGCTGTTTCAGGTCGGTTTGCAGGTGCTATTTTTTGCGCAATAGCGCCTGCAAACCGCCCCAGTGTGAAACCAGCCTTACAGAATCCCTGGCACCTCCAGCCATCCCCTGTGGTAACACTCACCGACCTTCCAGCCCTGAGTCCTTGATGAGGAACCTTCCCGGACCATGCGTTCCGACGGCTTCTCCTGCCCCTCTGCTCCAGGAGTTCTCTGCCACCGACAGTGTGGTGACAGAGACATTGCCAATGACCGTGTAGAGGCAATGTTCCCTCACAGTTCTCCCCGGGCCTCCTCCTGCAAACCCACACCCACCACCCCCCCCCAGATGGGGGTGTGCTCCTGCGGCTGTCTAGCACTCCATTCCTCACACCACCTAGTTGACTATTCCTCCCCAGCAGCATGTGACCTCAGCATATATAGGAGGCCTGCCCCCTGCCAATGCCAGTTAGGGATTGGTCAGGGCTCCCACATGTGCTGCCTGCCACTCCAGCTCTAGGCCCAGAACATTCTCCCTGGAAGCAGGGGAGGTGCCTCAGAACTGAAATGCAGGTGATCACACCCACTGTTACTCTGATCACTCCCAGCCCCCAGATCAAACAGACAGGCCTAGCTTGCAGCATAGGCCTGCCTAAATTTGCCTGTGCTGAACAAACCTAGTAAAATAACCCTTACTACATACCTCCCAACATTTTGAGATGGGAATCAGGGACACCTACTAACAAACGTATGTAGGCATAGGACACACCCCCTTAAAGGAGAATTAACCAAAAAAATGTAATCTACAAAGACTTTTTTTTACCACTACTATTCCTTTATATTGGCTTTTAAAATGTACAAATGCAGCAATTTAGAAATGGGATGAAAGGTTTAGCACTGGGAAACACTTTTTGAAAGATAAAAAGTGCATTTTATATACAACTATATTGATCGGACCAAAATGAGGGACAAATGAGGAGGAAAGAGGACAGAGGGACATTGCTCCAAATCAGGGACAGTCCCTTCGAAATCAGGGACAGTTGGGAGCTATGCTTACTAGCACCTACCTTCTGGTAGAGGGTGCTACATTATCAAGTTAAAAGAATCTCAAATACGCTTATTTACACAATATCACAATTTTATAGGCCAGGATTGAACCAATAAAACAAGAAAATGATCTATGGAAAAGTGATGATCATAGTACATGCATTCTGCCCAGGCATTGAAGAAGGTCTGCCTATAGGCACCAGTGATGGAAATCCCATCCCTGAGCGAAACTACAATGGTTTTGCTAAAGTTTATTAGATATTTTTCATGTTTACACATTTTTAAACAGTTTTTTTTATTTATATATATATATATATATATATATATATATATATATATATATATATATAAATAAAATTCTTGTGTATATAAACATTTAATAAATGATGATGGTTTCTAGAGTATGAAGTGTTAGCTGAATAGACAGAACAGTGCACACTCCTAACATGTTTCCCTTCTGTGATTGACTGAGCTTTCTGATAAGCGGAAGGTCACAGCTTTGATGACTTGTTCAGCTTCAGCTAAAGAGTTCTGTAAATATAGAGCTTCTCTCAGCAAAAGCCAGAATGAACTATGAGAATGAACCGCTATATTGCGGTTCAGTTATTGCGGTCCCGGTATATCGCGGTATTTTAATTAGGACCTGTTATTCTGATATTGTGGTAATATTTCGCCATTTTCGCAGTTATATACTCTATTTTTTACTGTACTGTACTGTTAAGACAATATTTTTGTGTTTTAAAAATCCTCTTGATCTCTCTCTCTATCTTTAATGTGTTTCTATTGCATAAAAGTGTGTTTAAAGACCTTTAAATGCTATTAAAAAATTAACAAAACATGCCTAGGGTGTATTTAAATAGGGTCTTTCTATTTCGCGGATTTTCACTTTTCGCGGGTGGGTCCGGAACATAACCCCAGCGATGGAGGGGGGTTTACTGTATAGCCAGGTATGTCAAAAAGAGACTACAGTGCCATCTGCTGGCTCAAAAACAAAACACAAAAATTAAAGCCCAATTGAACTTTTAGTTAAAGCGGAGCTCCACCCTATAGTGGAAATTCCCCTCATCTGAACCCTCCCACCCTCCGGTGCCACAATTGGCACCTTTCTGTATAATTCAGGTATCTGCACCCACTTCTGGGCATAGATAGCAGAGGAATCTGTGGGTATATACACCACTTCCTGTCATCCCCCCACTGTCTGCTGGAAAACACACGGATCCCAGAGACAGCAGGGACCATCCGTATTGCGCAGCGCGACTCGCGCATGCGCAGTGGGGAATCGGTAAGTGAAGCCGCAAGCTTCACTTCCTGATTCCCATACCGAAGATGGCGGCGGCAGCAGCACCCGAGAGCCGATCGATAGATCGGCTTCGGGTGCCGACACCGCTGGCGCGCTGGACAGGTAAGTGTCCATATATTTTAAAAGTCAGCAGCTGCAGTATTCGTAGCTGCTGACTTAAAAAAAAAAAAAAAAATGGCGGAACTCCGCTTTAAATCAGCTTAAATCAGCCCTTCTTGCTGGGTGCCAAATGTGACACCGGAGGGGGGGAGGGTTCCGAAAAGCGGAAGTTCCATTTTTGTGTGGCACTCCTCTTTAACTTGTTGCCGACCGCCCACTGTCAATTGACAGCGGAGCGGTGAGGCTCTTGTGGCGGGCCACCGCCATATGACGGCGCTAACTTTGCGGCCACTAGGGGGCATAGGGACACAGATCGGTCCCCTCCCCCAGTCAGTCCCCTCCCCCCACAGTTAGAATCACTCACATAGGGAACATAGGGATCACTCACATGCAGCGCCCCCCAGTGTTAACCCCTTCCCTGCCAGTCACATTTATACAGTAATAAATGCATTTTTATAGCACGGATCGCTGTATAAATGTGAATGGTCCCAAAAATGTGTCAAAAGTGTCCGATATGTCCGCCGCAAAATCGCAGTCACGATAAAAATCGCAGATCGCCGCCATTACTAGTAAAAAAAAATAATAATAATAAAAATGCTATAAATCTATCCCCTATTTTGTAGACGCTATAACTTTTGCGCAAACCAATCAATAAACGCTTATTGCGATTTTTTTTACCAAAAATATGTAGAAGAATAAGTATCGGCCTAAACTGAGGAAAAAATTTGTTTAAAAAAAAAATAAAAAAAAATTGGATATTTATTATAATAAAAAGTAAAAAATATTGCGTTTTTTCAAACTTGTCCCTCTTATTTTGTTTATAGCGCAAGAAATAAAAAACGCAGAGGTGATCAAATACCACCAAAATAAAGCTCTATCTGTGGGGAAAAAATTATAAAAATTTTCTTTGGGTACATCGTTGCATGACTGCGCAATTGTCATTCAAAATGCAACAGCGCTGAAAGCTGAAAAATGGCTTGGTCAGGAAGGAGGTGTTCGTACCTGGTAGGCAAGTGGTTAAGTAATTTTGAGATCTACAAGTCACAGAACATCGGTGTGATCAGCTGTTGATTTAACAATAATAATTTCTAAAAATAGTATTAAATAATAGAATGAATATTAAAACTTACTTCCTTAATGTGAAACTTGGGCTGGCTATTTTCTGCACAGATGCACAATTTTGGGTCAGGGCACAGGGGGTCTGTAGTACTGTTTAATTTCCTCCACATGCAGAGCTGCTCTGGGAAGCTGCTGATACATGTTTTGGCGTGCTGATCCCTGCCAGCTCTCCACTCTTATCCATCCCAGATGATGTCACACACAAGTGCCTGGGATGGACAGAAAATGAGGGCCAGCAGGGATCAGTGGAGAACAAGTAAGATTTGTAGGAGGACAGGTATGCTACAACATTCCATTCCTGCTGTCACGTACCTGGTCAGAGGCCAAAGTGCTGAGAGGGCTTCCCTTGCAACTTATTGCAGGGCACCCCTGAAGGTGGTAACAGGGAGTGCTATGCCCAAGGAAGCAGGGGTTGCCAGCTGTGACAGGCTGAGTGATAGGGTGATGTCTGCTGGATGGCGGCTGGGCAAGCGGGATGCACTGTTGGGCAGGAGTCCCTCAGACATACCAGATGAGAATTGGCTGAAGGGTCAGGAGCCAGGCCAGTTGTCATACACGGAATGTCAGCCAGGAGTAAGGCAGCAAGCAGAGTCAGGAGTAAGCCGAGGTCATACACTGGTAATCAGGCAGCAAGCAGAGTCAGGAGTAAGCCGAGGTCATACACTGGTAATCAGTAGACATGTGCAATTCGTTTCGTTTTTTTTTGTTTTTCGTTTTTTTTTTTTTCGTTTTTTTTCATTATTTTCGTTCGTTTTCGTACGAATGAACGAATCATTCGAATGGTACGAATCCGATTAACGAATCATTCGAATCGAACGAATCCGAAAAACAACGAAAATCCAAAAAAAACTAATTAGAAACAACGAAAGTACTAATGAAGAAAATCCGAAAAACGAAGAAAAAATTTGTACATTCGTAACTTTTTTTTTGTTGAATTGGCAATTTTTTGTGTGGGGCTGCTTAACGTGCTTCGAATGGATTGAACAAAAAAAATCGTACATTCGTAACTTTTTTTTCGATTTGTAACTTTTTTTTTTCGATTCGTAATTTTTTTTTTTTCGATTCGTAACTTTTTTTTTTTTTTTTCGATTCGTAATTTTCCGTGTCTCTTACAACGGCGTTGCTTAACGTGCTTCGAATGGATTGAACAAAAAAATTCGTACATTCGTAACTTTTTTTTTGATTCGTAACTTTTTTTTTTTGATTCGTAACTTTTTTTTTCGATTCGGAAATAATTAAAATGGAATAATAGCATACACATTACATAAAATTATGAATTATGCTCCGATTACGAATCTACGAATGTTACGAATGTATGAATAAATACGAATGTGTCCGAAAATTAAACGAATCAACGAAAAAAATAACTCTTACGAATGTACGAATCGTTACGAATACGAACACGGACGACTTACGAATGTACGAATCGTTATGGATCAACGGAAACGAAAAAAACGAAATGAAAATAAACGAATTTTTTTCGGAAACGAAAAAAACGAAACGAAAATAAACAAATTTTTTTGTTGTGCACATGTCTAGTAATCAGGCAGCAGCAGAGTCAAAGAGCAAGCCAAAGGTCATACATGTGTAGCAAGGTCTCTGGCCTTGTCCAGTCTAATGAGAACTTTCCAGGCCAAAGATAGCTGACATCCTTCTGTATGTGGTGGGTTGTGAGGCATAGTGGGTGCAACTGCACAAAGTGTCAGGGACATGGCCGTCGCAGGACTGGCCATGTCCCTCAAATCCAACATGAATGCCCACAGAGAGTTCAGATGCGTGCGCCGCGCATCAGCAATACGACGCGCGTGGCAGCTCGCAAGTGGCGTGACAGACGCTAGGCTTCAACTACCCTATTTAAACCAGCCATTAGAGACAGAACATTGCTGGATTACCTTAGCTTCCATTTGTTCCTTGTGGTTCCGTTTCCTGATCTGTGGACTACCCGTTATTGACCTCTCTTCCTGATATCCCGGTTTGACCTTTGGCTTGCATCTGGACTTTGCTTCTGTTCCTGTCTCCTGTGTATGACCCTGGCTTACCCCTGTTTTTACTCCGGACTGATTTATCCTGTATGACCTCTGGCCTGGCTCCTGGTTTCTCCTCTTACCAAGCACTGCAAGTACAGCTATTGCCACCAGCCTGCTACAGTCATCCCTCGGTGACCAGCTCATCTGACTACAAGCAAGCACCTGGCAAACCGTGCTTCTTTGAGCACCGCGCTCCCTGCTTCCAACTCCATGGGCGCGCAGTGCTTAGCCGCAAGAGGAGCCCTCTTAGCATCTGACACTTCTTGGATGTAAAAGAGGTTTTATTTGTCTTAACAGTCCTTTTTCCCCCAAAAATACCAGTGTATTTTTGGGGGAAGGAGGGTTAGGACCAGGACACCCTTAAGTAGTTGTAAATTCAATTGGCAGACTCTGAGACTTCAATAGGCGGACAGCCGTGCAGGGAAAGGCCCCAGCAAGGTGCCACATCTGCACATGCAGGAATGCTGTCTCCTAAGGCAACAGTCATTAACAGTTCCTAACTCAAACGTAACAGTTCCTTCAGCTTCACTACAACTGCCTCTTGTAGTTCTTCGACACTGAGCTCCCGGTCTCTCACTAGACCCACTGATTCACTGACTCTGAATACCCTGAGCTCCTCCAATCTTTACGGTGGTATTTCCCTCAAGCGTCATCCCCCGCTTCCTTGCTGGGTCCCTAGTTTGGCACTCCAGATACTTCTCAAGCTTCACCCCTGCTGACCAGCTCGGTCCCTAGCTTGACACACAAGGCTGCTCTGCAAGCGTCACCTTCGCTGATCGGTCTCCGCCTGAAGTTTCCCAATTCTCCACCGTGCCCGTTAGGTGAGAATGCTGCTCCGGTACTTGCTTCAGTTATTCACTGTGGTCCCTGGTAATAAGGTGGTTGGTCCCTTTGTGGTGACAGCGTCCCTTCTACCTCCGACCACTGACAGGTTCTCTGGTCGGCAACCCTGCGCTGCTCTCTTACTTCTGGATAGGCTGGATAGGCCCTCACACAGCCTAGCAGCACCTGAGTCCCCCCCCCCCCCCCCGGGACAGGCCCAATCTCCGGCCTAGCAGCCTGGGGCACACAACACATGTCCACCCAGATAGCCGTCCAGGTGGCACCTGACTCCACCCGACTATATAGGTTCTCCCAGCAGGCCATGGGATTCAAGAAAGCCCCTGCCCATTGGCTGAGATACCCCACATACCCATAACCTGACCTTGGGTTGCCCTTCTCATATCTAGTACCACCAAGTACCCGGCCACCTAGTGGTAGAAGAGGAAAGTGCAACAAGGCCAAACTTAGGGAGAAATCAATAGATCTATAAATTTGTGAGGAGCTCCCTGCCTAAACTACAGGGAGCTACACACGGATAAGCAGGCAGAAGCAGGGTCAATGGAGCAAGCCAAGGGTCAAGGCCAGGAATGGAGACAAGACAGGTCAAAGGCAAGCCGAGTCGGTAACAGAAAGCCCAATAATATCAATAACAGAAACACAGGAACACATTGGGTATCAATGTGCCCTGACAGTACTCACCGTCAGTGGGCATTGAATTCACCATTGGGCATACATTCACCACAATGGTGAACTGGGGCAGAAACCCTGAAGACTTCCCCGGTTGAGAACCTCTGCACTACAGGGGAACAGCTGCTGTAAAGTAGCACTTGCTAGAGGATGAAACCCGACCCTGACCATTTCTTAATTGCGCATCTGTTGGAAGTGAAAATGCGTTGCAGACTTGTATAGTTGTGCATCACAGGAACATGACTGGACTAGGTGAAGATCATGACCGTACCGCCCTGCCTCTCCACCTCTTCCAATCATAGAATGACTTGTATTCATTAAAAAAAATGGCAGAAGTGCTGAGCAAGCAACCCCCTGTTGTTACTTTGCAGAAGGGCAGCTGCTCAGCACTGGACCCAGAAGACAAGGTCACTGTAGTAGTGGTGACTACTTACATTCCCACATACAGTAGGACCATGGAGAACAAGTGTAGCCACCCTCTAGCAGAAATTTGGAGCACCACTGCAAAAAATGAGTTTGAGGGGCCTGAGAGCAATAGAAGACAGTTTTCAGATTTATAGCCCAATTCTAGAAAACTTGAAAATTATTCCTTTTAGAAATCTGTTTAGGTCTAAGGAACTTGTTAAAGTAGTTTTACTTACCCGATCCTCTGCGCTACTAGACTGGTTCCTAGTTAGCAGGAGCAGTTAGCTAGTTTGCCACTAGATGTCTCTGTTCCAAATATACTCTGGCATAGGGAAGTGGTAAATAGGTGTTAGACCACTTTTAGAGAAAACCTTCCTGTAGCGATGTCATGGGTGGAGTTAGTGCCCATATAAATGCCAAGATGGTAGGTACCTTGTGAGTTGAGGGATGGGAGCCAGACACACAACAGCTGTCCGGATGCTGCCGACTGCTGCCCAAGGGCCCTTAAAGTGGTTCTAAAAGCAGGAGTTTTTATTTTTTATTTTTTTTCTTAGTTTAAAGCATTCTGTGCATTAAGATAAAAAAAAAAAAAAAAAACTTCTGTATGCAGGGAGAGGTTCCAGAAGAGTTGGGAAAGGATAGGGACAGGCCATGCTTCCTGGACACCTCCCCAATTGGGCACAGACCGGACAGGCCGCATTGCGCCCTTTAAGACAGAGGCTGTCAGCACGCCCAAGACCTGCTTTGCGACGCATCGCTGTTGCATTCAGTAAGGCCCCTTTCACACTGGGGCGGGAGCCGTAGCGATGGTAAAGCAGCGCTATATTTAGCGCTGCTTTACCGTCATTTTAGCCGCGGTATTCGGCCGCTAGCGGTGCGGTTTTAACCCCCTCTAGCGGCCGAAAAAGGGTTAAAATCCACCGGGGCAGTGTAAAAGCCCGCGGGCTTTCACATTGGAGTGAATGGGGCCGGATTTTTTCAGGCGCTGTACAGGCGCTATTTTTATCGCTGTACCGCCTGAAAAACGCCCCAGTGTGAAAGGGGCCTAAGTGTTCCCGGGTAGGTGCTTTCCTGCCAGGCTTTTTGTGAATTGTTGAACTTTAACATTAAAGCGCTTCCAAAGGCAGAAGGTTTTGTTATCTTAATGCTTTCTTTGCGTTAAGATAAGAAATCTTCTGTGTGCAGCAGCCCCCCTCAGCCGCCCTAATACTTACCTGAGTCCGATCTCGATCCAGCAATGTTGCACAAGAGTCTTGGCTGTCCGGGAGTCTCTCTCCTCATTGGCTGAGACACATTGGTATTGGCTCCCACTGCTGTCACTCCTAAACCTTGTGGACAGCCTTCCCAGAAGAGTTGAAGCTGTTATAGCTGCAAAGGGTGGGCCAACTCAATATTGAACCCTACGGACTAAGACTGGGATGCCATTAAAGGCAGGTGTCCCAATACTTTTGGTAATATAGTGTATGACTGCCTGAGGCTAGCCTAACCCCCACCCATATTGGAGTCAAGTAAATGACTAGTTAGGATTGTTCTTTAAATGTTCCTTACCTGCCACAAAGGTCACACCTGGCCCATTCCAGCATCCAGGTCTATTCTGGCCTTGCAGCTTTCCATGTGATGCTGATGCTGTCTTCTGTGACGGGCTGTCTGCTCAGTGATGCTCCGTCTGCGCGGTCATCCCAGCTGGAAGAAAGCAGCGTACACTTATGGTTAATTACAAGCTGCCTCTTGCCAAGTCTGCAGTCAGCGTTTTCCTGGAACAAGCAAAGTGATTTGTGGGAGGTGGAGGGACAAGAAGAACTATCTCACGTACAGGCTGCTCCAAAGCTTTGCTGCCAACGGAGCTGGCTCCCGGACATTAGACCGAGGTTACCCCATAGAACGCCCCAGAGACCAGTAGACATGGGTCTGATTTACAGCCATGTTTGCAATTGTTTCTTTATTCAAGACAAACTTAGGTTTACATCTACCTCTGCACAGGAGGGGTACAGGCTGCATTCAGTATCGGCGTTCTGTTTCAAATGCCATTTTATGCAATTAACATACACTATATTGTCAAAAGTATTGGGACACTTGCCTTTACAGTCTAATGCCGCGTACACACGGTCGGAATTTCCGATGGAAACAGTCCGATGGGAGCTTTTCATCGGATTTTCCGACCTTGTGTATGCCCATCGGTCTTTTTCTGTCAGAATTTCCGACAGACTTTGGATTGAGAACCTGTTCTTAATTTTTCCGACGGAAAACCTTTCCGATCGTGTGTATGCAATTCCGACACACAAAATTCCGACGCATGCTCGGAAACAATTCGACGCATGCTCAGAAGCATTAAACTTCCCTTTTATAGTGCAGTCGAACATGTTGTATGCCGTGGTGTTATTGACTGTCGGAATTTGGTGTGACCGTGTGTAGGCAAGACAGTTTGAGCGGAATTCCGTCGGAATTCCGACGGGAAAACCATCAGAGCTTTTTCCGACGAGAATTCTGACCGTGTGTACGCGGCATTAGTCCGTAGGGTTCAATATTGAGTTGGCCCACCCTTTGCAGCTATAACAGCTTCAACTCTTTTGGAAAGGCCGTCCACAAGGTTTAGGAGTGTCTATGGAAATGTTTGACCATTCTTCCAGAAGTGCATTTGTGAGGTCAGGCAGTGATCTTGGGCTAGAAGGTCTGGCTCGCAGTCTCTGCTCTAATTGATCCCAAAGGTGTTCCATCGGGTTAAGGTCAGGACTCCGTGCAGGCCAGTCAGGTTCCTCCACCCCAAACTCACTCATCATGTCTTTATGGACCTTGATTTGTGCACTGGTCAAAATCATTTGGTGGAGGGGGGATTATGGTGTGGGGTTGTTTTTCAGGGGTTGGGCTTGGCCCCTTAGTTCCAGTGAAGGTAACTCTTAAGGCATCAGTATACCAAGACATTTTGGCCAATTTCATGTTCCCAACTTTGTGGGCACAGTTTGGGGATGGCCCCTTCCTGTTCCAACATGACTGCCCACCAGTGCACAAAGCAAGGTCCATAAAGACATGGATGAGCGAGTTTGGGGTGGAGGAACTTGACTGGCCTGCACAGAGTCCTGACCTCAACCCAATAGAACACCTTTGGGATGAATTAGAGTGGAGACTGCAAGCCAAGCCTTCTCATCCAACATCAGTGCCTGACCTCAAAACATGCGCTTCTGGTAGAATGGTCAAACATCCCCATAGACACACTCCTAAACCTTGTGGACAGACTTCCCAGAAGAGTTAAAGCTGTTATAGCTGAAGTTGAAGCTGTTTTATTAGGTACTTGTGAGGTCAGCACTTGGGGGATGCTCTCATCTATTTCCGGGAGCTGCGACGCGCACAGTGGCTATCCCCCACTCCCTCGATCTCCTTGTTCGCGGGGCTGGGGGCGTGCACTCACTGCGTGTCAACACCACGCACTACATGCCCGCACGACCAAAATCATTGCTGACGTCACGTTATGACGTGTTCATTTTCCATCTGTGTGCGCCACAAGGGAGGAATTAGGCGCCTACTTATGAGTGCTAAAGTAGAAAAGATGTAGCTGGATAGCCGCACTCCAAATTATTCAACTTTATTTCAAAAATGTAATAAAATCATAGCATCTAGGCTTGTGTACAGACTAACTGCACAGCCGCTGACATGTTTCGGTGTGAAACATGTCAGCGGCTGTGCAGTTAGTCTGTATACAAGCCTAGATGCTATGATTTTATTACATTTTTGAAATAAAGTTGAATAATTTGGAGTGCGGCTATCCAGCTACATCTTTTCTACTTCAGTTCCTGTTGCAAACAGAGCCGACACCCTGTGGGATTGTGGAGACAGCTGTTTTGGGAGAAGTCATTACCTTGGAGCGGTGATTCTTTGTATTTCTACTTATGAGTGCTAGTTGCTTGTACGTGACCGCCCTATTATTTCAATACCTATCATGTTTGTACATATTTTGGGTATACTGCTGGTTTCATCATTAATCATGTGTTACTATGTATATTATGCTATCAATTATATTTTTATGTGATTTACCAATCATGTTTTATCTTACTCTGTAAACATACTTATTGATTTATTATGATTACCATGCATTGCACTATGCTCAACTGTGTCATTAAAAATGATATCCTATTTATCTTATTGATTGATTCATTCTACCCTAGTGTGTTGTTTCATATAAAGTCCCAATACCCCCCTTTTCCCCATTTCCCCTTCTTCCCAGAAGCTGTTATAGCTGCAAAGGTTTGGCCAACTCAATATTGAACCCTACGGACTAAGATTGGGATGCCATTAAAGTTCATGTGATGTAATGGCAGGTGTCCCAATACTGTTGACAATATAGTGTACCTCCTTAGACCCATTGTGGTTGATTTACATCTCATACTTATGTAGCACTGACCCCCGAAGGAGCTGCTGGTTTTATTTGGGCTTACCGTTACCTCACCTACCTCACCTGCTGGCTTCTCCGTCTTGGGGATCCCGTGGAAAGTAACCCAAAGAATATTGAAACTGACACTGAATTCTCATTTGGGATTTTTATTTAGAAAATAGACAAAGTCTCTTGATAACGGGTAGAGGGTTAGGGGTGAGTTCAGGCAGCCCTCAAAATTTACACTCGCCTGCTTGCATTTTGCGAGTAAATTTTGAGGGCTGGCGAGGAAGGGCTGTCTGGGAGCGAGGGGGGGCGAGGGGGGGGCTGCATTGGTGGACACGGGTGAGGCTGCTTTGGTGGATCACGGGTGAGGCTGCGTTGGTGGACAAGGGTGAGGCTGCATTGGTGGACAAGGGTGAGGCTGCATTGGTGGACAAGTGTGAGGCTGCATTGGTGGACAAGGGTGAGGCTGCATTGGTGGACAAGGATGAGGCTGCATTGGTGGACAAGGGTGAGGCTGCATTGTTGAACAAGGGTGAGGCTGCATTGATGAGCATGGATAAAGTTGCTTAATTTGCATTAAACATTTAAGGGCAATTTCATGATATAATTTATGAGGCCGTGTTTAGAGGTGGAATAGGGGCGGGGCAGGGCAGGGGTTGGGTGGGGCAACTGGTGGCGAGTAACCCTTGAGGCCTGGCTAGTAGCTCAGGACTTGAAATTTTGAGCCCTGAGTTCAGGCACTTAAATTGCAGGGTGAAAGTATTAGACGAATCCAGAGGACAAAATGGTTCCACAGACCTGGATTCAACAACCCCCGGACAGACCTCTCTCACTAGGCCTAGCAGCCGGTGGGATGCTCGGTAAAGTCTCTGTCACAGACTTGTGAGTTACACTTGAGCGTTACTGAGGGATTTGGATGAATTTAAAGAACTAACATACGGTACCAGTTTCTCTCAGCCGATCCGGCGATACCATATGAGTGTTGATCCAGGTTGCGTCCTTCAACTGAGTCTCCAGGCTCCTTCAGAGAAACCAGCCTTGCACACAGTCTTCTCCTGAAAGAGTCTTCCCCTGGGGTACTTCAGTTGCTGGGCCTCTCCCTTCAGATGAGACGGAACCGGACCATCCCTGGATCAGTAGGCTCCGAAGATCGCTCAGGCCTGTCCCCTCAGTTGCGTTGCCTCGGGCTAGCCAGCCCCGAGACACAGGATACATAGTTCCGCAGCCCAGGCCAGGAGGGCCATGGGGCTGGGTCAGGAGGACCACCAGGACCAAACTGACAGAAAATAATCTCCCGCCACATGGACCCCCAGATTGCACAGCAGGAAAACACTCCCACTGGGCTGGTTCCGAGAGATAAATGGCATTCAATGCATCCAGCTAGACTGCGTTTCTACTCTTGCCAGCGGTGACAGTAGGGTTGCCACCTTTTCTTCAAGCCAAACCCGAACATTTTCACGGCGCACAGCAATTTTTTTGTAGTACACACTATAGGATTGTAAAATACCTTGGGTTACCCAAAAAGAGTAGTAATGAGGTGTGCTACGGTGGCTGTGGCCAAATTACAGTAACAGTTGGGGGGGACTTAAAGGGGCATGGTTAAATAAAACAAAAGCATTACCCATAACATATGATTCGAATAATAAAAGAAATGTCAGTGAAAATAGCCTACCTTAAAAGTGGACACTGTCAGCCAGTAGAGCAGTGGACGGTGTCAGTAGAGCAGTGGACGGTGTCAGTATGGCAGTGGACGGTGTCAGTAGAGCAGTGGACGGTGTCAGTAGGGCAGCAGACAGTGTCAGTAGGGCAGTGGATGGTGTCAGTAGGGCAGTGGATGGCGTCAGTAGGGAAGTGGACGGTGTCAGTAGGGAAGTGGACGGTGTCAGTAGGGCAGTGGACGGTGTCAGTGGAGCAGTGGACGGTGTCAGTGGAGCAGTGGATGTGTCAGTGGAGCAGTGGATGTGTCAGTGGAGCAGTGGATGTGTCAGTAGGGCAGCGGACGATGTCAGTAGAGCAGTGGACGGTGTCAGTAGGGCAGCGGCCGGTGTCAGTAGAGCAGTGGACGGTGTCAGTAGGGCAGAGGATGGTGTCAGTAGGGCAGCAGACGGTCTCAGTAGAGAAGCGGACAGTGTCAGTAGGGCAGCGGACGGTGTCAGTAGGGCAGCGGACGGTGTCAGTAGAGCAGCGGACGGTGTCAGTAGGGCAGTGGACGGTGTCACCCGGTGAGAACTGTATATATGGATGGTGTCTGGGGGGGGAGAACAGTATATATGGGGGGACTGTATATATGGATGGTGTATGGGGGGAGGGGGGCTGTATGTATGTATAGTGTATGGTGGGGGGAGGGGGGTTGTATATTGTATGGTGGGGGGAGGGGGGTTGTATATTGTATGGTGGGGGGAGGGGGGGTGTATATTGTATGGTGGGGGGAGGGGGGTTGTATATTGTATGGTGGGGGGAGGGGGGTTGTATATTGTATGGTGGGGGGGAGGGGGGTGTATATTGTATGGTGGGGGGAGGGGGGGTGTATATTGTATGGTGGGGGGAGAGGGGGGTGTATATTGTATGGTGGGGGGAGGGGGGTGTATAATGTATGGTGGGGAGAGGGGGGTTGTATATTGTATGGTGGGGAGAGGGGGGTTGTATATTGTATGGTGGGGGAGGGGGGTTGTATATTGTATGGTGGGGGGGAGGGGGGTTGTATATTGTATGGTGGGGGGAGGGGGGTTGTTTATTGTATGGTGGGGGGGGTGTATATTGTATGGTGGGGGGAGGGGGTGTATAATGTATGGTGGGGAGAGGGGAGTTGCGCTGCGGACACGAAATCGAGGCGACAGCCGCACTAATGACACAGGGAGCCACTTGGGTCTGAAGTGAATAATGTGCCCGGGTCTCAGGTGGTCAGAGACCCGGGCACATGTTTCAAAACCCGTACTGTCCGGGTGAATCCCGGACAGGTGGCAACCCTAGGTGACAGCGACACCTACAGTCAAGGAGAACCCATTGCAACCCAGCTGGACTGTTACTGAAACCAGAAATTTAGAGAAATTATCCTGAAGCCCAACTGTGGCTTCAGACAACTTAATTTTGCAAAAACAATAGTGCCAACTGTATGGCTGAATTTGCATTGCACAGACATTGCATGTGATGCAGTGCGAATCACATGCAATGTCTGTGTTCGCAATAGTGTGAAGATAACTGACTGAGGAAACATAGAATAAGTGGAGAGGGCCTAGCCAGGGCTAAACTAACTAGCAACAAACAGGAGGGAAGGACAGAAGATACCAAAATCACATTAGTAAACAAGTTGCAGCTGTCAGAAACCACCACTAGATGTCAGTATACTACAGCAAAAAATCATCACCATAGGCTTTTCAATACATCAAAGAAAAATACATTCACTTGCCACTTTATCAGGTACACCTTGCTAGTACCGGGTTGGACCTCCTTTTGCCTTCAGAACTGCCTTAATTCTTCATGGCATAAATTCAACAAGGTGTTGGAAACATTCCTCAGAGATTTTGGTCCATATTGAGGCTGCATTCACACTACAGAATTTTAAATCGCGGTCAGATGTGTCACAAATCTGCCCGCGATTATACAGCGCTGATGTGTGAATGACAAATTGTGGAACTCGCATTTGAGATGCCATTCATTTGAATGACACCTCAAATTGCAGTGTGGCTCTGCCGCGATTGTCACGTGATAAAACATGCTGCAAGTGCGTCAATCCGCATTGTGGGACGCATGTTGTCCAAAAAGAAGCTCCAGAACTTTTTTTGGGCGACATGCTTCCCGCGATGCGGATTGCCGGTGGCAGCACTCAGCCAATACAGAACTATAATAAGTCTCTGCATACAGACGGGTGAGCGCCAGTTCAGCGGAAATGTTGTCATTTTCTCCTGCCCAGGTGCAGCATACATCAGCATACATCCTTCCTAAGCCCCCGTACACACGGTCAGAAATTCCGACGGAAAATGTCCGATCGGACAATGTTGTCCGAAACTCCGCCCGTGTGTGGGCTCCATTGGACTTTTTCCATCTGAATTTCCGACAAAAAAAATTTGAGATCCTGCTCTCAAATTTTCCGACAACAAAATCCGATCGTGTATAGAGAATTCCGACGGACAAAGTGCCACGCATGCTCAGATCAAATTACGAGACCAAAGCTATTGGCTACTAGCCTCTACGTAGTTCCATCGTACGCAACGAACGTCACCACGTTCAGAATGATCGGATTTTCCAACAACTTTTTCCGACCGTGTGTATGCAACACCAGTGTTGGACAAAATCCGTTGGAAAAAATCAGACGGATTTTGTGGTCGGAATTTCCGACCGTGTGTACGGCGGCTTAGACATGAATGGCTGTGTGTAGCTATAGACACCACTACTATCATAAACAGCAATATAGCATGTAAGCATACAGTATGCGAGAGATGTTCTATGTTTTGCATATGCCTGTATGCATACCTCCCAACATTTTTAGATAGCAATGAGGGACACCTACTAACAAACGTATGTAGGCATAGGACACGCCCCCGTCACACCCCCTTAAAGGAGAATTGACCAAATAAAAGGTTAATTAAATCCACAAATGTTTTTTTTTACCACTACTATTCCTTTATATTGGCTTTTAAAATGTACAAATGCAGCAATTTAGAAATTGGATGAAAGGTTTAGCACTGGGAAACACTTTTTGAAAGATAAAAAGTGTGTTCTATATACAACTATATAGATCAGACCAAAATGAGGGACAAATGAGGAGGAAAGAGGGACAGAGGGACATTGCTCCAAATCAGGGACAGTCCGTCGAAATCCGTGACAGTTGGGAGCTATGCTGTATGTTATGTGAATGTTTATAGAAGCACCAGAATATACCCGAGTACAGCAGTCATTCATGTCTATAAGAAGCTGAATGCCGCACCTGGGTTTCCCGGACCAGAGGAAAAAGCCAACATTTATGCTGAACTGGTCAGTGAAAGAAAATCCTACAGAACAGGAATAGAGCAATTTTCCATTGGAGACACTAGTTCTGCTGACACCTCAGTATTCTCTAACTTTGGTGGGATTTCCTCTCACTTCCTGTTGTGAGTATGTGACAGGAAGTGAAGGGAATCTCTCACAAAAAAATAAAAACTCTCAAATAGTTTTGCCTTGAATCTTATCTTATAGTATAACTAAAGGCAAAACGTCTTATTTTTTTTTTAGTTTTGGATAGAGTAGACAGGGATTAAAAAGTTTTGTAGGGTTCTTCTGCTGTCTGTGCCCTGTTAGGGAGATTCACCCTCTCTATAGCCCCTTTCACACTGGGGCGGTTTGCAGGCGGTACAGCGCTAAAAAACGGCCCCATTCACTCCAGTGTGAAAGCTGGCGGGCTTTCACACTGGAGCGGTGCGCTAGCAGGACGGTAAAAAAAGTCCTGCTAGAAGCATATTTGGAGCGGTATAGGAGCGGTGTATTCACCGCTCCTATACCGCTCCTACCCATTGATTTCAATGGGACACCGCGGTAACACAGCGGCAATACCGCCGCAAAGCGCCACTACGGCGGCGCTTTGCGGGGGATTTTAACCCTTTTTCGGCCATTCGCGGGCGGTAAAACCGCCCCGCGAGCGGCCGAATACCGCGGCTAAAACGACGGTAAAGCAGCGCTAAATATAGCTCTGCTTTACCGTCGCCGCGGCTCCCGTCCCAGTGTGAAAGGGGCCTATGTGTCCCGTTTATATTATCATTGAAAGCAGTGGCAGCTGGTGGAAATTTTCTTTGGGGGGGGGGGTGGCAAACAGTATACCCCTCCGTTCGGTCAGTAGCACTTGCCCCATTACCAGCAGCCTCCCATTCTCCTGCTCTCCACGGTTCATCAGGGCGGCAGCTTCCATTTCCTCCCTCCTCCTCAGCGGCCAATTGGGAGTCGTCTCTTTTTGGCCAATCGGGAAAACAGGTCTCACACCCACTTCTGATTGACGGGTTGAGGGTCAGTGTTTCAACAGTGAAAATTCATTCGTTTTAACACACCTGGGTGGGCTCCATTCGCATTCTCTGCGACCCGAGCCCACCCTATTTTGAAGCTTATTAGAGCCTCTGGCACAATGCCTGCACCTCCAGGCATCATCCTGGTATTGATCTTTTCAGCCGGAAATACTTACTGGCAGGAGTGTTCTGAGTGGCTAATTAGCCACTGGACGCCCATCCCGCCGATGCCTCTCCCGAGCTCTCCGGTCCCATCACGGGATGGCGGCGATGGCGGCCCTCTACAGAGAGAGAAACTGACGTCGTTCCCCTCTCTCTGTAATCTCGGAAACCGGGAGCGACGAGTAGTTTGGTTTACCAGGCCACCAGCAACCGTGTAAGTACAGGGGGTCCCCGGGTTACAAACAAGATAGGGACTGTAGGGTTGTTTTTAAGTTGAATCTGTTAGTAAGTCGGAACAGGTACATTTTTTAAGTGTAGCTCCAGCCAAAAAAAATCAATTTTTAAGTTTAGATAACATAGAGAAGGGTTATCACCCCTGTAACATTTGTTTTGCTGTCTGTGCCCCTGTTCAGAAGATTTCACCTCACCTTTTGTCCCAATGACAATTGGATTTTGAAAATTTTGGGTTGTTAGGGAAGCATGGACTGGTGATAAAGCATCAGTGGAGACACCTTTTACGCATAATAACTCTTACAGGAGTGAATTTCCCTTCCTAGGGGTAGATTTCCTCTCACTTCCTGTTGTCTCCCTCCGTTTGTAAGTAGGAGTCGTTTGTAAGTCGGATGTTTGTAAGTCGATCAGACCGATCGAACTGTGTCTGATTGGCTACATGGGAGGCCAGAGGAGAGAGGAGGGGTCTAGAGACCCCAAATCTCTCCATAATGAGGACCTGTCACGGCCCATGCTCTCACAAGGAATGTTATTCATCATCTGTGATTGCAATAAAGTTAGTACAAAAAAAAGTGTAAGAAAAAATATTTTTGTATAAAATAAATGATAATAGAAAAAAAATTTCAAGCGCCCCGTCCCACCGTGCTCGCGCAAATGCGAACTCATGCGTTACTCCCACACACATATGTTAACGGCGATCGAACCACACATGTGAGGTATTGTTGTGATCATCAGAGTGAGAGCAATAATTCTAGCACCAGACTTCCTGTGCAACTCTAAACTGGTAACCTGTAAAGGCGTTTAAAGCGCCGCTTATGGAGAATTTTAACCACCGTAGTTTGCCGCCATTCCACGGGCAGATGCAACTTTAAAGCCTGACATAATAGGTATCTGTTTACCCCATCCGTAACATCATCTTTCACATTATACCAAAAAAACTGGGCTAACTTTAGTGTTTGTTTTTGTTTTGCTTTTTAATTTGTGAAAGTGTTTTTTTTTTTTTCCAACAAAATTGTGTTTGAAAAACCGCTGTGTGACATAAAAAATTGCAACACCCACCATTTTATTCTCTAGGGTCTCTGCCATAATATATATATATATATATATATATATATATATATATATATATATATATATGTATATGTGTGTGGCGGTTCTAAGTAATTTTCTAGCAAAAAAAAGGAGATTTTTACATGTATGAGCGAAGTGTCAGAAATGGCCCGGATGGCAAGTGGTTAACTATCACCATTATGTAGCCATGCCAGATTGTTGTCACTGTAGGCGGTAGGGCAAGCTTTTTTCAGTTTATTAGATATTGAAAGGTATGTGTTCCCTGACTATATTTTAGCATAGCTCCTCCCCACTTTCTAGCCTCGTATTTTTAAGGAGGGTGGAGGGTAGATGGTTGGACTACAACAAAATGGCTGCCCCTGTGCAGTCAGCGCTGTGCTCTAGTGATGGAGGCGCGCTGATGATGTCATTGGATGCGACGTGTTGTTGTGAGGCCAGCTGGAGAGGAAGACAACACTGCACGAGAGGTGAGGCTGGGGGGGATCCTCGGACTATAAGGGATCTCTCCAGACAAGCTGGGACTTGTGGTTCCTCTATTAGCTGAGGAGCTATAGAATGCTTGCATTGCAGTTTCTAGCCCCCACTCCCCTCTATAGTTATTTATTATTATTATTAGTCTATTATTTCACAGTGTGGGGGGATTCCAGGGACATCTGGGGGGGTCCTGTACTGCAATGGGAAGAATAGTGACATTTGCCTGCTGGATGGGGTCATCCAGCAGGAAGGGGCCCCGGGCTCCTAGGTGAAGGTCGGTTTCAGACAGTTATTTGTCATTGCGGAAAACTGGATCTGTGCGTTGCCCATGCGGGTTCTCTAAGGCCCAGGTCACACCTGCGCAATGTTTTGCGAGTTCGTCGCACTTGGGCTTCCCTACACTTGACAAAAGTGCCAAAGTAGTTCCTGCACCGGGTTTTTTTTTAGCAGTGAGCATCGTGCATGTGTGTAATGAGAATTTTTTTTTTTTTTTTTTTTTTTTCGTGACAAAACGCGTGCCTGCTAGCTGTGTTTGGGGAATCATTAAGAAATTATGGCGTTTTGGGGAAGATGCGCAAAAGTTTTGCGCACATTCCCGGAACACAAAGGTGTGAACGGAGCCTACGGGACCCTCAGCCTAGGTTCACACTGTAGCAGGTATGAAAATTGTGTAAGTCGCACACATTCCCTGACCCACATGCCGCTCTTTTGCACGCACACACACACACACGTGTGTGTGTCCCCTTAATTCTTAATGGCACCCCCATGCATTGGGAAATGCGGCGTGTTTTGGGTGTATGAGACTACATGGAGCTGCAGCATTATGGGATTCTGTGTGGTTGCGTTTTAAAAAAAAAAAGGGGGGGGTTATGGACGTTTTCTCTGCGTTTCCTGCAGACGTGCCACACAGGACCTGCTACAGTTTCAACCTGGGCTCACACCATGTGCGTTGATTAAGGATGAGCTCAGGCGTGTTTGCAACCCGCACGTGCAGAGCCTGCCAGGAAGTCGGCACTGCACAGCACTAATCACAGACAGTGTGACATGTCTCGATCTCTGCAACTGCGGATTGGCAAAATGTCTCACTGCCTGTGATTAGTGCTGTGCAGTGCCGACTTCCTGGCGGGCTCTGCACGTGCGGGTTGCGCACACGCCTGAGCTCTTCCCTAGCATTGATAAACACATTAAGGTTGCACGAATATAGTTACCGATAATGACCACTTCAATACTGGGCATTTAAACGCCTTCCTGCCCAGACCAATTTTCAGCGCTGTCACAATTTGAATGACAATTGCGCGGTCATACAACACTGTAGCCAAACTAAATTTGTATAATTTTGTTCCCACAAATAGAGATTTCTTTTTAGTGGTATTTGATCACCTCTAGGATTTTTATTTTCTGCTAAACAAATAAAATAAGGCCGAAAATGTTGAAAAAAAAAATGTTTTTTTTTTTTTTTTCAGTTTCAAAACTTTGTAAATAAGTAAGTTTTCTCCTTCACTGATGGGGCTGCACCGATGAGGTGGCACTGATGGGCAGCATTGCAGTGTAATGTATTGTACTGATGGATACCAATCAGTGCCAAACAATGCATGCCAATCAGTGATGCCCAGTGGGCACTGATTGGCATCCCTGGTGCTCTAGGGTGGCATACCTGGTGCTGGGGGTCCAGTGTGGGCATCCTCGGGGGGGGGGGGGGGGGGGCTGCGCTGATAATCGATCAGCACAGACCCCCACCCCCTCAGAGGATACTGACACACCGCAACAACGATCGCCGCTATGCGCGCCCCCGGGATGTGAGGTCAGGATTTTGAAACCACTTTGCCGCCGTCATTCTGCTATATGGCGGGCGGCAAGTGGTTAAGCATTTGCACAAGTACTCATGCAAATGCTCGGATACCTTTTACGGTGCAATCTGAGCTTATAAAAAGTGAATGGGCTCAAATCGCACTGCAAAGAATCGTATGATATTTGAACAGGAATGCGGTGCGTTTCTTGTGCGACTGACATGGGGCTTTCCCCTTTACTCCTGTGTGAAATCAGGCTTGTCATAGTGACTTCAGCCTGGGTTCACAGGAGCAGTACAGGAAACCAAATGCGATTTGGACAGGAATCACTCCACATTCTTGTTAAATTGCATGCGATTCTTTTGGATTTTGGACCACTCTTTCGCCAACTGCTCCAGGTCTCATATTGGAAGGGTTCCTTTTCCCAACTGCTTTTGAGATCTCTTCACAGGTGCTCTATGGGATTTAGATTTGGACTCATTGCTGGCCAGTTCAGTACTCTCCAGCGCTTTGTCTTAAACCATTTATTGGTGTTTTTTTGACGTTGCTTTGGGTCATTGTTCTGCTGTAAGACCCATGACCTCTGATGGAGACCTAACTTTCTGACACTGGGCCCTGCATTGCACCCCAGAATTCATTGAGTAGTCTTCAGATTTCATAATGCCATGCACACGGTCAAGACATCCAGTGCCTAAGAGCCCGTTCACACTACCGCGACTTGGGGGGCGACTTGTCAGAACACAAGTCGCCCCAAGTCGCTTGACATTAGAAATTACATGCAAGTGAATGAGAGCCGTCTTAATGAACGCTACTGAAGTCGCTCCGACTTCAGAAAAGGTTCCTGTACTACTTCAATCCGACTTCTAGGCGACTTGTACCCATTGATTTCAATGGAAGTTGCCTCCAAGTCAGATCCCCTGTCTTAACTGAAGCAACTTTCCAGGAAGTATAAATAGTTTTCTAGGCAAACCCCTCCCTCCCACAGAGCTGATTATTATGTGATTGGCCACTACCAAAGTCGCCTTGCCTGGGGACGACTTGAAGTTGTGTTGTAAATAACTCAAAGTCATGTCCAAGTCACCTCCAAGTTGCTTCCAAGTTGCCTTGCTAAGTCGTGCTGTAAGTCGTGTTGCCCCAGTGTGAACCGGCACTAAAGCAACCCCAAAACATCAGTGAACCTCCACCAGTGTGACTGTAAGGACTGTATTCTTTTTCTATAAAGGCCTACTTTTTGTTTCATCTGTCCACGGAACATTCTCCCAAAGGGATTTTGGCTTCCTTAGGTAATCTTTGGCAAACTCCAATCTGGCTTTATTATGTTTGTGTCAGCAATGGGGGTCTTCCTGGGTCTCCTAACTTCATTCAGATGGCGACATATATAGTTTCCCATCGCACACGTTCCTGGAATAGGCTCTTAAAGTGATTGTAAAGGCTTCTGTATATTTTTATTTCTTTTTCACTATAAAAATAACAAACATACTTACCTGCTCTGTGTAGTGGATTTGCACAGAGCATCCCAGATCCTCCTCTTCTCAGGTCCCTCTTCTGTGATCCTGGCCCCTCCCCCCACTCGCTGTTGTTTCTCGGGTTCGCCTAAGAAAAGATCCAGATCCATAATGTGTTTTATTGATGGATTCGATGTACAGCAGACCATCTGAGTGCCTCCTTTATTTGTCTATGTATTGTATACATTCATTAGCAGGTAAACTCATCAGAGAGAGGAGCTCACATGGTCTTCTGTATATCAGATTCATCAATGGATACATAGATTGATTGATTGTGGAGTGGAGGATGAACCACATCTGTGTGTTTGCAGAGCAGCATTGGAAGTCTTGTGACGTACTATCCTATGCTGCGGATTTTCTTGGAGTCAATGGTCAATGTGTGTGAACTATGTTTGGCCTAGGATAGGAAGGGGGAGAACTTGCATGCTGGCTTAGGGAAATAACCGGGATTGGGGAAAATCCAGCTTCATATACAGTGGTTTGTGTTCATTGTACATATTCATTCTTCTATGTGTATTTTATTTTAATTTTTTTAATTTCCATTTAGGAACCATGATGAACTCCTCTCAGGGCACGGTGGGTAGTGACCCCGTCATCCTTGCCACAGCCGGATATGACCACACTGTGCGATTTTGGCAAGCCCACAGTGGCATCTGTACCCGCACAGTGCAGCATCAAGACTCTGTATCCTTCCCAGTAGATTAAAGTGATTGTAAAGACTCTTTTTTTGTTTTTTTTTTTTTTATATAAATGCCAAACATGTTATACTTTCCTCCTCTGTGTGCAGTTGGTTTTGCACAGGGCAGCCCAGATCCTCCTCTTCACGGGTCCCTCTTTGCTCCTGGTCCCTCCCTCCTGTTGAGTGCCCCACAGCCAGCAGCTTCCTATGGGGGCACCCCTGCCGTGTCACAGCTCCCTGTGTCCATTCAGACATGGAGCCTCGACCCCCCCCCCCCCGCCCCTCTCTCCCCTGATTGGCTCCCACGGCAGTCAAAGTCAGTTTGCCAATGATGCCGCTGTTGTGTCTCAGCCAATCAGGAGGAGTGACCTGGATGGCTTAGAAACTCATGGACATCGCTGGAGAGAGTTGGGGCTCAGGTAAGTAATTAGTGGGTGCTGGGGAGGCTGCTACACACAGATGGCTTTTTATCTTAATGCATTAACATAAAAAACCTTCTGCCTCTACAACTCCTTTTAACTGTACAGAAAGAGAGCGGTAACTAGACTAAGGCCGACAATACACGGTTCGGAACTTGGCTGGTCCTGCAGGAATCGGCAGAGATTCTAAACATTAATGGGCAGGCTGAATGTACCAAGTTGATCGATCAACCAGCCTGCCGGCTTCTTTTATGATAATTGCTAGCGATAATCAGTGTCTTCTCCTGGCGGGGACAATTGCTCGGCAGGAGGGATTCCCCTGTCGGCGTTGTCTTTGTTGCTGCCAATTTGGTTGCGGGAAAGAAATCCGCACCATGTATGCCCTGCCTTAAACTCAAGTTTAATTTGTCCATTTTCATTTCTCTGGTTCCTCCTTTCCCTCCTCGTTAACATGCTAATTACATTTTTTTTTTTTTAAATGAGACCTTTCTGTTTTCATTATACCTTATTTTAGATCCAGTGATGTCATTACTGCATGTCTGTGCTTCCCTATGCAATGCAGGCAGATAATGGCTGGTGGGAGGGGCCGGCAGAGTGCTGTACATAGCTTTCTGAAAACCTCACAGCACCCCTGCCTCAGTACTGACACTTGCAAGGGGTTATGCAAATATCAAAATGTCTTGATGGGTGCATGTCAGTCTGGAGATTTGTAGGCAGGCTGTATTTGCGTGCAGAAAACACCCACGGGTGATGCTGAGTCTCCATGATTGATAGAATTGAAATCTAATGAATGAAAGGGAGTGGGTAAGGGACAGTCAGGAGGGAAGGAACTGGATGTCCTGCAGCCAAGAAATGAGGCCAGTTCTATCTCTATTGTTGCAGCTTCTAGTGCACACAGTGAGAAGCTCTAGTCCAGCGATGGTGAACCTTGGCACCCCAGATGTTTTGGAACTACATTTCCCATGGTGCTCAACTACACTGCAGAGTGCATGAGCACCATGGGAAATGTAGTTCCAAAACATCTGGGGTGCCAAGGTTCGCCAACACTGCTCTAGTCGCATACAGCCCCCTCTGTGAGCATGTGGAAGGAGTTTGACTCTTTCCTGGAGAAACTCTATAAAAGGAATCATTGGCCACATTAGAGGTCAAATGCCTCTTCTCCATTAATGTAGCTAATGAGTGGCATGGCCTAGCTTGCAGGATTTGTTCCTCCCAACCCACGTTACCACGTTTTTGCCCTCCTTGACTTCGATTCTTAGCAGGTGAATTCTCTGGAGGTGACCCCCGACCGGAGCATGATAGCAGCTGCAGGTAACCTCTTCTCGCTCTTCCTGGCTAGTTTTTTTCTTTTTCTGATTTTGTTTGTGTGAAATTTTGTAGCGTTTGTGGTAAAAAAAACACACATCCAAAATGTTAGTGTTACTAAACCCAGGACCCTGCATTCACTATATCTAGTCTCCCACAGAACATGGAAATGCAATTTTTTTATTTTATTTTAAGTAAATATAAACTGCTATATACATTTTCTCATTAGCAGTATTGTAACTTCTATCAGTTTCTGGTTAAAGCTTTTAACTGGAATTTTCATTCTCCTCTGATTGTCCTATGAGACTGCATGACTGTCTGGACAGTGCTGATCACATGCACTCTCCCAAGAGAAAAAAAATTCTAGCAATACCCACACAACTGAGCATATGCAGAGTGCCCCTAATGCTCTGTCCTATCATGAGATGAATTGGGGACTGTGGAAGAAGGGGAGGCTCAGAGAAGACGGGATCAAACAACCTTTTTACACAATGCGGAGGATTAACCCCTTGTGTTCCACAGTGAGTATAACAAGCATGCTTTACTGCACATACAGACTGATTTTACTGTTGTAGGTTTAGTAACACTTTAAGTGAACTTCTTTTTATATGCCCCCCACTTCCTTGGAAAGTTTTAGAAAAATTCTCCAGCAGAGCACGAAGTTAAACATACCTTTCCTCCAGCTTCCGTTGTGCAGGGGGTGACCTCTTCATCCTCCAACAAGGATAAGAATGGCGATCACTCTAAATCTCATAAAGATACCCTACAGCACAGTGCTGGGAGCATCATCTGTGCAAGATTTAGGCTATTTTGTTTTCCTGTAAGGAGGATGATGAGTGTATTATCTAAACTTTAAAAAAAAAAATCCTCTACAGATGATCATCTGTTCTCATTTGTCCAGGTCATTGTATATTTAATAGTAGTTATCCGCTAGCCTCCTATCAGCCGTCATATGGCTCTCGTTCTGGGAGGGCGTCATTTGACGTCCCTCCATTTAAACAGGGAATGCGCGCGCGATCATGTGCATGCATCCCTGTTCCTTCGGTGGCGGCGTGTCACGGAGACGCCGCTCGCCACGAGGAGGGTGAACAGCCATTGGGTATGGCTGTTTACCATGTGATTGGCCGTGATGAAGTCACGGCCGATCACAGGTGGCACCTCCTCACTTTGCACGGTGCATGTGCGCAATCACGTCGGTGGCGGCGTGTTCCTGGGAACACTGCTTGTCACCGATGCTGATAAATGGCCATTGGCCGGCGGCCGTTTACCACGTGATCGGCTGTGATCCTTTCACAGCCGATCACTAAATGTACACCAATCGCACTGATTCCCCCCCAATAAAGAGGACCGGGGAGATTGCGGTAACCTCTCGTTACCGCTTACAGTGTACACCAATCACACTGAGTACCTGTCACCAGGCCCATCAGAGTACCCGAGTACCTGTCACCAGGCCCATCAGAGCACCGAGTACCTATTTTCAGCCCATGCCTCATAGAATATACGTTGGGGTGTTTGCTCCTAGAAGGCCTGAAGGTACTACTTCAATGTTGGTCCTTTGTATGTGGCCAGGCTGTGTAAAAGTCTCACGTGTGGTATCGCCATACTCTGGAAGAGTAGCAGAATGTATTTTGGGGTGTAATGTGTGTGTGTGTGTGTGTGTGTGTGTGTGTGTGTGTGTGTGTGTTAACCTGATAATATGACATATCCGCTTGCTCAGCGGGGATCCGTGTTCATCCGATTCCCCCATAGGGGAGAGCGGAGATCTGACAGGGCGGTCCCTGCACAGTGTGCAGGGACCTCCCTGTCATCAGCGGGGAGCAGCGGATCTTCACGGGGCAGATCAATACGGATCCGTCCCTTGTGAAAGGGGCCTTAGTGTCTCAAGAAATGAGATTCACCTGATGTACTGAAGGCCTGATCAGATGTGATCAATTTTCAGTGATTGGCACCATAGTTTGTAGACTCCATAAAGCTACTTTCACACTGGAGCGGTGGGGGCACTGGCGGTAAAGCGGCGCTATATTTAGCGCCGCTTTACCGGCGTTTTAGCGGCGCATTGCGGCCGCTCGCGGGGTGTTTTTACCCCCTATAGCGGCGTTTTGCGGGCGGGTTCGGCGCGCTCCCCCATTGTTTTCAATAGGACCGGGCGCTATAGGAGCGGTAAATATACCGCTCCTATAGCGAGCCAAAGATGCGGCTTGCAGGACATTTTTGAGTGTCCTGCAAGCGCACCGCTTCAGTGTGAAAGCCCTCGGGCTTTCACACTGAAGGAACAGCAGCAGCTGTTTCGGGTCGGTTTGCAGGCGCTATTCTTAGCGCAATAGCGCTTGCAAACCGCCCCAGTGTGAAAGGGGCCTTACTTTCACAAAGACCAAATAATATACACTAATTTGGGTTATTTTTTTACCAAAGATATGTAGCCGTATAAATTTTGGCCAAAATTTATGAAGAAAAATACTAATTCGCTAAATTTTATGATGGCAAACAAAGAAAAAGGCTTTTTTTTTTTTTTTTTTTTTTTTTTTTTCACAAGAATTAGTCATTTTTTATTTATAGCACAAAAAATAAAAAAAACACTAGTGATTAAATACCACCAAAAGAAAGCTTATTTGTGTAAAATAAAAAAGGCTGCAAGTTTCTAATGGGTACAGTGAGAGCGCTGATAATTGGTCTGGGCAGGAAGGGGGTGTAAGTGCCCTGTATTGAGGTGGTTAATAACAGTTCACTGACCTTGTTCTGTGATGGTGATGACTTTTTCAAAGCTTATACATGCCACTTCCTCAGTTATAATGAATGTCTTGTAAATCAGTGGTCTCCAAACTGCGACACTAGGGCCAGATGCGGCCCCTTGCTTGTCTTTCTCTGGCCCATTCCATCCACTGACACCAACAATGGGGCATAATTCCTGTTGCTGACACCAACAATGGGGTACTGGTCCTTCCACTGTTTCCATCAAAATGGCACAATTCCTCCCTCCGACACCAACACTGGGGCACAATTACTTCCAATGACCTCAACAGTGGGACGCTATCAATAGCAGGAAAATAATTAAATGGAGAATAAGTAGTTAATAATAAGGCTGATTCAAGTAAATTTATAGGTTAATAAGGGTAAACAGATAAACAATTTAATAAAAAAAAGAAATACTTTTTTTTTTTTTTTTTTTTTTTTTTTTTTTTTCCCTTCACGGTTGCTTTAAACGGACTTTAATTTGATCTGTAAATGAATAAACGGATACAATGTTTCTTTGTATCTGTCTTTTTCAGCGCTACACAATGTTGCTAAACATTACCGGCTGCTCAAGTGAACTGCTCTGCACTTGCTACGTGAATCATAGAAATGCTGGATTAGGATCGTGTGGGGGGGTTGAATCGAGATTGTGATCTTTTAACGATTAATGACGCAGCTCTAGTTTCTATGTATGGATTGTTACCGACATGTGTTGACAAGAATACTTATTTTACTCGCTGTATATTTATCACTTCATTTGCCAAATAGGCTCCTAGCTGAAATGTGAAAAACTGGTGAAGTTTAACCATGCCCAAAAAAATGTTGCTTTAAAAGTCAGATGCTCTGAAATTAGACAGACACATTCCTGAATTTTGTATTTTTTTTTTTAGTTTGTAGAATAGGTCACTGACTTGTATGCCCTCTTTTAGGTTATCAGCACATCCGCATGTATGATCTCAACTCCAACAACCCGAACCCTGTTATCAACTATGACGGCGTCAGCAAGAACATCACATCGGTGGGTTTCCATGAGGACGGACGCTGGATGTACACAGGAGGAGAGGACTGCATGGCCCGGATCTGGGATCTGAGGTACTAAAATTAAAGAGTAAGGCCTCTTTTACACGGTGCGGATCCTATCCTGATTAGGAGGGGACCTGTGATATGATTCCCCTCTGCTGATCAAAGCAGAGTAGATGGATAACGCCTCTGTATCTGCAGACCGGATAGGCACAGACCCCGCTCTGCTCTATGGGTGGCCAGGAGTAATGAGACCCCACTGTCCATTTATACCTGGTTACCGCCAATCAGCTCATTCCAAATAGAAGAGGTCAGAGTCCTCTCCCAGGTTTTTTAATTTTTTTTTTGCAAAACTGATCAGACCCAGAGGTAGGCAGGTGTGAACAGACCAACCTGTCAATAGGGATGAATGGACCTTCTAATCGGGTTTGCCTGAAAAACTGACAGGTGGATCTGAAAGGGACTTGATTCTTCTTCTTTCTTCATGGAAGTGACTTTTTTTCATTATTAATCAGCTGATGCGCTTGCAGTGTCCTAATGTGGAAAGTTGCAGGGTCTGCATTCCTTTAGAAGTAACTAACCCTTAGTATCTCACCAAAAATCAATTTTTGTTGCAGAGGATTCCTAAAATCTGATGTCAGTCAGACATCTGAGGAAATCAGTGAGCCAATTGCATATCTGGGGGCTTTCCGTACACCAACAGTGGGCAGAACGCCTCCAGGTTGCCATATTGCATTGTATTTTACAGAAAATGACAGCGCTGCAAATTTAAAAAAAAAAAAAAAAAAAAACGCTTTTCAACATTCAATTCCAATATCGCTTGTCTAGCCGGTAGCAAAAACACATTAAATAACACAAAATAAAAGTATGACGTATGTAACGTGAATTATTTTTTGTGTAAATTGCACATTCCTTAGTTAAATACTGCATGAGCTATATTAACGTAAATACTCCTGCAATAATTAAAGTAAAACTATGGGCAAAACAGTCTTCCTCTTAGTCTTCGTCTTCGTCTTCGTCTTCGTCTTCGTCTTCTTTTTTTGGCATCTGTGTCCCATTGTGGTGAGGAAATCCCTGCAAATTGAGGGAAATTTCTGGGGACCCCCCAGGTCATCAAAGCCAGTGTCCCTATTGAAAGATTTCCCCTCTATTACTTTTCTGAGGACAACCCAAAATTTGGCTTTTACTTTTCACGTTCAATGATAATGGTCAACAGGATAAATGAAGGTTGAATCTCCTTAACGGGGGGCACAGACGGCAAAAAAAAGACTGAAAGGTGTTCTAATCTCTCTCCAAAACTAAAAAAAAAAATTTGCTTTTGGTTCTAGATTAACTCTTATGCCCCGTACACACGGTCGGACATTCCGACCACAAAATCCGTCTGATTTTTTTTTATTTATTTTTTTCCCAAACGGATTTTGTCAAACTTGTCTTGCATACACACACGGTCGGACAAAGTTGTCAGAAAATCTGATCATTCCGAACAAGGTGCCGTACGACGGGACTACGTAGCCAATAGCTTTTGTCTCCAAATTTTTGTCTGAGCATGCGTGGCACTTTGTGCGTCTAATTCTCTACACACGATCGGAAAAAGTCTGATCGGATTATGTTGTCAGAAAATCTGATCGTGTGTGGGCTCTAGCGGACTTTTTCCATCGGAATTTCCTAAAATCTTGGATTTTGTTGTCGGAAAATTTTAGATCCTGCTCTCATTTTTTCCGTCGGAAATTCCGATGGAAAAAGTCCGCTAGAGCCCACACACGATCGGATTTTCCGACAACATAATCCGATCAGACTTTTTCCATCTGAATATCCGACCGTATGTACGGGGCATTAGGCTGCATTCACACCTGGCCAATTTTCACTCAACAATCAAAATACCGTTCATTTTAATGGTACCTGAAAAGCGCCCTAAGCTCAAAATAAACATGAGATTCTTTGGGGCAGATTACAGACGTTTTTCTGCCTTTTACATTGGTGACCTGAACAAAATCACGGTAAAAAAAGCGTGGCTTTGAAACGCTCAGTTGTGAATTGCACCCACGGTTCGGTTTGAGTCTGGTGTGGAAGAGCTCGCGTGGCCTTCAGTGAGCCCCGACATCAACCCAACTGAACACCTTCAGGTTGAATTGGAATGACAATTGCTAGTCAGGTCTTCTCATCCAACATTATTACCTGACCTGAAAGTTCTGTGGAAAGCCTTCTCAAAGGTGTGGAAGGTTTTGTAGCCACATATAAAGGTGGGGTTGCTCCAAATTAAGGGCTTAACATTCACAACTTCCCTGCTAAAGTTCACTCATTCACCATGTCTTTGTGTAAAGAGAGTATCTTGGCAGTCAGCAAGGGTGCTTTTGTGGGACAGGGAACTGCAGTTGGGTGGGGGGTTAGCTCTAGAAACAATCCTGAAATTGAGGGGGGCCGGACCCTTTAACAAGAAATAAACAGAATGGGAGGCGTCAAAGGATTGGGGGTTTTGAGTCCTAGCAGGAATCTAGTGGTTTCTGTGCTTGTATTTTAATAGTTTAAAATGGGTAAAAGGTTCACTTTCTGTCAGAAGGGCATGGAGAAGAGGCTCCTGTAGCTAGCAAAGGATCTACTAGTATGTATCTTATTTTGTTCACCATTAGGCAGGACTTTTGCGTTTTTTAACTGTTTGCCGTCCACCCCATAGCAGTTTTACTGCTACAGTGTGGCAGCTGTGTGCCAGGTCACGTTTTCTTTGCTTCTTGCTTTTGAGTGAACTTCTCATTGGGCTGTACAGTCTCTTCTGGGATTCTGAATGATCTGAATTTTGTTCTGTGTATTACCCAAAGAGCTGCACCAATTCCCCACTTACATGTGCTGTCATTGTATTGTGCAGGTCCCGCAGCCTTCAGTGCCAGCGAATTTTCCAGGTGAACGCTCCAATCAACTGCGTTTTCCTCCATCCCAATCAGGTACTTGTATCCATTATCATACATTAGGACTTTTGGCAGGTAAAATATATATGTGTGTGTGTGTGTGTGTGTGTGTGTGTGTGTGTGTGTGTGTGTGTGTGTGAGTGAGCTATTCACCTGTGTGTTTAGCTTTACATATTGGGGATCAATTTATCCGGCCAAGCAAATATGGAACTACCACTATTTTATTCTTTAACCCCGTCACGCCTAAGGGTAGAACAAATGGCAACATCTAAGCGCAATTTTGACATGTTAGTAAAACTGTACATCTCATTACAACTACTTTGCGTCCAGGTGGATTATAAAGCTTGTTTCTTTTCAGGACAAATTGGGCATTCATTTGGTACCGCGTTTCCCCCAAAAATAAGCCTGGGTCTTGTATTTGGCAACAAAAGACCCAGTAGGGCTAATTTTCAGGGTAGGGCGTGTCATGTGCTGTCTTCTTTCCCCCATCTCCCTCCCTGCCTGTCTGGAATACCCAGTGGCCAGTGTAACTGAGTAAAAGTGGGTGTAAACTCTGCATGTTTCTGTAATCTATTTGTGATAAATACCTCCTTTATAGCACCGCCTGATCGGTCTTCCCCGCTCCGAGCACTGCAGAGGGGGGGGGGGGGGGCTTGAGATTCCTCCGCTCACAGCTGGCGGGGATCAGCTGATTGGTGCTTTCCATGGGCTGCCTGAGTTCTCTTCCCCACTCCGAGCACTGCAGGGGGGGCAAGATCCCCCACTGGGAGGAGAGCAGTGGGGGATTGGCTGAGCGCCATATAACAAAGGTATAGATTATAGAAACATACAGTACATTTTGGGATTTAACAACCACTTTAAACTAGGGCTTGTTTTCAGGCAAACTTAGTAGTAAATGGATATCTTCTGATTTGATTTTTTTTTTTTTTTTTTTTTTATCAAAAGAAAACTGACCTACAATGTAAAAATAAATTCTGCTTCTGATGATCATGGTGATACCACAAATGTGTGTGTTTTTCCCACCCTACCTAACACACACTGACACTAATTTTAACAATGCTTTTTTCAAATCCTGCCAAAAAATAGCCTGACCCTTGACCCAAACACTAACCCTGGCACTGACTTGGCTTAAACCTTGATCTAGCTATTTTTATTTATTTATTTTTCTCTGCAAGGAGAGCAAGAGATACAATACATCTCTCCCCTCCATTCACAGAGAGAAACACGGACTGGCTTCAGTGATTGATCACTGTGATAGCCAATCAGAGGCTATCACATCGATCAGGTGACTCAGAATTTCTGATTACCAATCGTTGGTACGGGACCCAGGGCTCTAGCTGAGACACCAATCTCTTTGCTGGGAGTCCATTGTGCAGCACCCACAAAGACAGATACACATATGCGGCCGCACTGAAAAAAGACCAGTCCCGTAGGGCTGCATATATGTGTACTGTCGGTGCGAAGGGGTTAAACCCTTGTTCTCAAAGCCAAGTTCTCTATTTACTTGCACTTAAAAACTTTAATGTTTTTCATGTACTCCATATCTAAAAGTTTGAATTACCCTTCTTGTAGTAATACACCTCAGACTGCACACCCTCTTATCTCCTCCATTTCCACCCAAAGGACTACGTCTCATCAGCACTTGCACAATGCAGGGCTGTCAGTCGTAGCAATGTAAACCCTGGGGGAGCACATGTGCTGCTGGGGCTCCATTGAGATAGTAGTAGGAGTCACTGCAAAAAAAGGAAGTGCTGTTCTAGAAAAAATATAAACAATTCTGAGCTGAATTAAGGGGACTAAAACCAGCTTGCATTATCAAACAAGCTATAAGTAGGTGTTGTTTATGTGATCACTTTTACCTTTCAGGTTTAATAACGCTTTAAACCACTGCTTTATTCCAGCGGGTGGGAAGGGCTGTCTGATCATGTGACCACTGTGATTGTCTGTCATTACTAGAAAGCAAGAGCTGTCTATGACAACTGTCACTGTGCTGGGCGCTCCCTCAGCACGCCCTCAGCACAAATCATGGAAGCATTAACGTCCACCCTCTTTGACACCACACACATGTGATGTGGGCAGCAAGAGGTTAGTTAATTTTATTTCTGAGTTAATTTTTTTTTTTTTTTTAATGGCCCAGTATGCTGAGGGTAGATGTTCTATGCACATGATGCTTTTTGAAGTCTAGATAAAAGTGTTCTTTAGACGCGGATAGGTCAGCTGCCTGTGGCTGGGAGTTGCACACCAGATAAGCCTGCAGACACAATGATACCTTGTTATGTGGGAGATTTTATGGTGTACAATGCCTCTTTGTATATGAACAGAAGAGAAGTGTATTACCTTCAGGCAGCTTCCCAGAAAGCCAACTCCTTGTGCTTTTTGTGCTGAAGCCTCATAGAGAATTAATACCATCATTTGTTGTGTACCGTGCTGTATATATCTTGTTTTCAGAAGAGAATAGGGGGTGTATGTTGTATTGTACAGGCCATTGTTTTATATGTATGTTGGCTCTTTAAGGAGTCATTTTTAAAGTGTAATTCCAGAATATATAATTTACCGGTAATATAATTTTTTATTTTTTTTATTTCAAATATAAGTTTATTGAAGGTCATACATATGACTTGCAACATATGCAACAATAAATCAATGTGGATTAACGTCTCGTATAAGAAATGATAAAAGGTATATCCAGTGTGGGTTTCTTCGTTTCATTTTGTTAGACCTAGAACGGAAAAAGTGACCACTAAGAACATCATTGGAACTCCAGCTATTTTTTAATAGCGCAGGGATTGATTGCCATCAAAACAGGAAGTAAGATGAAAAATCTCCAATGCGAAAACGGCAATAAAAAGTTGATGGTTCTAGCCTTTTCCCCGCTCTACTACTAAAAATATTTTTTACATTTCATCTGTGTGCTAGTGGAGATTTTTCCTCATTGTTAAAGTGATCAGGAAGTGGGGGAAATCTCTCGAATGGAACCCAACGCAGCAGTAAAATTCTGGCAACGGTTTAAAGTTTTCTACTCTATTAAAACTAAAGGTGTGTGTGTGTGTGTGGAAAGTGTGTGTGTGTGTGTGTGTGTGTGTGCGCGCGCGCTCTTAAGCTGCCTATAGATGGATCAAAATTATTATTTTTTTGATTCATCTATGGCTGTTCCCACCCGGCAGTGTCAATCCTAAAGCTCGCCGAACGGACAAGTTGGAAAATTTTCATTTGACGGCTGCAGTGTGGATCGGTGTATTCTGACAGCAAGGAATATAAAAGCAACGTTGAGAAGATTCCTCCATCCACTTCACATGTGTGGAAGGGTTAGGTCCGCTTTAATCCCAGAGTGTTTTTGGGAGAAAAAAGGAAGTAACACTTCGTTCCCTCCCTCCAGCCTGTAGCTGAATTGCAGGCTTATTATATATATATATATATATATATTTTTTTATTTGGGTACCTTCCTCAATCCTCACCTTGGTGAGGATAACATTGCCTTGTCCCACTCGCCAACCCACCTGCAACCTCCTGAGATGCATCACATAAGGCAGGAGGCTGCAGGACCAGTCTTCCTGTCCCATGCAATCTGGCATGTGCAGTGAGGAGCTAGCTGTGATTCATCAGGAAGTCAAAGCTGGCTTTCAAATACAAGAGGGCAGTGCTGGAGATCAGGGCCAGGGCCAGCTATGGGCAGCTGCCTTAGAGCGCCAAGAATGGGGGGGGGGGGGGGGAATCTGAATCCCCCAGCCGCTTGCTGGGGTTCAGATTTTTAATTATTTTTTTGTCTTACACCTATTGGGGCTGACAGTTGGCCTGGCAAGCAGCTGTGCTCCTTCTCTGTGTAGCTGAGCAATGTGCATGGAGCGAGGCACAGACAGCAGGGAGATTTATAGATAGATATATCTCCCACCCCCTCCTTCTATAGTGGATAACACAATCTCTGTTCTCAGCTGCACAAGGACTTGGAGAGGTAGGGGTGGAGAAACAGGACACTGATCTTCCCAATAAATTGCTGTTGTGGGGGTGCGTGTCTTGACCATTGGAGGACAAGCAGGCTGTTCTCTCGGCACAGCCAGAAAACTGACCATGGTGGGATGGATAGGTTCTCATGCCTAGTGTGGTCAGTTTGAAATAGTAATGCAGGCGGGGGCTGGCAGAATCACCAGGTATTTCACACAATAGAAGAAATGCAAAGAGAACAGGATACTTTAACACACTACAAGGTAAAACAGACGCGTATCAGGAATATGAAATGTTGGGGTAACTTTTATTTTTTTAATGGCAAAATGAAACCAGGATCATATGGAAAAAAATTCTGTCCAACAAAGGTATGCTCTTAGTTAGGGTTTAAAAAAAAAAAACCTGATAGGTTCGCATACAGATTTATAGTCGCAAATTGTCAATGTTATACAGTTTTGCTCAGAAGTTTACATACCCTGGCAGAATTTGATTTCTTGCCCATTTTTCAGAGAATATAAGTGATAACACAAACTTTTCTTTCACTCACGGTTAGCGTTTGGCTGAAGCCATTTATTATAAATCAACTGTGTTTATTCCTTTTTTTTTTAAATCTTTTAATGGCAACAAACTACCCAAAATGACCCTGATCAAAAGTTTACATACCCCAGTCCTTAAAGCGGAGCTGCACCCGCACAAAAAATATTAAGTCAGCAGCTACAAATAGTGCAGCTGCTGACTTTTAATAAATGGACACTTGCCTGTTCCTGGTTCCAGCGGTGTAGGCAGAATGTGACGAGACCGATCGTCTCTCGCTGCCCCGCCGCCATCCTCTGTCAGGGAATCAGGAAGTGAAGACGCAACGTCTTCACTGCCAGGTTCCCTACTGCGCATGCGCGAGTCGCGCTGCGCGCCTCTATTGGTCCCCGCTGTGTCCTGGGAACTGTTTCCCAGGACACAATGGGGCAGCTCCGGATAAGGGGCGGGGCAGCTATACAGAAGTGGGTGCAGATACCTGTATTATACAGGTATCTGCACCCCCTCCCACCTGAAAGGTGCCAATTGTAGCACCGGAGGGGGGGAGGAATCCGATAAGCGGAAGTTCCACTTTAGGGTGGAACTCCGCTTTAATACCATGTATTGCCCCCTTTTAACAACAATCTCAGCTTGAAGTATTTTGTGGTATTTGTGGATGAGGCTCTTTATCTTCTCAGATGGCAAAGCTGCCCATTCCTTTTGGCAAAAAGCCTCCAGTTCCTGTAAATTCTTGGGCTGTTTTGCATGAACGGCACGTTTGAGATCTCCCCAGAGTGGCTCAATGATATTGAGGTCAGGAGACTGAGATGGCCACTCCAGAACTTTCACTTTATTCTGCTGTAGCCAATGACAGGTCAACTTGGCCTTGTGTTTTGGATCATTGTCATGTTGGAATGTCCAAGTACGTCCCATGCACAGCTTCCTGGCTGATGACTGCAAATGTTCCTCCAGTATTTTTTGATAACATACTGCATTCATCTTGCCAACAATTTTGGCCAAATTTCCTGTGCCTTTTTTGTAGTGAAAACATGACCTGGGAGTTTCTGGTTCTTGATTGAGAGTTTGAACACTGCTGATTGGCATTCTCAATTCCTTGGTGGTGGTTCTTCTTCTTTCTACTTTCTTCTTCTTCTGGAAATCACAAATTCTGCCGGGGTATGTAAACTTATGAGCATAACTGTATTCTCCTTCTTCTTTTTTTTTTTTTTTTGTACATGTTGTTATTTTATAAGTATTAGGTCTTTTAGCTCTCACTATTTTTGTAATATTTGCTTTCTCTCTTCAGGCTGAACTCATTGTTGGAGATCAGAGCGGTGCCATCCACATATGGGACTTGAAAACTGACCAGAATGAACAGCTTATTCCTGAGGCTGACGCGGCTGTGAACGCCGTCCATATCGACCCCGATGCCAGTTACATGGCTGCCGTCAACGGCTCAGTGAGTATCTGCTAAGGACAAGTTTAAAGTATATTTAAAGACTAAGCTGTAAATATAAATGCCCTCTTACACAGTTGTCACCAGAACAGGTCCTACCACTCTGAGTCCCATGACAATGGTCACCAGGACCAGTATAGAGTAAATGCAAGGGTAATTTTGGAAGTTCCCCGGAGTTCAGCGTTAATTTAATAATAAAAAAAAAAAAAAGCGGCATTTCTGGTTGTAGGCTGCCACAAATTATATTTTTTTTGTAAAGCTGGCAAAAAAATAAACATGGCTTCCTTTTTGTATGAAGGCATTTTGTAGACTGGGTGTAGAGCTCTCCCTGAACTGTCATGTCTCTTGTGATTGGCTGACTGCTATTCTGTGCAGTGTGTGTGTGTTGTTTTTTTTTTTTTTTTTTTTTTTTTCCTTTCCTTCTCAGTAAGGCCTCGCTCACACCATGGTGCAGAGACATCAGTTATCAATATTCTGTGTCCTGTTCACACCACAACACTGGTCCCGTGCAGATTTTTTTTCTGCGCCGGAATCTGCAATGTATATGCAGTTTTCTGCACGGGAAAGAAACTGACATGACGTTAACATTGGTTTGAATAAGGCACATAACTGACGTGCATTAAAACTGAAGTAAATTGATGTCTCCAAGGGAAATCTGCTTAGTTTTTCCCATCAGTGCTCATGCACGTATGGTGTGAACAAGTCCTTTAAAAAGTGGAGGTTATGTGTTTTTGTAAAGGTTCGTAATTTAATTTTTTTCCATAAAAAATTCAAAATATGTTGTTACTTACCTGCTCTGTGCAAGGGTTTTGCACAGAGCAGCCCCGATCCGCCTATGCTCCTAACACCTCCCCTTCATTGGGTGCCCCCACGAAAAGCTGCTTTCCATGGAGGGCACCAAGTCCTGCTGCTGCATCCATTGACACAGACAGCAGGACTTGGCCCCCGCTCCTGTGTCGCCGGATTTGATTTTCAGCAGCGGGAGCCAATGGCTATCTGTCCAATGAGGAGCAAGACAGTGGCTGGGCTCGTGCACATCGCTGGATTGGGCTCAGGTAAGAAAAGGGGGGGGGGGGGGGGGTGGTCTGGGGGGAGCTGCAGCACAGAGTTTTTCACCTTAATGCATTAAAGTGAAAAACCTTAAGACTTTACAACCACTTTAAATTTTTATTCTTGATCCTCATTCATCACCATGTCTATAGTACTTGTTTGTTCAGAGTCATCGGAATGATATTTTCTCCAACTGTCATTTTACCAGCCCAGGTTTGCATCCATTGGCACTGCAAGGGTTAACTGCTTGTTTCTGTCTAGGGGACTTGGTAAAGCACTTTTAAGCTGGCCATAGACTGATTGAAATTCAGCTGGAATTTTGATCCATCTATGGGCAGACTGGTTGTACTGAAGTCAATCAATCGACTTCAGTACAACCAGCCTGTCCGTTTTTTTTTTTTTTCTCGCCCAATCACTGCTGGTTGCTATAGCCACAGTTAATCATTGTATTCTGCTGGTGGGGAAGGCTCCCTGCGGGCAGATCACAATAGTGCTGCGGGAGGGATTCCATAGGTTGACCATTAACCTAGTCAGTGTTGATGGGGGAATCGTATGAATGAATGAATGACTTGTATAGCGCTACCTATGCGAACTGAATCGCCTCAGGGCGCTTTTACCACTGGTGTACATCTGTGGTATAGTGCGGTCCTTGACCTGTGGGGTCCTCACACGCTTACAAACACATACAACATACTTGGCCAATTTTATCGACAGGATCTAATTAACCTACCAGCATGTCTTTGGAGTGTGGGAGGAAACCGGAGTACCCGGAGGAAACCCACGCAGGCACAGGGAGAACATGCAAACTCCAGGCAGAAGGCGTCGTGGTCAGGATTTGAACCAGCGACCCTATTACTGCTAGGTGAAAGTGCTAACCACTACACCACTGTGCTGCCTATATATGTGTATGGCCTGCCTTACTTACCTGATCCTCTGCTCCTGCAGACTCCTCTGCACTGCTAGACAGGTTTCTGCATCCTCTTCTCTGTGCTCCAGCAGTCTATAGTCCTCTGATGTCATCAAGACTGATGCAGGACCATATGCCTGCAATGAATGTGAGGAACAGTTCACCACAGGAACATGGAGGAGCGGAGGATCCGGTAAGTCAAACGGCTTTTAAGTTTAGATAGTAATGAGCAGTTAACCCTTGCAGTGCAGACTTTTAGGTTTTCTGGAGTTGGGCATTCAAGCACTTTGATGCATGTGCCCCTTTGTCTCTTATAAGTTTTATATAGGCGCACTGATAAACTTTCTCTTTCCCTACAGGGAAACTGCTTTGTTTGGAACTTGACAGGAGGCCTCGGAGAAGACCTGACACAACTTATCCCCAAAACCAAAATCCCGGCTCACAAGCGATGTGCACTGCGATGTAAATTCAGCCCCGACTCCACGTAAGTGTATAGTCAGCTGATGTAGAGAAAAGCCAGCCTGAACCTATGTCTGTACTATGGTAACTATACATCAATACCAGACCTTTCTGTACAGGACAACTCATCCTTTTATGCTTAATAAGGAGCTGTGGCAAAAAATCCATGAGAGCAAAGGACTAAAGCAATAGATGATTCAAATTTCTTTCCTTCCACCACAGGTGAAAGGAAAGAATTGCTTGATTTCCCCCATCAAAACAGTTTGTTTTTAAGGGAATGCCTCCCGAAGTGCTATTGTGTTTTGCCTGCAGGGGGGGCACAAGGAGCCTTTGTGGCTGGTAGAACACAATGATTACTGGTAGCGGCTTTAGCCTTTGGGAGTAGTTGAATGTACCCAAGTCAGTCTAGCGATCAACTTTGGTATAGCTGGCCTGTCAGATTTTTTTACAATCAGCTTGCCCATACATGGATCGAATCTTGGCTGTTCCCTGCTAAACTGGCCGAATTGAGATCCATGCATGGACAGCTTAAGCACCAGTATTGCCATTAGGTTCTCTGCAGCTAAACTACCCCATTGCTAACTTGCCGTGCTTTGTTCTGCGCTGTGTCTCAGTGTGGAGGCGACCATCCTAGTAGCGACTAGGCTTCACTTCCTCCTGTTAGAGCAGCACAACCCTGATGACTGGGGGGGAATAAACGAGAAGCAGCAGGAGAGGAAACGCAGATAGTGAGGAGATCCTTACACTGCTGGTCTCTCCATCGAGAACAGTGACAGAAGTAACAGGCATCATTTCAAGTGCTTCAGCAGTCCCCCAAAGGTAAATAACATACAAGAGGAAAGATTCTCAGTGTACTAAAATCAAATTCAAGCTTTTATTAAAGCAATAAAGTCCACACTCGCATTAATAAAGCAGAGCAGTTTCGCAAAGTTTCATAACCATCCGATCAGCTGGTGTCTCCTCGGTAATGGCGCTTTCGGCGTTCGTGGTGACATGCCTTCTGCTGGCCCAGCGCAATGCGTTTCGTCCTTGCAATCACCATCGGGGGAAGTGGCCACTGGTAAGGTACCTTATACGCACATTTGATATTACATTAGCGCTGCACATTTTTCCATATACCTTTGAAAATTTGGTGTCGAAGATCTAAATGCTGGCAGCCATTGGTTGCTGCTGCTGTCACTCAAAATCAGCTAGCCAATCAGTGGAGGGGGCGTGTGGCGGGCCAGGTGGGGGCTCCATGTCTGAATGGACACAGGGAGCTGTGACTCCGCTCGGCTGCCCCCCATAGCAAGCTGCTTGCTGTGGGAACACTGAACAAGAGGGAGGGGCCAGGATCACAGAAGAGGCACCTAAGAGGATGATCCAGGCTTTTCTGTGCAAATCCACTGCACGTTTAAGTATAACAGGTTTGTTATTTTTATAGGAAAAATACGAGACATTTTACAAATCACTTTAATAGGAGTGCAAGAAAACAAAAGGTACATGTACTGCAAATGCTGAGACTTGCCCCTAACTACATTTGGAAAACGGTAGGCTCTTCTCACACTCTTCTAGATGCTGAGCACATAATACAAGAAAATGATATTGGCCACATAGGCGCATGTTGAAAAATGTATGAAGACGGAAATGCATAAATGTGAATCCAGCCATAAAACGCAATTGAACGGGTGTTTTTTTTTGGGGGGAAAATGTTTTATTTGATCCAACACAGAAATTGGACACTTCAGTTGGGTACAACAAGTAACAGAGTTTTCAAGATAAATTTGCAAGCTGTAACAATGTCACATATAAAAAAAAATAGACAATGAACACCACTGCATTACGGAATATGTCGTCCTGTAATAGCCTGCTGTCAGTTCAATTACAACCATCCAAATGCATACACCACACTGAAACACAAACATACATAGGGAGGGAAGGGCCTGGGAATGGGAAGGGAGGAAAGGAAAAAAAAAAAGTGGGGGGAGGAAAGGTAATAGTTTTTGCAGTGCTACAGTGTCCACATCACAAAAGCAACAGGATAAGATACCCAAGAAGTGAAACTTTTTTTCACACATCTGCCAGTAAGGCATCAGTCTTGGCAACACATGAATAACGTTCACACAATGTATTAAACTAAAATTTAAAGTGCAAGGTGTTCAGGTTTTAAAATATGTATAGAAGGAACCTGACACTTTGCCCATTAGTGGCAAAGTGCCAGGTTCTCTTGATAGCCCACCTTCCCTACACTGCCCTGTTTGCCTGTCAAAGCGCTGTGTCTGATCCCTGTGTAAGCTTTGCATCAAAGCTTAAATAAGGTTAATGAATTTCTCCCCTTCTCCATCTGACATGCACCAAGCACTGCATCTTGGGAAGAAGGGGAAAAGGGCTCAGACTAAGGAATAGGGCGTCAGAACACGGCAAAGTTGAGAATCAGCAGAAGGGGAGAGCTTTTGAAGAGAGCATGTCACCTTCCTATTAAGCAATTTATTTATTTATTTATTTTTTGTCTGTCTTTCTGGCATCTTGTGGTTGTTAGAAAATAACACTATCACATGGAGAATGAGCTGGTTTCTGCAGTTGTTACCAGCAGGGCACAGGGGGGGGTTGCTATGCATCACTTCTGCCCATTGTGGTGTGCTGTAGAGTTCATGGACTGTCCCTTTTTTGCAGACTCCTGGCCACATGCTCAGCCGATCAGACCTGCAAGATCTGGAGGACCTCCAACTTCTCACTGATGACAGAGCTGAGTATAAAGAGTAATAACCCCGGAGAGACATCAAGAGGCTGGATGTGGGACTGTGCTTTTTCTGGGGACTCCCAGTACATTGTTACAGGTAACGATCTAATCTGCTTAAACTGGAACTGTCGTCAATAAAAAAAGCAAGCAGTACTGCAGAAGTCTTTTGTTTTTCTGAGCCCCCAAAACTTAGCTTTAAGTCAGCCATATAGAAACAATTGTTAGCATGACTGTGTGTGTGTGTGTGTGTGTGTATAGGCCATATACTTGTCTGGCCAAATTTTGATCCATCTATGGGCAGGCTGGTTGTTTTTGAAGTTGATCCATTGACTTTAGTACAACCAGCCTGTCCTGAGGTTTTTATTTTTATTTTATTTTTTCTTTTGCGATTTGGCTATACACGGCAGCAGTAATCTTTGCAGTCTGATGGCAGGGAGACCTCTCACTGTCATAAAACAATAATGGATGAGCCAGAAGCACCGCCGGGGCACCCCAGAAGAAGAGGATCGGGCTGCTCTATGCAAAACCCTTGCACAGAGCAGGTAAGTATAACATGTTTGTTTGAAAAAAAAAAAACCTTTACAAACCCTTTAAAGATAAGCTCACCTTTTTATTAAACAATTTTTTGTAAATGCACATTTCTTTGTAGATGCACTTTTTTTTTTAATTTTTTTTTTTTTTTTTTTTTTTTTTTTTTTTTTTTTTTTAATTTTTTCTATGAAGCCTGAGGAGCATTGTACCCGCAATCAACATATGGGTGCAATCTTAGGCTCCTGAAGACTCTCAGCATAGCGGTCTGCTCATACAGACAGGCAGTTATCTGGGAGCAGGAAGCTCAATGGACTAAGAGCGATCACCAGCGCTCTCGCAGCTCTTTGAGAACTACAAGCTGTCAGCCGCAATGGCTGTTGGTACGTGTAGGCATTCATTCACTGGAAACTGTGAATGAATGAATGATGCAACTGTATGGGCAGAGCCCCACACGATCGTTCTGTTTTCCAATTGTAACAGCATGGGGAGAAGATCTCCTGCCTGCTGTCGCACAGAGGGGGGAGAGGTTGCATATGCTGGAATATGTTGTATGTTCCACCCTAATTTTGGGTGAAACTTGTAACATGTTCCAAAGGTGAACTTATCCTTTAAGTGTGGCTATTGCATAATCTTTCACCTTTCGTCTTGCCATCCTACTGACATATATACTGGTTAAAGGGGTTGTAAAGTCGGAGTAGGATTACTGCCAGCCCTTCTGTTATATCATGGTATACTACACAGTGTAAATGTTTGATGAAAACGATGCGGCTAAAGTACTGTTATTATAGATGTATAGTAGCTTTGTAGCTATACTCCCTGGCCTAGTGCTGGTGTGTGTGTGTGTGTGTGTGTGTGTGTGTTGTATGTTGTGTCGCCTGAAATAGGGCTGACCTCAAACTTGGACTGTGTTTTTCTTTTGTTTTGGAAACTCAAAAGAATTTTCCAAAAATTAAAATGATGCCGCCAAACACTTTGTTTCAGATCACCTCTATGCGGTCATGTGACCGCCTGCCGCTCTCCTCCCCCGATCTATGGGCTACAGTGGGAGGGGCTTAGCGGACAGCACAGAGGTCACGTGACCTCCCGGCTAATGTCAGCGGGGGTGTCTCTGCCTTTTACCTCAGGGTAGGAGAGCAGCAGGAGGTCATGCGAGGCGATCTGAAAGAAGGTATTTAGCGGCATAATTTTAAACAAACATTTACACTGTGTAGTATACATTGGTTTAACAGAGGAGCTATTAGTAATCCTACTTTGACTTTACTGCCAGCTACTAATAGCGGCAGGAGCGGAGGGGTTGGGAGGAGATCGCTCACACACAGGAGCTGACAGGTAGGCAGGGAGGGGGAGAGAGGAGAGCAGTGGGATGACAGAGTTATGTATTCTGACCACAGTATTATGGATCGGCAGCCATGATTACCATGGTCCCTTTACATAGGGGGACACAGGAGCAGGCAGGATCAACCAGGTTTTTTTTTTTTTTTTTTTTTTTACAGCATAGAAGAGGACAGATTACATAACCTGCTTCAAAGAAACTGGACCTTCCTTCCTTCCCTTCCCTTCCTCCCCTTCCTCCCTCTCCTGAAAAGCAACTTTTTTTTTTTTTTTTTTTTTTGGTTTCATATTTTCTAGTAATTACAAATTTTAGTTTTAATATAAAATTTTCTGTTTCCTCCTGTAGCATCGTCCGATAACCTGGCTCGGCTGTGGTGTGTAGAGACCGGCGAGATCAAGAGAGAATACAGCGGGCACCAGAAAGCGGTGGTCTGTCTAGCATTTAATGACAGTGTGTTGGGCTGACACAAACTGATTACATGAGCCCCCTCAGCACAAGGTTTGGCTTTCAATCCACCCTGCTGGGTTACAGTCAGCCAAAGACTTTTTTTTATTCTGAAGTGGAGAAAAATGTCAGAACTCCAGTTGGGGAAGATGGCCCCAGTTGAACAGTTGGATCTTTGAAATGATTACACGGCAACCTGATTGAGTTATAGAGTGTCAGTCAGGAGAGGCATTTGGTATAATCTAGATTGTTGCTCTAAAGTAATTATAATAATGCAGTCTTATCTCCCAGGGATCAGTGTGTGCTTTGTTATTCATCTGAATTCTCACCCTGTCAGAGCAAGAATGTCAGGCTTAAAGCCCCCTTGGGGGCTGACTTGTCTCCCACCTAAGCCCATGGCTATTGACACTTTGGCCCCGTCGTACAAACTGGCAGAATGTTGGGAGACATTTACCGGTTCCAGAAAAAAAAACAGCCAACATTCTTCTGTCCGTGTGTGAGATGTGCATGCTGGCCGACTCCCGAGCAGCGCTCTTAGCCAATGGCAGAGAGCGCTGACCGGGGTGTTCTGGTGGGAGGGGCTGTCCCCCCCCTCCCCCCTCCTCGTCAGAACACAACAGCTCAGTTGGGGGGTGGGGGGGTGGGATGGAGATCGCTGGACTGATCTTGCATGGTTAGTACACTTTTTTTTATTTATTTTTTTCGACCTGAAAAACCTGCTGGGTGTGTACCCAGCAATCGTCCACACTGCTAGAGTTGCTGTTTTGTTACATAATAGTTTCCAGTTTCAGCACTGACCTCAGGAAGGCGAAAAAGGAGGACCTTACAGCCCGACACTGACAGGGAGAAAATTAAACGATAATCAAAACCAGTCTCTAGAGCGGAAAGGCTCTGCTATTATTATGATTCAGGAGTGGAGATTCAGATTGTTACAGATGCCGATTGCTGACTGGTTCTCTTTAAGTATACAGTGGGGACGGAAAGTATTCAGACCCCCTTAAATTCTTCACTCTTTGTTATATCGCAGCCATTTGCTAAAATCATTTAAGTTAATTTGTTTTCCTCAATGTACACACAGCACCCCATATTGACAGAGAAACACAGAATTGTTGAAATTTTTGCAGATTTATTAAGAAAAACTGAAACCTCACAAGTATTCAGACCCTTTGCTCAGTATTTAGTAGAAGCCCCTTTTGATCTAATACAGCCATGAGACTTTTTGGGAAAGATGCAACAAGTTTTTCACACCTGGATTTGGGGATCCTCTGCCATTCCTCCTTGCAGATCCTCTCCAGTTCTGTCAGGTTGGATGGTAAATGTTGGTGGACAGACATTTTTAGGTCTCTCCAGAGAAGTCAGGGCTCTGGCTGGGCCATTCAAGAACAGTCTCCTTCGTTATTTTAGCTGTGTGCTTAGGGTCATTATCTTGTTGGAAGGTAAACCTTCGGCCCAGTCTGAGGTCCTGAGCACTCTGGAGAAGGTTTTCGTCCAGGATATCCCTTTACTTGGCCGCATTCATCTTTCCCTCAATTGTCATCCTGTCAGCTGAAAAATGCCCCCACAGCATGATGCTGCCACCACCATGCTTCACTGTTGGGGCTGTATTGGACAGGTGATGAGCAGTGCCTGGTGTTCTCCACCCATACCGCTTCTAATTAAGGCCAAAAAGTTCTATCTTGGTCTCATCAGACCAGAGAAACTTATTTCTCACCATCTTGGAGTCCTTCAGGTGTTTTTTTTTATTTTTCTTTTTTAGCAAACTCCATGCGGGCTTTCATATGTCTTGCACTGAGGAGAGGCTTCCGTCTGGCCACTCTGCCATAAAGCCCCGACTGGTGGAGGGCTGCAGTGATGGTTGACTTTCAACAACTTTCTCCCGACTGGAGCTCAGCCACAGTGATCTTTGGGTTCTTCTTTACCTCTCTCACCAAGGCTCTTCTCCCCCGATAGCTCAGTTTGGCCGGACGGCCAGCTCTAGGAAGGGTTCTGGTCGTCCCAAACGTCTTCCATTTAAGGATTATGGAGGCCACTGTGCTCTTAGGAACCTTAAGTGCAGCAGAATTTTTTTTTATTTTTTTGTAATCTGTGCCTTGCCACAGTTCTGTCTCTGAGCTCTTCAGGCAGTTCCTTTTGAGCTGATGATTCGCTCTGACATGCACTGTGAGCTGTAAGGTCTTATATAGACAGGTGAATGGCTTTCCTAATCAAGTCCAATCAGTATAATCAAACACAGCTGGACTCGAAGGTGTAGTCATTACCTGAGTTAAAGATATGAGTATCACAGTAAAGGGTCTGAATACTTAGGACCATGTGATATTTCAGTTTTTTCTTTTTTAATAAATCTGCAAAAATGTCAACAATTCTGTGTTTTTCTGTCAATATGGGGTGCTGTGTGTACATTAATGAGGGAAAAAAAATTAACTTAAATGATTTTAGAAAATGGCTGCAATATAACAGAGTGAAAAATGTAAGGGGGTCTGAATACTTTCCGTCCTCACTGTACATTCTTGGTAAAACCATGCCATATGTAAAATAAGTTGGCATAATTTCTTTAGCGACACATTTTCTGTTGAACCTTTATAAATTGTGAAACATCTATTCAACTAAAGCAGTATTTAATATTGTGGTTTTGTTATCTACTGGAGAATGCGGTATACTTTTTCTTATGTTTTAAAGGGTAACTCCACTTTCGTGGGGGAAAAAAAGGGGCAAATAAAGAAAACAAATTATAGCGTATACAATTGCGACACAAGTTATATTGTTGTTCAAAATTACCTTTTCTTTTTCTATCTGCAGCTCTGTAATTTTTTGTAAAATGCAATATGGCTACCTGGAGGTGTTCTGTATACAGAATGCCCCCCCCCCCCCAAACATAATTTCCTGCTTGTGTGATTGGCTCACTGATTTTTTTCCCAAAGGTATGCACTAAGATGCAAGTCAGACTTTGGGCATCCCCTGCAACACAAAAGTCATTTTTGGTGAGATACTCCCAATAGGAAATCATGTTTAAAGGGATGCAGACCCTACCACTTTCCTTATTAGTGCCTTGCAGGTGAAGCAGCTGGTTGATGATTAAGAAACCACTCCCATTAGATTACGTTGCCACATGGACACAGACAGACACACAGGGATTTCTTCAGAATAACAAAAGGTCGGAATCTGCAACAAAGTTTATTTATAGATCACCCAGTGGGGAATGTTTATTTTTTTTCTCAACAAAAGTGGAGTTGCTTTTTAATGGAATTCATTGACAAATCTTGATTATTGTGGCCAGTATTGAAGGCATAGACATCGACAGAATACTCATGAATATAATTATATGACTTTTTTTAAATTCAAATGGGGTGCTGTGTGTTTTATTTTTTGGGGTCCCAGAGCTGCAGAAAATGGCTTCTTTTTCTATCCTCTGAAGAAGGTCATCTGACATCGCCCCCATTGTCACTGCTCTTGCACGCCCGTGGTCGTGCCGTGTTCCTAGGACACGGTGCAACCCCAAATCTGGTTAAAGAGCCGATGCCTTGGCTCTTTAACCATGTGATCGGCTGTATCCAATCACAGCTGATCACATGTTAACACGAAGTGGATTTTTTTTTTTTTTCCCACCTCTCCTCGCCTCACTGACGGAGTGTGAGGCAAGGAGATTTTCCTTGCGGCAGAGACTGGATAGGTAATCGGGCACTGATTATCAATGTAGTGACACCAATCAATGCCTGTCAGTGCCACCTATCCGTACTGCCTATTAGTGTCGCCTATCATATATTAGTAGCGGCTCGACATCAGTGAAAGCGAAAAATGATGCTGGGTGTGACATAACATGTTCCGAAAGGTGAACTTATCCTTTTTAAGCCCCTTTGACACTGGCGCAGTCCAGAATCTCTGCTGAGGAGGCGGATGACAGGTCTGTGTCTACTCTGCTGATGCAGAGTGAACACACACAGCCCGTGTCCTCTATGGGCTGTCAGTTGGAAATGGACCACCTGTCCATTTCCATTTGTACGATCCACCAGACTGATGGAACAGATCACCACACGTCTGTTAGCGGAAGGGATCGAATCGGTTGTCGCCGGGTGTCAACGGACCCGTATGACATCCACTGCCCTATAGAGAGCAATGGATGGTCTGATCAGGTCTGCCTGAAAAACTGACAGGCAGACCCAATTGGTCTGTCCGTGTGAAAGGGCCCAACTTCATTGAATGGCTACATGTCGTCTCAAAAAACCTGAAACTGAATCGCTTTGTCCCCTATGTTAGCGACACTATTAAGATATTTGTTGCGATCATATCGCCTCTTAAACTTATTTTCACTGGAGAAGAGATGCTTTAATGATTGTAGACGTTCCTCGTAATGGAGATCCTCCAGCCCCCTTATTAGCTTTCTAGCCCTTCTGTAGAATCTCTCCAGTTCCAGCACATCCTTCCTGAGGACCGGTGACCAGAACTGGACAGCATACTCAGGATGTGGCCTCATTAAACCTATAGCTCTGCTTTCAGCAATGCCTATACAGGAGAAAAAATAATTATTGGATCCCCTGACGATTTTGTAAGTTTGCCCACTTACAAAGTAATTAAGGGTCTATAATTTTTATCATAGGTGTATTTTAAATGATAGCGACAAAATACCAACCAAAAATCCAGAAACGAGTCAGCCTGTACCTTTTTAGCAGAGAAACAGTGCCAAAGCATCCTGTTTCCACCTCTATGCTTGACTGTAGGGATGGTGTTCGTACGGTTATTGTCAGCATTTTTTTTATTTGTCCAAACATGGTGAGTCGAGTTAACGCAAAAGAGCTCAATTGTGGTCTCATCGGACCACAGCACATTCTCCCAATCCTTGTCTGAATCATTTAGATGTTTACTGGTATGACTGTACATGTGCCTTTTTAAGGAGGGAGTCTCTCCATGTTTGGCGGAAGAAAGGTGCTGATTGAAAAATCTTGGATGTTTTTTTCTGATGGAATTTCGCTCAAGCTTGGCTTGCATACACACAGTCACACAAAAGTTTGCTGAACTTTCGACCACCAAGAACGCGGTGACGTGCAACACTACGACCAGCTAAGAAAATTAAGTTCAATGTTTCCGAGCATGCGTCAAATTGTTTCCGCGCATGTGTAGGAACTTTGCACGTCGGAATTGGTACAGATGATCGGAATTTCCGATCGAAAAAAATTGAGAACATGCACTCAATCTTTTGCTGGTTGGAATTCGGCCAGCAAAAGTCCTATGGAGCATACACACGGTTGCATTTTTCGTACCAAAAGCTGTGTGTATGGGGCATTAGAACACCATCCCTACAGTCAAGCACGGAGGTGGAAACATGATGCTTTGGGGCTGTTTCTCTGCTAAAGGTACAGACAGACTTTGCTGCATTGAGGGGCCAATGGATAGGGCCATGTATTGTAAAATCTTGGATGAGAACCTTCTTCCCCTCAGCCAGAACACTGAAGATGGGTCTTCCAGCATGACAATGACCCAAAACAGACTGCCAAAGCAACAACGCAGTGGTTCAAGAAGAAGCACATTAAGGTCATGGAGTGGCCTAGTTAGTCTCCAGACCTTAATCCTATAGAAAATTTATGGAGGGAGCTGCAACTTTGAGTTGCCAAGGTTTCTTGGCTGTCACTTAAGGATTTCGAGAAGATCTGTAAGGAAGAGTGGACCAAAATCCCTCCTGAGCTGTGTCCAAACCTTGTAACCAACTACAAGAAACGTCTTACCTCTGTGCTTGCCAACAAGGGTTTCTCCACCAAGTACTAAGTCATGTTTTGATTGGGAATCAAATACTTATTTTACTCACTGAACTGCAACTCCAATTTATAATATTTGTATTATGTGTTTTGTTGTTTTTTTTTTTTTTTTTTTGGTTGAAATCCTGTCTCCTATAAGTTTAAAATGCACCTACGATAAAAATTATAGACCCTTCATTTCTTTGTGGGCAAATGTACAAAATCTGCAGGGGATCAAATAATTATTTTCCCCACTGTACGTCATCCTTATTGGAGAGCTCTAGCGCTGACTCAGCAGGGGGCGTTTTGGACCTCTTAAGAGAGACCACTGCTTATGGCACCTACAATCGTGTGTTTCATTGCACCAGAGGGCACAGATGGTAACCATCTATGGATTGTATTGCACTGTTTTTTTTTAGAAAAGCTGGGCTGCCTTGTTAAACCACACCGTATTGAGTGTGTGGTATTGCACTGCAAATGTGTGAATCAGTGCTTAGTGAACCGAAAAAAGAAAATGTTTTGGCTGATGAATTGATAAATAGCATCTGGCAGTGAATAAAAAAAATTGAATATGAAAAAAATTCTACATGCGTTTGTAAATTGACATGAAAATGTCATGTGCTTTTCATAGACAGGCTGGTAGTTTGTCTGAAATTGCATTGGATCTGTAAGATGTCCAACATCTGTAAATACTTAAACTGGGACTTCACTCTCCCAATCAACGTTAATTATTTTTAATCCTCATGCTGCTGGCATTAGTAAATAGATAGGAAATTCAAATATGTTTGTTTTTTAAACTTTATTTTTTTTACATTTCTTAAAGCGGTTGTATACCCGCTGACATTTATTTATTTTTTTTTTTTACACACCTGTAAGGGAAAAGGCATAATAAGCTAGTATGCACCACATATTAGCTCATTATGAAATACTTACCTTAGAATGAGGCCCCGAAATCTCGCCCGATCCACGCCGAGGGAGCTGGCATGTTCCCTCGGCGTGTCTTCCGGGTATCGCGACTTCAGCGCCGTGAGTGGCCGGAGCCACAATGTCGTCACTCCCGCGCCAGAGCGCGGTAGATTTCCTTCCGGCAGGGTCTGGCGTCGGCCAGGCTTTCAGCCGAGAATCCCCTGTGCGCATGCGCCGCTGCAGTCAGAGGCTCATTGCGAGGGGAATATCCCCTAAACCAGAGATATGCAATTAGCGGACCTCCAGCTGTTGCAAAACTACAAGTCCCATGATGCATAGCAAGACTCTGACAGCCACAAGCATGATAGGCAGAGGCATGATGGGACTTGTAGTTTTGCAACAGCTGGAGGTACACTAATTGCATATCCCTGCCCTAAACCATACAGGTTTAGGATATATATATATATATTTTTTTTTTTTTTTACTTACAGGTAAGCCTTATTATAGGCTTACCTGTAGGTAAAAGTTTAAATTTAGACTATACAACGGCTTTAAGTCACTTCCTGGCTTCTTGCCTAGGCAAATTGTGTCATATGTCCCAGGAGTCTTCAGGAGGGGAGGAGAAGAGGAGGGGGTTTCTCAGCTAAGCACACTCCTCTGCATGCATGCTTGAGCTAATGGCAGATGGATTCAAGGAAGTAATTGCTACATGAATCCTCTGCCCTTACTCAATATGGCCACGGCCAGAAATGCTAGGGGTGATTTCTCACCACAATAAAGCATGGGGGGGGGGGGGGTTTGCTTTGAATATTAAAAATGAATGAAATTGTGTTTTTGGATTTTGGTGCAGTGAAGATCCGCTTTACTGATACAGATACTGATTACTTTACCAAGTGCTACACAAAAGCATTCAATAAACTTTATTGATCAACACACAAACCCTTATGTAACACGCAGTCCCGCCCATTACTATACTTCTCCAGCTTTCTATAGAATGGAGGTCAGGGCTGCACTGGACCATCTCACAAGCTTCATTGTGTAAAGTCACTGGTTTAAGCAACATCTAAAACAATTCTTATTCATGGATAAAAAGTCATTTTATTTATTTTATTTTTATTTTTTGACCAGGGATGAATGAGAACCAAACAACTGCTGACAGCCACTGTTTCATTAGTAGGGAATGTGCAAAACGCGGCACAGTCCAGCTGCACAAAAAAGGTCAAACATTTATAAACACAAAAAAAGTTAAAAAATGTTTAGGTGCCGGACTATGTGCAAATCTGCTTCAAGGTGACCATCCGGGCAGAGCCGTGTGGAGGTGGCGCCATCAGGTCCAGCTTAGTCAGGCAGGTAGTAGAAACAGACGGACACACAGATGTTGTTGGGAAAACAGATGTCGATGCAGAGATAAATGAGACGTCTTGTTGGACCTGCAGAGATCGGATGATAATACAATGTTACATATTAGGTAGATCACACTTTATTTTTGTTATATGAGGTATCCATGCACTCGCCAGTTATCTGACTGAGATTTGGTCATCTTAGATCAGGGGTCTCAAACTGGCGGCCTTCCAGCTGTTTGAGAAACTACAAGTCACATGAGGCATTGCAAGGCTGACAGTGACAAGCATGACTCCCACAGGCAGAGGCATGATGGGACTTGTAGTTTTGCAACAGCTGGAGGGCTGCCAGTTTGAGACCCCTGGATTAGATGAATTTTGCAGATCTATGGGGCACAGACAGCTGTCTTATCACAATTCAAATGATTTCAGCTGTATGAGTATACGGTACTTTCATTATATGACTACTTCCACTGTATTCCAGAATCTGGGGTGATTTAGCTATACAGCATATATTTATGGACTAAGGCAGACCATACATTATGCAATTTTCTTTCCTTCAACCACGGGTTTTAAGGGGAAAAAAAAATGCTTGATTTCCCCCATCAACACAGTCAGTGTTAACGGGATAATCCCTCTTGTGCTCTAGTGTTTTGCCGGTGGAGAGCGTTCCCTTCCCCATCTGTGTCCCATAGGGGAGATTTACCTTAACTTCCTAGCCCATAGCCACTTGAGCGCCGGAAGATTTTATCCCCATGATGATCAGGCCAATTTTTGCTAATCAGCGCTGGGTTACTTTAAAGCGGTTCTGCACACACTTCATTTAGTAAATCTCTTTGCCTTCCAAATCAGGCAAAGAGTACTAAATGGCGTGTTTTTTTATTTTTTTCACTTACCTTGTAATTGCTGCTCTGTCTCTTCGGGGGTGGGCGGGGTCTGTGCGGGGATCCTCGTCATGCCGCACTGTCTCCTGGGAGTCAGTGCGGACATCCGCCGAAATCTCGCGAGATTTACCGGCCTCCTGCCGAAATTTCGCGAGATTTTGGCAGATGTGGCCGAAATCTCGCGAGATTTCGGCGAACGTGAGGCATGCTGATTCCCATAACGAAAGGGAACAAGGAAGTAAATGCGTGTGGGTTTCAAATGCCCACAAGCAAAATTACATTGCTGCTGGTATATAATTTAAAAGTTCAGAATTTTAAGAATTACGGACAACGGACGGACACCAAAAATGTGAGTGCATTGAAATAATAAAAATTATTTTAACATTACAAGAAAAAAAAAAATAAATAGTGTGTGCAGAACCGCTTTAACTGGTGATTGCGCAGTCGTGCAACGCTGTACTCAAACTAAATAGATTTTTTTTTTTTCCATACAAATATAAATTTATTTTGTTGGTATTTGATCACCACTGAGTTTTTAATTATTTTTTCTGATATAAAAGAAAAAAAGCCCAAAAACTTTTAAAAAAATTGCCAGCTACTAATAGTGGCAGGAGGGGAGGGGTGGGGAGGAGATTGTTCACACACAGGAGCTGACAGGCAGGGAGAGGGGGGAGAGAGGACAGACTGCGGAATGACGGAGGTATGTAACCTGACCACGGTATCATGGATCAGCAGCCATGATTACCATGGTCACTTTACATAGGGGGACACAGGAGCAGGCAGGATCAACCACATTTTTAACAGCACAGAAAGGGACAGATTACCAACCACAAGCACTATGCTTTTTAACCTGCTTTAAAGAAACCGGATCTCCTTTCTTTTTTTATTTTTTTATTAACTCTTTAATAAATCTATAGTGGACCTGAAAAGCAAATTTTTAGTTGCATATTTTCTAGTAATTACAAAGATTACAAATATTTTTTTTAATACAAAATTTTCTGTTTCCTCCTGCATAAAAAAAATAAAAAAAAAAAAATATAAAAATAATATATATATATATATATATATATATATATATATATATATATATATATATATATATATATATATATTAATTTTTTTATATATTTTTTTACTTTCTGCTATAAAACATATCCAAGAATACATTTTAGAAAATCCAATTTCTTCATAAATTCTGGCCAAAATATATTTTGTTACATGTCTTTGATCCCAATGAATCCCAATAAGTGTATATTGATTGGTTTGGGTGAAAGTTATAGCTTCTACAATGGTATTCATACTGGATTTTTCTGTTCCTTCTTTTTTTTTTTTATACTACTAATGGTGGTGATCAATGACTTATAATGGGATTGCAATATTGCAGCGGAAAATCTGACACTAACTGACGCTGGGTGGGGATGCTAACTGCCACTGACACCACCAGTGACACTAATACAGTGATCAGTGCTAATACCATACACTATCACTGTACTAATGACACTGGCTGGGAAGGGGTTAATATCTAGGGTGCTCAAAGGGTTAAATGTGTGCCCGACAATGTGTAATATGTGCTACTTTTTCCTAATGATCTCTTAGAAACCGACAGATCGTTCCCTGTGTACAGAGCTCTGTGTTGAATGTCAACACAGAGCTTTCAGCTGTGAATGTACACAGCCGCTCAGCAGGTCACGGGCATAAATCATTGGCCAGAATTTGCTGACAGGCTCCCACTGTATACAATCCCAGCCGCGGGCCGTGCATATGTGTGCCCTAAGACCCCTTTCACATGGCCATCGTTTTTCAGGCGCTACAGCGCTAAAAATAGCGCCTGAAAAAAGCTGCTCCATGCACTCCAGTGTGAAAGCCCGAGGGCTTTCGCACTGGAGCAGTGCACTGGCAGGGCGTCACAAAAAGTCCTGCCAGCAGCTTCTTTGGAGCGGTGAACTCACCGCTCCTCCACCGTTGCTCCTGTTGATTTCAATGGGGCAGCCCTGCGATGCCGCCTGCAAAACGCCGCTCCGGTGGTGTTTTGTGTGCGGATTTAACACCTTTTCGTCCATTAGCGGGGGGTTAAAACCGCCCCGCTAGCGGCCGAATAACACCGTTAAAATGACGATAAAGCGGCGCTATTTTTAGCCCCCCGCGGCTCGGTGTGAAAGCCCTCTAAACCCAGAAATAGGCAACAACTTACCTGTACGTCGCTTTGTCCACAGCAGGACACACGTCCGCAGTACAATTCGGGCGATCGTTAAGTGGATAGCCAAAACAGGAAGTGAGAGGAAATCCCTCCAATGTGAGAGAACGTTGTCACCAGGGTCAGCTGTCCCCATTAGAATATTTCCCCCCCTATTTCCTGTTCTGGGGACAACCCAAAATCTGATATTTTTCTTTTACTTTCAGTGATAATGGTAAATCTCTAATGGGGACACAAACAGCAATACAAACCTTACGGGTGTTTTAAACCTTCGCCACTCTTAGGCCCCTTTCACACTGGGTTGTTTTTCAGGCGCTACAGCGCTAAAAATCTGGCCCCATTCACTCCAGTGTGAAAGCCGGAGGGCTTTCACACTGGAGCGATGCGCTAGCAGGACGGTCAAAAAAGTCCTGCTAGCATCATCTTTGGAGCGGTGAAGGAGTGGGGTAAAACTACGGTAAAGCAGCGCTAAATATAGCGCTGCTTTACCGCCGACGCCGTTCCTGCCCCAATGTGAAAGGGGCCTTATCCAAAACGAAAAAAAAAAGTTGTGTCTTTTAGTTATACTTTAAAGCTGAACTTTTTTTCTTTCAAAGTGTTTGTATTTCTCTGCGTCCAGTCTTGAGATTTACACAGTCGTGTCGGCTCACACAGACAGGTTGGTGACCGCCGGGTTTTGCCTTTACTGCAGTTAATCAATACAACAATCTGAATAGCGCTGGATTTCTTCCAGCCAGGAAATGAGTTGGGCGCTATCAGACTTACTGTGGCTTTTAATGCACACTGTGAGAAGCTCACTGTGTGCAGTAAAATCAGAGTAAGCCATTTCATTTCAGTAGAGGAGCATGTAAACCATAGCTCCCAACTGTTCCTGATTTCGAGGGACTGTCCCTGATTTGGAGCAATGTCCCTCATTCCTCCTCATTTGTCTTTCATTTTGGTTGGATCCATATAGATGTATATAAAATGCACTTTTTATCTCTCAAAAAGTGTTTCCCAGCGCTAAACCTTTCATCCGATTTCTAAATTGCATTTGTAAATTCCAAAAGCCAATATAAAGGAATAGTAGTGGTAAAAAAAAGCACTTGTGGGTTTAACCAATCTTGTTTTTTTTTTTTTGTACAGTTCTCCTTTAAGGGGGCGTGGCAAGGGGGTGTGTCCTATGCCTGCATACTTTTGCTGATAGGTGTCCCTCATTCTCACCTCAGAAAGTTGGGTGGTATGGTGTAAACCTCTGCTAGAAGGTAAGGCTGTACAGTTCAGCTTTAATTGTAACCATTTCAACAAATGTGGTTCCCCCCCCCCCTCCCTGGGTGTACCCTCGGTTCATCTGCCTGGCTGGGTAGTGTCTACTTACCTTCACTCTTCTTCACCCAGTATATAGGGAGCTGGTCACACAAGTGCTGTACAGGCTCTCCTACAAGCTCATGGTTGACCTTCCGTCCGGCAAGCACTCCTAGGAATTCTCGGTAGTAGCGCGTCCTATTGTTCTGCAGCAAAAGGACCCCATCCTGCAACAGAGCAGAGACTGTACATATCATGCACTTGCTTAGGGAAAAATACACTATGTTACCAAAAGTATTGGGCCACACACATGACCTTTAATGGCATCCCATCCCCTTAGTCCATAGGGTTCAATATTGAATTGACCCACCCTTTGCAGCTATAACAGCTTCAACTCTTCTGGGAAGGCTGTCCACAAGGTTTAAGAGTGCCTATGGGAAGGTTTGACAATTCTTCCAGAAGTGCATTTGTGAGGTCAGGCACTGATGTTGGAAGAGAAGGCTCTGCTCTAATTCATCCCAAAGTTGTTCTATTGGGTTGAGGTCAGGACTCTGTGTAGGCCAGTCAAGTTCCTCCACCCCAAATTCACTCATTTATGTCTTTATGGACCTTGCTTTGTGCACTGGTGTGCAGTCATGTTGGAACAGGAAGGGGCCATCCCCAAACTGTTCCCACAAAGTTGGGAGCACAAAATTGTCCAAAATGTCTTGGTATGCTGACGCCTTAAGAGTTCCCTTCACTGGAACTAAAGGGGCCAAGCCCAATCCCTGAAAAACAACCCCACACCATAATCCCCCCTCCACCAAATGATTTGGACCAGTGCACAAAGCAAGGTCCGTAAAGACATGGATGAGCGAGTTTGGGGTGGAGGAACTTGACTGACCACCATCTTAACCCGATAGAACACCTTTGGGATGAATTAGAGCGGAGACTGCGAGCCAGGCATTCTCGTCCAACATCAGTGCCTGACCTCACAAATGCGCTTCTGGAAGAATGGTCAAACATTCCCATAGACACACTCCTAAACCTTGTGTACAGTCTTCTCAGAAGAGTTGAAGCTGTTATAGCTGCAAAGGGCGGGCCAGCTCAATATTGAACCCTACGGACTAAGACTGGGATGCCACCCTCTCACGTTTTCCTGTTGCTGTGCCTTACATTGTGCCACCTCAGCTCCCGTGCTAGATGATGCCCTCAATTACCCCAGTTCTCACTGCCACACATTTCATCCATAATCAGCCTACATCTACTATCCATCTTCTCCTGATGAGTGGCGGCATAGCCACGAAACGCGTCGAGCTCCAGATGCTACAATCATGTGTTTACAACATAGATCTATTTATTCTATGCCACTTGTCTAATTCCAATATACTTGGATCAATTTCAAAACATTTAATACGTCAAAATGAATTAAGAAACTGATAATGAATCACTGTTTTTATTACCGTGTCCCCATTAGGCCCCTTTCACACTTATACGACTTGTCCCACGATTTGGGACTGCAAAGTAGCATGACAAGTCATTCCCCATGATTTCCAATGACAGCCATTCTTATTAGTACGACTTCAAGTCGCTCCGACTTCAAAGTAGTCCCTGCACTACTTTGGCCCGATTTTGATGCCACTTACACAGGCATTCCTTGAAATCGCGGCAAAATCGCGCGACTTTGAAGTCGCACAAGTGTGAAAGGGGCCTTAGGAAGATTCACCCGCTCTATTGGTCCTGTTTACCTTTATCATTGAAAGTGAAAGAAAATTCCAAATGTTGGGTTGACACCAGAACAGTAATAGAGGGCAAACCTTCCAATAGGGACACTAGTTCTGGTGACACACGAGGATTCTGTCACTTTGAAGGGATTTCCCCTCACTTCCTGTTTTGGCTATGGGACAGGAAGTGAGGAGAAATCTCCCCAATGGGACACAGTTTGTCATGTCTACTGAAGAATACAGTATACAGTACTTCTTTTATGTTCATGGAATGTATTGAAGAATCTAGAATATTGCAGCCAGAATTGAAGATGCGTACTTTTAGCCATATAGTCAATGTGATGGATAGGTGATTACAAACCTTTGGTCATATAGTGTACAAACCAACAAATGACAGGTAGGGCAATATAAAATGTAATATATCACCTTGTGCACTGATATATTTAAGAAGGATTGTATGTTTTCTACATCTCGGACTTCCATGCGACGCAGGAAACAGGATTTCTCTCCTGCGGCCTTATAGCAGACCAGATTCTGCAAAATGATGATAAAATCGCATTACCTGCATGCACGATAAGCAGATGTAACACTTATATAGGTATTTAATATCTACCATAGAAATTACAGTACAAACAATGCCTTCATCTGATTTGTCGCTCCTCTCTCCCTCCTCTTCGCCGGCGCCTCCATTGCCACTCAGGGCACCCGGCCATGACAGCTTTTGTCTTCACGGCCCGGGCACGCACGGCGCATGCGCGAGTCGCGCTGCGCTCCCGGAGTGGATAGGCGATCTCCTGGGACCTGTCACGTGTCCCAGGAGATCGCCTAGAGGGAGGGGCCACCTTAGACGAAAGGAGGAGTCAAATAGGCGGTTCCTGGAGGAAGTGGGACAGGAAGTCCCCCTCCTAATGAAGCCCCCACTCCCCCCCCAAAAAAAATGACATGCCAAAAGTGGCATGTAAGGGGGTGAGGAGTGCTTAAAGCGGAAGTTCCATTTGTGGGTGGAACTCCGCTTTAAATAACAAACATATCATACCTCTCCACTGTGCAGCTCGTTTTTCATAGAGTGGCCCCCGATCCTCCTCTTCTGGGGTCCCTCGGCGGCTCTCCCGGCTCCTCCCCACATCAGATAACCCCCTGGGAGAAGCGCTCTCCGGGGGGGGGGGGGGGGTAACCATGCAGGCGTGCTCCTGAGTCCAAAATTCAGCGTCCATAGACACTGAATGCAGGACTCGGGGCCCCCCCCCAGCGGCTGTCATTGGATTTGATTTACAGCGGTGGGAGCCAGTGACTGCGCTGCTATCAATCTATCCAATCAACAGCCTAGTCGAGAGACAGCGCGTCCCCATGGCACAAGTTCGAAGGTTCAGGTAAGTAAAACAGGGGGGCTGGGGGGGCCGGTCACTGCCAGGTGTTTTTTCACCTTCACCTATACATAGGTGAAAAAACACTTAAGCCCCATAAACACTATCAGTTTTTCTGCTGAGTTTTTCCTTCAGGTTTACCAAAACCATGTAGTAGAAGGGCCTGCCTGATTGCATACAAATTGAAACTCTTAAGGTTTGACCTCATATTATATGGTTTTGGTAAATCTGAAGGAAAAACTCAGCAGAAAATCTGATAGTGTGTATGGGGCTTTACCTTTACAACCCCTTTAATGATATAATATTTTTCTTGACAAATCTTTACTTAAAGCGGAACTTCAGTAGTTTTTTAATCTTTCCATCTTTTAAATCTTTTGCCCTTCTTGTTTTAACTTTGCAAAAAACATTTTTTTTTGTCTGCCAGTAAATACCTTTTACAGCTCACTTCCTGTTTCTTGTCTGGTCATTAGCCTAGGCTTATGACATCATGCACAGCTCTCTCTCTCTCACTCTTGTGAGAGTTTTTCCAGGAAGGAAGGGAGGGGGGTGAGTCATAAGAGGGCCAATGAGAGCTGCAGAGCTGGAGGTGTGCCTCTGTGCAAATCCAGGAAGTGAACAGGCAGCAGCTTCAGCTGCCCACAATTAAAATGGCTGCAGCCAGACCCAGTGGAGGTTGATTTCTGCAGCATATTTGGCAAGTACAGAATCACAGTATGTATAAAATAATATGCAAAGTGGTTGGGGGGAAGCTTCAGAATGGCAAAGATATTTTTATTACAATTTATGTGAGTAGACTGCAGTTCCTCTTTAATGTTCTGCTCTGAGCCCCTGCAGCGCAAAGACTGGTCTCTAGACTGCCCCCTGTTAATATTGTTCTACAAGGTAATCGTGTCATTTGACTTTTTGATTTTTACCAAGGGCAGGTAAGGGTGAGACTATTAAGGCAGTGAGCTATAGGGAGGTGACGGGGATCATCTCTGGTGGCCTCTATTGCCCCATCAATAGCATGGCCCAAAGAAACTGCCCTTGCACCCATTTAGCTCTGTTATTAAATTCTACATTAGCCACAGTGCTGCGAAGGACGACACTTTTTGGTGGCTATTTGTACACAAATTTCTGATTATTTATAATCTTTAAAGTGTTACTAAACCCACAACAGTAAAATCAGTCTGTATATGCAGTAAAGCATGCTTGCTATACTCACTGTGGAACCTATGGGGTTAATCATCTGTACTGTGTAAAAAGGCTGTTTGATCCTGTCTTCTCTGATCCTCCGCTTTTAAACTGTCCCCAATCCATCTCCTGATAGAACAGAGCCTTGGAGGCCCTCTGCACATGCTCAGTTTGGTGTGGATAGAGAGTTTTTTTTTTTCTTAGCAAGGTGCATGTGATCAGCACAGGGCTAATCAGCACTGTCCAGACAGAGGGTCAGGGGTCCTGTCGCCTCATAGGACAGTCAGAAGAGAATGAAAACTCCTTCTACAAGCTTTAATCAGACACTGATAGAAGTCACGAGACTGCTATATTCTGCTGATGAGAAAAGGTATTTTTAGTTTTTATTTACTAAAATAATTGCATTTCCATGTTCTGTGTACTGCGGGAGACCAGATATAGTGAATGCAGGGTCCTGGGTTTAGTAACACTTTAAAGAGCTGCTTTGTGGAGATGGTCAACAGCAGTGTAGTCCCTTCATTACATGTCCCCATTCACCTAGCAAAACCTAAAGAAAAAGTTTCAGCTTAACTTTTTGTTTAGGCCCCTTTCACACGGGCTTTCCGATCAGGTCCGCCTGTCAGTTTTTTAGCCAGATCTAATCGGACCCTGCAGTCTCCTCTATGGAGCGACGGACACACCCGCCGCCGACTGATCCTATCCTGCGCACAAAATCCAGATGGATGGTGATCCTATTCTCTATCCGCCTGGCAGATCAGATAGGATTGGATGAAAACGGACAGGCGGTCTGTTCCCATCCGATTTCCCCATAGAGGAGAGCGGGACTGTGTCCGCTCTGCATAGTGGACAGTGCATAGCTCCCAACTGTCCCTGATTTCGAGGGACGGTCCCTGATTTGGAGCAATGTCCCTCTTTCCTCCTCATTTGTCCCTCATTTTGGTCTGATATATATAGTTGTATATAAAATGCACTTTTTAACTGTCAAAAAATGTTTTCCAGTGCTAAACCTTTCATCCAATTTCTAAATTGATGAATTTGTACATGTTAAAAGCAAATATAAAGGAATAGTAGTGGTAAAAAAAAGCCCTTGTGGATTTAAGTGACCTTTTTTTTTTTTTGGTTAATTCTCCTTTAAGGGGGTGTGGCAGGAGGTGTGTCCTATGTCTATATACGTTTGTTAGTAGGTGTCCCTCATTCCTATCTTAAAATGTTGGGAGGTATGGACATAGACCTGTCATCTGCCTGCTCAGCGGGGATCAGTGGAGAGATCCCCCGCAAGCAAGCGGGCAGAGGCGCCCGTGTGATGCTGTTTTCTTGAACTTCCAGCGAGGAAAAATTCTACTTAGTTCTCTTTGTTATAAACAGTCTGGGAAGCTGTGTTCACCATAATTAACCCTGTCTGAGGTCTCAGATTTAAACAGATTTAGATTTGAACATTTGTCTGTCTTAGCAAAAGGTTAAAGGTTTATGAAGCTAGGCTCCTCCATTGTATGGTAATGAGCCCTGGACTGGGTAAGGCCAGGATCGCCAGGACCCGCTGAAGGGCTCCGTCATTCACGGGAGAGAGCTCTGTGTTATAAACAACACAGAGCTCCGTACACTGACAGGTGTACACACAAGGATGACAGCAGTCAAAATTTCTGGTGGATGTCGGGAGAGGGGGTGTGCATGGCGCATTTCTAGGGGCTTTGCCCTCTTTTTCTAATTTTTGCTTGAAAAAAATTGAAAAGTAGTGCAAAGTCCCTGGACACACGTCATGCACACCCCCTCTCCCATCATCCACCATGCATTTTGACAGCTGTCATCCCTGAGTGCAGCATAGAATGCCACCGCTAGTTTCCACACTTTGAGTCTGTTTGCTCAGTAATGCCTACAGCCTCACACTGATCACAGCTGCTTGGTCTAAGGTGTTCCCTATCCATGCTGTTTCATGCTAACTTGAATGTAAGTGTGCTGCTTTTTTAAATAAAGTGTTTTTTAATCTGATACTGACCTCAGCGCCCTGCTGTTCGTTTTCTTCCACATTGAGGTGATCTACCCAGATCTTCTTTCTGCCGGAGCTGCAGAGGTTCCAGTCTCAGCCCCCTTCTCCTGTTCAGCCATCTATCCAGTTGCCTCATCCATTCCTCTACCCTGTTGATGGTCTACAGATACAGATGAAAGTTCCAATGGACCAAGGGACTCTGCACTTCTCCTAGGAGTGCTGTATGTACTGTGTACTTGTGGATTTGACAACTAAGACCCCTTAACACAGACAGGAGCGATCAGGTCTGCCTGTCAGTTTTTCAGGCAGGCCCGAGCGGACCATCTACTGCCCTCTGTGGAGCGGCGGATGTCGGCGGACATGTGTCTGCTGATACCCGCCGGCATTTGATCTCATCCCATTAGCTAAAAACAGACAAATGGGGATCTGTTCCCCATCCATCTGGCGGATTGTATCGGATGAAAATAGACAGGCGGTCCATTTTCACTTGACTGCCCCATAGAGAACCACGGGCTGTGTCCGTGCCCTTTCTGGATAGCGGAGTGGACACAGACCTGTCATCTGCCTGCTTAGTGGAGATCAGCGGAGAGATCCCCAGCTGAGCAGGTGGATCCGCTTGCCCGTCTGAAGGGGCCATAAACCTAGAAGCTGATTGGCTACCATGCACAGCTGCACCAGATTCTGTGTGCTCCAGGTTTAGTAAATCTCCCCCTGGGTCAAATACTTTCTTCCATCCAACTATGACAAACACCCATGGCAACTAGGATGTTAAGGCTGGCCATACATGTTCAATTTTCTTGTACAATTTTCCTTTAGATTTACCTGAAACAATGTAGTGAAAGGGCCTGCCTAATTGGATACATAAATGATAATAAAACTGGAAGCTGATTGGTTTCTATATAGAGCTGCACCAGATTTTGCACTCTCCAGTTTTAGTAAATAACCCCCGGTGTGTTCATTTGTATTTGTACACTTGGTTCATTGTTATCTCACCTGACTTACTTAATACTTATAAGACCATCCCACCCTGTTGTGTGACGATAGTAAATTAGTTTTCACTATTTTCACATTAACGTTCTTCCCAGCCAATCAGGAGGTAGGTCAGACCTGTTTCCCGTTTGGCTGAAGTGCAAGGCTATCCTATTGGCTGACCAGCGTTTTGGAGATTAGAGAGGAGACGCGGGAGGAGCGGACACCAGAGCCACTGCCTGCACCTGACGATAGGAGGAGACCACAGCCCCAGCCTCAGCCCTGGATCAGGTACATGCCCTACTGCTGGCTGCTTAATGGGCGGGGGGGGGGATTCTCTGTCCTGCGCCGCGGACTGCGCGCGCGCGCGGGGGGGGGGGGGGTTGTTGTCAGCTGCCACTGGTTGATTCTTTAATTATGTGCAGACTGCACCTTGTAGGCAGACAAAAAAAAAAACACTTGCATGGAGGCTACATATGATGGGCACAATGGCTGCATATGGTGGGCAAAGAGGCTGCATATGGTGGGCACAGAGGCTGCTTATGGTGGGCACAATGGCTGCGTATGGTGGGCACAGAGGCTGCGTATGGTGGGCGCACAGGCTGCATATGATGGGCACAGAAGCTGCATATGGTGTGCACAGAGGCTGCATATGATGGGCGCACAGGCTGCATATGGTGTGCGGAGAGGCTGCATATGATGGGCACAAAGGCGGCATATGATGGGCACAGAGGCTGCATATGATGAGCACAGTGGCTGCATATGATGGGCGCACAGGCTGCATATGATGAGCACAGAAGCTGCATATGGTGTGCACAGAGGCTGCATATGATGGGCGCACAGGCTGCATATGGTGTGCAGAGAGGCTGCTTATGATGGGCACAAAGGCGGCATATGATGGGCACAGGACTGCATATGATGAGCACAGTGGCTGCATATGATGGGCGCACAGAAGCTGCATATGATGGGCACAGAAGCTGCATGTGATGGGCACAGAAGCTGCATATGATGGGCACAGAGGCTGCATATGATGGGCACAGAGGCTGCATATGATGGGCACAGTGGCTGCATATGATGGGCACAGTCGCTGCATATGATGGGCACAGTGGCTGCATATGATGGGCACAGTGGCTGCATATGATGGGCACAGAGGCTGTATATGATGGGCACAGTGGCTGCATATGATGGGCACATTGGCTGCATATGATGGGCACAGAGGCTGCATATGATGGGCACAGAGGCTGTATATGATGGGCACAGTGGCTGCAATTGATTTTTTTTTTTTTCAGAATTTTTGTTTGCGCCCCCCAAAAATTTTGCGCATCAGCCGCCACTGAATGTACTCTTAGGCCTCATGCACACTGGATGATTTTACAGCAGCTGTTTTTGGCTTCAGATGATGTTTTTTTTTTCTACAGTCAATAAACTCCCCAGCATTTTATCCTTTTTTAATGAAAGTGAAAAGAAAACCCAGTGTTATGTTTTTGATGTAAAGGACACATCTGTGCCAACTCTATGCTGCTGATAGGAAAGTCTGCTGGCCATCTGATGTGTGCCGTCACCTAGGGTATCTGCTGTTTTCAGGAAGTTACAGTATGTACTGCTCCTCCCTCCAGCCGTGATCTGCCTGCATTGCATATAAAAGCACAAAGATTCAGTGAGGATGTCACTGGGTCTAAAATAAGGCAATGTAATAAAAATGGAAAGGTTTGTTTAAAAATTTTATTTTTATGTTGATTTAGGGAGGAGGTAGGAACCAGGGAGCTGAGGGAGGTAAACTATAAGCAGATTATATTTTAATTTTAAAGACTACATTTAAAACAGTTAAAAAATAAATAAAAAACAAAGTACTGTACAATTGACCCAAAAGCATTATATTCCCTTTATGCCGGGAATACAGTTGTATGTAGGGTGTTGCATTGCAGTAACAGGCACTCACATGTTTGCTGTCATATAACACCACGGAGGTTTGGTTCCTGGAAGTGACCCGATAAGTGACCGTATTCCTCTTCCTGTCGGTAATGGCAGACTGGTTTACTGGGGAGCCCTGCAGGTTTTTGTAGGTCAGTCGGACGACCTGTAATAGAGGCTAAACATAAAGTTCATGTCAATTATAATTTACCTGTGTGACTGCAGTCAAGAGAGTCTAAGCAAAGATTTGAGCGACTGCTGTGGCCAATGTCACTGCTTTTCCTTTACACCGACTTAAAATGTTACTAAACCCACAACAGTAAAATCAGTCTGTATGTGCATTAAAGGATGTTATACTCACGGTGGAACCTAAGGGGTTGATCTTCTGCATTGTGTAAAAAGGCTGTTTGATCCTGTCTTCTCTGATCCTCCCTCCCTTTTTTCCACAGTCCCCAATCCACCTGCTGATAGAATAGGGCCTTGGAGGCACTCTGCACATGCTCAGTTTGGTGTGTATTGCTCGTTTTTTTTTTTTTTTTTTTTGGGGGAGAGTGCATGTGATCAGCACAGGGCCAATCAGCACTGTCCAGACAGAGGGAGAGGGGTTCTGCAGCCTCATAGGACAGTCAAAAGAGAATGAAAACTCCTCCTACAAGCTTTACCCAGGCACTGATAGAGGTCACAAGACTGCTATATACTGCTGAGAAAAGGTATTTAGCAGTTTATATTTACTAAAATAATTGCATTTTCATGTTCTGTGTACTGTGGGAGACCAGATATAGTGAATGCAGGGTCCTGGGTTTAGTAATACTTTAAAATGAAGAGGTATATACCTATTCCCATAGATAAATAATAGAGTGAAGGACCTTTCACACTTACATGTATGCAGTGCCTATCACATACCTCCCAACTTTTTGAGATGGGAACGAGGGACATGTATTAGCAAATGCACCACACACCCTTAAAGGAGAATTATACAAAAAAAAAAATATATATATATACACACAGTTGTGCTCATAAGTTTACATACCCTGTCAGAATTTATGATTTCTTGGCCATTTTTCAGAGAATATGAATGATAACACAAAAACTTTTCTTTCACTCATGGTTAGTGTTTGGCTGAAGCCATTTATTATCAATCAACTGTGTTTACTCTTTTTAAATCATAATGGCAACACAAACTACCTAAATGACCCTGATCAAAAGTTTATATACCCTGGTGATTTTGGCCTGATAATATGCACACAAGTTGACACAAATGGGTTTGAATGGCTATTAAAAGGTAACCATCCTCACCTGTGATCTGTTTGCTTGTAAATAGTGTGTGTGTATAAAAGGTCAATGAGTTTCTGGACTCCTGACAGACCCTTGCATCTTTCATCCAGTGCTGCACTGACGTTTCTGGATTCTGAGTCATGGGGAAAGCAAAAAGAATTGTCTAAGGATCTGTGGCAACAGGTAGTCGAACTGTATAAAACAGGAAAGTGATGTAAAAAGATATCCAAGGAATTGAGAATGCCAATCAGCAGTGTTCAAACTCTAATCAAGAAGTGGAAAATGAGGGGTTCTGTTGAAACCAAACCACGGTCAGGTAGACCAACTAAAATTTCAGTCACAACTGCCAGGAAAATTGTTCAGGATGCAAAACAAACCCACAAATAACTTCAGGTGAAATACAGGACTCTCTGAAAACATGTGGTGTGGCTGTTTCAAGATGCACACTAAGGAGGCACTTGAAGAAAAATGGGCTGCATGGCCGAGTCGCCAGAAGAAAGACATTACTACGCAAATGTCACAAAGTATCCCGCTTACAATACGCCAAACACAAAGACAAGCCTCAAACCTTCTGGCACAAAGTCATTTGGAGTGATGAAACCAAAATTTAGCTTTTTGGCCACAACCATAAAGGCTAAATTTGGAGAGAAGTCAACAAGGCCTATGATAAAAGGTACACCATCCCTACTGTGAAACACGGAGGTGGGTCGCTGATGTTTTGGGGATGTGTGAGCTACAAAGGCACAGGAAATTTGGTCAAAATTGGTGGCAAGATGAATGCAGTATGTTATCAAAAAATACTGGAGGAACATTTGCATTCATCAGCCAGGAAGCTGCGCATGGGGCGTACTTGGACATTCCAACATGACAATGATCCAAAACACAAGGCCAAGTTGACCTGTCATTGGCTACAGCAGAATAAAGTGAAGGTTCTGGAGTGGCCATCTCAGTCTCCTGACCTCAATATCATTGAGCCACTCTGGGGAGATCTCAAACGTGTCGTTCATGCAAGACAGCCCAAGAATTTACAGGAACTGGAGGCTTTTTGCCAAGAGGAATGGGCAGCTTTACCATGTGAGGAGATAAAGAGCCTCATCCACAAATACCAAAAAAGACTTCAAGCTGTCATTGATGTTAAAAGGGGCAATACACGGTATTAAGAACTGGGGTATGTAAACTTTTGATCAGGGTCATTTGGGTAGTTTCTGTTGCCATTATGATTTAAAAAGAGTAAACACAGTTGATTGATAATAAATGGCTTCAGCCAAACACTGACCATGAGTGAAAGAAACGTTTTTGTGTTATCATTCATATTTTCTGAAAAATGGCCAATAAATCATAAATTCTGCCAGGGTATGTAAACTTATGAGCACAACTGTGTGTGTTTTGTGTGTGTGTATATATATATATATATAATGTGTATGTATGTGTGTATATATGTATGTGTGTGTGTGTGTATATATATATATGTATATATGTGTGTGTGTGTGTATATATATATATATATATATGTATGTATGTGTGTGTGTGTATATATATATATATATATATGTGTGTATGTATGTGTGTGTGTATATATATATATATAATTAGTTAAACCACTACTATTCATTTATACTGGCTTTTGAAATTTACAAATGCAACAATTTAGAATGAAAGATCCACTGATCCCCGCTGAGCATGGACACAGCTTGCTCACATCTATGGGCGGTCGAGTGTAAATACAAAGCCTGTTCACATCTGACTGTCATCCAATCCAGTCCGCTGGAACAAAGGGGAATCCCCATTCGTCTATTTTTTGGGGGATTGAATTGGCTGTCGGCAGGTGTAAACTCCATATGGAATGGAGAGGAATAGAAGTTCCAAACAGGTCCACCCGAAAAATGACAGGAAGACCCAATCGGAACATCCGTGTGAAAGGGGCCTAAGGGAGAAGTAACTGACTGTCCATCTCTCTGTCACTTTGCTTTCACCTCCAATCAGTAAGCTCCTCATTAGCATATGAACTGATTTTTTTCTTTGTGCTGTTTCTTTCTCTCCATAGCCGAGTTCTGCTGTACAGGGACTGCAAAAGGGTGATTCAGGTACTTGCCCTCCATTTTTTAATTCCAGTTCTGGGATGGAGACAAACAAATCATTGCAGTAGAGTTCCCCCCACACTGCAAGGGGGTAAAGGCCTGTTAGGTCTAGGGGGAGCTGAAGAGGCTGAATTACCTACTTTAAACCCTGCTCTGGTTGGCTCTGGTGCCGTCATGTTCTCCCTGACGCTCTGGGTGGTCCCTCGGCATCATCATGTACATTGCGGGGCTATGGAGGAAGCAGACATGCAACCACAGCCTGAAGTACCTTAGTGAGGAGTCTGTGGTGGACCAGTCGCATGGATGGAGGGAGCCTACAAGAGTGGGGAATAAGGTATTACTCCTTATCCCTTTAACCCCAGACTTAAAGTGTTACTAAACCCAGGACCCTGCATTCACTATATCTGATCTCCCACAGTACACAGAATATGGAAATGCAATTATTTTAGTAAATATAAACTGCTAAATACCTTTTCTCATCAGCAGTAGACATGTGCGATTCGTTTCGTACAAATGTCCGAAAATTCGTACGAATCCGAAATACAAATTTTTATGCATATGAATTCTGTACGAAATACGAAATTTTGTATACGAACTTCGGATCCAAATTCCTTTACAACAGAATCGGACAGAATGTTCGTTAACTATGATTATTCGTTATGATCAGTGCCGATCCTGACCTCCCTGGGGCCCTAAGCAAAATTCTGCTAAGGGGCCCTCTACCTGACCCGTGATGCCGTGAGCTATGTAAACCATTTGCCATTGCCACACAGTCACACCTGACACTTCAGCGCTCCCAAAACAATCCTCCCTCCTTTAAACAAAACAGTCAAAGAATAAGTACAACAATATAGAACAGAATGAGGTCCCCAGAGAGCCCCCCTTACATCAGGGTCCTCAGAAAACCCCCCTTACATCAGGGTCCTCAGAGAGCCCCTCCTTACACCAAGGTCCCCAGAGAGCCCCCCTTAAATCAGTGTCCCCAGAGGGCCCCGTCCTTACATTAGTGTCCCCAGAGGGCCCCGTCCTTACATTAGTGTCCCCAGAGGGCCCCCTCCTTACATTAGTGTCCCCAGAGGGCCCCATCCTTACATTAGTGTCCCCAGAGGGCCCCCCTCTTACATTAGTGTCCCCAGAGGGCCCCCCTCTTACATTAGTGTCCCCAGAGGGCCCCCTCTTACATTAGTGTTCCCAGAGGGCCCCCCTCTTACATTAGTGTCCCCAGAGAGCCCCCCTCTTACATTAGTGTCCCCAGAAAGCCCCCCCTCTTACATTTGGGCCCCCAAACAGATAACTCCCCCCCTTGCAGAGGTTCCCCTGTACCTGGCTGGTGGAGGTGGGAGGCGGCGATCGGCAGCTATATGGTGTCCACAGGCAGGGGATCTCCCTGGGGCTAGTAGTTCTATCTCTGAATGTATACAGAGGAGAGGGGAGGGCCCTCTGACCCGGGCATCAGCAACAGTGTTCAAGCAGAGTGAAAGTGAAACTGATACCTGCCTGGGTCAGAGGCCCCTCCCTTCTCCTCTCCACTGTATACACTGAGAGTACTACAAACCCCAGGGAGATCCCGCCGCCCACTCAGGCACCATAGAGCTGCCGATCGCCGCCTTCCACCTCCTCCCACCTCTCCTCACTGCACTCTAAACGGCCAGCCAGAGGTGCAGGGGGGATGCTGGGCCTTGGGGGGCCCCCCACAGCGGCGGGGCCCTAAGCAGCTTACATAGTGTGCCTATAGGGCCGATCGGCTCTGGTTATGATGAAGTTAAAAGCCCCAGGAACTCAGCACAGGGATGGGTGGAGCTCCTCATAATGATTAATTCATCATAACGAACATTCGTAATTGTTACGAAAAGTTTACGAATCTAACGAAAATTCGTATTCGCACACAAATTAATTTTAATACGAAACGGAATGAAACAAAACTAATTTATTGACGGCGCTCATGTCTAATCAGCAGTATATAGCAGTCATGTGACTTCTATCAGTGTTTGGAAAAGCTTGTAGGAGAAGTTTTTATTCTCCTCTGACTGTCCTATGAGGCTGCAGGACCCCTGACCCTCTGTCTGGACAGTGCTGATTGGCCCTCTGCTGATGATCACATGCACTCTCCCAAGGAAAAAAAAAATTCTCTAGCAATACACACCAAACTGAGCATGTGAAGAGTGCCCCCAAGGCTCTGTTCTATCAGGGGTTGGATTGGGGACAGTGGAAGAAGGGGAGGATCAGAGAAGACATCAACAGCCTTTTACACAATGCAGAGGATTAACCCCTTAGGTTCCACAGTGAGTATAACAAGCATGCTTTACTGAATATAAAGACTGATTTTACTGTTGTGGGTTTAGTAAAACTTTAATGAGCAGTTAACCCTTGCAGTGTGAAGGGGGGGTCCACAGTAAGGGTCATTGTTATGTTATTTATTACACGTTTATTATATGTAAAGCTCTGTATCAGACATAAAGAAAGCACACTGGTCATGGCAGGAGACATAGAAGAATTCAAGTCCATGATGGCAACCGATTGAAGCTCTGTAAATGAGAGACTTGGAAGAGAGCTGCTACAAAGTGCCAACACATTTCACTTAACACGTCTCTAGGTGAAGGGCATCTCGGAGACGTCTCTCATTCACATCCCCTTATTACAGGAAGTCTGCGGTGAAATGGGAGAAGATCACTGAGAGCACCTGTCCTGCTGCCCTCTTCTATAACCTCCCCCAATACACAAACCTTTGCCTGGTTACAGCACAGGAGATTGTATTCGATGATATGCATTGTAGGTAAACCTGAAAATCAACTTCAAAGGGTTTGCTCCCCTTTGGTCTGTTAAATATATAATTGAAAGGGTTTAGATCTACCTGTACCTGTTCGAGAAAAACACCTGTTGACCCTGCTAGAAATCATTTCATCTGACATGAAGGTGTGCACAGGGTTTTCCTGGTGTGCCTGGGCACACCCTAATCACCTTGTGTGGCGCAGATTCCCCCTGTTTAGACCCCTGATATTTCACCAAAGCCCCTAACCCGGGCTCCTAGAAAAAATAAAAATAAATAAAAACTACTGACACCAATCTCTGCCCAACTAACACCGCCCATTGCTCTGCTGACACCGTCAGTATAGGTACACATGCACGCACATGCAAATATGCTATGTTTGAGCTGTGGGGTGCACACCTACACTATAGTACCAAAAGTATTGGGACACCTGCCTTTACATCAGGGGTCTCAAACTGATGGCCCTTCAGCTGTTGCAAAACTACAAGTCCCATCATGCCCCTGTGTGTGGGAGTCATGCTTGGAACTGTCAGCCTTGCAATGCCTCATGGGACTTGTAGTTTCGCAACAGCTGGAGGGCCGCCAGTTTGAGACCCCTGCTTTACATGCACATGAACTTTAATGGCATCCCAGTTTTTTTTTTTTTTTCACAAGAAAATGGCATCCCAGTCTATGCCCCCGTACACACGGTCGGAAATTCCGACCACAAAATCCGTCGGATTTTTTCCGACGGATTTTGTCCGACACTGGTGTTGCATACACACGGTCGGACAAAGTTGTCGGAAAATCCGATCATCCTGAACGTGGTGACGTTCGTTGCATACGACAGAACTACGTAGAGGCTAGTAGCCAATAGCTTTGGTCTCATAATTTGATCTGAGCATGCGTGGCACTTTGTCTGTCGGAATTCTCTACACATGATGGATTTTGTTGTCAGAAAATTTGAGAGCAGGATCTCAAATTTTTTCAGTCGGAATTTCTGACGGAAAAAGTCCGATGGAGCCCACACAGGGCCGGATTTTCCGACAACATGGTCCGATCGGACATTTTCCGTCTGAATTTCCGACCGTGTGTACGGGGCATTAGTCCGTAGGCTTCAATATTGAGTTGGCCCACCCTTTGCAGCTATAACAGCTTCAACTCTCCTAGGAAGGTTGTCCACAAGGTTTAGGAGTGTCTATGGGAATGTTTGATCATTCTTCCAGAAGTGTATTTGTGAGGTCAGGCACTGATGTGGATGAGAAGGCCTGGCTTGCAGTCTCCACTCCAATTCATCCCAAAGGTGCTCTATCGGGTTGAAATGCAGGTCAGTCAAGTTCCTAAACCCCAAACTCACTCACCCATGTCTTTATGGACATTGCTTTGTGCACTGGTGCGCAGTCATGTTGGAACAGGAAGGGGCCACCCCCAAACTGGTCCCACAAAGTTGGGAGCATGAAATTTTCAAAAAATGTCTTGGTATGCTGACGCCTTAAGAGTTCCCTTCACTGGAACTAAGGGGCCAAGCCCAACCCCTGAAAAACAACCCCACACCATAACCCCCCCCTCCACCAAATGATTTGGACCACAAAGCAAGGTCCATAATAAAGACATGGATGAGCAAGTTTGGGTTGGAAGAACTTGACTGGCCTGACCTCAACCCGATAGAACATCTTTGGGATGAATTAGAGTGGAGACTGCGAGCCAGGCCTTGAGCTCACAAATGCGCTTCTGGAAGAATGGTCAAACATTCCCATAGACAGAATCCTAAACCTTGTGCACAGCCTTCCTAGAAGAGTTGAAGCTGTTATAACTGCAAAGGGTGGGCCAACTCAATATTGAACCCTACGGACTAAGACTGGGATGCCATTAAAGTTCATGTGTGTGTAAAGGCAGGCGTCCCAATACTTTTGGAAATATAGTGTATGTCATCTGACTTCCATGTATTTTGCCTGTGGTACATTCTTATGAGTTACATGTTCTCAGTTATCTTTGAAGATTGAGAGCCCTAACCCCACTGCAGTAGGGAGAGAAAAGCAGCCCATAAATTATGCAATTTTCTAGAGATGCACTGAATGAAAATGTTGTTGCCAAAACCAAAAATGCAGGATGCAATTGGCCAAACCGAAAATGACAGTTAAAAAAAAATAAATCATATATATATATTTATATTTATTTATATATAATTTTGTTCAACTTTTTAATTAATATCATGAATTTTAATTAAAAAAATTTCTAACACCCTAGAGAATAAAATGTCGGTCGTTGCAATACTTTGTGACACCGTATTTGTGCAGCAGTCTTACAAACGCACTTTTTTGAGTTAAAAAAATAAGACAACAGTAAAGTTAGCCCAATTTTTTTTTATATTGTGAAAGATAATGTTATGCCGAGTAAATTGATACCCAACATGTCACGCTTCAAAATTGCACCCGCTCGTGGAATGGCTTTTACCCTTAAAAATCTCCATATGTTACAGAGGAGGTCTAGGGCTAGAATTATTGCTCTCGCTCTACCGATCGCGGCGATACCTCTGTGTGGTTTTCGGGCGCTACTCACGTATGCGTTCGCTTCTGCACGCGAGCTCGGCAAGACGGGCACGTTTAAAAAAAAAAATCTTCTTTTTTCTGATTTATTTTACCTTTTATTTTATTTTTTTACACTGTTCTTTTCCAAAAAATGTAAACATCTCTTGTAATAGAAAAAAAGCACGACAGGACCTCTTCAGTATGAGATCTGGGGTTAAAAAGACCTCAGATCTCATATTTACACTAAAATGCAATAAAAAAAAAAATAAGTCCCTTTTTAAGAGCTATGGGAGGAAGTGACAGTTTTACGTCGCTTCAGCCATGCAGTGGTATCCCCTTGCTCATCTCCATGCCAAGCCAGGGACAAGACACGATCGCCTCCGCTGCTCCAGTAAGCGGCAAAGGGCACCGGAGAGCGGCGGGGGGGGGGGGGAGGCCTCTTCCGCCGCCTATAAAAGTGATCTTGCGGCGAATCCACCTCAGAGACCACTTTTATCTTGAAGCGGACCGCCCGCTGAAGAAGAGGATACCGGGGTTATGGCTGCTAGCTGCTGCCAAGAGCTATAGGGGCCGCGCGCCCGCGGTGTGATGCCAAAACCGATGCACGTGGCCGCGATGTCTGCGCCTCAGAGAGCCAGAACGGGGATCTGTCAATGTAAAACAGATCCCTGTTCGTGGAAGTAGAGAGAGATCTGCTTTTCCTAGTGATCAGGAACAGCGATCTCTCTCTACAACAGCGATGTCCGCCGGGCACCCGCCATTGCCCGGGAAAACAGCAGGACCGTGGAGCTGTGTGTGTAAACACACAGATCAATGTCCTGTCAGTGGAGAGGAGACCGATGGTGTGTTCCCAGTACGGAGGAACACCGATCGGTCTCCTCCCCTTGTGAGTCCCCTCCCCCCACAGTTCGAATCACTCATATAGGGAAATTATTAACCCCTGCAGCGCCCCCTAGTGTTAACCCCTTCCCTGCCAGTCACATTTACACAGTAATCACTGCAATTTTATAGCAACGATCGCTGTGTAAATGTGAATGGTCCCAAAAATGTGTCAAAAGTGTCCGAAGTGTCTGCCGCAATATCGCAGTCACGAAAAAAAAAATCGCAGATCACCGCCATTACTAGTAAAAAAAAAAAAAAAAAAAAATGCAATAAATCTATCCCCTATTTTATAGACGCTATAACTTTTGCGCAAACCGATCTATATGCGCTTATTGCGATTTTTTTTTACCAAAAATATGTAGAAGAATACGTATCGGCCTAAACTGAGTAAAAAAATTGTTTAAAAAAAAAAAATGAAATATTTATTATAGCAAAAAGTAAAAAATATTGTGTTTCTTTTCAAAATTGTCGCTCTTCTTTTGTTTATAGCGCAAAAAATGAAAACCGCAGAGGTGATCAAATACCACCAAAAGAAAACTCTATTTGTGGGAAAAAAAGGACGTCAATTTTGTTTGGGTGTAACGTCGCACGACTCCGCAATTGTCAGTTAAAGCGACGCAGTGCCGAATCGCAAAAAGTGCTCTGGTAAGGAAGGGGGTAAAATCGCCCCGGGGCTGAAGTGGTTAAGAAGCACATTGTGTTAAAACTGATCTCCAGCCTTCCCTTCAGTCTTGCACAGTTGTACAGGCTCTATTCTATACTGAAATTGCTTACTCGCTTTACTATTGATTTCACGGCACACTCTGATTGAGAAGCTTAAAGTGGTTGTAGAGGCTGAATTTTTTTTTACCTTCTTAGCATAGAGGTTCTAAAACCTTCTGTGTGCTGATCAACCCCCCCCCCCCCCCAATACTCACCTGAGCTGCCTCTTGATCCAGCGATGTTCATGGGACCCTTGGCTGTCCCAGGTCTCACTCTCTCTCCTCACTGGCTGAGACACAGCGGCTAGAGCCATTGGCTCCCACTGCTGTCAGTCACAATCAGTGAGCCAATGAGGAGAGAGTGGGGGTCAGGAGAGAGCGGGGAAGTTTTATGGATGCATAGATTGAGGCAAGCATGCACTAGTGCCCCCATAGCAAGTGTCTTGCTGTTGGGGGCACTGGTCAAGGGGGAGGAGCCAGGAGCAACCGGCAGGGGACACGAGAAGAAGAGGATTAGGAAATTCAAAGCTCAATTTACCAACCAGCCTACAACCAACCGAATTGTCACCCAAAAAGCTCACCCAACAACTGGTTCATCTGTGTGCAAATAATAATAGTGGCCATTGAACTGTACGTAAAAGCAAGCACAAGCAATGAGATCTATAGAATACCTGTTCAGCATTAGATTTGGGTCACTTTTCTTCCTTAGGAAATGAATTATTAACAAGCTGTAAGTTTTCCTACTTACCTTTGTTTTATTATCTTTCCAGCCCAACACTCCAACCACACTTATTCCCACTATGGAGAAGAGCAAAGCCACGGCCAGGAAACCCCAAAATATCCTTGTAGGAGCCTTTGATCTTTCTTGCGGTCCACTTTCTGTAGGGGGCTGGGGGGTGACAAACCAGGATCAGCACATACCCATTATCACAGTTGTTTGAAATATAATAAGACAATAAGGGCATTTTTCTGTTTTTTGTCCATTAAAGTGGTTGTAAACCTCAGACATGAAATATGAACAAAGCATATCCCTCTATAGGGTGTACTTGTCTCGATTAAGAGTACTAAGTGTAATTTCTGTCTGCTTCATTCCTCTGCACCTCACGTGGGCTCAAAGTAAAGTTTATTGGAATATGAAAATATCTAGAATTACACCAGAGGACACCAGCAGTGGTCAAGGTAGACGCGTTTCACACAACAGAAATGTGCTTAATCATTGAAGAGGAAGTAAACCCTGATGGGTTTTACTTCCTCTTTTTTTCCCCTGCAAAGTAAAAGCATAATGGGCTAGTATGCAATGTTGCACTTACCTGAAAACGAAGCCCGCAATGTCCCCGCTGGTGGCCACGTCCATCTTTGCCCCTATTCCTTCCGGGGCTGTGGACTCCAGCTTTGTGACAGGCCGGAGTCGTGTGACATCAGTCCCGCGCATGGGCGTGGGAGCCGCCGGTCACGGCACAGGTCCTTTAGAAAAGGCACGGTCGTGCCCTTTCTTCAATGCGCATGCACCGATGACATTGGCGCAAGCGTATATGGTAAATATCTCCTAAACCGGTATTTTCAGTACCTACAGGTAAGCCTTATTATAAGCTTACCTGTAGGTAAAAGTGGTGTAACTAGGTTTACAACCACTTTACTCAATCATGAGTAATGATTAAGCACATTTCTGTTGTGTGAAACGCGTCTACCTGGACCACTGTTGATCTCCTCTGGTGTAATTTTGGATATTTTCATATTACAATAAACTTTATTTGGAGCCCACGTGAGGTGCAGCCGTTTCTTATTTTGACGATTTACCACAGAGACGAGCTGGGGCTAGCACTCAGGTATGTGTTCCAGTGGGCGTATCGGTTACACCTGGAGCGATAAGTTCTTTTCATTTGGACTTTGCTTCATTCCTCTATCAGCATGAATAACTTCAAGTTTTCCTGACACCAAGAGAAAAATGGTGACAGGGGAGGGAGCTCCATCTGATTGACACCCTCAGCTCTGTTCCTGTGTGCTGTGTGAAGGTGGTGTGTCCCTTCCCTCCAATCAGCTCTCAGAGCTCTCGTCACTGAGTGTAGCTTTAGCTCTCCGTCCCCTTTTTATGACAGCTCAGACATGCTTTATAAATTTGACACTTTGAACGAATGTAGAGAAGACTGCAGAAAAACAGCTACAGCTTAGGAGGATTTGTTTCATCTCTGAGTATCATCTGAGGCCAGTCACTTCACTGGGTATGAAAGGGTTTACAACCACTTTAGGGGGCACAGGAATTCAGATTCAGTCGGGTTATACTGCTGCCTAAACCAGGGTTAGCCACTGGCATACAGAAAAAGTGTATGCCAGCATCTAGTTCGACCCCTCCTTTATCCAGCATGGCTCAGTGTTTTTCTAGTATCCTAGGAGGATGGACAGCTTTTGTTTAGCTATCCTTTTTTTTTTTGCTAGCCTTATCTCTCCAATTGTTTGTGGATTCCTCTTCCATTAACTTTTTGCTTCATCGCTGCTTAAAGATGAACTCCAGTCGCCCCCCCCCCCCCCCCCAAAAAAAGTTACAAGTACTGTAGCTGCTTACTTTAAAAAATAAGGACACTTACCTGTCCAAGGACGCGGCCTTGTCCTCACCCTAACCGATTTTTCAATTGAGTTCAGGCGCCGCCATCTTGACTAAGGGAAATCACTTTGTGGCTTGTGAATGGTTCTGCAGTCTTTCGGCACCTGTGATATGTCCCAGAAGACTGCAGGGAAAGGGGGGGGGGCGAACTTCCATTTGGATCGCCGCAGTAATTTGACCGAAAGGGGGAGCGTCTACCTGTAAAAAACAGGTACCCTTTACCAAGATATTCCTAAATGAAACGTTATTCTCTGCTAGGAAAACCATAGCGAAACAGTGGATGAGGCCTACCCCACCTGAGTTTAAAATGTGGCTAATGGAAGTAAACAATGGTTTAATATACAAAAAACTAATTTATCTACATAGAGGTTGTCCCTCCAAATATAAAATTTGGGAATGGGGTTACAAGCCCCGGAGGCTATGTAATGAAGCCCCCTCCCTATACTTGTTTTTTATATACAAATTGTCGAGCTCCTTATACCACTCTCAGTGGAGTGGGAACCATTAGAAGGATGAATATTTGCTGTACCATACAAGCTATGTTTATATATTTTCTGTCGTATTACCCTGCACTGTAAACCCCCTATTATTTCTAATTGCAATCCCCTCCTTACATGGGATCTTCTTCCATGCCTCGAGCTGTAATTATTGTCACCCTCACTGACATTTACTGTGATAATTTTCTTACTGTATACTTTATTGAATGTACCAATAAAAGCCGGTTGAATTGAAAAAAGAACAGGTACCCGCTCCCCCCAAAAAGTGTCAAAACTTCCCCTTTTGGGTAAAGTTCTGATTTAAGCTGGTCTTTACATAGCAGCAATCTAGATAGGCCTTTCTTCAGCATGACATGAGAATACAGTACCCCGACCCTGCTCAGCTGGATGCATAAGGCTGGCATGACATCTGGGCACTAAGATCTGTATCAGGGCACTTGCCAGAGCTGAATGTACTGGTAAAACTTAGCCACAGAGAACTTTTCAGTTCCAGAGTCATGGCATTGCTCAAGAGTGTGACTCTGAAGGCTCGCTTCTTGAGTACGGCTGTTCTACAGCCTGGGACCTACATTACCATTCACATTGCTGGGCACCTTTCAAAATATCAGCCACTGGCAGCTTTACTGCAGTAAAAGTTAATCCTGAAGGGCCAAGCCCTGATCTCATCCACTAGAATTAGTGTCTCTCATTCCTGTGTAGAGGAAGGACCATCACACTGTTGCTTCTACTTGCAAGCACTGGACCTGCAGTCTCCAGTTTTTTCCCAGTATACAGTGACTTGGCCAGATCCGGCTTCGCCTCCTATCACTGGTGGGTAAAGCAATTGATCTTAAGCACTACCTAAAAAGTCTGAAATGTGTACCTTTAGCAGGAAGTTCATCCCTTCTCCTCTATAGAGGGCCCCTTCAAGATGGCCTCCCCCTTTCTTTTTTTCTGATTCCTTTAAGCCCATCTCTTGGTTGTTATTGGTTTGGCTTCTTAGTAGGTCTACGGACCTGTCTCAGCAGATTGTCTAATTAGCCATGTGTCTTAAAACTGTATTTATTGAATCAGTGGGCGAGAGACTCTTTGAGGTTTAGATTTTCAAAATATATCCCAAAAAGTCAGATTCAAGTTTAGATCAGTTACCTTTTTTTTTATTTATTTTTTTTATGTAAAATCAGTTTACTTTTAGTATTAAATATATTGAACATTTAAATTGAAGTGGCTTTTTTGAAGAGCTTGAGCACAAGTGGCTTTCTATAGTAATATATTGGGGAGTGACTTCAGATCTGTAAGCTTGACATTGTGAAGGTGACACTCAACCAACCCTGTCCATCACTTACGTTCTTCTAAACTTGGTCAAAACAAACTTGGTCAATTTAACCAGCACTATCACTTGTGTTCTTCTAAGCTATGTCAATTCAATTGATACTGTCCATCACTTATGTTCTTCTAAACTTGGTCAATTTAACCAGCACTATCACTTGTGTTCTTCTAAGCTATGTCAATTCAATTGATACTGTCCATCACTTATGTTCTTCTAAACATGGTCAATTTAATCAATACTATCCATCACTTGTGTTCTAAACTTGATCAATTTAATCAATACTATCTATCACTTGTGTTCTTCTAAACTTGACCAACTTAGCCAGCACTACCACTTATGTTCCTCTAAGCTTGGTCAACGTAACCAATACTATCCATCAATTGTGTTCTTCAAAACAAGTCTAACTTAATCAACATTATGAATCATGTTCTAAACTTCAGAAGGCTCTTGAAATATCTACCTCACCAAATAAAAGTGGGCAGTTTGTTGCCTTGTTTAAACTGCAAAAAAACTAACACAGGCACAGCATTCCATGTGTCTACCTTCTAATCTACGGTAACAAGCAGAATTTAATTGTTCTATCTTGGCTTTGATGGATATCTGAATAGCTTGTGAAGACATCAGGAAACAATAGAAGTAATACATGTTAGTTACAAAGCTATTTCACATCCTCTTTATGAAAATAATATCTAGACCAGCCACAGTTGGGCTGCAGTTTTCTCTGAGAAGTGGATGTGATTGTTGTGAGAACTCTGTCCAGCAAGCAAAGTAGATGTCTTACCACTGGGTCTCCGCTCCCCTCCATACTGTGCTGCTCTCCCAGGCTCTGCACGTCCTTGCAATGTGCAGACCCTGCATAGTCCTGGGACAGCACACATGAAGGGCATGTCCATCAACACCCCAGGAACGAGCACCTCCATAGCCACCTTCTCAGCCAAGCCCCACCTGAGAAACCTGAGAACCGGGAATGGAACAATGACAAGGCTGTGATGAGAAACTGGGAGAGGAAAGCTGGAATCAGTGAAATGGAAAGACAAATCTCAGCTTTGTGCTTGATGGGGGGGAAAAAAAAAAGTTTATCATGGCTTGGATGGAGAGGCCGCCAAGTGCACAAATTCCTGGCCTGCAGCAAGTCACAAAAGACACACAGTGTACCGGAACCTACCAAGCTAAGGAGAAAAACATTTAGATTTAACATTAAACCTGTACTCAAATTCCAAGTGACCCTTGTTTCAAACTACAACTCCAGCCAAAACTTTTTTTAGATAGAGTAGACCAGAGTTAGATACTGTCTGATTTTTACTGTGTGTGACACCATCGTATATTTCCACTGGATGGTGACAGCAATAAAAACGTGACAAAGGATCTAAACTACATGTGTCAAACACAAGGCTTGTGGGCCACATCCGGCCCCCCAGGCTATTTCATGTGGCCCTCGTACCTCTCCTGCAGCTGTGGCACCCCCTTTCATCACTGCCCCACCCTGTCTCAGCAGTAAGCAGCAGAAGGGAGGACACAATTCCTCCTACAGATCCTGTGCCTTTCTGTGTAGCTGCAGCACCCCCCTCCTCTCAGCCTCCCCTGGTCTCAGCATTCAGCATACTCTAACAGCAGACTCCAGCCCTCCTCTGCTCCTCCTCCAGACCCTGCACTTTCTTCTTCCCTGCTCCACCCCAGCTTCTTCCTGGTAGCAGCAGAAGGTAAGGAGAGGGTGCACTGTGATGTAAGGGAGGGTGGGAAACTCTTCACTTCTGATGGTGGGGGGTGGGGGGGGCAGTTGACATCTGATATACAGGGGGGTGGAGTGCTCTGACAGATATAACTGGCCCTTTGAAGGCAATCACAATGTTGATGTGGCCCACGATGAGATTGAGTTTGACACCCCTGATCTAAACTAACAAAAAAGTATGGGCTGGGGTTCCACTTTTTAACCACTTCAGCCCCGGACCAATTGGCAGCCAAAGGACCAGGCCCCTTTTTGCGATTTGGCACTGCGTCGCTTTAACTGACAATTGCGCGGTCGTGCGACGTGGCTCCAAAAAACAAAATTGGCGTCCTTTTTTTCCCACAAATAGAGCTTTCTTTTGGTGGTATTTGATCGCCCCTGCGGTTTTTATTTTTTGCGCTATAAACAAAAATAGAGCGACAATTTTGAAAAAAATGCAATATTTTTTGCTTTTTGCTATAATAAATATCCCCAAAAAATGTATAAAAAAACATTTTTTTTCCTCAGTTTAGGCCGATACGTATTCTTCTACATATTTTTGGTAAAAAAAAATCGCAATTAGCGATTATTGATTGGTTTGCGCAAAAGTTATAGCGTTTACAAAATAGGGGATAGTTTTATAGCATTTTTATTAATATTTTTTTTTTTTACTAGTAATTGCGGCGATCAGCGATTTTTATTGTGACTGCGACATTATGGCGGACACATCGGACATTTTTGACACATTTTTGGGACCATTGTCATTTATACAGCAATCAATGCTATTTAAATGCATTGGTTCCTGTATAAATGACAGTTGTAGTGAAGGGGTTAACCACTAGGGGGAGGGGAGGGGTTATGGGCTGTGACGTGTGTGTTTTTTTTTTACATTAGGGGGCGGGGCTGACATCTGACGTCATTGATCGGCTTTCCCGATGACAGGGAACAGCCGATCAATGACAGGCAGAGTAGGAAGCGCGGGGAGAGGTTTGTTTACATAGACCTCTCCCCGTTCTTCAGCTCCGTAACTCGATCGCGGGACACCAGCGGCGATCGGGTCCGCTGGTCCCGCGGCCGGGGTCACAGAGCTCCCGACCGGGTCGCGAGCGCGCTGCTGGCGGCGCGCGCGCGACCCACAGGCAGGCACATGCACGATCACGTACAGGTACGTGATTTTGCCTGCCCGTGCCATTTTGCCGCAGTATATCTGCGTTAGGCGGTCGGGAAGCGGTTAAAGTTCTGGAAATAATTAAAATATAACTAAAGGCAAAACTTTTTTTGGAGAGAGATTTCAGTTTTTATTACTACCTGTGTCCCTGTTAAGGAGATTCATCCTCTCTATTTGTTCCGTTTACCATTATCATTGAAAGTGAAAGTAAAAGAAAATCCCAAATTTTACCTTACAGGGGTTATACCATGCTCTATCCAAAATGAAAAAAAAAAAAAGTTTTGCCTATCTTTCTACTTTAAGTATAAAAACATTTAACTTCAGTAGAAAACAATTTAGAAAAGGAGTCAAAACCAGACACCACATCCCCAATTATATTACAAAAAAGAAAAGGGACCGGAGGTCACATACCTCGGGACTTTAAAGGTGTCTATACCAATGAAATAGTAGTACCAGAATAGTATATTGAAAATTACAAATATAGTTTTTATTTTAGATTACAAAATGTATGAAGAGACATTTAGAAAAAGGTCACAAAATACATAAAAACAAAACTGCAAGAACAATCTAATGATTCACTGCAGATATATGTGTGCACAGTTACTACCACTTTCTCAACATGTTTCGCTTGGCAGGGCTTCTTCAGGCGATAATATATGTGGAGACTGTTAAACAATGAAAAGAATATATATATATATAATAGAACAAATGAATGAGTATACATAAATACATATAAATCAAAAAGATACAATATATTACAATAAGAAATAAACAATCAAACAAAATAAATGAAGCAAATCTGGTACTACTATTTCATTGGTATAGACACCTTTAGGTATGTGACCTCCAGTCCCTTTTCTTTTTTCTAATTTAACTTCAGTAAGTTCAGAAAACAAAACTTTCTTTGTAGTTATATTAATTGTTGCAGCTTCAGGAGGCCGGTCACATGACCATCGCCGCAGTGTCAGTTATATATTATGTACCCAAAAGAAGAGGTACAATTCAGAATGCTGATTGGCCAGTTCTTCAAGCGCCCCACATCCCTATGGAAAACGCATGTGACTTAAAGGAGATGTAAGGTCAAAACTTTTTTTTTTGGTTAGAGTAGAGAAGGTTCGTGACCCTTATCAGGTTTTTATTTATTTTTTTCCTTCCTGTTCCACAGCAGGAAGTAAGAGGTGGTCTCTTTAACTAGTAGCCGACTGCCCACTGTCAATTGACGGCGGAGCGGTGCGGCTCTTGTGGTGGGACGTCGTCATATGACGTCGTCTACATTTTGGCCACTAGGGGGAGCGCGCGCGTGCCCGCCACGTCGCTGGGGACCCGATGCACGTGCCCGGCGGCCGCGATGTCCGCCGGGCACCCGCGATTGCCCAGTAACTGAGCAGGACATGGATCTGTGTATGTAAACACACAGATCCACGTCCTGTCACTGGAGAGGAGACCGATGGTGTGTCCCTTGTACATAGGGACACCGATCGGTCCCCTCCCCCAGTCAGTCCCCTCCCCCCACAGTTAGAATCACTAACATAGGGAACATATTAACCCCTGCAGCGCCCCCTAGTGTTAACCCCTTCCCTTCCAGTCACATTTATACAGTAATCAATGCATTTTTATAGCACGGATCGCTGTATAAATGTGAATGGTCCCAAAAATGTGTCAAAAGTGTCCGATATGTCCGCCGCAATGTCGCAGTCATGATAAAAATCGCAGATCGCTGCCATTACTAGTAAAAAAAAAATAATAATAAAAATGCTATAAATCTATCCCCTATTTTGTAGACGCTATAACTTTTCCGCAAACCAATCAATATACGCTTATTGCGATTTTTTTACCAAAAATATGTAGAAAAATACCTAAACTGAGGAAAAAATTTGTTTAAAAAAAAAAAAAAATTGGATATTTATTATAATAAAAAGTAAAAAATATTATGTTTTTTCAAACTTGTCCCTCTTCTTTTGTTTATAGCGCAAGAAATAAAAACCGCAGAGGTGATCAAATACCACCAAAATAAAGCTCTATCTGTGGGGAAAAAATGATAACAATTTTATTTGGGTACAGCGTTGCATGCCCGCGCAATTGTCATTCAAAATGCGACAGCGCTGAAAGCTGAAAAATGGCTTGGTCAGGAAGGAGGTGTTCGTGCCTGGTAGGCAAGTGGTTAAAGTAAAGGCAAATCCCCTCTTAGCAGGTGTCCCCATTGCGCGGGGTGAATCTTTCCATTGGAACCACAAAAATAAAAAAATAACCTTTCCTAACTAATACAAAAAAAACTAAAAAAAAAAAGTTTTGATTTTACGTACACCTTAATGCTTTTCATTAGTCCTCTGACCAGCAACTAGGGAAATGTAGAGAGATGTCACAACTCCAAGTCTATATGAATATCCCTTGCCTATGGAGTATCAGGTACTGACCAAAGGAAGCCCCACCACACTCGATGAACTCAGTAGGAAAGCAGGAAGTCGCACACCAATGATGTTGGATTACATCCAAAAGAAAAAAAAAAAGCGGAACATAGCATACTGCAACCTCATCTAGGAACACCCCCTCTCTGTTTTACACAGTACGGGCTTGATCACAAGGGGCTGCAGTATGTTTTGTGCGGTTTTATTAAAGTTGAATGTGATCTGACACCATCAGTGTGCAACTTCTTGTTTTCCTATTATGCAAAACCAGGCATTTAAAGCCCTGCTCTATCTATCTCCACTCCAACAGCACACTGCAAAAGGTTCCTCTGGGGAGGAACCTTTTTATAGCGTAGGGTGGGACTATGAGCACTGAGCCATGATTGGGAAAAACTCATCATGACTTTGTCCATTCATGGCTCTGACCGTGCTCTGTGCCCTGATCGGGCAAAGCCTTGCACCTGACCAGCAGTCAGGTGCATTGCTTCATCCAATTAGAACCATAGAATGCAGCGCGCAGTGCATTGTGGAGCGCTCTGTGGGCGAACATCCCGCCAAGCGCCCTGCAAATTTGGGTGTTCACTAAACAGGCGATGTATTTGGCTTCTGTTCGGCTTAAACTATTCACCCAACTCTATATGGAACAATCCCTAGCATGTCTGGTGCTGCTCTCCGAGAGTTTTTTTAGTGCTTTGCATTTGCCCACGCTCTCAACCAATAAGGCTACTGCTCTTGATAAAGATATCACGGTCGAAGAAATAGAAGCAGCTATCCACTCCTTCCCTGGTTAAAAAACCCCAGGCCCTGATTGTATCCCTGGAGAGTGGTACAATATACAGTTAGGTCCATATATATTTGGACACGGGCACAATTTTCATACTTTTGGCTCTGAATGCCACCAAAATAAAATTAAAACAAAACAATCCGAATGAATTTGAAATGCAGACTTTCAGCTTTAATTCAAGGGGTTGAACATAAATATCAATTACAAATTTTAGGAACTGCAACCATTTTTATACACAGTCCCCCCATTTTCAGGGGCTCAAATGTAATTGGACAAATTAATATAATCATAAATAAAATGTTAGTTTTTAATATTTTGTTGAGAATCTTTTATTGGCAATGACTGCCTGAAGTCTGGATCCCATGAACATCACCAAAGACTGGGTTTCCTCCTTTCTGATGCTTTGCCAGGCTCTAACTGCAGCTGTCTTCAGTTGTTCTTTGTTTGTGGGTCTTTCTGCCTTTAGTTTTGCCTTCAGTAAGTGAAATGCTCAATTGGGTATAGATCAGGCGATTGACTTGGCCATTGCAGAATATTCCAGTTCTTTTGCTTCAAAAGCTCCTAGGTTGCTTTTGCAGTGTGTTTTGGATCATTGTCCATCTGTACTGTGAAGTGCCATCCAATCAACTTTTCTTCATTTGTCTGACAGTATACAGTTGTGCTCATAACTTTACATACCCTGGCAGAATTTATGATTTCTTGGCCATTTTTCAGAGAATATGAATGATAACACAAAAACATTTCTTTCACTCATGGTTAGTGTTTGGCTGAAGCCATTTATTATCAATCAACTGTGTTTACTCTTTTTAAATCATAATCACAACAGTCAGAAACTACCCAAATTACCCTGATCAAAAGTTTACACACCCCAGTTCTTAATACCGTGTATTGCCCCCTTTAACATCAATGACAGCTTGAAGTCTTTTGTGGTATTTGTGGATGAGGCTCTTTATCTTCTTAGATGGTGAAGCTGCCCATTCCTCTTGGCAAAAAGCCTCCAGTTCCTGTAAATTCTTGGGCTGTTTTGCATGAACTGCACGTATGAGATCTCCCCAGAGTGGCTCAATGATATTGAGGTCAGGAGACTGAGATGGCCACTCCAGAACCTTCACTTTATTCTGCTGCAGCCAATGACAGGTCGACTTGGCCTTGTGTTTTGGATCATTGTCATGTTGGAATGTCCAAGTACGTCCCATGTACAGCTTCCTGGCTGATGAATGCAAATGTTCCTCCAGTATTTTTTGATAACATACTGCATTCATCTTGCCTTCAATTGTGACCAAATTTCCTGTGTCTTTGTAGCTCACACATCCCCAAAACATCAGCGATCCACCTCCGTGTTTCACAGTAGGAATGGTGTACCTTTCATCATAGGCCTTGTTGACTCCTCTCCAAATGTAGTGTTTATGGTTGTGGACAAAAAGCTACATTTTGGTCTCATCACTGCAAATGACTTTGTGCCAGAAGGTTTGAGATTTGTCTCTGTGCTGTTTGGCGTATTTATAAGAGGAATATTTTGTGGCATTTGAGTAGGCATGGCTTTCTTCTGGCGACTCGACCATGCAGCCCATCTTTCTTCAAGTGCCACCTTATTGTGCATCTTGAAACAGCCACACCACATGTTTTCAGAGATTCCTATATTTCCCCTGAAGTTATTTGTGGGTTTTTCTTTACATCCTGAACAATTTTCCTGACAGTTTTGGCTGAAATTTTAGTTGGTCTACCTGACCGTAGTTTGGTTTCAACAGAACCCCTCATTTTCCACTTCTTGATTAGAGTTTGAACACTGCTAATTGGCATTCTCAATTCCTTGAATATCTTTTTATATACCTTTCCAGTCTTTTACAGTTCAACTACCTTTTCCCGCAGATCCTTTGACATATCTTTTGCTTTCCCCATGACTCAGAATCCAGAAACGTCAGTTCAGCACTGGATGAAAGATGCAAGGGTCTGTCAGGAGTCCAGAAACCCATTGACCTTTTATACACACAAACTAATTACAAGCAAACAGATCACAGGTGAGGATGGTTACCTTTTAATAGCCATTCAAAGCCCTTTGTGTCAACTTGTGTGCATGTTATCAGGCCAAAATCACCAGGGTATGTAAACTTTTGATCAGGGTCATTTGGGTAGTTTCTGTTGTGATTTTAAAATAGTAAACACAGTTGATTGATAATAAATAGCTTCAGCCAAACACTAACCGTGAGTGAAAGAAATGTTTTTGTGTTGTCATTCATATTCTCTGAAAAATGGGCAAGAAATCATAAATTCTGCTAAGGTATGTAAACTTATGAGCACAACTGTATCTCTAAACACTGCAGAATTCATCCGGCTGCTTCTGTCTACTGTCACATCATCAATAAACACCAATGACCCAGTGCCACTGGAAGCCATGCATGTCCATGTCATCACACTGCCTCCACCATGTTTTACAGATGATGTTGTGTGCTTTGGATCATGAGCTGTTCCAAGCCTTCTCCACACTTTTTCCTTGTGGTGAACCTTTCTGTATTTGCTCTCGTAAAGTCTTTCTTGACTGTAGACTTTGACAATGATACGCCCACCTCCTGGAGAGTGTCCTTCACTTGTCTGGATGTTGTGAATGGGTTTTTCTTTACCATAGAGAGTATCCTGCGATCATCCACCACTGTTGTCTTCTGTGGATGTCCAGGCCTTTTAGTTTCAATACGTTTTTATTGTTTTTAGAAAGACAAAGTAAGAAGTACAAGACCAATTGGATTCGTAGTAGCGGGTCCCAACTACTATTATTACAGTTCAGACATGGTACATTGTAAGAAGATAATATGTAAGAAGTACATAGAAGTACATTGTAAGAAGATAGTTATTATTTCTTATCCAAAACCTATGCTTGGTAGAATACAATTTTAGAAACGTTGATAACATCAAATTCCAGTAAGAGTTTTGTGATCCATATCATGTTATTACTCGTGAATCATTATACTTCTTGAACACAGCATAAGAAAGGTGAAATATCAGTTAACTAACCAAAAAATAACAAGGTAACATCATTTAAACCTTTAGTCACAGTCAGATATCACATGATGTTGGCACTCCTGGTAGATGCATACGTAACACCCAAGGCTTTCTTCCATTGGTCCTCAGAGTATTTTTCCCCCAAATCCCTCTCCCAGGCTTCTATATTGGGGGATTTGCTGAATTCCTGTTTGTTTTGTAGGTGTTTATATATTAACGAAGTGCCTTTAGTCCTCGTATTAATGGTTGTGTAGAATAAGGCACCTTGCCAGGGTAGGTAGGCAATCAATTTGTTATTATGTTTTATTAGATGGGAGGTTTGGATATATTTATAGTATAGTACTGGAGGGATAGAATATTTAAGTTGTAGCACTCTGAATGTTTTGAGTGCGGGGCCTACAAACAAATCCTCCAATAGGAGATCCCTGGTGGTGCACCAATTAGTAAGTGATATATCAGGAATTAGGAATGAGATAGCTGTTATCTGGAATTTTAGAGGGGTGAGATTACAGGTGAAGGACATGGAGTTGCTGAGATAATGCCAGGCCTCTATGGATGTCTGTATTGTAGGGGCTACTGTGGAGGGTGTACATGGGAGGAAAGGGCTGGTTATAAATGTCCAGGCCTTTTTATGTTGCTGAGCTCGCCAGTGCGTTCTTCTTTCCTCAAAATTTACCAAACTGTTGATTTGGCCACTCCTAATATTGCGGCTATCTCTCTGATGGATGTGTTTCCTTTTTGAAGCCTTACAATGGCCTGTTTCACTTGCATGGACAGCTCCTTTGAACACATGATGTAGGTCCACAGCAATGAATTCCTAATGCAAATACCCCATTTAGAACAAAACTCCAGACCTTTTACCTGCGTAAGGCTGGCCATACATTATACAACTTTTGTCTATAGATTTCCTTTAGATTTACCAAAACCATATAATATGAGGTCAAATCTAAACACTTTCAATTTGTATGCAATCAGGCAGGCCCTTGTACTACACAGTTGAAGGTAAATCTAAAGGAAATTGAATAAGAAAATTGTATGGTGTATGGCCAGCTTTATTTATGAAGAAATTACGAGGGAGTAGCTCATAACTGGCCACAAAACAGCTTTTGATTTAATTGTCCAATTATTTTTGGTCCTTTGAAAAAGGGGGGATGGTTATTCTTAAGAGCTGTAATTCCTAAACCCTTCCTCCGATTTGGATGTACATACCCTTTCACTTGCACTTTCAGTCCATTATATAACTATAGCTTGAATATGTTTTGGTAAATACCTGAAAAAAACTAAAATTGTGCCTGTGTCCAAATATATATGGACCCAACTGTAAACTGTATACACGGCTGGTCTAGCACCTAGACCTCTCCATCCTTACTCAGATTGTAAAACACACATGACACTGCCCCCCCCCCCCTCTATGTACCAAGCCCACATAGTTTTGATTCCCAAGCTGGGGAAAGATTGGTCCAACTGTGCCTCCTATAAGCCCATTTCTTTATTAAATTATTATTATTATTTAAACATTTTGACTAAAATCTTAGCCACTAGGGCACGCATCGTAACTTTCGAAGACATTACGTAGTGGCGAAACACGTCACGTTGGAATGCACTGTGTGTAGGACTTCCAGTAGGTCTTGTACCTATGGGAAACCCATGGTTTTAAACTTTTATGTATGCTACCGGCAATGGATAAATATTTTACATAAACCAGAATTTTTTTGCACTATGAGAAGCCCATCCTTCTCTTCTTTTTTTCATGCACAAATAACCCTGCCATTGGGACCCAGGGTGATGCTGCCACGAGAAGAGAATACCGAACAGTGGTGTAAAGGATACCCCTGGTCTTTGGATGACCAATAAGCTCTTTTGACTCCTCTTGTTATACAAGAGGGTCAACTTCATCTGGTGAGTGGGGATCTATATTATACATGTGATGAAATGGTGGCACAAAAGTGGACATTGGCGTTGAAGATAGCACAAGGCACTTTAATACAGCTGAAAGGACTTGTCATATTGATTATCACCTATATTTGGGACTGAAAACTTTTATTATTTTTTCCATTATGTTTTGTTTGTGAACTGCATATTTGTATCATCATTCACATTATCATCATTTAATATTAAGTACTATTATGGGTTTCGTCTGAATATCCATATTTGCACCATAGTACACTATATAGACCAATTCTCACTATTATAGCATTTTCTATTGTTATTTGGTTGATTTGCAATTGCAAGCGCTGTTTACACACATTTCTGTAGGTCACTTGAGCATTAACCCTTTCATGACTAAGCCTATTTCTGACATTTGGTGTTTACAAGTTAAAATCCGTATTTTTTGCTAGAAAATGACTTAGAACCCCCAAACATATATATATATATATATTTAGCAGAGACTCTAGAGAATAAGACGGCGATTGTTGCAATATTTTATGTCACACGGTATTTGTGCAGCGGTGTTTTAAGTACAACTTTTGGGGAAAAAGATACTTTCAGGAATTAAAAAAAAAAAAAACGAAACAGTAAAATTAGCCCAATTTTTTTTATAATGTGAAAGATGATGTTACGCCGAGTAGATACCAAACATGTCACGCTTTATAATTGCACGCACTCGTGGAATTGGCGACAAACTACGGTACCTAAAAATCTCCATAAGCGACGCTTTAAAAATGCTTTACGGTTACCAGGTTAGAGTTACAGAGGAGGTCTAGTGCTAGAATTATTGCTCTCGCTCTGACGATCGCGGCAATACCTCACATGTGTGTTTACATATGCGAGCGCGACTTCCGTATGCGTTTCCTTTGCTGCGCGAGCTCGCGGGGAAGGGGACTCTTTAAAAAAAAAATGTTTTTTTTCTTATTTATTTTATTTAATTTTAGATAATTCATTTGTGTTTTTAAAAAAAAAAAAAAAAAAATTTGATCACTTTTATTGCTGTCACAAGGAATGTAAACATCCCTTGTGACAGTAATAGATGGTGACAGGTACTCTTTATGGAGGGATCGGGGGTATAAAAGACCCCAAATCCCTCCTTTGCACTTCAAAGTATTCAGATCACCAAAAACGGTGTATCTGAATACCGTGTACTTTTTTAAATTTGGCGCCATTGGCAGCCAAGTAAACAGGAAGTGACGTTGTGACGTCGCTTCCGTGTTTACATCAAGGAGACTGGAACCAAGCTGTTTCCAGCTTCGTTCCAGTCCCTCACTAGCCGCCGGAAGCGGCGGATGTTAGATCGGGTCTCCCGATCGAACGGGAGGCACGGTAAAAGCGGCGCGTGGGGGCGGACGTCCCCTCCCGCTCCTCTGGTATAACAGCCGAGCAGCTTTTAGCCGCATCGGTTGTTATACCGGTAAAGCCGATCGCCGGCTCTAAACAACGGTACCAGGATGATGCCTGCAGCTGCGGGCATCATCCCGGTATAACCCCCGAAAGCCAAGTACGCATATCTGCGTACGCTCAGGGGGAAGTGGTTAAATAACCTAACTGGTTTGGAACAACAGCTACAATTAATTGCACTGGTAGCTCGAGGGGGGTTTTATACAGTGCACCCGGAAAGTATTCAGATCGCTTCACTTTTTTGCACATTTTGTTATGTTACAGCCTTATTCCAAAATTGATTAATTTATTTATTCTCAAAATTCTACAAACAATACCCCATAATGACAACATGAAAGAAGGTTGTTTGAAATCTTGGCAAATTTATTAAAAATAAAAAAACTAGAAAAAAAAAATCCCATGTACATAAGTTTTCACAACCATTGCTCAATAATTTGTTGAAGTACCTTTTGCACCGATTACAGCCTCAAGTCTTTTTGAGAATGATGCTACAAGCTTGGCACACCTATTTTTGGGCAGTTTCTCCCTTTCTTTGCAGGACCTCTCAAGCTCCATCAGGTTGGCTGAGGAGCATTGGTGCACAGCCATTTTCAGATCTCTCCAGAGATGTTCAATCGGGTTCAAGTCTAGGCTCTGGCTAAAATTCTGGACAGCTGCACTCCAAAAAATGTCCTTTATTAGTCAAAAAAAAATCCCAAATTTACATGCCACAGCAGTACGGACAGAAGAGCTGACGCGTTTCACACTATCAAACAGTGCTTAATCATAGCTATGATTAAGCACTGTTTGATAGTGTGAAACGCGTCTGTTCTGCTGTGGCATGTACATTTTTTTTGACGAATAAAGGCAATTTTTTGGAGTGCGGCTGTCCAGAATTTTTCTCAATTTCATTGCTATATGCATTGCCAGCACCTGCGGCTTCTAAAATAAGAGGAGAGGTTCATTCCTATTTGATCCACCTGGAGCAGTGATATCCCTTTCTCTGGCTAGGCCACTCAAGGATATTCACAGAGTTGTCCCGTAGCCACTCCTTTATTATCTTAGCTGTGTGGCATTGTCCTGTTGATGAAGATGAACCTGCGGCCCAGTCTGAGTTCCAGAGTGCTCTGGAGCAGGTTTTCATCAAGGATGTCTCTGTATATTGCTGCATTCATCTTTCCCTCGATCCTGACTAGTTTTCTAGTTCCTGCCGCTGAAAAACATCCCCATAGCATGATGCTGCCACCACCATGCTTCACTGTAGGGATGGTATTGGCCAGGTGATGAGTGGAGCCTGGTTTCCTCCAGACATGACGCTTGCCATTCAGGCCAAAGAGTTCAATCATTGTTTCATCAGACCAGAAAATTTTGTTTCTCGTGGACTGCCGCGTACACACGAGCGGACTTTTCAACGGACTAGGTCCGACGGAGTTCCAACGTACTTTTCGAATGAAAGGACTTGGCCACACACAGTCACACTAAATTCTGACAGATTCGAAGTTCGTAGCCAGTAGCTGCCCTAGCGTCATTGTTTGTCCGTCGGACTAGCACACAGACGAGCAGATTTTTCCATAGGAACTGGGTCCATCGGAGTTCCGACGGGAAAATTTAAGACATGCTCTATTTCTAAAGTCTGTCGGATTATTCGACGGCAAAAGTTAGATGAAGCCCACACACGATCGAATTGTCCGACGGATTCGTTCTGTCGGACCTTTGCTATCGAAAAGTCCGCTCGTGTGTACGCGGCATTAGAGTCCTTCTGGTGCCTTTTGGCAAACTCCTTTTACTTACTCCTTTACTGTGCCTTTTACTGAGGAGTGGCTTCCGTAAAGAGATGGTTGTTTTTCTGGAAGGTTCTCCTCTCTCCACAGAGAAATGCTGGAGCTCTGTCAGAGTGACCGTTGGGTTCTTGGTCACCTCCCTGACTAAGGCTCTTCTCCCCAATCGCTCACTTTGGCTGGGTGGGCCACTCTAGGAAGAGTCCTGGTGGTTCCAAACTTCTTCCATTTAGGGATGATGAAGGCCACTGTGCTCATTAGGACCCTCAATGCTGCAGAAATGTTTCTGGGCCCTTCCCCAGATCTGTGCCTCCATATCATCCTGTCTCGGAGGTCTACAGGCAATTCCTTGGTCTTTATGGATTGGTTTGTGTTCCGACATGCACTGTTAACTGTGGGACCTTATATAGACAGGTGTGTGCCTTTCCAAATTATGTCCAATCAACTGAACTTACCACAGGTGGACTCCAATCAAGTTGTGGAAACATCTCAAAGATGATCAGTAGAAACAGGGTGAACCTGAGCTAAATTTTGAGTGTCATGGCCAAGGTTGTAAATACTTATGTACATGTGATTTTTTTTTTTTTTTATAAGTTTGCAAAGATTTGAAACAAACTTCTTTCATGTTGTCATTATGGGGTATTGTTTGTAGAATTTTGAGGAAAATAATGAATTTAATTAATTTTGGAATAAGGCTGTAACATAACAAAATGTGGAAAAGGTGAAGTGCTATGAATACTTTCCAGATGTACTGTATATCAGGAGAAAGATACTTCCCTCCCTGCTTAACCGCTTCCCGACCGGCCACTGCATATATACGTCAGCAGAATGGCACGGGCAGGCAGAATCACGTACCTGTGCATGTGCCTGCCCGTGGGTCGCGCGCGCGCGCGCCGCTAGCGACCCGGTCGGGAGCTCCGTGACCCCGGCCGCGGGACCAGCGGACCCTTGTTCGCCGCTGGTATCCCGCGATCGGGTTACGGAGCTGAAGAACGGGGAGAGGTCTATGTAAACAAACCTCTCCCCGCGCTTCCTACACTGACTGTCAGTGATCGGCGGTTCCCTGTCATCGGGAACGCTGATCAATGACGTCAGACGTACAGCCACGCCCCCCCTACTGTAAAAAAAAAAAAAAAAAAACACAACACGTCACACTGACTCCTCCCCGCCCCCTAGTGGTTAACCCCCTAACTACAACTGTCATTTACATAGGAATCAGTGCTATTTTAAATAGCAGTGATTGCTGTATAAATGACAAATGTCCCAAAAATGTGTCAAAAATGTCCGATGTGTCCGCCAAAATGTCGCAGTCACAATAAAAATCGCTGATCGCCGCCATTACTAATAAAAAAAAAAAATATTAATAAAAATGCTATAAAACTATCCCCTATTTTGTAAACGCTATAACTTTTTGCGCAAACTAATCAATAATCGCTCATTGCGATTTTTTTTACCAAAAATATGTAGAAGAATACGTATCGGCCTAAACTGAGGAAAAAAATGTTTTTTTATATATTTTTTGGGGATATTTATTATAGCAAAAAGTAAAAAAAAAAAATGTATTGAATTTTTTTCAAAATTGTCGCTCTATTTTTGTTTATAGCGCAAAAAAATAAAAACCGCAGGGGCGATCAAATACCACCAAAAGAAAGCTCTATTTGTGGGAAAAAAAGGACGCCAATTTTGTTTTGGAGCCACGTCGCATGACCGCGCAATTGTTAGTTAAAGCGACGCAGTGCCGAATTGCAAAAAGGGGCCTGGTCCTTTGGCTGCCAATTGGTCCGGGGCTGAAGTGGTTAAACACTTACAGACCAGAAGATTTTCCTGCTCAAGGCCATTTTTTGCGAAACGGCACTGCATCCCTTTACCCAAACAAATTTTACATCCTTTTTTTCCCACAAATAGAGCTTTCTTTTGGTGGTATTTAATCACCTCTGCGGTTTTAATTTTTTGCGCTATAAACAAAAAAAGAGCAACAATTTTGAAAAAAAAAAAAAAAATAATATATATATATCTATAATAAATATCCCCAAAAATGTTTTTAAAAAACAAATTTCTTACATCAGTTTAGGCAAATATATTCTTCTACATATTTTTTGGTAAAAAAAATAAAAAATCCCAATAAGCGTATATTTAAGTTATAGCGTTTAAAAACTATGGGAAAGATTTATGGCATTTTTTTTTTTTTTTTTTTTACTAGTAATCTTAAAATGGATGCAGCCAGACTCAGAATCAAGTCAAGTCCAGAATCACAGTCTATATAAAATAATATGCAAAGTGGTTGGAGGGAAGCTTCAGGATGGCAAAGATGTTTTTATTATAAATTATGTGAAAAGACTGCAGTTCCTCTTTAAAGCAGAGCTCTGGGCAAAAAATAAAAAAGTTAGCAGCTACAAATACCGTAGCTGCTGACTTTTAATATCAGGACACTTACCTATCCAGGAACCCAGCCGTGTCTTCATCCGAGCTGATTTCTCAATTGGCTTTTGGGTGCTGCCACCACCACCTTGGCTAAGGGAAACCGGTAGTGAAGCCGCACAGCCGGTTTCCTACTTTGCTGCGCTTTATGAATGGCGACGACAGAAGGGGGAAAACAAGCAGAGCTTCCCCTTTTGGGCGAAGCTCTGCTTTAACATTGACCAAACTGGCTTAATACCTGGGAAGTTAACTGATGTAAATGTATTTCAGGGTTTTCACTCATCTGCAGTTGCCCACCAGTGTGTTGGGAAGGCTTTCCACTCTGTGGCCTGGCCTTACCTGTTCTCAAGATTATGGGTTTTCGGGGCAGAATTTTAAAGTGGATAAAACTTTTAGGTTGATAGATGAGCTTTCGGCACCCTTCCAGGTGGCGAGGGCTACAAGACAGGTTTCACTGCTATCCCCAGCATTATTTGCCCTGATGATGGAGCCGTTGGCCCTCAGAGGTGCTCCAGCAGTAGCTGGTTTCCAGGTAGGAGCTTTGGAAGAACTGATGGCCATCTGACTACTGCACTCTAAATCTAGTCCCCTTGCTACAAAATATGAAAACTAAATTGATAGCTTGGGCCATTCTCCCCTTATCCCTAGTGGGACGGTTTCATCTTTTTTAAAATGAAACTGTTCCCACGCTCAAGCCCTCCTGTATGGATCCCTAAGAAGTACTTTCAGCTAATCAATTCAAGCCCGATCGCTTTTCTCTGGGGCTTTACAGATGTCAAGGTTTAAACTCAGGTTGCTGCACTGGCCCTGGAAACAGGGTGGTTTAGCATGTCCTGATCTCCACAAATATTTTTTGGCAGCCATGCGAACGCAAGCTCATAACTGTCTGACAGTAGATGAATCTAATGCCACAGTGATGTTGGAGGCATCTTGTCTGGGCTCCTATGAGGCTTTGAGAAACCTCCTATACCGAGACCCAGCTACTCCCCTCCCCTTAACAATAGTGATGAAAGCCATATTGAGCTTGTTCAATGGCTTGGAAAGGACAGCCTGTTCTCCCTGGACATGGCTCCCAACTCAATCCCTTATGGTTTAACCCAATACTGCCAGATTTGTCTTGATACCTGATCCACATATTTGGGCAGCAAGGGGCATTAAATGCCTCAAACAGGTTTGTACAGAGGGGGAGTTGAGGCCCCTTGATAGCTTAAAGCAGCAGTACGACCTCCCTAACAAGTATCCATTTAGAAACGTGCAGCTTAGACACATTTTGTACCCAATTTTGCACTCAACCAGTTATTCTTTCTGCCTCAGCCCTCAAGACTCTACTCAGAGATGACACTTTAGTTCAGGGATATGCAATTAGCGGACCTCCAGCTGTTGCAGAACTACAAGTCCCATGAGGCATAGCAAGACTAACAGCCACAAGCATGACACCCAGAGGCATGATGGGACTTGTAGTTTTGCAACAGCTGGAGGTCCGCTAATTGCATATCCCTGCTTTAGCTAAACCTCTATCCTATATATACAAAGAACTTATATCTTCCATCCATACGGGACTCGAGGCTCTCAGAACCAAATGGCTAGTAGACTTCCCAGAGCTGGATGATGAAGACTGGGTAGAAATGTGAGAATGCAGAAAAGAACAATTGATCTCTGACAGAGACAGGTTAATACAGTTTAAAATTATCCACAGAATCTACCTTACCCCTGTACGTTTACACAGGATATACGCTTCTGTCCCTCCTGATTGCTGGAGGTATGCAGCAGCCTCGGCGGACTTCATCCACATTTTTTTGGTGGTGTCCCCCATACTCAAATTTTCTGGATGGCCATAGCCTCTTTCATTCTTGCAGTAACTCCTGTTCAGGTGTCACTGAAGGTGGATGTATGTCTGCTGGGGCTGGTGGACCCTCTGGCTCATCGGAGCCTCTAGAACTCTAAATTGCTTTTTGCCAGGAAATCCTCTTGACATTTTGGAAAAGGCTAGGCAATTTGACCAGGCCATTATATAAGGCCACACATTTATCAAGGGGTTATCCAAACAAATTATAAATGTGTGGGATATTGGGGTAGACATTACTTCCACTAATGCAGACCCTGAATCTCCTACTTGATTTGCTTTGACTTATATTATTATTATTATTAGGATTTATGGTGACACTTGTGCTTTTTCCCAATATTACCTTGCACTGTTGTATGGTGTGAATCTCTAAAAGTGCCTCTCCTATCCCAATTCTTTGTCAGGTTGCGCTGGTTTTACTGTGATTGAGCCTATCTGGTAGATGAGCGTACTTTTATTTAGTTGGTAGATTTAGTAATACAATGTGTGTGGGTTTGGTTGTGCTTTACCTATGTACAGTACCAAGCCAATGAAAGACCAATAGAATCTGTTTATTCTAAACTGAATAGAATACAAATAAAACCAGTGCAGCTCTACCCACATGGACGCATCATTCATTCACAAAATTCTGTGAATGAATTACAACTACCATCAACCTCTCAAGGAACTGTGAGTACTCCTGTAGTTCATTGACTCTTCCTGCAATTTGGTAACTGCCTGCATCGGCTATACAAGCAGACAACAGAGGCTCCAGGATCCTGGCATTGCACCAGCAATCTCCTGATCATGAGTGCAATGCATTACAGGCTCCAGTATACATACACACACACACACACACACACACACACACACACACACACACACACACACACTTCTACCTGCAAAAGATGTGAATTTATTTTTAGAAAAGGTAAACTTATCCTTTAATCTCACAACTGCGTGTCCACTGTCAGATATGGTAGCAGCATACCCGTTTTCCTTGAGGGTAGGTAGGGTACACAACACTCCCCACATGCACACCAAGTACATTGTAAGACTTCTGTCTTAAAGCACTTACTACAAGGAGCACTGACAGAAATCAGAACACAACAGATGCAACCTCGGCAGCCCTTTTATGCAAGGGACCTTTGTAAACAAAACAACACACAAGCGGCACAGACTTTGGGATATTTTAAGACAGATTTGTCCTGTGGTCAAATACACTGAACTTTAAAACTTGCAATTTCTTAAAATGCGTACTTTTGCAAATGTTGCATGCCATAAAAATGCGATGCCGGTACTATATTCTAGTACACATGTGACTATAGGCTATTTCCCAACATAAGAAAAATAATTTAATATAATACAGAGCTGTTTCTGTATAACCACTATATTAGGTAATAAAATAAATTATATGTTTAGTTCTTCATATAATATATATCTGCCTCTTGCCCATCATTTGTACAAGAGCTTGGCATTGAACAATAACTTTACATAAAACTATCACTGGGATAACCCCTGTGTTTGTATTGTCTAAATTCAGAGAACGATTCAACTGTGGTATAGGCAGTGCAGGTTAGAAACCACATTATTTGCATAAATTAGAACAAATTTGGTTATTTTTGTGTATCCAGTTCCACTGGAATCACTTCAACTGGCATTGTCAGTCAGTCAGTGCTGGCAGCAGGTCAGCAACCGAGTCTACATAGAAGTCAGGGACCAGAGAGAGGGAGCCGCTGTTTTGGTAGGCTTTTGCATCTTCCAGACTGGAAAAGCCTGTGAGGGTCAGGAGTGTGCGAATGCCACAAGTAGAACCCATCTGAATGTCTGTGTCCAGGCGATCTCCCACCATGACAGTCCTGAAGGGATCCAGACCACATTCTTTGACCACGCAGTCATACAGGAACGTGTTGGGTTTTCCAATAACCAGGGCTTTGCGATGAGCAGCCGTTTCCACCGCCCGTACCATGCAACCAGTTCCTGAGAAGACAAAAAAAAAAAAAAAAGCATTTATTTCCAAGGTCTACAATCTGTCTAATCACACCGAAGTACATTTTCATGCACCAATAAGCATTCAGAAGGGGGGGGGGGGGGGTTGCAGTGCAGATGCAGACATATACTGCTCAAAAAAAATTGAAGCAACACTTTGAAAACACATCAGATCTCAATGGGGAAACATATGATGCTGGATATCTATACCGATATGGACTGGGTAATGTGTAAAGAACGAAAGGATGTCACTTCATTTGATGGAAAAGAAAAGTATCAACCTACAGAGGGGCTGAATTCAAAGATGTTCCGAAAATCAAAGCCAAAAAAAAAAAAAAAGCAGCAGGCTAGTCTGTTTTGCTGAAATTTCATTGCAGTAACTCAAAATGGTACTCAGTAGTTTGTATGACCCTCACGTGCTTGTATGACGACATATGGTGTCCTGGGGTATTTCCACCCAGATCTGGACCAGGGCATCACTGAGCTCCTAAACAGACTGCGTTGCAACCTGGCGGCATCAGATGGACCAAAACAATGTCCCAGAGGTGTTCTATTGGATTTAGGTCAGGCGAAGCTTGGGGGACCATTCAATGGTATCAATTCCTTCATCCTTCAGGAACTGGCTGCATACTCTCGCCACATGAGGCCAGGCATTGTTATGCACCAGGAGGAACCCAGCACCCACTGCACCAGCGTAGGGTCTGACAATGGATCCAAGGATTTCATCCCGATACCTAATGGCAGGCAGGGTGCCATTGTCTAGCCTGTAGAGGTATGTGCATTCCTCCATGGATATGCCTCCATAGACCATCACTGACCCACCACCAAACCGGTCATGCTGAACAATGTTACAGGCTGCATAATG